>CM077090.1:170549372-171149372 GCA_039513925.1 Platanthera zijinensis
TGAGGTCAGTTCCTAAGAGAATCGATGGAGAATGGAGAGAAAAAGGAAAATAATGACCCTACAGAGAGAACACAGTGCATTGCGCAGAGAAGTTGTGCAAAACTACTGGATGCAGCAATGCAGAAGATAAGACATCAAGCTAAGTAAAACACCTTTAAATTGTGATCTACAAATGCTATCCATGCTCAGAAGAGTTCACATAGAAAAACAAAGAATAGGTTTCACTTTATAAGAGAACAAGAGAAAAATGACATCTGTTTAGAATTTGTCACTACAGATAAACAAATAACAGACATATTCACTAAGCCTCTAGATGAAACTACATTCAATAACTTTAAGATTGAGCTAGGAATGTTAAATATTGATTAAGTCAATGTATAAACTCATTAAAGGAAAAATCCTCAGATATTGGCTAAGTTAAGAATTCATGTTGACATCAATAATAAGTTGGTCGACATTAATTGTTGTTAGTGTCGACACTGCCAGAGCTTAGTATCGACATTAAAAGGAAAGTGTCGACACTACCAGAGCTTAGTGTAGACATTAAAAGGAAAGTGACAACACAATGCTGTCGACATCTTACATCTATGTGTCGACATACTTCTATCAACACCTTAAATCAAGGTGTCGACACAACAATGTCAAGTCTTATATGTCGACTCCTATAGAGTGGTGTCGACAAATAATAGTGCTGAATCCCTATTATCCGTGTCGAGATGTTAACTTATGTGCCGACACAAGGTGTCGACACACAATATTTGGGCATGTCGTTTGACCTCCCAAATTTTAAAACCCTATAAATAGGTTAGAACGAGAATTAGTCGACCACACGACTTAGCTTTCTCGAGAGATTGAACTTCTATGTCGAGTGCTAGATCTCCTCTCAACCATCCTCAATCTCTCTTCCTTCAACATTCAATGGCGCCAAAGTTGGAAGAACACATCAACGAGGGTTATGAACTGGTTCATAATACCTTCAACGATGCTTCTCAAGAGATTCAGAATATCATCACCCTAGTCACTGACGCTAGACTAGAATTTCTGGTCTCAGAACCAACCAAGATTTGGAAGAAATAAGTAATTGAATTCTTCTCCAACACAAAGCTGGATTCAACTGGAAATAAGATTAGGTCAACAGTTCTTGGACAAAGATAAAGCTTACTTCTAAAAGTCTGAGCAAGGTACTCCAACTACCGTCGCTCAAAGAAGAAGATGAGGTTGATTCCGATAGGATAGTAGAGGGACTTCAATGGTGTGGTCTGAATGCAGCCACAAATATTGGATCCTCTATGAACAGGAAAGGAATGAATTCCTAAGGGAAATTTTTTTTTGAAGTGGTTGGAAAGGTTATACTGTGCAAGACAGGGGATATGACAGAATATCTTTCTTCATGTTCAGCCTAATGATAAGATTAATATTCAATCTCAAGACTGACTAGTCGATAGTATTTATTGACAGGACCAAGAAAGGATCAAGAAGCCTAACCTAGGCAGGATCCTGAGTTTTTATCTGGTCTCAGCAATGCCAGAGATACTAAATCAAGCTGCATGAGCTAAAATAAATCATATAAGGAGAATGGACACTAGAATCTTGTCAAGATGGGACAGGGTACTGACCAAGGAGACTCCAGCTCCTGTGCAACATCAAAAAGAACTAAAGAAAAAGAAATCAGCAACAGATTATCAAATCATCTAGTGATTCTAAAGAGGTTGTGGTTTTCAGTTCTAATGAGGATGTAAATGAAGTACAATCTCAAAGGAAAGATGATTCAGTGCTACATCCTCAAGTGTCCTCAGTTCTAGGGGGAGACTTCAAAGAGATTATCATGGACAGTGAAGTAGCTCATCTCAATATCTTGGAGGTTCTCAAGGATATCAACAAGGATATTGCTATGGTAGATGAGACAGAAGCACAAACTGAGCTAGTTCAAGTTGCTGAGAAAGAGACCTTTGTTTCAGAAGCTGATGTCTAGGGAGATAAGACTGGAGTTACTGAGGACAATGTTCCTCCATCTAAAACTTTGACAGAAGTCCAGAAGGACAACCAGCACATACTCCATGAAGATGCACAGATTGAGGGGGAGGTACCAGACCTTGACCCAGTACATATTCCTGATAACCTGTAACACCCCAAAAAGACTCAAAAGTTGATTTGAGGTTCAAGTGGCTTAACACGGCCTGGGATACGGGCGTGTCCCAGGGCGTGTCGGGGTACATGGCCTGGGACACGGGCGTGTCCCAGGGCGTGTTCAAGATAGTCGACGATCGGAGGTCGACGATAGTCGAGCCTGGGACACGGCCTTCGACACGGGCGTGTCCCAGGGCGTGTCACTCAATAAAATGCCATATCGAGTCAGAATTGTACACGGCCCGGAACCAAGGCTTGAACACGGCCGTGTCAGCTTTGACACGGGCGTGTCAGTGGGCGTGTGCCTACCCGTGTACTACTCTGACTGGATTCAGCGCTCGATGGGTACCGTGTAATAGGTGTGACACGGGCGTGTCAAGTGACCAACACGGGCGTGTCAGGTTCGACACGGGCGTGTCGATGCCCGTGTTTTGGTAATTTTTAGGCGGTGCGAGCGCCGCGTGTGCCGCTTAAGGGTACACGGCCTGTGACACGGGCGTGTCACAGGCCGTGTCGGCCAAAAAGTGCAATATTTTGGGGCAATCGTGGCCATTCATTTTCCTTAAAGAGGATCCTGTGGCTAGGGATCATTCCTGGGCTGATAAGGCCGGGAAAGAAGGAGGAAAGGCTCATTTCTTAAGTTCTATTCTCTTTCTAAACTTTTAGAGAGAGGTGAGAGCAAGGTGAGGAAGAAGAAGTGGAGTCCGGCTGCCGGTGGAGCTGCGGTGGTCCAAATCGCGAGCCGAGTTCGGATTTGCGAAGGCAACGCTGCTGCGAAGGCTTTCATCCGTCTCAAATTTCTCTCCATGGCTCCGAAGCGAACTCCTAGGGTAACGATTTCCTGCTTGGACATGTGAAGTCCTTAATTCCTACATTGCATAGGGAAAACCCTTCCCCGCGAGTGTGCGGTGGGTTGTGGTGTCCCTTGGGGTAGATATGTGAAGTCCCCCTTGTTAGAGTCCGGAATTGGAGTACGGATCTAGGCATGCTGTGTGAAGCCCATCTGGACATGATCTGGATTGGTGATGCTTCTTTGCATATCGGAGAAGACTCCGTGATTTCTTGCTTGTAGGCATGATGGAAAGTACTGGAGGAAGTCCAGGAAATTAAGAGAGTTGGACTCTCCTGTAGCCGTGAGTTGCTACTTTGTGTGAGGTTGAGCCGTTGAGCCGTGGGGCTGCAACTGGGCAATGCCTTGGTGGTGGAACGGGCAAGGTGAAGCTGTACCCGCGTCAGTCCAGGCATGAGTCTGACGATGTGAGCAACAGGAAAGGTGGATCTGTACCCGCGTTATGGTTGTCTAAACTTGGGTGCTTAAGACCCTGTTAGGATCACATAGCGAGAGTCGATGGCCGGTGAGCCGATCAAACTAGAATGCTCATATGGAACCGTTATGTCTGGGACCTCTGAACGGTAGTGTGGCCGTGGAAATACGGAACACCGATAATGTGCCCTGAGTGCACGGAGCGTCGGGCCGTCGTGCCGACGTTTGTGATATGTGACTGTGCGGGCGTGCACGTCTTGCTTAAATTGCTATATATATCATATTGGAAGATTGCTATGCAGGGATAGAATTCCGCTGCCGCGTACCAGGGGCAGGGTCGTTATAATTGGTCAGCTGAATGCTGACCGTTGCCCTATTTGCCACCGCTTGGTGGATTGGTTGTTACAGGTACTGGAGGTGCTGGTCCGAGCGGGACTTAGCGGGCTGAAGCCCAAAGCTGCGCTGCTGCCCTCGAAGGCATTATTTTGTTTCTTTTGTTCATGTGTGGCCGGCCTGCGTGCCGATGTATGTAATCCACATGCTTGTTAAGAGAAACTGTTGTAAGGCCTTAAGGCCAGACTCTTGTAATGTTTATATTTATTCCTAAGTAAGTGGACAGTGTTTATTATCTTGAGTTCATTTATTCAACCGTGAAGCTTCCGCTAGAATGCTCTGTGTTAGGATGCATGGTTTTGATATTATTTCGTAGCGTCTCCACCTGTTTGTGGAATATGGTGTGGGGCCCCGGCCGGACCCTCTATTATATTCTTCTTGACGGGTAGAGGTGTTACAATTTGGTATCAGCTTGTTGGTCGTTCTCTTCCGAATTCGCGGACGAATTCTTTTGAGAGGTGGCGTGCACGTGTCAGTGCCGTCATTATAACACTTAATTTGAACTCAAGATTGTCCACTTAGGAATTCCAATACACTTGTTTGTTGAACTTGTGTATTCTTTTGTATGGTTGCCATTTTCATTGGTCGTTAACCTGTGTATTTTACACATATAGGTGACCAGAAGTGTTGCGGGTCAATCCGAACCACAACGTTTTGTTGAGAGTGCGGCACCAGCCGAGGTGCCCACAACTCCTCCATCCGCTGAAACAGTCCGTCTCATCACGGAAACGGTACTTGCGGTGATAAATGCTCAGCAAGCGGGGCAGGCACGTCCTGCAGTGGTGCCAGCGCAAGCTGGGGTACGGCAAGAACCGGTAGAAGTCGAAGTTGATCCGCGGGTAGCAGATCAACAATGGAAGCAATTCTTGACCTTCAACCCTCCGCAGTTTCATGGGGCGGGTACACCGGCCCAAGCAGAGGATTGGCTTGCAAGAATCAAGAGGATTATGAGGGCTATCAGGGTTGAGGAGGAACAGAAAGTTATGTTAGCCACTTTCCTACTGGAAGGAGAGGCGTGATTGTGGTGGGATGAGATGGAAATGCATCACTTGGCTGGTAGGCAATTGGCAGAGATTACAATGGACGAATTTTCTCGATTGTTCTTAGCACAACATCTGCCGGTACAGCAAAGGATATCGATGGAAATGGAATTTCAACGGTTGGCGCAGGGAGATCGAAGTGTGGATGACTACCTGCATGAGTTCACCCGTTTGGGAAGATATGCGGGCACGATCTTCGCCAAAGAAGAGCGTAAGACTAGTCGGATTTATGCGGGACTGCGAGATGAGCTGCGGTATTTGCTCTCGAGTTCTGTGAGTCAGGGATTCCAAGCCTTAGTCTGTACGGCTCGTTCTTTGGAGCTGGACATGAAACGGGGGCAAGCAAAGGGAAACTTGGCGGTTGTGAAGCCGGAGTTTAAGCCGCCACGTCCGGACAAGTTTGGCTACCGAAAGAGATGGAATAAGAAGTCTAAGTCTTCTGGACAAGCTCCTTCTGCGACTGTGACGGACACATCTAGGTATGGATCTCGTGCTTGCTTTACGTGCGGGAAGGTTGGGCACTTCGCACGTGAATGCCGATTTGGTCCTCCAAAGGGTGATAAGAAGACGGGAGCGTCTTATGCGGAGAAGGGGAAGGCTGTGGTGGAGTCTTCTGCCTCGCACGCGCAGCCCAGGGTCTTCAACCTTGGACAACAGGAGGCCATTAAGCAGGCGGATGTCGTCAGAGGTGCGCGTAGATTTTAATGTTCTTGTTTTGTTGTGCTGTGCTTGTTTTAATTGTAATGTTATAGGGTTTGTCCTTATAAGAGAGTATCCGGCACGAGCACTATTCGACACAGGTGCTTCACATTCGTTTCTGTCTGAGGACTTTGTCGTTCGTATCGGGGTGCCTATCCGGACCACGACAGACAGTGTAAAGGTGTTGTGCCTAACGGATGTTTGATGTGCGCGGATCGATCTTGCGGTCTTGAGGTCAAGATAGGAAGTCGGGAGTTCAAGGTGGAAACACTAGTATTGCCGATCAAAGAGTTTGATATAATCTTTGTATGGACTGGCTTTCAGAGCAGCGTGCCTGTATAGATTGAATTCAAAAGAGGTCACACTTGGGCAAAATACCGAACAAGAGACCAAGTTCATTGTTATGCAAGGGATGAGTGGGATGTTGTTATCCGCTCTCCAAGTTGTTAAGGCAGTTCGGAAGGGTGCGGAGTTATTCTTCACACTCATAGAGGCGGTGGCGCGAAGGCCAGTGTGAGTGAAGTGCCGATTGTGTCGGAATATGCGGATGTGTTTCCAAAAGACCTTCCGGGGTTACCTCCCCAATGGGAAATCGACTTCGCTATCGAGCTGGTGCCGGGTGCGAAACCTGTGGCCCGTTCGCCGTATCGGGTAGCGCCAAAAGAAATGGCCGAACTGAAAGTTCAGTTGCAAGAATTGTTGGAGCAGGGTTATATACACCCAAGTATGTCACCTTGGAGCGCGCCTGTTCTTTTTGTGAAAAAGAAAGAAGGTGGTTTGCGACTATGTATTGATTATCGTGAACTGAACAAGCTGACGGAGAAAAACAAGTATCCAATTCCACGGATCGATGACTTGTTCGATCAGCTAGCGGGCTCAACCGTCTATTCGAAGTTGGATTTGAAGTCCGGGTATTACCAGTTGCGGATTAGGGAAGGTGACATTCCCAAGATAGCGTTTGGCACACGCTATGGTCATTATGAGTTCACAGTGATGCCGTTCGGCTTGTGTAATGCGCCTTCGGTATTCATGGATCTCATGCATCGAACGTTCCGCGAATACCTGGATCTGTTTGTGATTGTGTTTATTGATGATATTCTGGTATATTCACAATCGGAGGAAGATCATGCAAACCATTTGCGATTAGTATTGCATACCTTGCGAAGGAATAAGCTGTATGCCAAGTTCTCAAAGTGTGAGTTCTGGCTCTCGTCGGTGGCTTTTCTAGGCCATGTGGTAAGTGGAGAGGGCATAGCGGTGGATCCGGCAAAGATAAGTGCCATTCGTGATGGCCAGTGTTGTCTTCGGTGGCCGAAGTCAGGAGTTTCCTTGGACTGGCGGGCTACTATAGAAGGTTCATGGAGAACTTCTCCCGGATTGCTTTGCCTCTGACTACGTTGACGAGAAAGGATCAGAAGTTCGTTTGGATGCCGGAGTGCGCACGAGCTTTTGATGAGCTGAAGAATCGTTTGACCACGGCGCCGCGTGTTGACGTCGCCATGTGGTACAGATGGATTTGAAATATACAGCGATGCGTCAGGAAGCGGCTTAGGCTGCGTTCTCCTGCAGTTTGGCAAGGTAATCGCTTATGGCTCACGTCAATTGAAAGTGCATGAGCGTAATTACCCCGTTCATGATTTGGAGTTGGCGGCGGTGATCTTTTCGCTAAAGTTGTGGCGCATTATCTGTATGGAGTGAAAGTGGATATTTATACAGATCATAAAAGCTTAAAGTATCTACTTGATCAAAAAGAATTGAATATGCGAAAAAGGAGGTGGATGGAATTCCTGGGGATTTTACCTTCGACATTCACTATGTTCCGGAAAGGGAAATGTGGTCGCTGATGCCTTGAGTCGTCGGGCTCAGTGCAGCAAATTGGTTGCGGATGCATGATGAGCGGTTAATCCAGGAGTTGGAAGCTTTGGAGATATCTGTGTGGAAAGAGCTCTTCAACTGTTGCAATGCGTGAGCTGGTTGGAGGTTCAATGTGACCTTGCTGACAGAGTTCGGCGGGCAACGGAGTTGGATGAAAGTCTCCAACGCTATGCAAAGGAGGGGTCTGGTGATCAATTCTCCTGGGATGATGGGTTATTACGGAAGGATGGCCGATTGTGCGTCCCTAGTGCGTGTAAATTGCGAGAAGGGCTGCTATATGAAGCACACTTACAAAGTATTCAATTCACCCTCGGGAGCACAAAAATGTACAAGGACATGAAGAAACTGTTCTGGTGGCCTGGTTTAAAGAAGGACATAGCCGCGTATGTGGCTAAATGTCGCACTTGTGCTTGGTAAAGGCAGAATGTCAAAGGCCGAGTGGTTTCCTGAAGTCGTTGCCGGTTCCGCAATGGAAGTTTGAGGATATTTCTATGGATTTCGTGCACGGATTGCCGAGATCTCAGCGTGGCCATGACTCAATATGGGTGATTGTAGACCGGTTGACAAAGGTGGCTCACTTTATACCGAACAAGCGGGACGATTCAGTGGAAACGTTAGCAAAGCTTTATGTGGAGCAGATTGTTCGATTGCACGGTGTTCCCCGGAGCATCATAAGTGACCGAGATGGGCGCTTTACCTCGAAAGATTGGAGATTAATTCATCAGATGTTGGGCACGAAGTTAGCATTCAGTACGGCTTTTCACCCGCAAAAGGATGGCAAACTGAACGAACCAACAGAACGATGGAGGATATGCTCCGTATGTGCGCCCTAGACTTCGGTAAGAATTGGGAAGAACATCTGTTATGGTGGAGTTTGCCTATAATAATAGCCATCAAGCAAGTATAGGCATGGCCCCGTTTGAAGCGTGTATGGTCGGAAGTGTCGTACACCGCTAGCTTGGGCAGAAACTGGCGAGACTAAACTTTTAGGCAAAAAGGAAGTCGAGGATGCTACCTCAACAATACGCTCTATTCGAGAGAGGCTCCTAATAGCCCAGGATCGGCAAGCCAAATATTACAATGCTAAGCACCGGAACGTGGAGTTCGCGGTAGGTGACTGGGTCTATTTAAAGATTAAGCCCTTCAAAGGCGTATCTCAGATTCGGCGGTTGAAAAAGCTAAGTCCGCGATACCTTGGTCCGTTTGAAGTGGTGGAGCGAGTTGGGGAAGCCGCCTATCGGCTAGCTCTTTCATCAGAATTGAGTGGATTACATGATGTGTTTCACATCTCGGTGCTACGCAAAGCAGTCAAGGATCCAGCTCAAGTAATTGACAATGATCGAGTGCCGGTTGAGTATGGGCTAACAACAAAGGTGAAGCCTATACGGATTGAGGATCGAGCCGAGAAACAGTTGCGGAACAAAGTGATCGGGATGGTCAAAGTCCGGTGGGACAATTGTGGCCGAGAAGAGCTAACATGGGAGCGTGAGCAGACCATGCAAGCCGAGTTTCCCGAATTATTTTCGTAATTTGTTTATATATGTAATAGAAACATATAAATGTTTTGTTAATTTCTCCCTACTATCTTCAAATTTCGGGACGAAATTTTATTAAGGGGGGGAGGATTGTAACACCCCAAAAAGACTCAAAAGTTGATTTGAGGTTCAGGTGGCTTAACACGGCCTGGGACACGGGCGTGTCCCAGGGCATGTCGGGGTACACGGCCTGGGACACGGGCGTGTCCCAGGGCGTGTTCAAGATAGTCGACGATCGGAGGTCGACGATAGTCGAGCCTGGGACACGGCCTTCGACACGGGCGTGTCCCAGGGCGTGTCACTCAATAAAATGCCGTATCGAGTCAGAATTGTATACGGCCTGGAACCAAGGCTTGAACACGGCCGTGTCAGCTTTGACACGGGCGTGTCAGTGGGCGTGTGCCTACCCGTGTACTACTCTGACTGGATTCAGCGCTCGATGGGTACCGTGTAACACGGTGTGACACGGGCGTGTCAAGTGACCGACACGGGCGTGTCGTTTCGACACGGAGCGTGTCCGATTGCCCGTGTTTCTGTATTTTAGGCGGTGCGAGCGCCACGTGTGCCACTTAAGGGTACACAGCCTGTGACACGGGCGTATCAAGGCCGTGTCGGCCAAAAAGTGCATATTTTTGGGCAATCATGGCCATTCATTTTCTTAAAGAGGATCCTGTGCTAGGGATCATTCCTGGGCTGATAAGGCCGGGAGAAGGAGAAAGGCTCATTTCTTAAGTTCTATTCTCTTTCTAAACTTTTAGAGAGAGGTGAGAGCAATGTGAGGAAGAAGAAGTGGAGTCCGGCTGCGTGGTGAGCTGCGGTGGTCCAAATCGCGAGCCGAGTTCGGATTTGCGAAGGCAACGCTGCTGCGCGAAGGATTTCATCCGTCTCAAATTTCTCTCCATGGCTCCGAAGCGAACTCCTAGGGTAACGATTTCCTGCTTGGACATGTGAAGTCCTTATTCCTGCATTGCATAGGGGAAAACCCTTCCCCGCGAGTGTGCGGTGGGTTGTGGTGTCCCTTGGGGTAGATATATGAAGTCCCCTTGTTAGAGTCCGTAATTGGAGTACGGATCTAGGCATGTTGTGTGAAGCCCATCTGGACATGATCTGGATTGGTGATGCTTGTTTGCATATCGGAGAACTCCGTGATTTCTTGCTTGTAGGCATGATGGAAAGTACTGGAGGAAGTCCAGGAAATTAAGAGAGTTGGACTCTCCTGTAGCCGTGAGTTGCTACTTTGTGTGAGGTTGAGCCGTTGAGCCGTGGGGCTGCAACTGGGCAATGCCTTGGTGGTGGAACGCAAGGTGAAGCTGTACCCGTGTCAGTCCAGGCATGAGTCTGACGATGTGAGCAACGGGAAAGGTGGATCTGTACCCCGCGTTATGGTTGTCTAACCTGGGTGCTTAAGACCTTGTTAGGATCACATAGCGAGAGTCGACGGCCGGTGAGCCGATCAGACTAGAATGCTCATATGGAACCGTTATGTCTGGGACATCTGAACGGTAGTGTGGCGTGGAAAAACGGAACACCGATAATGTGCCCTGAGTGCACGGAGCGTCGGGCCGTCGTGCCGGCGTTTGTGATATGTGACTGTGCGGGCGTGCACGTCTTGCTTAAATTGCTATATATATCATATTGGAAGATTGCTATGCAGGGATGGAATTCGCTGCCCCGTGCCAAGGGCAGGGTCGTTATAATTGGTCAGCTGAATGCTGACCGTTGCCCTGTTTGCCACTGCTTGGTGGATTGGTTGTTACAGGTACTGGAGGTGCTGGTCGAGAGGACTTAGCGGGCTGAAGCCCAAAAGCTGCGCTGCTGCCCTCGAAGGCATTATTTTGTTTCTTTTGTTCATGTGTGGCCGGCCTGCGTGCCAATGTATGTAATCCACACGCTTGTTAAGAGAAACTGTTGTAAGGCCTTAAGGCCAGACTCTTGTAATGTTTATATTTATTCTAAGTAAGTGGACAGTGTTTATTATCTTGAGTTCATTTATTCAACGTGAAGCTTCCGCTAGAATGCTCTGTGTAGGATGCGTGGTTTTGATATTATTCGTAGCGTAGCGTCTCCACCTGTTTGTGGAATATGGTGTGGGCCCGCCGGACCCTCTATTATATTCTTGACGGGTAAAGGTGTTACATAACCAGCCTCAGGCTATGGATATAGCCAGTTCTCTGAATCAGAAGCTGAACAAGAAGCCTCAGAGCTAAGAAGAGGAAACTAATGGAATAGGAATAAGGAAGAAAAGCATAGGCTATAAGAAAGCTTTGAAGACTACCCCACCAACAATAGCTCTAGTAGTAGACTTCAGTTCACTTTTGGTGCAACTACAAGTGAAGTTGGATGATCAAAGAACTACTACTCTTGAAAAATAGGTGGATGAGACCCACTAGGACCTGTAGTTTTAGCTAGCACAGGATATCAAATCCATCAGATTTGAAGTCAATCAAAATAAAAAAATAGATGACAGATTGCTTCCACAAAGGAGGTAATATTGTAGTTTACTTGCCCATAATAACAGGAGTTAAAGACTGAAGTTGAGGACATTGCAGTCAAATAAGGTTATGTCCTGGAAAATCAACTAAGAATGAATGAAAATCTTAAGGACTCATATCATGATATCTACAAAATTGAGAAATAGCGTCACTGCTATAAAGACTGAAGTGTCAAGCAAATAAGGGAAGATTTAGCAGCTGTCCAAATAGCAATCCAGGCATCTCAAATAGCTATTTCTGATCAAATCAAAAAGTTTAGGACCTACTACAAAGAAGGAACAAATTATCTGGCAGATCAGGTAAGGTTTCAAAAGGATGATCTGAGAGATCATGTGGACAGAGAAGTCATAAAGGGAGAGAGAGTATTATTCAAAGCAAGCTCAGATCATGCTAAATAGATATCAAATAGCATCAGAGCAACTCTTGGTTATCCACCCCTTTATAATGATGACAACACTTCTGAATCTGGAATTCAACCTGTTTACAATGAAGGGGTTCAGCAGGAAGTAGCTCAAGTTATTATCCTCCTATTGATTTTGAAGAAATCCAACAGGCAGTTCACCAAATGTATAGCCCTCCACAGGAGGCACATAATGTTATTCTTGAAAATTTTGAAATGCCTGCAGTTGTAGTTCAAAGAGAAAAAGAAGCTCAGTTGTCTAAGAAAAGGTTCATAGAACAGGCAGAATTAAAGCCTAATTTTTAACAATGTAGTCCTACCTCTAGGAATATTATTCTGAATGCTTGGAAAGCTGTGAAAGAAAATATGCATGATAGAGGCAAATGGTATTCTGAACAAGAATGGAGTAAATATCAGGAGAGGCAAGATGCCATATTTAGGTTCAGAAGAGATCTTAAAGCTGAGAAGTTACCTGCTAACTCAGTGGAGCCTAGCAAGTATTTCCCAAAGCCTTTTCATTACTTTGAAAGGAAAAAGATCAAGGCTGAAGAGCTCAAGAAGAAGGATTAGAAAGGAAAGAAGTTGGCTGATGACACAAAAGCTATTGTACGAGCTAGGATTCAACCTGGCAAAGGAATTATGATCAAGGAACCCAAGCTGACTTATAGTCTTTTATGTCTTACAATTTAGAACTATGTAATAATGTTATTCTTACTAGACATTCTTGAATTTTATAAGTCAAATATAATTTGAAATGATAGGATAATTTCTTAGTTGTGTAAATCTGTTTGATTCTATCTATTTATATGTTACATGTTTCTATGATGGATATGCTTAACTTTGTAACATATATATTTCCTGCCTAATGATTAACCCTGTCTGCGTTTGTTAGTACATCATTAATTTTGCTGGTTATTTTAATGGTGTATATCATTGACTTGTTGTTATGACTTCTCCAAATAGGGGGAGATTGTTGGGTATATTGGTAATTATACTAGATTTGGAGAAGCCTCACTTAAATTAATGGCATACATCATTTTGTATTTGATGTTTGTTTATGTTTATTTGTGCAGGCTAAGTAATGCAGAAATTTGTCTAAATATAAAAGCTTCGAGACACTCGGTCAGTGTCGACACTTGTGAAGAAGCTGTGTCGGGAGTAAGAGAAAAGATGTGTCGACACATAGGACTTGTGTCGACATAGAAAAGTATCAGTCTACACCAGCCGTGTCGACACATAGGACTTGTGTCGACACACAGATATCAGACAACACAAGCTATATCGACTTAAATGATCACAGTCGACATACTAAATGCTGAGTCGAAGATCAACTGTGTCAACACTCAGGACTAGTGTCGACAAACTATGACTAGTAGTACGACAGTAAGTTGAAGCTGATATGTTGACACCCAGGACATGGGTTGACAACTATTTTGAATAAAAGCTATGTCGACACTAAGGAAGTTGTGTCGACACATTCTACATTATCTGTGTCGAGACTATAAAGAAAAGTTGTGTCGACAAACATTGAAGTCTGTCGACTACATCAAGGCAATGTGTCGACATCCAGATAGCTGTGTCGACATGTTGGTACCCTGGATGTGATTTGGCTTATGTAATCCCTTTCCGGTCCCTCTTGATCCATATAACTATATATGATCATGATTAGGCCTTGTTCAGTTTCCCTAGGACAGTTTATAACTGACCTAGAGCTTAGGCTAGTAGCTCTAGATGTATTTTTGGTTAAGGAATTTTCCGTTCGACCATCGTCGAACGAGGCCTCGCGATCGTCGATCATTGGTCGACGATAGCAGGGCTATTGAATCGTTGAAGTCAAGACAATTATCGTCGACCGATGGTCGACGATCTCAGAGCAAGTTACTTATGCTCTGAAGGTTGGTCGACGATCTGCCATCAGCAGTTCCACGATCGTATTCTTGCTTCACAATTTCTGTGTCGACAGATTTCTGCTTTCTGTCGACGATCTGTTAGCTAGGTCGACGATCATCGAACTCCTGGTCGACGATTTCTGTCTGCCTTTATCTATTTGTACTTATTTTATTCCTTGGTTTATTTCCAAGTGTTTTAGCGTGTGGTTAGAAAGATTTTCTGAAGAATGTTTTTGCTAATTTATGGCTTAAATTCAAATGAATTACTTACCAAATATATTAAGCATAAATTACGGGATTTCGTATTTTGATAAAGCATTTTTGTCTTATTATACAAAATATATTGCCAGGCTGTATTCTAGCCGTTGGCGGTGTATGCTATTTCCAAGAATGATAAGTCTTTATGCTGAGATATTTTCCTATTCATTTATTTCCTTATTGGGACTGACAGAGAGCTAATAGGTCATTCTATTCCTATTGCTATATTCTATTTTGAGATAATCTGTTGCAGGGCTCGAGAATTCAAATCAATAGAGCCGTTCCAAAAGATAAATGAGAAGACGTTACAAATATAGAGAGATTTTTTAGTGCTGATTTTCTCTCAAGCATCTCCAGAGCAACTCTTCACAATCTCACAATCAGAAGAAGAAAAGCTTTCCTGAAGCAAAAGTCCTAAGAAATTTCTTTCATTCACAAGTCTCCTGAGCATTTGCTCAGAGTTTTCAAGACTTCAAAAAGAGCTCCAGATCTGCTTCACGTGCTCCAGAATCTGAAGACCTGATAAAAATCAGTCTACAGATCTTTGAGGATTTAGTTTCAGTATATCTGAAACTCCTTCATCCTGAAGCAAAGGCTTTCCCTGGACTTCCACTGAGCCAGGGGGAGACTTTGATTCTTTAGAGAATCCACAAGTCTTCTCTAATCTGTATTAACAACAGAGAAGACAATCTAACCCTCTCAACCCCTTTGTAAAAGAGTTTTCACACCTCTTCAAAAGTGAACATTGGTGACAGGGCACCTTATCAACAACCTGTGGTTGAGCATCCTTATCAAAAACTCAAAGGGTCTGTTTGATCTACCTGAATCAGATCATTGGTGGCAGGGCACCTTAGCAAAAACCTGTAGTGGATTCCTACCAGGGTGGTAGAAGAGTGGAGTACCTATTAAGAGGGAACCACTATATATCCTGTGTCTCTCTGGCTGTTTTTGTTTAATTGTTTATGCTGTGGCTGTGATAGAACTACCTAGGATTGCTAGTTGCTGTGATAGGTTTAGAGTTAAACTGAAATTTTAGTTAACACTCTCACTTGTGCACGTCACTGTGTTAGGCTCTTAGGGTTCAAGTATTAGATTATTTTATTCCGCAAATAAACTCGAAGAGAGCTGACTAGTTATTCATAAAATTTGAATACTCTATTCACCCCCCCCTCTAGAGTAGTTTACAACTTATCCCCTCACTTTCAATTGGTATCAGAGGGAGGTTGCGGGTTCGAAACCCCGGGGTCATTTCCGGGGGGGATTGTTGGGGCTGCGGTCTGGAATCGCCCCCGCGCTGCGGTGCTATGCGGTAATGGCTTAACTGGCTGCCCCGTGGATCCGCCCGAGGACCTTTGATATAAAGATTAGTGACGCCGTCCTCCATCAGTCCGGGCTTTTGGTGCGAGTGGTTGCGCTAAGTCCTCTCAATTGGTATCAGAGGGAGGTTCGCTGTTTATACAGGCTAACACCTGAGTTAAAAGATCCAGTGATAAGTTGTTTCCTGATACCAGTCACAAACACTTTCACACATGGCCCAGTCTAAGGATTATTCAAGCACCAGACCTCCTGTATGCAACTTGTCCAAGTTTGGCATATGGAAGGCCAGGATAAGACTATACATGAATTCTATTGATGAAGATATCTTTTCTTCTATTTTGACAGGACCACCTGCTAGGCCTGTTGCTGCTTCCACTTCTGCTGATCTTAGTGTTGTGTCACCACCTGACTACAATGAAACTTACAAGAAGGCAAAAGCAGCTGATGCAAAAGCAATGAACATCCTAGCTCAGACAATGTCTGATGAAATATTCCAGAAGCTTGCTGAATGTACCTCAACCAAAGCTATGTGGGATTCCCTCAACCACATAGTTGCTGGCTCAGCTGATGAGAGGAAGGACAGGAGATCCAACCTCACTTCTCAGTATGAAAATTTCAAGAAGGATGATGCTGAAGACATTGACACAATGTACACAAGACTCAGTTCAATAGTAAGTGAACTGAGGTCTTTGGACAAGGAGATAACTTTGTCGGAAGTCAATGACAAGATCCTGATGTGCCTTCCCATCTCTTGGGACTCAAGGATATGGCCCATCAAGGATGGAAGAAACACTGTGGAACTTTCCACAGAAGCTCTGTTGGGAAAGCTCAAGTCATATGAGCAAACTTTAAAGAGCAGAGCTGCTGCAACCGAAGTAAAAATTCCTACACCTACAAAGAAAGAGCACTCTCTAGCTCTTAAGGCTGCTGAGACTTCTGAAGGAAGTCAATCAAATGAGGAGTTACTGGCACTCATTGCCAAGAGGTTCTTCAACATGGGAAGAAGAGACCTCAGAAAGAAGTTCTCCAAGTATGAGGACAAACCAAGGTATGACAAAACTCCATCTAAAGAAATCATCTGTTATGTTTGCAGCAAGCCTGGACACATTGCTCCAGATTGTCCAGAGAAGAAACACAAGGAGAAGAAACATGAGAAAGAGTACAGGAAGCACCACTCCAAGTCCTCCTCACACAAATACAAGAAGAAGGACAAGGGATTTGTGGCTGCTACCTGGAGTGAAACAGAAGAGGATACCTGCTCCTCTAGCTCCAGTGATTCAGAAGAAGAAGAAGAGAAGAAAGCCAAAGAGGTCTGCCTCATGGCCATTGATGCCTGCAGCTCTCTGTCAGCTGCAAAGAATTCTGAAGAAGAAGGAGACAATGAAGAAGATTCCTCTATGGAAGACCAGGTAATCGACTCATTTGATTTCTCATCTCCTGAGTTCAAATTAAAATTTAAAACTCTATGTTTAGATTTACTACTGTCTGAAAAAGAAATTAAGTCACTTAGATTAAAGATAATGGAACTAGACATGGAAAGTACTGAAATAATTAGATTAGAAAAGGAATTAGAAAGCTCAAAAGAAGAAGTAACATTCCTAAAATTAGAACTAGCTAAATCTAAGAGATTAGAAGAACAATTAAATGGCAGAAGCCTTAAATTATCTGAAATAACTAGTATAGCAAACACTAGGGTTGGTAATGATAAACTAGGCTTAGGTGCTACATCTAGTGAACCCATCCTCCTCACAAAGGAGAGATTTAGCACTCCAGTTAAATTTATTTCTGAATCAGGAATAAAGAATACTGAGGAAATTGAAAAATGTAAGAAAATTCAGAATAAGATTAAGAAAGAGAACAGGAAGAAAAAATTTCTAGCTTTACAAAAATCGTCGAACATTGATCGACGATCGTCAAACCAATCGTCGAACGTCCATCGACGATCGCTGAACACCTTCACCAAATATGATATCTTCGGTGCAGGAGATCGACGATCTCATCTTGAGTCGTCGACCAGTGATCGACGATCGTGGAATCCAGAACAAAGCACTACTACAAATGATCGACGATATGACTTGCGATCGTCGACCGTGGATCGACGATCTGGACTTAAGCTGGAAAATAAATTTCAAACTTCCAGAATTGCAAATCCCAATCACTACCCTAGGTTGTTTAATCCTTTAAATGAATGGATTATCCCACCTAGGAGATCACACCCTTTAGGATATAAATCTAAGCCTGCAAGATCTTTTATATCTAGTTTTTCTTTTGTGAAGAATACTGGACCCAAGGTAACCTGGGTCCACAATGTATAACTATTCTTTCTGCAGGTGAAGACCTATCCAGTCATACATGACAAATGGTATCTGGATAGTGGATGCTCAAAGCATATGACAGGAAAGAAGAAGAATCTGTCAGGGTTCAAAGCCAAGCTGGGACCAAAAGTTGTATTTGGGGATTCCAGCTGTGGACAGACTGAAGGGTATGGCAGCTTCACCATAGGAGCTGTAACATTCAAGAAGGTTGCTTATGTCTCAGGACTAAAGCATAACCTAATCTCTGTAAGCCAAATGTGTGATGCTGGGTACAAGGTATGGTTTACTGACACTGCTTGTAATATTGCTTTAAATAATACTGTTGTGTTAGTAGGTATTAGAATTGGTAATGTTTATGTTGTAGATTTTAACTCATCCAAATCTGAAATATGCTTGTTTAATGAAGTAACCAGTAATAATACCCTTTGGCATAAGAGACTTAGTCATGTAAATTTGAAAAACATTTCTAGGCTGGCTAAATACAACCTTGTAAGAGGCTTACCTTCTTGCCCCTACAAGAAGGAAGGCCTCTGCAAAGCTTGTCAATTAGGTAAGCAAACAAGAAATAGCTTTAAATCAGTTAATAAAAGTGATTCTCCCAGGATTCTGTACTTGCTACATTTGGATCTATTTGGTCCTATTGCTGTACAGAGTCTTGGAGGAAAGTCTTACACTCTAGTAATTGTAGATGACTTCTCTAGGTTCACTTGGGTATTCTTCTTGAGAACTAAGGCTGATAACTTCAAGGTTCTTACAGATTTTCTAAAGTGTATACAGAGTGAGTACTCTACTCAGATTGCCTTGATCAGAAGTGATCATGGTACTGAGTTTGAGTCTCTTCTTATGCAAGAATTCTGTGAGAAGGAAGGTATCAAACATAGCTTCTCTGCTCCTAGAACTCCTCAACAAAATGGGGTAGTTGAAAGGAAAAACAGAACCCTAATTGAAGCTGCAAGTACATTGTTGGCAGATGCTAACATGCCTCTGTCCTTTTGGGCTGAAGCAGTTAGCACAGCTAATTATGTATTGAACAGAAGTCTGATACATAAACTTAAGGGTAAGACTCCCTATGAGTTACTTAAGCAAGTGAAACCTAAAATAGACTATTTTAGAGTATTTGGCTGTGTTGCTTTTGTTCATAATAATAACAAAGAATACCTTAGAAAATTTGAGGCAAAAGCTTCAATGGAAGTCTTTCTGGGATACTCTCAAGTAAGCAAAGCCTATAGGGTCCTCAATAAATCCTCTCTTAAGATAGAAGAGTCTGCACATGTCTCTTTTGATGAGACAGTCATGTATTATAAGGAGAAGGACTCTTCCTCTAATAGTACAGTGCAAGTCCTAGGAGTAAGTAAGGATTTGGAAGGTTTGAGACTCACACAGGAGAATCATCCCCAACAAACTCCTCAGGTTGCTTCTTCAGATTCTGAATCTGATGTAGAACTTCTTGAAGTTAAAGCACCTGCTCCAACAGTTGATCAAATTCCACATGAGGAATTAAATCCTGAAAATGTTGAAGATCAGATCATTGTTGAACCTACTAATCTTGTCACACTTAGAGATCACCCCGTATCTCAAGTAATTGGAGACATTTCAGTAGGAGTCCAGACAAGACATCAACTCAACAAAGATGTGATGTTTGCTTGTTTCCTTTCTCAGGTTGAGCCCCTAACCATTAAAGATGCTGAGCTTGATCCACACTGGATTATAGCCATGCAAGAGGAACTTAACCAGTTTGAAAGATGTAGAGTTTGGACTTTGGTTCCAAGACCAAGAGGCCAAGTGATCATAGGCACCAAGTGGGTGTTTAGAAACAAGCTTGATGCCCAAGGCATAGTTGTTAGGAATAAGGCTAGGCTAGTAGCTCAAGGCTATAGACAGGAGGAAGGCATAGATTATGATCAGACCTTTGCCCCTGTAGCTAGAATAGAAGCCATTAGGATATTCCTAGCCTATGCTGCCTATAAGAAATTTAAGGTCTTCCAAATGGATGTGAAGAGTGCCTTCCTCAATGGAGATTTAAAGGAAGAAGTGTTTGTTGAACAACCACCAGGGTTTGTTTCATCAACCTTACCCACTCATGTGTTCAAACTCCAAAAGGCTCTATATGGACTTAAGCAAGCTCCTAGAGCTTGGTATGAGACCTTAGCAAATTTCCTTCTAGAACACAAGTTTGTGAGAGGTGTAGTAGATAGAACCCTATTTATTAGACATCATAAGGACTCACAACTGTTAGTTCAAATCTATGTAGATGACATTATATTTGGCTCTACTGATCCCAAACTGTGCAAGAGGTTCTCTGAACTAATGCACTCCAAGTTTGAGATGAGCAGCATGGGTGAGTTATCCTATTTCCTTGGTCTCCAAGTGAAACAGTGTGATGATGGTATCTTCGTTTCTCAATCAAAATATGCCAGAGAGCTGGTTAAAAGATTTGGAATGTCTGATGCCTCATCAATGAGCACACCTATGGCCTCAAATGCAGTTATTGATTCTGATGTCAATGGCAAGTCTGTTGATCAAAAGAACTATAGAGCCATTGTTGGTTCCCTGCTGTATTTGACTGCAAGTAGGCCTGACATAATGTTTGCTACATGCCTATGTGCTAGGTTTCAGGTCAATCCAAAGGAATCTCACTTAACTCTTCTTAAGAGGATCTTGAGATACCTTAAGGGATGTCCTAACTTAGGACTGTGGTACCCAGCTGAGTCAGGATTTGAATTAATTGGATATTCAGATGCTGATTATGCTGGTTGTAGAGTTGACAGGAAAAGCACCTCAGGGACCTGTCAGTTCCTGGGAGAGAGACTTGTCTCTTGGTTTTGTAAGAAACAGGCATCTATGTCTACTTCAACTGCTGAGGCTGAGTATATAGCAGCGGCTAGTTGTTGTTCACAGATCTTGTGGATTCAAAATCAGCTAGTGGATTATGGGTACACACACTCAAAAACAAAAATTCTGTGTGACAGTACCAGTGCAATATCAATTGCTCAAAATCCTGTGCACCATTCCAGGACCAAGCACATTGAGATTAGACATCATTTTCTGAGAGATAATGTGGAAAAGAACAAGATAGCAATGGAATTTATATCCACAGACCTGCAGAGAGGAGATATTTTCACTAAGCCCCTTGATGAACAAAGGCATTTGTTCTTCCTGAACCAGCTTGGTTTGATTAATGGTTCAGAGTAGTGAAAATTTGGTTAGTTTTGTTTTCTGTCTAAAATCGTCGACCGACTGATCGACGATCTTCGACCAGGTCAGAACTATCGTCGACCAACGGTCGACGACAGCTCGTTCGGTAGTAAGGCAGAAATCGTCGATCAACTGGTCAACGATCTCTCCTTAGGTATCTATCGTCGACCAGTGGTCGACGACAGATTTTCTGTGCTGTGTGGAGAATCGTCGACCAACATATATTGATCGACGATCGTGGTGATTGCTTGTAATAGGTCAATGTTTATCGATTAGTCAAATATTGACTATCGTCGGTCATTGTTCGACGACCGATTTTATTCAGGATCGACGATCGCAGATTTATATCTGATAGTCGATTTAGGTCTGGAGATCGTCGTCCTTCCGCTCCGTCTTTTCATATTCCATCTTCTGGCTTAGAATTCGCTCTCGAACTCTAATCCCGCGCGATTCTCTTCTCCCCTGCCTTGTATCTCGACTCGTCATTCTCTCTTCAATCTAATGGCGATTCCTTCTGCAGTTCTCTTCGGAATGAAGTTCGACACTGGCTTCTGTGTCGACTTCGATTCTTTCAGCCGATGTGATCAACCCATCCAAGACATTCTGCAGCTGTGCGAAGATCAAGGGCTAAAGAAATTTATGTCTTTCTCACCAAAGATTCATATACCAGAGATTCGAGAATGGGTATATACCTCGTCCTCCAGCGACGAAGCGATGACTGGAAAGATAAATGGAGAGGAGGTCATCCTGACTCCTGAAGTTCTGACTGAGTTGTTTGGTCTACCAACCGGTACTGAGGACTATGAGCAAAATTCAGAGGAATATGGCCGCATGCTAACCGTGATGGGTCATGCTGAGGGTATTCCAGCTAAGCTGCTGAAAATAAACCTGTCGCCAGAGTACAAGTTTCTGGCAGACCTGGTGGGCAAGGTCGTTTTGGGAAAGCACTCTGCTCACGACAACATCAACAGGCAACAATTTGCCTTAATGTCAGTGTTGGTGAATAAGACGCAGATTGCCTGGGGAAAAGTTCTGTTTGAACTAATAAGGAGAAAGAACAATCAGAAAGAAGTAAACCTTGCCAGGGTGTTGGGTGTGTTTCTATATGTGAAAGCACCCCTACTGCTTGTTTCTGCACCCTCCACAGTCAACGCCAGCAAGAGGTTGGACCCCTCTCTGTTCAAGAAATCTCAGAGAGTTATCAAGAAGTCAGCCAGGGTTGATCCTAACCCTCCATCAGACACAAGGGCTGATTCAGCCACTCTCCAGCTTGCTGGGGAAGGCTCAGCAATCCCTTCATCCTCTCTCTTTACCCCTGCATCCTCATCTCCTGCATTACCCTCCACACAATCTGCAGTGCCACCACAACATGCATCTTTCATCTTACATGCATCTCCACCCCAGTCACCCATACCACAACATCTGGCAGCCGCAGCCAGTGTTGACATGGTCACTGCTACCATCCTCACACACTTATCTCAACATGAATCCCACACTCATGCTGATGTTCACCCATCTCCACATGATTCATTTGATCATGTGGTAGATCATACTGCTTCCATTCCATCCACCTCTACATCCTCAGCATTTCAGATAACTCCTGAATTGCTTGCACAAATTGTAGAGCTCATCACTCCATCCATACAAAAAATGATTGAGGCTGCCAATGCCCCTCTCATTGCATCCATCAAAGCCCTTACTGAAGCCATCAAATCATTTCCACCCTCTGCTGAGCCCTCTTCAGTAAGATGCATGACTCCAGTCCCCACTGAAGTCATGCAGGGGGAGATGTCTGTTGAAGTGGTCTCAGGTGATGCCTTGGCCCTTCAGGACAACTCTTCTCTTCCCCTTACAGCAATTGTAGAAGAACATCAAGAGTTTCCAGAGAAAGAGTTTCTAATGAAAGATCCAGAGCAATCAGAAGGTAAAAACACTTCCTCTAAAGGTTATAATCAGGATTTTAAATTGATATCTTTATCTAACAAAGACATTCACTCCCTAGTGAATCTAGCCTCTGATGAAGATCTCCCAGAGAAAAATAATGAGGAAGTCCTCATGGACTTGTGTGAAAAACCAGATGGTATAGTTTTATTTAAGTTTTTAATTAATTCACTCCAACTTGGAGTTAATTTCTTATTCCTTCCTATCCCATCTCAGCTGCTGATGATCCTGCATCAGTATTGCAAGATGATGCTGCAAATTCCATTGAAGATTTGGAATCCTATCTTAACCTAGACTGTGAGTCCTCACTCACATCTACTCCTCTTGTTCCTTCTTTTCAAGAGAAAATGGTCTCTTATAGACCTGAGTACCTTGATGACCCCTTGATCAAGGAATCTCTCTTCTTTTCCAGTATAGCACTCCTCGTGTGCCTTGCAGAGGTGTCTATCCCTGATGTCGCTAAACATCTAGAAGGAATTATAACCTCCTTCCTAGATGCAAAGTGGTATCCTGTGTAGATCTTCAGGTAATTCTATCAATTACCTGTTGCTGTTCACCTTGGGGGGAATATTTTATTCCCACTTGGTTGTTAACCTATCTTTCTTTATATGCAGGCACAATCAACACTGCTGTTGCTGCTGAAGAAGCTGAGGCTGTGCTAGATTTACCAGAAAAAGCCTCCAAGATGACTGAAAAGGAATCAAGCTCAGGTACTCTAAACCTAGAACAATTTATAGCCTTTGTGGCTGAGAATATTGCCTCTGAGTACATTGAAGGGTTGGCTAATTATCATCTGGATTCCCTAGCCATCTCTCTAGAAAAAGCATCTGCCCCTGCAGATATTGTCATCTTTTCTCCTCCTATCCTTACCTATCCTCTATCCATTCCTTCTACTGCAGAACTGGTCCCCAGGATAGTTCCTGACTTGTATCCTAAATCAGAACTCTGGAAGAGCACTCCAAATATTGATCTTGATGCCCTCCTTGAGCAAGATGCCATTGAGGAAGCAAGAGAAAGAGAAGATAGAGAGAAGGAGAAGGCTGAGCATGCTATAACTGCCAAGGATATCTCAAACCTAGACTTTGATGATTATGCTGGCAGAACCTCATCTCCCTCCTCTGATGATGATGACTCTGAGGATTCTGATAGCTCCCAGAAAAGGAAAAAGGCTGTATCCAAGAAAAGGAAAGCATCTGCTCCTCCTACTGCCAATCCAGACAAGGATGTTCCCTATTTCATTCTGAAGGGAATTGATCCCAAGAGCAAAGAATTTCAACCATGGATGAGACTTTCAAAGAATCAGGCAAGAGAGAAAAAGAGATCAAAAAGATATGACACTCCTATTCAAAAATTCCCCCCCAGAGGTCCTCCTCCACCTCCTGGTGCTGGAGCCTCTAGAAGTCTCTCTTCTGCTCCATCTGCAAAATCAGCAAGTTCCAACACCTTCAAGTCTTATCAGAGAAGGAGTAACCAAAGCCAGGGAGGCCAAGATGTATCAGGACAAGGAAGAAAAAGAAATGAAAATGTTCCCATGGAACAAATAAAGGAAATGAAAGGAAAAAGAGTGGTCTATTCAGAGAAATCCCACAAGAAGTTCATTGAACTTGCTCCTCCAAGATCTCTATATGCTGAAACTAATCCTAAGAAGGCTGCACAGATTCCTTCTGACTCAAGCAAAATAGCCACAGCTCTTCAAAGGAACATGGAGATTGCAGCTCAAGCTGATACTGACAGACCATCCTCTCCATCAGATATGACTGAATCTGAAAGAATTGCCTCTATGGCAAGATTTAAGGAATCTATTGCACTAAGCATGATGGAGAGAGCCAAAGCTCACGGACTAGACCCTACAGCATATACAACTATGTCTGAATTCAGAGAAAAGGAACTCAGCAAAATTCAAGTAAACTCTGAAATTTTCAATACTGAAGAATACATGAAGTTGCACCCTACTGCAGTTCTACCAAGCTATCCTGAAAAGAAAATTATTGGTGAACACGATCTAATGCTATCCAAAAGACAAGCAGCAAATCCAAACAGAGAAATTATCTTCAAACCAGCTGTAATCTCTAAGAAATCATCTGATGCTAAAACCTCAGATAAATCTGCTTGATACTTTATAGTTCTGCTGATTTATGCTTTTATGTTTTTCTGTGGATTGCCTGTGATTTAAATTTTTGGTTAATCTCTGCTCTTGATATTGTGTGCTTTAGTTTTAGATCGGATTGGATAACATAACCCAAATAGGGGGAGATTGTTGGTACCCTGGATGTGATTTGGCTTATGTAATCCCTTTCCGGTCCCTCTTGATCCATATAACTATATATGATCATGATTAGGCCTTGTTCAGTTTCCCTAGGACAGTTTATAACTGACCTAGAGCTTAGGCTAGTAGCTCTAGATGTATTTTTGGTTAAGGCATTTTCCGTTCGACCATCGTCGAACGAGGCCTCGCGATCGTCGATCATTGGTCGACGATAGCAGGGCTATTGAATCGTTGAAGTCAAGACAATTATCGTCGACCGATGGTCGACGATCTCAGAGCAAGTTACTTATGCTCTGAAGGTTGGTCGACGATCTGCCATCAGCAGTTCCACGATCGTATTCTTGCTTCACGATTTCTGTGTCGACAGATTTCTGCTTTCTGTCGACGATCTGTTAGCTAGGTCGACGATCATCGAACTCCTGGTCGACGATTTCTGTCTGCCTTTATCTATTTGTACTTATTTTATTCCTTGGTTTATTTCCAAGTGTTTTAGCGTGTGGTTAGAAAGATTTTCTGAAGAATGTTTTTGCTAATTTATGGCTTAAATTCAAATGAATTACTTACCAAATATATTAAGCATAAATTACGGGATTTCGTATTTTGATAAAGCATTTTTGTCTTATTATACAAAATATATTGCCAGGCTGTATTCTAGCCGTTGGCGGTGTATGCTATTTCCAAGAATGATAAGTCTTTATGCTGAGATATTTTCCTATTCATTTATTTCCTTATTGGGACTGACAGAGAGCTAATAGGTCATTCTATTCCTATTGCTATATTCTATTTTGAGATAATCTGTTGCAGGGCTCGAGAATTCAAATCAATAGAGCCGTTCCAAAAGATAAATGAGAAGACGTTACAAATATAGAGAGATTTTTTAGTGCTGATTTTCTCTCAAGCATCTCCAGAGCAACTCTTCACAATCTCACAATCAGAAGAAGAAAAGCTTTCCTGAAGCAAAAGTCCTAAGAAATTTCTTTCATTCACAAGTCTCCTGAGCATTTGCTCAGAGTTTTCAAGACTTCAAAAAGAGCTCCAGATCTACTTCATGTGCTCCAGAATCTGAAGACCTGATAAAAATCAGTCTACAGATCTCTGAGGATTTAGTTTCAGTATATCTGAAACTCCTTCATCCTGAAGCAAAGGCTTTCCCTGGACTTCCACTGAGCCAGGGGGAGACTTTGATTCTTTAGAGAATCCACAAGTCTTCTCTAATCTGTATTAACAACAGAGAAGACAATCTAACCCTCTCAACCCCTTTGTAAAAGAGTTTTCACACCTCTTCAAAAGTGAACATTGGTGACAGGGCACCTTATCAACAACCTGTGGTTGAGCATCCTTATCAAAAGCTCAAAGGGTCTGTTTGATCTACCTGAATCAGATCATTGGTGGCAGGGCACCTTAGCAAAAACCTATAGTGGATTCCTACCAGGGTGGTAGAAGAGTGGAGTACCTATTAAGAGGGAACCACTATATATCCTGTGTCTCTCTGGCTGTTTTTGTTTAATTGTTTATGCTGTGGCTGTGATAGAACTACCTAGGATTGCTAGTTGCTGTGATAGGTTTAGAGTTAAACTGAAATTTCAGTTAACACTCTCACTTGTGCACGTCACTGTGTTAGGCTCTTAGGGTTCAAGTATCAGATTATTTTATTCCGCAAATAAACTCGAAGAGAGCTGACTAGTTATTCATAAAATTTGAATACTCTATTCACCCCCCCTCTAGAGTAGTTTACAACTTATCCCCTCACTTTCACGACACATTCAAAATCTGTGTCGACACATTTTGAAATTAGTGTCAACACATTGTGAAGAAGATATGTCTTGACGCTGTCTACTATTTTGAAGACCAAGTTGCAAATTTCCAGATCTAAGAAGTGACAGCTGGCATAACTGTCAAAGTTATCAGATTTCAGAACTGTCAGATGCCAGTTAGCTACCGGTTCAGCCGGTTACCTCTGCTGTATTTCTATAAATAGAACAGTGCTATTAAAGAGAAATATATACAAGATATACAATATAAAAAAACACAGAGACGAAGAGAAATTCTTGGAGATCAGTAAGGATTACAGAATAATTTTTGTAATAAGAAGAAGGAGAAGAAGGAAGCTGATTCAAGATCACCTTTATCTGCTCAAGAGAGATTCAACCTAGTTCTTTATTTTTTTCAAGAAGCTTTGAAGAAGCTAAGTAAGGTTGAATCAGATCCAAAGCTGCAAGGATTAGAAGAAGACCAATCTATCAAGATTTGGTCAAGAACACTTTACCCCATTTTCTCTCTCTCTGGGTAAAGAAATTCTTAAAACATTGTAATCACAACTGTAGGATCTATATAGATCTGAGTGTAGGAAAGTCTATCTTTCTGAGTGGTAAGCCTGTAATTATAAGGGCTGAGGTAGGGCATGTTGCCTGAGTAAGGAGTTGGAAAACTCTTAGGTAGGGTTCTTGGGAAGAATATGAGTTGTAGGATCTTGAAGGATCTGAGCTGTAGGACTTGAAGAAGTCTGAGTTGTAGGAACCTGGAAGGGTTCTGAGTGGTAAGATCTGTGGATCTGAGAAAAGTAGAAGTTGGTCCGAATCTAGTTCATTGCTAGGTAGGCAAATGGGGAAAGTGAATGCACCCAAATATTGGGGAACCACTATAAATTTGTGTCTCTGTGCTATGTTTTGCTTACTCTGATTATTTGTGATGCTTGAATGATTGGATAAGTAGATTTGCTAGTTAGAAATACTAAAACTGCCCATTATAAAGAATTGAACCTATTCACCCCCCCCCCCCCTCTAGGTTGTTCATTATTGATTTCTTTCACTAACTACACGCTAAGTTAATAATACTAATAAAAAACCAGAAAACCTATTCACCCCCCCCCCCTCTAGGTTGTTAGCTACCTTGAAAACAATGACTTTCATTCCCCATTAATAGTGGAGGTCTGCTCACTCCTTGTGCCTCAAGATAGGTGTGATTAGTGTTGGCCATGTACTTCAGGGTTTTAATCTTTTTCAAAGTAATCTAGCTCGAATACCACTTTTGGATCTAATGGCCAACCTTAGAGGGGATGAATAAGGTTTGTAAAAGATTACATGAGATTTAAAGGTATTCAAGTCAAGGACAAAGTTCCCTAGAGCTATCGTCGGGCGATAACAGCTATTGCCGACAATATCATCCAAAAACTTGTACTTTGCTACAAAAACTGGATCATTGTACACAAAGATATTAGATTATAAAACACATAGTAAACACATGAAATTAAAGATCAGGCAAGTAGAAATGATTTTATTGATTTTGAGAAAAAATTGTATTTACAAAATTTGAACTAGATCTTTATGATGTCGGAGAATGGAGGTGGTGATTCAAATGCTTTTGTGGTTTCTATACCAACCCTCTTTTAGGAGCGGTTGGCTCTCTTTCTTCTTCCCACAAAGACAAATGAGTCTACTAGATCTCCCAAATCTAGACAGCTTGCAGGATGATTTCCACAGATTTCTTTTAGAAATCTGACGACCTCCGATTTCAATTTTCCACTAACTCCTCCCAAGAATTCGACATCCACACAGGATGATTTCTCTGTACAGGATACAGTAAACAATAAAAAAAGGAAAGAAATAAATCAAGGAAAATTTGGCTCCCTCAAACATATATCTCTGGCGGCGGTGAATGATTAGTGCTTTTGATTCTCGTGGATTGGGCACGTGATCGTCTTCAGAATCTTGTTATGGAATTCCTTCTCCAAATATCTCCTTCATTCGTACATGTAAGGGAGAGTTCTCCTCCTTGGATGGTGGCTCTCAGCAACAGGGATGACAAGATAGCTCTTTTGGATGTTCCAGGGTTCAAGCGTCGCTATCAGGAGAAAAAATCTCTTTTATATTATAGTAAATGCTATTGCCGGATGATAGTCGATATCGTACGATGATAGTAGATATCGCAGGGCGATATACAATTTTAGCGCCACCCCCGCCAGTTGCCTCATGCTGGAAAGGAATGGTGGAAGCCCTTTGTAGCACCCCTATCCGGCATACAACATATAATAATAGGTCCGGCCAGGGCCCGACTCCATATACCGCAGACAGACCGAATGGTTACTAAATGAAACCATCCTTCTAAAAACACACATCCTACACAGAGCACATTCTAGCGGAAGCATTTTAAATATTGCAAAGAAAAGAACCCAAATCACAACAAGAATGTCCACTAAATACCCAAAATAGGAATGAGCGTACAAATACACAAAGTACTTTGCCTTATGGCCTCACAAGAGTTTACTTAAACAAATAGTGTCTTCCAAACATCGGCACGCAGGCCGGTCACACATGTGAGTAAAAGTAAATATTCGCAAAGGCCTTCGAGGGCCGGCTCAACAACAAGGGCTTCAGCCCGCTATTTTCCACTAGGCTCCATAGCACCTGCAAGCAACAATCCACCGCAATGGTGGCAAACAAAAGTAACGGTCGGCTAAAGCTGACCAAATTATAACGATCCTGCCCCATTACTTGGGGTGGCGATGCTCCTTACCTGCATTGCATTAGTATAATCCAACCATTAAAGTGAAAGTACAACTTAAGCACACTTCACCACATGCGTAAGCACTTAAGGCCCCACACCCCGTGCTCTCAAGGCACTTACTCGGTGAACCCGGTCTGAACCCGGCCCGTTCCACGGTCCACCACCGCTCATAAGACGGCAAACACGTGAGCATTAAAGTCCTTTCAGCCGAAGCCTAGATTCGCTCTCCAAGCAAACTTTCACTAAACCACTTGGAGTGGGTAAGTTTCCACCCGCCCGTTGCTCACCTCGCCATAACTGTACAAGTTATCGGCGCGAGCCAAGTTTTCCCCAATCCCAACATATCGATCAAATAATCGTACATAACCCGGTTATGTACATGGCTGGCTCCTAGGACACTGTTATGGCAGAACTTCGCTTCTGCCCAGATTTTCGGCTGTACCTTGAAGTTAATCCCCAAGGATCCCTACTGCAATCTACCACGTAGAAAACCCGAAAACAACCCTCGGCACGGAGTCTTCTCCGACCATTCATGCATAATGAAATATCACCGATCCAGACCAAATTGTTCGGGTAGGCTTCACAAGTAACGACCCTGACGCGTACAAAACAGCGTTACGGCTCGGCTCTCCAGGCATTGCTACCGGGCTGCAGCCCAAGCACCCCAACCCCTCTCCAGCCCACAGGCGGGTTGTTGGTGTCCACAACCTCCCTTTGATGAGCGAACTCAATAGTTAAGTTGGGTCGTACGGGGACTTCCCAGGAGGTCACCCATCTCAGTACTACTCTCGCCCAAGCACGCTTAACCATGGAGTTCTTTCACTTCTCATCACCAGTTGAGCTGCAGATCAACTGGTGATGAGAAGTGAAAGAACTTCATTGTTAAGCGTGCTTGGGTGAGAGTAGTACTGGGATGGGTGACCTCCTGGAAATTCCCCGTACGACCCAAATTAACTGTGGAGTTCGCTCATCAAAGGGAGGTTGTGGCCACCAATAACCCGTCGGTGGGCTGGAGAGGGGTTGGGGTGCTTGGGCTGTACCCGGTAGCGATGCCTGGATAGTGGAGTCATAACGCTATTACGTACGCGCCAGGGTCGTTACAATAAAAAGTGCACTTTGATTGTAACGACCCTGGCGCGTACGTAACAGCGTTACGGCTCCGCTCTCCAGGCATCGCTACCAGGCTACAGCCCAAGCACCCCAACCCCTCTCTAGCCCACCGGCGGGTTGTTGGTGGTGACAACCTCCCTTTGATGAGCGAACTCCACAGTTAAGTTGGGTCGTACGGGGACTTCCCACGAGGTCACCCATCCAATTACTTCTCCAGCTCGAGCACGCTTAACTACAGAGTTCTCGAACCGCTAACATCCGCCACAGGGTAAACCACCGCCTCTCAGGCCTCTCCGACTAATTCTACCATAGAGGCCAATGATAGACAATAACTCCCCCCCGAACACAGCAACCAACTTTCATCGTACTGTGCTCTCCAAAGGGCAACTCTTCTCAAAATCTAAAAGGGTGCTGAGTTGGAATACCATTCTCAGGATTCTTGTGGTTCCGGAGAATCCAGCTACAGGAGAACCAGGAACAAAGAGCTCTCCCCCCTTTTCTGCCCAACTCTTTGGTCTTCAGAATGCTAGTTTTAAGAACGAGTGATTGCCCTTCTCCGACCCTTACTGCCCAACAGCGAAAAGTAATATAACTGATTGGTGATGGAACGACTTATCAAAGGGAGGCTGTGGCCACAAACAACCCGCCTATAGGCTGGAGAGGGGTTGGGGTGCTTGGGCTATAGCCCGGTAACGTCGCCTAGAGCGGATCCGTGACGTTGTCACGTTGGATCGGCTAGGGGCGTTACATCACACACCATGCCTATGTTCGTACTTTGTTTCCGGACTCTACATGCAAAACAATGGGGACTATTCAAGTCTAACCGAAGGAATATCTCGCACTCACCGCATACTCGCGAGAGCGGGCTTCCTATGCAAAAAGGAAAGAGGACTTCACATGTACAAGAAGAGAATAGTTACCCTTGAGGTTCGCTTTGGCGCCATGGAGATCTAGACAGATGAAAAGCACCGTAATGGCCTCGCCTCCGTAGATCCAGACTCGACTTGCGATTTGGGGCTCCGAAGCTCCTCCGGCGGTCGGATTTCTCCTTCTCCTTCTTCCTTGCTCTCCTCTCTCTCTCTCTCTAACACTTTAAAAAGAGAAAGCTTAAAGGGAAATGAGGGTTTCAAACCCTATTCCCGGCCTTATATCAGCAAGGATAGATCTGGGACATTAGATCCCAATAGAAGGAAATGAACGGCCACGATTCACACTTAAAATCAATTTCCTGGGTCGAATATGGCTTGCGACACGCCCGTGTCCAAGTCTGTGTTCCACACTCGCCGTGAACCAGAAAATATAGAACAAGACATGGCCGCTGACACAACTTAGGACACGCCCGTGTCATCCATGGATACGCCTGTGTCATGGGCCGTGTGCCCCAATCGACGATGAAACCGTCGCATCCCGAACAGGACACGGCCATGTGATACGCCCGTATAATAGGTCGTGTGCCGAGAGTCACCTTGGGACACGCTCGTGTCCCAGGCCATGTAACTCACTCGACACATCCCAGCTAACAGCCCGAGCAGGACACAACCTTGGACATGGCCCTGGACACGCACGTTTCTCAGGCCGTGTTCTCGACCTCCACGGACCGTCTACTGTATTTCGTTTACCATGTAGAAAATTGTCAAACTCATAGCAGGACATGGCCATGGACACGCCCGTGTCCTAGGCCGTGTGACCCTTATCAGGCCCCAGATTGGCCTTAAGATGCTACCAGATCATTTCCGAGATTTGGGGTGTTACAATTCTCTCCCTCTTAAATTAATTTCATCCAGAAATTATGGAATAGAATGTACTCAAACTTTAAAGGTACCTGAGAAGAAAAGCTCGGGATACTCCTCAAGCATGGTCTGCTCTCGCTCCCATGAAAGCTCCTCACGATCGCAGTTGTCCCATAGGACTTTGACCATCCTGATGTCTTTATTACATAGTCGCTTGACTTCCGAGTCCTCAATCCAGACGGGTTTGACCTTCGTCGTCAACCCAATATCAATTGTTACCTGATCGATCGCAATCACATGCGAAGGCTCTTGCACCGCCTTCCACAACACCGATATATGGAATATGTCGTGTAGACCACTCAGTTCTATTGATAGCTTTAGTTGATTAGCTGCTTCTCCAATTCGCTCCATAATTTCAAACAATCCAAGGTACCTCAGGCTCAGCTTCTTCAAGCGTCGTACCCATAATACACCCTTGAACGGCTTAATCTTCAAATACACCCAGTCTCCCACAGCGAACACAATGTTTTGATGCTTGACATTATAGTATTTAGCCTGCCTGTCCTAAGCGATCAGCGATTGTTCTCGAATTTTTTTGTACTAACAAAGTGGCGCCTTCCACTCTTGCTGTTTGTACAGCTTCGACTAACCCGTTTCTAACCACGACAATGGCGTTCGACATTTTCTACCGTATAGGGCCTCGAAGGGCGCCAATTGAATACTTGCTTGGTAGGTGTTGTTATAAGCAAACTCCGCCATATACAGGTGATCTTCCCACTACTTTTCCGAAATACAAGATGCACATGCGAAGCATGTCCTCCATCGTCTTGTTGACCCTCTCAGTCTGACCATCTGTTTGTGGATGAAAGGCCGTGCTGAAACTCAGCTTGGTTCCAAACATTTGTTGCACCAAACTCCAGTCATTAGACGTGAAACATCCATCTCGATCACTCACGATGTTGCGGGGCACACCATGCAGTCGAACGATGTTATATATGTAGAGTTTTGTCAGTTTATCCACTAAATCATCCTTCCTATTTGGAATGAAGTGTTATACATTCGTCAATCTATCTACGATAACCCAGGTGGCATCGTTTCCCTTCTGTGACCTTGACAACCCATGCACAAAATCCATTAAAATATCATCGAACTTCCACTCCGGGATAAGTAAGGACTTCAAGAAATCTCCGGGCATCTGGCACTCCGCCTTCACCAAGGCACACATCTGACACTTTGCCACATAAAGTGCCACATCCTTCTTAAGTCCTTGCCACCAGAACAACTTTTTCATAACACAATACATTTTCGTACTCCCTGGGTGAATCAAGTACTTGGTATGATGAGCCTCGTACATCATTTCCTTCCGTAGTTTACCCACATTTTGGATGCACAGACGACTGTCCTTCCATAACAGTCCATCAACAACACCAAATTGGGAATTTTACCCATCCAAAGCCTCATCCATGATCTACTTCATGTTGTTGTCAAAAACATGAGCCTGCCGAATCCTATCAGCAAGGTTATACTGCACCTCTGTCAAGTTCAATTGGGCTTCGACACTCGTCTGCTTGTCAACATAATAGATTTCTAGTGCCTCCAAATCCCGAACCAAATGCTCGTCATGAACTGACAACCATTTGGCCCGCGCTAGGGCCCTAGGACTTAACGCATCAGCAACTGCATTGTCTTTCCTAGGCACATAATGTATCTTGAAGGTGTAGTGCTTTAGGAAATCCATCCACCTCCGCTGCCACATGTTTAGATCCTTTTGATCCAACAAGTACTTCAGGCTCTTGTGGTCGGTATTGATATCGACCTTCACACCGTACAGGTAGTGCCTCCATAACTTCAGGGAAAATATCACGGTCGCTAACTCCAAGTCATGGACCGGATAATTCCTCTCGTGTACCTTCAGCTGACGCGAGCCATAAGATATTACTCTCCCATACTGCAGTAGAACACAACCCAAACCATTGCCTGAAGCATCATTGTAAATCTCAAATCCTTCGATCCTAACCGGCGAACATAGAATAGGCGTTATGGTCAACCGACTCTTCAGTTCTTCGAAATCTTGCACGCACTCCAGTGACCACACAAAGTTTTGATCTTTCCTCATCAAAGTCATGAGGGGTAACTCTATCCACGAGAAGTTCTCTACGAAGCGCCTGTAATAGCCGGCCAGCCCCAGAAAACTCCGGACTTCCGCTACCGTAGACAACACAGACCACTCCCGTATAACAACTATCTTTTCCGGATCCACCGCAATTCCCTCTGCACTAACTATGTGACCAATCAACGCTACCGAGGACAACCAAAACTCGTATTTGGAGAACTTGGCGTACAGTTGGTTCCTCCTCAGCGTCTCCAACACCAAATGCAGATGCTTAAAGTGATCCTCCTCACACTGCGAGTACACTAATATATTGTCGATAAAGACTATCACGAAGTGGTCCAGGTACTCTCTAAACATTTTGTTCATCAGATACATAAATGCAGATGGCGCATTAGTTATCCCAAACGGCATGACGGTGAACTCATAATGCCCATACCTCGTGCTAAAAGCTGTCTTGGGGATGCCACTTTCTCTAATTCTCAGCTGATAATATCTGGACTTAAGATCCAATTTCGAGTACACCGATGACCCAACTAACTGATCAAATAGATCATCAATCCTTGAGATCGGATACTTATTCTTCTCCGTTAACTTATTCAGCTCTCGATAATCCATATAGAGTTGCAAGCTTCCATCCTTCTTCTTAACAAAAGGACCAGTGCGCTCCAAGGCGACGAACTTGGACGCACATAACCCTGTTCCAACATCTCTTCAAGTTGAACTTTCAGTTCTGCCATCTCCTTAGGCGCTAACCAATACGGAGAGCGTGACACAGATTTGGCAGCTGGCACTAGCTCAATAGTGAAGTCAATCTCTCGCTGCTGTGGGGATCCAGAGAGATCGTCAGGGAATACGTCGGGATACTCGGATACAATCGCGATACCGTCCAAACTAGGCTTAGGCTTCAAAGTCTCCACTAGTGTGAAAAATAGCTCTGCACTAGTACGAACTGCCTTAACCACCTGAAGAGCAGTCATCAAAGTCTTGCTCGCCCCATTCAAGCCCGCAAATGTCGTCTCTCGACCAGTTCCCAATTTGACCTCCTTGCGATTGCAATCAATGTATGTCTGCTGCTCTGAGAGTCATTCCATACCAAATATCATGTCGAACTCCACCAGCGGCAGTAAAGACGCTTGCAAGTCGAACTCTTGACTCCCAATCTGTATCTTTACGTAACAGACTCTATCTGCGCGCATTGAACACCCATTAGGCAACAACACATCCAATTTGTCCAAAGCCATCAAAGAAGGTACTCCGATGTGCAAAACAAATCCTTCGGACAAAAAGGAGTGTGAATCTCCCGTATCGAAGAGTGCTCTCGTCAGATTATCGAAAATCAAAACAAAACCTAGTACGAGCAGTAATAAGCTAACATGCGCAAGGTAATAAGTATTTAATGCTAAACTGCTATAAATTTAAACAGTATATTTCACCATGTCAGCTTGCTTTATGGCCTCCTGCTGGCCAAGGTTATAAACACTAGGATGAGCTGGAGTATAGTGTGATGATGTTGACTCCACCGCCTTACCCTTCTCCTCATAAGTGGCTCCAGGCTTCCTTCCGGACTTTGGGCTTCCGCTCCAGCAATCTCAGGAAAAGTGTCCCAGCTTTCCATAATTATAGCATGCCCCCGGGGTTCGACATGTAGTCTCCCCAGATGCTCTAGAAGAAGGGGCTAGACCCGAAGTCCTAGCCTTCTTATTAAACTTACAAAAACCAGGTTTCGAGGAGGTTAGCACCTTGAACTCTGTCCTCTTTGCACTAGAGTCTTTCTTTGCTTATACATTGCTCAGATCTTTCTCCAATGACCGGGCCGTATTGACCAGGGTCAAGAAGCAAACATCATTGGCCCTGAGAGTAGTAGCCTTAATGAAAGTCCATCTTGTGCCAACTACCTTCATCTATGGGGGGGAATAGGTGTATTGCAGCTTTTTGCGGAATTAAAACTATACCTGCACAAATAAACAAAACAACACAGCACAGAAAGACACAGGCAATTTATAGTGGTTCCCCGATTTGGGTACGTCCACTCTCCCCCTTCGACCTATCTCCCAACAAGGGACGACTCGGTCACTTCACCAACAGGATTGAAAACCAATCTTCACACTAAGGAAGTAACTCTTCCACACAAAGGAGTCACCACTCCTCCACCACGGGTTGCACCCAACCCTTACACAGAGGAACCAACGTTCTTTTATAACAAAAAGAAAAACTTGAATGTATAAAATACAAACTACTTTTGGAGCCCTTGGTGTCCCTCTTCGTTCGACGTTGCGTTCTTGAATAAGTCGAAGAGTCCACGACCTAAGTGCTCTCTTAGAGATAATCTCCCCGAAACCAGCGGCGGCAAGAAGTGCGGCGGCGTAGCTGTCAGGATCGACGGCGGCAACGAAGTGCGGCGGCTGAGCTTTGGAGATCCAACCTTCGTAGCAAAGCTAGCAAGGTCTACTAACGGTCTTGCTAGGATCGATCGTCTCGATCGATTCTGAAAGGGAAGGTATTCCCGATCAACAAATCAAGAGACAAAGGATCTCTAGGTAGACACATGAGACGCATTGCTTGGCTGAGCTTCTGTCGCCGGGAGATCGAGAAGAAACCACGATCAACACCGGCGACAACTTGCACGAGCGGCGATGGCGACGGACGGCGATCTACGATCCGTTAGGTCAAGTCGGCGGCCGGCCTTTTTCGTTTTGGTTCACTGCTTATTACGTTCAAATTAGGAGTGTATTTATACAGTAGAATACTCCTTTATGACCGTTGTGGGCCCCACCAAAAGAAGCCCTAAATCCGGTTCAAAACAGTGCCAGAATATTTGGTCCGGTCTAGCGAGCAGAAGAAATTTGCCTAAGGCAAATTCGGTGAGAATCATTGGTGATTCTCGACGAATCGGCGAGAATCACTTATGATTCTCGCCAAATTCTACTTGGCAGAATTCTGGCTGAAGATCTTGCCATCCGGAGAGAATCGGCGATAATCATAATTCATTCTCGATGAATCGGCGAGAATGCAAAGTCATTCTCAACGATTCGGTGAGAATCAACTAGTGATTCTCGACGATTCTGCCTTAAGCAGAAATCAAGACGGCGTTGAGACAGCTGGCAGCAATCGACAAGAATTAGCGAGTGATTCTCGACGATTCGGTGAGAATCACTTGCTCCCGTGAGTTCTCGTCGAATCGGCAAGAATCACTTAGTGATTCTCGACGATTTCTTCTTAGACAATTTTCGTCTTTTTTCCCGTGAGTTGCTTTGACCCATCCTTGCTCCTTATCTACTCTTGATCTTTCTCAGCCCTGTACTTGAAAGTAAGTACACTCCAATAGAGAGAGTACACGTACGCCAACACACTGATCTGCTCAACGAGGGATTACGTTGCGCAGACCCGTGTATATTGACTCACTGCACCCTGACATTGGTGTATACTTAGCGTGGAATAACTGCAAGCACAAATTGAAATATATCATCAAATACATTGTGGATTCATCTTAGCTAGACAGGAGGCTTCCTCAAATCCAGGTAATTGTGGATACAATACCCAACAATCTCCCCCTATTTGAAGAAGCCAAAATCCTACTAGCTAAGATGAATTTCACCAATCCAGATAATACATACAGCAAATCAAGAGAAGAACAATAAATGCAAACAGAACAATACTAGAGTCAATCATGAAATCACATATATATAAAGATATCCACAATAATTGTTCATATGATAACATGATAAGAACGATAAACAAAAAGGAATACATCAGCAAAAATCCTAGGTCTCTTTCTCCTTAGCTATTTCATCATTTAGGCTCTGCGCCAAGTGTTTCCTGCTTTGTCTTTTGAAGTATTCCCTTAGCTTGGGGTAGTATCTGGGAGGAGGAGCTTTATTTGCCACAGTGTTGGACCTGAAGAAAATGTTCCGTTTAGCTTCAAAGGTCTTGTACAGCTCCCGCTCGTACTAATTATAAACACCGTTCTGATTTATCTCCCCCCTCTGTTATAGTGTAAATGTGTCCATAATGATACTCCTTGATACCGGACTCCACCTTTCGTTCCTCACTTCATCCTCCTTCAATCTGATTTTCTTTTCAGCTTGTGTTTCCTTGGATGTCCCTTCTTGAATTTTTCTCTTGCCTCTAGCTTTTGCTAGGGCTTCTTGGTCAAACTAGGAACTGCGCTCAGCTCTTGCAGTAGCCCTAGCAGCCTTCTTAGATTCAGCCTCACTCAGTGGAACTTCTTCAACCCTTTCTTCTTCCTCATCAGCAGCAGCAGTCTCTTCCAGAGGGGCAACCGGAACGTGAATGCCTGAGGCCTGTTGAACTAACCAGTGGGCCGTTTCAAAAACATACCTATTCGATTGATCGAAGTTGTCAAATATTATCTGTTAGATTGATCGAAGTTTAGTTGTCAATTAGTATCTGTTAGATTTAAAAACATACCTATTAGTCTGATCGAAGTTGTCGAGTATTACTTGTTGAATCCCTGTCATCTTAGCTTTATAATCTTCCTCCCCCTTTTTGGCTTCCACAGCAATTGAGTTTGCGTAAGCGTGCAGGGACTCATCAATGTGCTGTACTGTCTTTGAAAATTCATTCAGCAGGGTCTTTTGATTCGCGTTAAGAGTCACCATGTTGGCATCAAATTTTTGGATGCTATTAGCCACAACATGTGCATTCTGATTAACCACTGCCAGGTCATCCGTGCTCTTTTTAAGTCCTTGCATAAGAAGAGAGACAGCTGTGCCGGCTGCTGTGTACTTTTCCTCAAACTTTGTTTCCATTACATCCAGCTTGTAATTAATTTCAACTACGTTCTTTAGCATCAGATCCTCAGATTCCTTAATTCTTTTTAGCACTTTGTCTTGTGCTTTCTCAAAAGTAACTTTGAGTTCATCCAGAATTCCTTGAACAATGTTCACAGTATGATTAGTTAGATTAGCTTGCAGTGGATGACCCTGATGCATACCTTGGCCTTCTCCTTCCGCAGATTCACTGGATGAGCTAGAGACATGCACAGTCTCCACAGGGGAAATGTTGGCATCCTCTGTATGTTTCTCAGGAATACACACAAGCCTTTGCTGAGAGGACTCCCCCTCCACAGTTGCACTGGTTTTCTCAGAAACTACCTCAGGAGCTTGTTTTTCAGATGGAATTGCAGTGTCATCCTGAGGCTCCATTACTTCCTGCCTCACATTTCCTTCTTCCTCATCCTCATCATCCATGTTCTCATTCTCAACTGCAGCATTGTCCACATCCTGTTCATAGTCCTCCAGATCAGCACCTCCATCTCCCATATCATTATTTTCCAGGGCCACCTCATCTTTCTCCACATCCTCACTTTCTTCTTCCAGGTTCTCAACTACATCCCTTGCTATCAGAGAGATGTCATGTCTAACATCGGCAGGAGCGGGTAGAGACTCCCCCTCAGTTCCTGCAGTCAGCATAACAGGAACTTCACCGGGTACAGCCACGGAGTCTGCTGGAGTACTATTGTCCTCATTCCCATGGGACTCAGCTGGGGAATCATCTCGTTCTTCACCTACGGCAGCGTGCCCGATCCTTCTCTCCCATCTATCAAAGACACTGGAGTCCATTTTCTTCAGATAGTGGAGGTGAACTCCTTTACTCATATCAAACTTGTCTCCATCTAGTTGGTTAAGATAAAGACTAATAATCCGTCCAAAACTGGGGGTTCACAGAGTATCCTTTATTCTCTCAAACAGCATGGCCCCCCAATTGAATATCTTCCGACATACGATGACCACTAGGATCTTGAACATCTCACCCGAGATATGATCGTGGGAGCCTGGTTTACAGATCAGGACTTTCCTGACGATGTCTGACAGGAGCTTCCCTTCCTCGTTCATTTCCTTCCTCTTGATAGATTTGATTCCTCTTGGTATTCCACAGAATAGAAGGGTCCTGGATCGATCCTGTTCTTCCAGATAATCCTCTTGATCAGAGCTGGAGAGCTGCAAGTATTGTGTCAGTTTCCCTGCAGACATTTTGATCCTTGCACCGACAATCTTACACTTGATTACAATATCTTCACGCCGAAGTTTTGCAGTTGCAAAGAATTCCATCACCTCCTTATCAAGTATTTTGCATGGGTGCTCCAGGATGAATGTGAGTCCAGCCTCTTCAAGCATAAGAATGATGTTCCTGAACTCATCTGAGGCATGAGAAAAGCCGGTTCGAACCAGTTCGCATCCAGTGACCAGGACGGCGGTGGTTCTTGGAGCCATTTTAAACCTAAGGAGGAAAAACCCAAGTCTAAGCCTTGTCAGTAACTCTAGTAGGAAGCTACACTATCAACAAGCCATTGCAAGGAGGAAGAAGCCGTTACCCTAAGCCGAGGATTTGGCGGGACAAAGGTGACGGAATCGACGAGATTGATGGGAATCGACCGGATTGCCTGAATCTCTTTCGTCCTTGAGACTATGTCGACAGGGAACCCTGGATGCGCTCGGGAAGGAGTCGTCGGAAGTCAATCGACGAGAACCCTAGACTTGGTCAATGGAACTCTGGAACTCAATCGTCGGGACACGGAGTCAGGATTCTTGCTGTTACGGGAAGTCGACGGGATGAGAGAAAGAGACGGATCAACGGGATATGAAGGGTCGGCGGAATAGGCGTGATATGTACTATTTCGAGCCGGGCGGTTTCGACGGGATTTTGACTGGGTTTTCTTAAAGTTTTCTAACCGTGGATTTCGACGGAATTTTCTAAACAATTTTAAGTGGCATATTAATTTTGTTATACCCTAGTAAATAACCGAGGTATGCAAATTTGCCTTCAAGTTATTTCTTGATCGAGATGTACACAATATTCTGATATCAATTGTAATCTTTTGTAACACCCATTGACGTACCTTCCTTAATTTTAAATGGGCTGACTTATGCCTATTTAGATCCCTTTTCACATCTATAAATGTGTGACTATAAAGAATTCTTCAGATAGTACTTTAAGGTCATTTTACAGATTCATTCTGAACTCAGGTGTGAAAACATATATGTGTATATAGACACATAACCACTTACCTTTTAGAGAAGGAATTCACAAATTTGTGTGGATATATAAGTATATATATATATATATGTAAATATCAATATAATATGACTCAAATCTTGAAACTAAACGCAAGTACCTGGGATCATAAGATTTATCATTCAGATCTTCAGTTTAAGACACACCAGGTGTTCAATTTGAGTATGTCATTGTAAATAGCATTGCTATTATTCCAAGTACTTGTTCCAAGTCATTCTTGGAACATCTTCTGTCTAGTTCCCATCATGTTTTACAGGAACCTAGACTGCCCTGCAAAAGAGAATTACCTTGCCTTAGGAACCCAATATGTATTGGGTCCTAGGTTCTTGTCAGTGTAAAATCTTGAATGCCTTCCCACAGGAATCCTGTCAGGTAGGCTAACTCTGCTCAGAGGAAGTGGATATGCCCTTGCCCTTGGCACAGAGGGATTGTTCCAACAATCTATGGCAAAGGGACCCACCTTGCCACAGCACCAACATTCGTGAATGTTGTATCGCCGTTTCAGACCTGATGTGTTGACTGAGGTAGTCATGAGCTTAGGTCTAAAAGGGATAGAGCCGGTTCTGCTCACAAAATTGCCTTTTCCACCATGACACGTGGGAGGGTGGACAGAATGCATGTGGTGAGTGTCATGAGGCCTTGGAGGTGGTGCCTTCCTTTCAATCAGCACACTTCCAGAGTCCCAATGGGTACTTACCACATATTTCCTGACCCCCCCCCCTTTCCTGTGTCCTAGGGTGGAAAGTACTACCGTGAGAGCTGGTTCCTGCATATTCATGATGAGTTGGGGCTGAGGCTGAGAATACAAAGGGTTCAGAATGAGCCTTGGGTATTCTCTCATGGGTAGCCATGACAGCTCTGGCACTGTGGGTATTTCCACCTGAGGGCTGATCATTCTTGCAGTGACCAACGTTGTTTCTGTGGTCATACCTGAAGGCATGATGAGTGCCCTTCCTACTCGGGGTGGGGGGTCTGAACACAGTTTCCCCATTTCTCCATGAATTAATAATTCGGGAGATCCAACAATTTTCTTCTTTTCTCTTGATAGCATCTATCGTGGAAAAGTTTGAAACTATTCACTTCTCGGTCTCTAGACGACTTTTTAGATCCGAGATCTTTGAATCCTTTACCTTGATGGATTCCATTTGAATATTCATCAAGGTTTTCAGCTGAGCAATCTCCTTAGCTTGCTCCTCAACAAGTAAGTTGCTCTTTTGAAGTGCACACTGAAGGGATTCAAGATTTTCAATCTTCTGATTGAAGCTATCCATATCCCTTGCATCACTAGAGGGACAATCCTCTGAACTATTCCTGTCTTCAGGAACTACAAGAGGAGAGGGGCATGATGAAGAAGTTACCTGCTCCTGGCTTTGCTGTTCAGGGTTACCGTCAAGATCGGCAGAGACTATTGAGTCAGCTTCATCAGAACTGCTTTCCTCAACTTCTTCTTCAGTCTCTGACAAGGATACAGGTGCCCTGATACTGACAGATTGATCATGCCCTTCATCTTCAGAAATGAGGACCCCCACATAGGCTTCATCCTCTTGCTGACCACCGATCCCTTCTTTCTTTGATCCCTCCATGAGGTTAGAGATGGTTTGCCACATGGACTTGGCCGTCCTACACTTGTCCAATTTAGAGCGATCTGGTCCAGACAAGACATCAGTGATGATCTGACGAATCACCTTGTCCAGGTTGAACAGTGAGAGCTCTGTCTCCGACATCTCTTTGGGACACTTGGGGATTTGGAGATCTTTCCCCGAGCCAGAAGCCTTCATGGGAATGAAGGGACCCTTTTCCAGAATGAGTGATGCTCGAGGGTCGATGGCCTCCAGATGAAATAGTACTCTCATCTTCCATACAGGATAGTACTCCTTTGTACATGAGGGGAGTCTTAGAGGAGGGACATCATAATCTAACTCCATGCTTGAGTCTGATCTTCTTGTTGACACAAGAGGCAGGAACTTACTCGAGGTGTTAACCCCTTTGAAGATTAACCTCCCTCTGATACCACTTGAAAGTCCACCTTGTGCCAACTACCTTCACCTATGGGGGGGGGGGGAATAGGTGTATTGCAGCTTTTTGCGGAATTAAAACTATACCTGCACAAATAAACAAAGCAGCACAACACAGAAAGACACAGGTAATTTATAGTTGTTCCCCAATTTGGGTACGTCCACTCTCCCCCTTCGACCTATCTCCCAACAAGGGACGTCTCTGTCACTTCACCAACAGGATTGAAAACCAATCCTCACACTAAGGAAGTAACTCTTCAACACGAAGGAGTCACCACTCCTCCACCACGGGATGTACCCAACCCTTACACAGAGGAACCAACGTTCCTTTACAACAACAAAAAACTTGATTGTATAAAATACAAACTACTTTTAGAGCCCTTGGTGTCCCTCTTCGTTCGACGTTGCGTTCTTGAATAAGTCGAAGAGTCCATGACCAAAGTGCTCTCTTAGAGTGAATCTCCCCGAAACCAGCGGCGGCAAGAAGTGTAGCGGCGTAGCTGTCAGGATCGGCGGCGGAAACGAAGTGCGGCGGCTGAGCTTTGGAGATCCAACCTTCGTAGCAAAGCTAGCAAGGTCTACCATTGGTCTTGCTAGAATCGATCGTATCGATCGATTTGGAAAGGGAAGGTATTCCCGATCAACAAATCAAGAGACAAAGGATCTCTAGGTAGACACGTGAGACGCGTTGCTTGGCTGAGTTTCTGTCGCCGGGAGATCGAGAAGAAACCATGATCAGCACCGACGACAACTTGCACGAGCGGCGATGGCGGCGGACGGCGATCTATGATCCATTAGGTCAAGTCGGCGGCCGGCCTTTTTCGTTTTGGTTCACTGCTCATTACGTTCAAATTAGGAGTGTATTTATACAGTAGAATACTACTTTATGACCGTTGTGGGCCCCACCAAAAGAAGCCCTAAATCCGTTTCAAAACAGCGCCAGAATATTTGGTCCGGTCCAGTGAGAAGAAGAAATTCGCCTAAGGCAAATTCGGCGAGAATCATTGGTGATTCTCGACGAATCGGCGAGAATCACTTATGATTCTCGCCGAATTCTACTTGGAAGAATTCTGGCTGAAGATCTTGCCATCCAGAGAGAATCGGCGAGAATCATAATTCATTCTCGACGAATCGGCGAGAATGCAAAGTCATTCTCAACGATTCGGTGAGAATCAACTAGTGATTCTCAACGATTCTGCCTTAAGAAGAAATCAAGACGGCGTTGAGACAGCCGGCAGCAATCGACAAGAATCAGCGAGTGATTCTCGACGATTCGGCGAGAATCACTAGTGATTCTCGTCGAATCGGCGAGAATCACTTAGTGATTCTCAACGATTTCTACTTAGACGATTTTTCGTCTTTCTTCCCGTGAGTTGCTTTGACCCATCCTTGCTCCTTGTCTGCTCTTGATCTTTCTCAGCCCTGTACTTGAAAGTAAGTACACTCAAATAGAGAGAGTACACGTAGGCCAACACACCGATCTGCTCAATGAGGGATTACGTTGTGCAGACCCGTGTATATTGACCCACTACACCCGGACATTGGTGTGTACTTAGCGTGGAATAACTGCAAGCATAACTTGAAATATATCATCAAATACATTGTGGATTCATCTTAGCTAGACAGGAGGCTTCCTCAAATCCAGGTAATTGTTGATACAATACCCAACAATCTCCCCCTATTTGAAGAAGCCAAAATCCTACTAGCTAAGATGAATTTGACCAATCCAGATAATACATACAGCAAATCAAGAGAAGAACAATAAATGCAAACAGAACAATACTAGAGTCAATCATGAAATCACATATATATAGAGAGATATCCACAATAATTGTTCATATGATAACATGATAAGAACGATAAACAAAAAAGAATACATCAGCAAAAATCCTAAATCTCTTTCTCCTTAGCTATTTCATCATTTAGTTGCTGCGCCAAGTGTTTCCTGCTTTGTCTTTCAAAGTATTCCCTTGGCTTGGGGTAGTATCTGGGAGGAGGAGCTTTATTTGCCACAGTATTGGAACTGAAGAAAATGTTCCGTTTAGCTTCAAAGGTCTTGTGCAGCTCCCACTCGTACTGATTATAAACATCGTTCCGATTTATCTCCCCCTCTGTTGTAGTGTAAATGTGTCCAGAATGATACTCCTTGATACTGGACTCCCCCTTTCGTTCCTCACTTCATCCTCCTTCAATCTGATTTTCTTTTCAGCTTGTGTTTCCTTGGATGTCCCTTCTTGAATTTTTCTCTTGCCTCTAGCTTTTGCTAGGGCTTCTTGGTCAAACCAGGCACTGCGCTTAGCTCTTGCAGCAGCCCTAGCAGCCTTCTAAGATTCAGCCTCACTCAGTGGAACTTCTTCAACCCTTTCTTCTTCCTCATCAGCAGCAGCAGTCTCTTCCGGAGGGGCAACCGGAACGTGAATGCCTGAGGCATGTTGAACTAACCAGTGGGTCGTTTCAAAAACATACCTATTCGATTGATCGAAGTTGTCAAATATTATCTGTTAGATTGATCGAAGTTTAGTTGTCAATTAGTATCTGTTAGATTTAAAAACATACCTATTAGTCTGATCGAAGTTGTCGAGTATTACTTGTTGAATCCCTACCATCTTAGCTTTATAATCTTCCTCCCCCTTTTTGGCTTCCACAGCAATTGAGTTTTCGTAAGCGTGCAGGGACTCATCAATGTGTTGTACTGTCTTTGAAAATTCATTCAGCAGGGTCTTTTGATTCGCGTTCAGAGTCACCATGTTGGCATCAAATTTTTTGATGCTATTAGCCACAACATGTGCATTCTGATTAACCACTGCCAGGTCATCCGTGTTCTTTTTATGTCCTTGTATAAGAAGAGAGAGAGCTGTGCCGGCTGCTGTGTACTTTTCCTCAAACTTCGTTTCCATTACATCCAGCTTGTGATTAATTTCAACTACGTTCTTTCGCATCAGATCCTCAGATTCCTTAATTCTTTTTAGCACTTTGTCTTGTGCTTTCTCAAAAGTAACTTTGAGTTCATCCAGAATTCCTTGAACAATGTTCACAGTATGATTAGCTAGATTAGCTTGCAGTGGATGACCCTGAGGCATACCTTGGCCTTCTCCTTCCGCAGATTCACTGGATGAGCTAGAGACATGCACAGTCTCAACAGGGGAAATATTGGCATCCCTTGTATGTTTCTCAGGAATACACACCATCCTTTGCTGAGAGGACTCCCCCTCCACAGTTACACTGGTTTTCTCAGAAACTACCTCAGGAGCTTGTTTTTCAGATGGAACTGCAGTGTCATCCTGAGGCTCCATTACTTCCTGCCTCACATTTCCTTCTTCCTCATCCTCATCATCCATGTTCTCATTCTCAACTGCAGCATCGTCCACATTTTGTTCATCATCCTCCAGATCAGCACCTCCATCTCTCATATCATTATTTTCCAGGGCCGCCTCATCTTTCTCCACATCCTCACTTTCTTCTTCCAGGTTCTCAACTGCATCCCTTACTATCAGAGAGATGTCAGATCTAACATCGGCAGGAGCGGGTAGAGACTCCCCCTCAGTTGCTGCAGTCAGCATAACAGGAACTTCATCGGGTACAGCCACGGAGTCTGCTGGAGTCCTATTGTCCTCATTCCCATGGGACTCAGCTGGGGAATCATCTCGTTCTTCACCTACGGCAGCGTGCCCGATCCTTCTCTCCCATCTATCAAAGACACTGGAGTCCATTTTCTTCAGATAGTGGAGGGGAACTCCTTTACTCATATCAAACTTGTCTTCATCCAGTTGGTTAAGATAAAGACTAATAATCCGTCAAAAACTAGGGGTTCGCAGAGTATCCTTTATTCTATCAAACAGCATGTCCCCCTAGTTGAATCTCTTCCGACAGACGATGACCACTAGGATCTTGAACATCTCACCCGAGATATGATCGTGGGAGCCTGGTTTACAGATAAGGACTTTCCCGACGATGTTTGACAGGAGCTTCCCTTCCTCGTTCATTTCCTTCCTCTTGATAGATTTGATTCCTCTTGGTAGTCCATATAACAGAAGGGTCCTGGCTTGATCCTGTTCTTCCAGATAATCCTCTTGATCAGAGGTGGAGAGCTGTAAGTATTATGTCAGTTTCCCTGCAGACATTTTGATCCTTGCACCGACAATCTTACACTTGATTACAGTATCTTCACGCCGAAGTTTTGCAGTTGCAAAGAATTCCATCACCTCCTTATCCAGTATTTTGCATGGGTGCTCCAGGATGAATGTGAGTCCAGCCTCTTCAAGCATAAGAATGATGTTCCTGAACTCATCAGAGGCATGAGAAAAGCCAGTTCGAACCCGTTCGCATCCAGTGACCAGGCCGGCGGTGGTTCTTGGAGCCATTTTAAACCTAAGGAGGAAATACCCAAGTCTAAGCCTTGTTAATAACTCTAGTTGGAAGCTACACTATCAAAAAGCCATTGCAAGGTGGAAGAAGCCGTTACCCTAATGCCGAGGATTTGGCGGGACGAAGGCGACGGAATCGACGAGATTGATGGGAATTGACCGTATTGCCTGAATCTCTTGCGTCCTTGGGACTGTGTCGACGGGGAACCCTGGATGCGCTCGGGAAGGAGTCGTCAGAAGTCAATCGACGAGAACCCTAGACTTGGTCGACGGAACTCTGGAACTCAATCGTCGGGACACGGAGTCGGGATTCTTGCTGTTACAGGAAGTCGACGGGATGAGAGAAATAGGCGGATCAACGGGATATGAAGGGTCGGCGAAATAGGCGCGATATGTACTATTTCGAGCCGGGCAGTTTCGACGGGATTTTGACTGGGTTTTCTAAAAGTTTTCTAACCGTTGATTTCGACGGTATTTTCTAAACAACTTTAAGTGGCATATTAATATTGTTATACCCTAGTCAATAACCGAGGTATGCAAATTTGCCTTCAAGTTATTTCTTGATCGAGATGTACACAATATTCTGATATCAATTGTAATCTTTTGTAACACCCATTGACGTACCTTCCTTAATTTTAAATGGGCTGACTTATGCCTATTTAGATCCCTTTTCACATCTATAAATGTGTGACTATAAAGAATTCTTCAGATAGTACTTTAAGGTCATTTTACAGATTCATTCTGTCCTCAGGTGTGAAAACATATATGTGTATATAGACACATAACCACTTATCTTTTAGAGAAGGAATTCACAAATTTGTGTGGATATATAAGTATATATATATATATGTAAATATCAATATAATATGACTCAAATCTTGAAACTGAACGCAAGTACCTGGGATCATAAGATTTATCATTCAGATCTTCAGTTTAAGACACACCAGGTGTTCAATTTGAGTATGCCATTGTAGATAGCACTGCTCTTATTCCAAGTACTTGTTCCAAGTCATTCTTGGATCATCTCCTGTCTAGTTCCCATCATGTTTTACAGGAACCTAGACTGCCCTGCAAAAGAGATTTACCTTGCCTTAGGAACCCAATATGTATTGGGTCCTAGGTTCTTGTCAGTGTAAAATCTCGAATGCCTTCCCACAGGAATCCTGTCAGGTAGGCTAACTCTGCTCAGAGGAAGTGGATATGCCCTTGCCCTTGGCACAGAGGGATTGGGCCAACAATCTACGACAAAGTGACCCACCTTGCCACAGCACCAACATTCGTGAATGTTGTATCGCCGTTTCAGACCTGATATGTTGACTGAGGTAGTCATGAGCTAAGGTCTAAAAGGGATAGATCCGGTTCTTCTCACAAAATTGCCTTTTCCACTGTGACACGTGGGAGGGTAGACAGAATGCATGTGATGAGTGTCATGAGGCCTGGGAGGTAGTGCCTTCCTTTCAGTCAGCACACTTTCAGAGGCCCCATGGGTACTTACCACATGTTTCCTGACCCCCCCCCCCCCTTCCTGTATCCTAGGGTGGAAAGTACTGCAGTGAGAGCTGGCTCCTGCATATTCATGATGAGTTGGGGCTGAGGCTGAGAATACAAAGGGTTCAGAATGAGCCTTGGGTATTCTCTCATGGGTAGCCATGATAGCTCTGACACTATGGGTATTTCCACCTGAGGGCTGATCATTCTTGCAGTGACCAACGTTGTTTCTGTGGTCATACCTGAAGGCATGATGAGTGCCCTTCCTACTCGGGGTGGGGGGTCTGAACACAGTTTCCCCATTTCTCCATGAATTAATAATTCGGGAGATCCACCCATTTTCTTCTTTTCTCTTGATAGCATCTATCGTGGAAAAGTTAGAAACTATTCTCTTCTCGGTCTCTAGATGACTTTCTAGATCCGAGATCTTTGAGTCCTTTACCTTGATGGATTCCAATTGGATATTCATCAAGGTCTTCAGCTGAGCAATCTCCTTAGCTTGCTCCTCAACAAGTAAGTTGCTCTTTTGAAGAGCACACTGAAGGGATTCAAGATTTTCAATCTTCTGATTGAAGCTATCCATATCCCTTGCATCACTAGAGGGACAATCCACTGAACTATTCCTGTCTTTAGGAACTGCAAGAGGAGAGGGGCATGATGAAGAAGTTACCTACTCCTGGCTTTGCTGTTCAGGGTTACCGTCAAGATCGGCAGAGACTGTTGAGTCAGCTTCATCAGAACTGCTTTCCTCAACTTCTTCTTCAGTCTCTGACAAGGACACAGGCTCCCTGATACTGACAGATTGATCATGCCCTTCATCTTCAGAAATGAGGACCCCCACATAGGCTTCATCCTCTTGCTGACCACTGATCCCTTCTTTCTCTGATCCCTCCATGAGGTCAGAGATGGTTTGCCACATGGACTTGGCCGTCCTACACTTGTCCAATTTAGAGCGATCTGGTCCAGACCAGACATCAGTGATGATCTGACGAATCACCTTGTCCAGGTTGAACAGTGAGAGCTCTGTCTCCGACATCTCTTTGGGACACTAAGGGATTTGGAGATCTTTCCCCGAGCCGAAAGACTTCATGGGAATGAAGGGACCCACTTCCAGAATGAGTGATGCTCGAGGGTCGATGGCCTCTAGATGAAATAGTACTCTCATCTTCCATACAGGATAGTACTCCTTTGTACATGAGGGGAGTCTTAGAGGAGGGACATCATAATCCAACTCCATGCTTGAGTATGATCTTCTTGTTGACAGAAGAGGCAGGAACTTACTCAAGGTGTTAAACCCTTTGAAGAGTAACCTCCCTCTGATACCACTTGAAAGTCCACCTTGTGCCAACTACCTTCACCTATGGGGGGGGGGGGAATAGGTGTATTACAGCTTTTTGCGGAATTAAAACTATACCTGCACAAATAAACAAAACAACACAGCACAGAAAGATACAGGCAATTTATAGTGGTTCCCCGATTTGGGTACGTCCACTCTCCCCCTTCGACCTATCTCCAACCAAGGGACGACTCGGTCACTTCACCAACAGGATTGAAAACTAATCCTCACACTAAGGAAGTAACTCTTCCATACGAAGGAGTCACCACTCCTCCACCACGGGTTGCACCCAACCCTTACACAGAGGAACCAACGTTCCTTTACAACAAAAAGAAAAACTTGAATGTATAAAATACAAACTACTTTTGGAGCCCTTAGTGTCCCTCTTCGTTCGATGTTGCGTTCTTGAATAAGTCGAAGAGTCCACGACCTAAGTGCTCTCTTAGAGAGAATCTACCCGAAACCAGCGGCGGCAAGAAGTGCGGCGGCGTAGCTGTCAGGATCGGCGGCGGCAATGAAGTGCGGCGGCTGAGCTTTGGAGATCCAACCTTTGTAGCAAAGCTAGCAAGGTCTACAACCGGTCTTGCTAGGATCGATCGTCTCAATCGATTCGGAAAGGGAAGGTATTCCCGATCAACAAATCAAGAGACAAAGGATCTCTAGGTAGACACGTGAGATGTGTTGCTTGGCTGAGCTTCTGTCGCCGGGAGATCGAGAAGAAACCACGATCAGCACCGGCGACAACTTGCACGAGCGGCGATGGCGGCGGACGGCGATCTACGATCCGTTAGGTCAAGTCGGCGGCCGGCCTTTTTCGTTTTGGTTCACTGCTCATTACGTTGAAATTAGGAGTGTATTTATACAGTAGAATACTCCTTTATGATCGTTGTGGGCCCCACCAAAAGAAGCCCTAAATCCGATTCAAAACAGCGCCAGAATATTTGGTCCGGTCCAGCGAGCAGAAGAAATTCGCCTAAGGCAAATTCGGCGAGAATCATTGGTGATTCTCGACGAATCGGCGAGAATCATAATTCATTCTCGACGAATCGGCGAGAATGCAAAGTCATTCTCAACGATTCGGCGAGAATCAACTAGTGATTCTCGACGATTCTGCCTTAAGCAGAAATCAATACGGCGTTGAGATAGTCGGCAGCAATCGACAAGAATCAGCGAGTGATTATCGACGATTCAGCGAGAATCACTAGTGATTCTCATCGAATCGGCGAGAATCACTTAGTGATTCTCGACGATTTCTTCTGAGACGATTTTCGTCTTTCTTCCCGTGAGTTGCTTTGACCCATCCTTGCTCCTTGTCTGCTCTTGATCTTTCTCAACCCTGTACTTGAAAGTAAGTACACTCCAATAGGGAGAGTACACGTAGGCCAATACACTAATCTGCTCAACGAGGGATTACGTTGCGTAGACCCGTGTATATTGACCCACTGTACCCTGACATTGGTGTGTACTTAGCGTGGAATAACTGCAAGCACAACTTGAAATATATCTTCAAATACATTGTGGATACATCTTAGCTAGACAGGAGGCTTCCTCAAATCCAGGTAATTGTGGATACAATACCCAACACTTAGTTCATCCCACAGACCCTCATAGAACCGGCTTGTCTTACATTCCTCATCCGCGAACGTAGAGCTAGCATACCGACCCAACTGTGTAAATTCATGGAGCTACTCGTCCACACTACTATCTCCTTGTGTCAACTTCTGGAACTCATTCTCCAATGTGATCCTTTGAGCTGCGGGAAGGTACCTTGCCAAGAATAGTCTCAAAAATTCCTCCATCGAGACGTTCTTGAGTTGCCTTTCTCCCAGGTGATGTAGCTCTATACCTTCCCACCACAACCTTGCATCACCATCCAACAGGAATGTGGCTATGGTGGTCTTCTGTCACTCCTCTATTTTCGTAGCTATCAAGACTCTCTTTACTCGGGAGAGCCAATCCTCAGCTTGGGATGGGGTTCCAGTCCCCGAGAACACCGGAGGATTAAAAGCCATAACATATTTGAGCTGCTTTTCGATCGCTCTTCTAGTTATCAATGGCTCTACAACCACTGGTTCAACCCTTCTAGGTTCTGCCTCTTGAAGCGGTACCTTCTCCCCTGCAGGGGCAGGCTACTACATTTGCCTTCCTGGCTGGGCATTTATCATTGCAAACACCGCTTCAGCCACCAATCTTTTGGTTTCTGCCAAAGGAGGTGTTGTAGGAACATCATTCGGTGCGCTATTGCCTCAGAATGCTGGTGTTTTCAAGGCCCTGCACCACTCCTGATCACTTATACATGTACAAAACACCATTAAGTGACCAAACAATATTGCAAAAATCAATTATAGGAACACGCAGGTTCCTCAAACACGTGTATTTTCATTCCTAAGTGGACATTCATGGGTTCTTTTATGTTATAACGATGTTGCACATACATGTTCTCACCACACCTTAAAAAATTCACCCACGAATTCCAATAAGCAAGACCGAAACCGGTAGTCTGATACCAAATTATAGCACCCCTATCCGTCATATAGCATATAATAGTAGGTCCGACCGGGGCCCGACGTACAGCAGACAGACCGAAGGGTTACTAAATGAAACCATTCTTCTAATAACACACGTCCTACACAGAGCACATTCTAGCGGAAGTATTTTAAATATTGCAAAGAAAAGAACCCAAATCACAGCATGAATGTCCACTAAATACCCAAAATAGGAATGAGCGTATAAATACACAAAGTACTTGGCCTTATGGCCTTCCAAGAGTTTACTTAAACAAATAGTGTCTTCAAAACATCGATACGCAGGCCGATCATACATGAGAGTAAAAGTAAACATTCGCAAAGGCCTTCGAGGGCTGGCTCAGCAACAAGGGCTTCGACCCTCTATTTGCAACTAAACTCCGCAGCACCTGCAAGCAACAATCCACCGCAACGGTGTCAAACAAAAGTAACGTTCAGCAAAAGCTGACCAAATTATAACGATCCCGCCCCATTACTCGGGGCGACGATGCTCCTTCCCTGTATTGCATTAGTATAATCCAACCATTAAAGTGAAAGTACAACTTAAGCACACTTCACCACAGGCGTAGGCACTTACAGCCCCACACCCCGTGCTCTCAGGGCACTTACTCGGTGAACCCGGTTTGAACTCGGTCCGTTCCGCGGTCCACCACCGCCCCCAGGATGGCAAACACGTGAGCATTAAAGTCCTTTCAGCCTAAGCCTAGACTCGCTCTCCAAGCCAACTTTCACTAAACCACTTGGAGTGGGTAAGGTTCCACCCGCCCGTTGCTCACCTCGCCATAATAATACAAGTCATCGGCGAAGACCAAGTTTCCCCCAGTCCCAACATATCAATCAAATAATCGTACATAACCCGGTTATGTACACGGTTGGCTCCCAGACCACCGTTATGGCAGAACTTCGCTTCTGCTCAGATTTCCGGGTGCACCTTGAAGTTAATCCCCAAGGATCCCTGCTACAATCTACCACATAGAAAACCCAAAAATAACCATCGGAGCGGAGTCTTCTCCGACCATTCATGCATAATGAAACATCACCGATCCAGACCAACTTGTCTGGGTAGGCTTCACACACCATGCCTATGTCCGTACTTCAATTCTAGACTCTACATGCAAAACAACGAGGACTATTCATGTCTACCCGAAGGAATACCTCACACTCACCGCATACTCACGAGAGAGGACTTCCTATGCAAAAAGGAAATAAGACTTCACATGTCCAAGAAGAGAATCATTACGCTTGAGGTTCGCTTTTGTGCCATGGAGATCTAGACGGATGAAAAGCACCGCAATGGCCTCTCCTCTGTAGATCCGGACTCGGCTTGCGATTTAGGGCTCCGAAGCTCCTCCGGCGGCCGGATTTCTCCTTCTCCTTCTTCCTTGATATCCCCTCTCTCTAACACTTTAGAAAGAGAAAGCTTAAAAGCAAATGAGGGTTTCAAATCCTATTTCTTGCCTTATATCAGCAAGGACAGATCTGAGCCATTAGATCCCAATAGAAGGAAACGAACGGCCATGATTCACACTTAAAATCAATTTCCTGGGCCAAACATGGCTTGCGACACGCCCATGTCCAAGGCCGTGTTCCACACTCGCCGTGAACCAGAAAATACAGAACAGGACACGGCCGCTGACACGGCTTGAGACATGCCTGTGTCAACCATGGACATGCCCGTGTCATGTGCCATGTGCCCCAATCGACGCTGAAACCGTCGCATCCCGAACAGGACACGGCCATGTGACACGCCTGTGTCACAGGTCGTGTGCCAGACACGCCCTGGGACACGCCCGTGTCCCAAGCCGTGTAACTCACTCGATATAGCTCGGCTAACATCCCGAGCAGGACACGGCCCTGGACCGTGTCTCAGGCCGTGTTCTCGACCTCCACAGACCGTCGAATGCATTTCGTCGACCATACGAAAAATCATCAAACTCGTAGCAGGACACGGCCATGGACACGCCCGTGTCCTAGGCCGTGTGACCCTTATCAGGCCCCAGATTGGCCTTAAGACACTACCGGATCATTTCTGAGGTTTGGGGCGTTACACCCTTTCCTAATTTACCACCGCTATTGTCGAGCAAAAGGTGATATTGTTGGGCAATAATGGGTTTCCTTTTATGGCTTCCTGCGCATTCCTGCAGTGATTCCACAGATTTATGACGTGTCTACAATCAGGTTATCGCCGGCGATAGGAAGATATCACTAACGGTATCATCTCAGGCCGATATAGTCAACAAGCTAATGCAGTCGACAAGCTACCGCCCGCGATAGTGCTATCACCCGGGATAGTGTAAAACTTCGCCATTTCTGAAAAACTCCACACCTGTAAACATGCATACTATACCCACAGAATGTATGATCAAATACAGATTGGAATTTGATATTATCAAACCTGTGAGATGCAGAATACATATTCCAACACCTTCCTCTTGTTGGGGTTGTGGAACACTTCCGGTCCTCTTGTTTCTCACACCGGGTTCGCCCACGTGAGCTTAGAGGAATCGAAGTGTGATCCCCCCTCGACATCTCTGGGACCCACGACAGCGGGGGTCCGGGGGCGGCTGCCCCCGGCGGAGGTCCCGCTGACCGGACAGCGGGCAGGGGTCCAGGGGACAGCATCCCCGGTGGGGGCTCGGGGGCAACGCCCCCGGACCAAATTTTTCTGAAGGGAATTTTTTGGATCGGCGATCGTCGAACGCTATGGTTCGACGATCGACGATCGTCGACCGACCCTTGGTCGACGGTCGCGATCGTCGACCGGTCTTGCTTTGGTCGACGATCGGCGATCGTCGACCGGTCCTGCTTTGGTCGACGATCGGCGATCGTCGACCGGTCTTGCTTGGTCGACGATCGGGGTTGCCGATCGTCGATCGACCTTTTTTTTTCCTGGTCGACGATCGTGGTTGCCGGCAGACCTTTATATACGCTGTTTTTCCCGATTTAGGGATACGATTCATTGCAGTCTGCGGCGGCGTATTCTTTTGGAGGCGATACGAGGTATCTCGTTGAGATCGATCCAGAAGGTATTCTTCTATAGTTTTCTTGTCCAGAAAGAGGAGAAGAGGTAGGATCGGATTTGATCCTTGTAACCTTTTGTAATCTGTTTCTTTTGGGTGAATACAAGAAGGAAGAAGAAGGGGAGAGAGGACGTAGCCCGGTTTTGGGTGAACCTCTGTAATATCTGTGTGTTTTGTGATTGCTCTGTTTTGTTCTGTGCTTGTTATTCGATTTTCGGATTTCTGCTTCTCGGCACCCCGGATTTCCTACACCTCTCCTTCTCGTCGTCTTGCTCATCTTCATCATCTTCTTCATCGGCCTTGTCTTCTTCCTAGGCCTCCTCTTACTCATTGTCCTCCTTCTCTTCCCCCTCCGCCTCCACATGCTCCTTCTATGTTTCTTTTCTTCCCCTCTTCTTCTTCATCGCTTTCTCTTCTATTTCCTTTTTCTTCTCCCTCTATTTACTTTTTTTCCTTCTTCCCTTCTATGGATACGAAGGTTTTTTGCAACTACAAAAGTGAAATAGCTTCATAAACAAAATCGGCATAAGTAAAAAATGGAGCTAATATTAAAGGAAAAAAATTACAGTGAAACCTACTATATCAGGTTTTGCCAAAATAAAGGATAAATATAACCAGAATTTTCAACCACAAGTATTCTTGTTAAACCATTGAAGCAATCATGATCTTGCAATATCACATGAGGAATTTGAGTAGTTGTATGCTCGAAGAACCAAATCTATAACATGAAATAATATTGATAAATTACAAAGAGAGGTGAAATTCAATCTTAATATTTATTAGGGAAATTCTGATAGCTAATTTGATGAAGCATCCTTAAATATAGCTAAGGTGGGAATTATCTTTCGCAGCAGCAACCCTGCTAAATTTATGGAATTGGGAATGCAAGAAAGAGTGGATGGCCTTGGACCAATTATACTTTTTAAATTCTTTCATCCCTTGAAATATCTTCCACATTCAGATAACTTCAGACCTTTCAACTAAACCGCGAGAAGATATCAACCAAGGCATCCATTATCTGTCTTTCTAAGGTTGCAGACCATTCTTCAGTTGCAGGATCTTTGATTTCCTTTACCAAGTCTTTATCACAATATTTGTAAGTGGTAGTCTCCAAAATGAAAATCTACATGTAGTCCCAAAATTAATGCTACATCATTTATAATAAACTTTACATAATATTTTCTCAATAAAAATACTTTCTGTAAAGTGCGACATCAACATGAAATGTTACAAGAGAATATTTTACGAAGCTTTGAGCATGGAACAATGGTAACAACCCAGCTTTTTTAAGTTATACTTTGGATTCATCTGAAAGGACATCAATCAAACATTGTGCATTCTTGGTGAACGATGATATAGCACAAAAGCTATAAAAATTATTTCTTGTGGGAATTTGCATAATTCAACTGAAACCCAAAGTTGAAAAAACAAAATATAAATGCGAATATGGTGACAATTACAGGCACATTACAGTCGTACTTTACTTTTTATTGGTAACTTACAGTCGTAACTATGAATATGGTTAAAATATTATGCGGAATATGGTTACAATATTTTGTGGTATGTTACAGTCGTAATATACTATTTACTAGTAACTTACGGCCGTAACGAACACAGTCGTTACAGCAAAATACGATAGCAATGAGCGCAAGCATATGATTACAATATCTTTGCGGAATATTACAGTTGTAATATACTATTTACTGGGAACTTACGGTCGTAACGCACATAGCCGTTACAACAAAATATGATAGCTGTGCGCGCGAACACATTTCGATCAATGGAAACGAAAACTAAAATGTTCACTAAAGTAAATAATCTGCAGACACTTCAATAAAACTTGGAGAATATCATGACTCGTCTTCTTCGACAACAAAGAAAAGAAATTTGATGCAGCACAATCTTTTTCGGATGAACCCAGAAGAGTTGCTGATAATCTTTCTCTGCAAACGGAGAGAAGATTTAGAGGGCTATGGGATCACCGGAGGGAATAGCGCGGCCGCCGGCGCCCAGAAGCGGGATGTTTAAATTTCGAAAACCTAGAAGAAGAAAGGGCGGAAGCGAAAGGCTGAAGGATTTTTTTGCGGAAGAAGAAAAAAGATGGGGCCCTTGTGAAAATTACGTCTATTTATTAGGGTGCATAACTCTATACACACCCAAAGCACCAAACTTTTTTCCAATTATTGACCTCGAGCCGACGTCAGAAAAATTCACATACACTATTGGAGGGACCTGCAGCATCCTAATGAATGTTGAAAAAAATCATCGTATTTAAGGGACCTGCAACATTATTAGTGGTGAGCCAACGATGACTAACCTAATAAATGTCTTATCTTTAGACCACAGCGTCCGGCGACTGTTGATTGAGAGCCGACACAGCATTACGCTTTTGCCGACGTGCCAAATATCCCTGGACAACAATATTTTTCTTGCGTTAGATAATATATATATATATTTTTTTAAATGAAGAAAAACGTAAGTAACAATGTCAACTATTATTTTGTCCTCAACAAAGTAACAAAATTAATAAAAAGTCTGAACTAAAATAAGAAAAATAAGCCGTCGCAATTGACATAAATTTTTCCACTTTTTCTCATATTTCCACGTGTGATTTCTATCTATTCTCTCATTTTTACTTTTCTCTTCTTCTCTCTCACTATTTTAAATTATGAGGTCAAATTGGTTTCTCTTTTTTCTTTAATAAGTGATAGGCTGGTGCTGCGCCCCTATGCCCAATCGCGATAGTATCTCCATCATGAAAGTGTACGAAGCGGCCCCCAATGTTCTGCGTGATAGTATTCCGATCATGGCATTGTCCTGGCATCACGGTTCCCCCGCCGCTCGCAAAAATCCTTAAACTATACTCCGTCCGTTGCTCGTTTTTCCTTGTGAATGGGGGGTTTGCGAGCAACAAAGATAAGAGCATATATATATTTTAAAACTAAAAAAACACATAAATCAATCAAATTGAGAATTTTGTACTAAAGATTGGGTAAAATGTAAAATTTAATGTTTAACCAATTGATGATTTTCCGTTTTTGATATAGTATAGATATATAAATATGTTTATATTTCTATTAACCATTCTTTAATCTTTAGTGTATGATTAAGGCTGTCTACCTACCCACTCTTTTTATCTAGTTTACATTTTCAAAGTAAGCGATGTGATACTTTAAAGTTAAAGAATATAATTGTAAACGCATATTAAGATGTGCAATCCGCTCACGGAAAAGTGCTCTAAATTATTTCCTAAATACCAAGAGAAACCATCCTACCCCTGCACAGCTCCTGTCGGCCTCCCCCATCCCCTCTTCCCACGCAGCCCCGGACTCCTCAATCCACACTCTAGCCGCCTCATTGACCCACCCTCCAGCTATTGGACCACCATCTCGTTAGGGTCCAACCCCTAAAGTGTCGAAGAACTTGGAATCAGATCAGGTTTGGGGTCTACTATTTCGGAGCAGAAGCTACGACAGTTCTGCTTGTACTGGTGCTACCGTCGGCAGCATTCGATTAGATGATGAAGGCAATACCCTAGACATGAGGGAGATCGGTTGGACCTCTTGCAGCAGCAGGCTAATGCCCAACGGTTGGAGGTTACTGATGGAGGTAGCATTCAGCTCGATGTGTTGAAGGCATTCGCCTTGATGCGGGCTCATTCGTCTCGATGAAAAGATTTGACTTAATTGCTAACGCCGGAAGGTAGCCCTACCGTTGGGCGGTAGCGGACAAAAACTATTTCGTAAATCTACAATTTGGAGCCATCGATTCGCTTTAGGACTCAATTTAAGGTCTCAAATATGTTCGCCCTTTTGAACTAAATAGTCAGAGGCAACTTTCAATAATTAATTCTTTTAGATTTCAGCCATCATTTGGAAGAACGAAAGGGGGTTGTGAGTTCTTGCCGCCATTATTGCCAGAGGGAGTTCATCAAGGATGAAGAACAGTTTTCTCACCACCAGTGTTCTTCGTCTTCATTATAAGGAGTTTTTGCTCAGTCCTATCTTCATTTGCCTTTTGATGCTTGGAGAGAGATTTGAGTTTTACATCCTTTTTGAAGATAAGTTATTTTCACTGTAGGTGGTGAAAGGGGATTCATTTTGTGAATCTAAGGAGGATCTAGGTTAAGCAAACCTAGAGTTTTTCGTTGTAATCCTTATTATTTTTATTATTATAGTGGATTGTGTGTGTGCCTCGCCATGTTGTTTTAGGCTCATTGCTTTAGAGATAGTTTCCATGTAAAATTTATGTGTTCTCTGGTTGTGTTTTTCTGTGTTTGATGCATTTATTAACTTCTGTGTGCCCAGATTGTGCAAGTGGGTACATTCCATCAGTGGTATCAGAGCCATGTTCGTCTCAGCTCGCTGGGCTATTAAAGAAGATAGAGCAAACATCAAGGATGGTTAGCATAAATGACAAAAATTGGAGCATTTGAAAGCCTCTTAGGGAGGATCTTTTGTATTCCAAAGATCTCAATATACTGTTGTTAAGGAGGTCGGCTACTGTGTTTGATGATGGTGAGTGGATGTGGATGGATCGAAAGGGTGTTAGGTTCACTCAATAGTTGCTTGATGATTCTTTTTTTCATCATGTATGTAACACCCCAAAAAAGAGTTGGAGAGAGAGCAGGTTTAAAGTCGAGTGGAGCTCGATGAAAATCGTCGAGCGCAGGTCAACGAAAATCGTCGAGGGGAGCTCGACGAAAATCGTCGAGTGCAGGTCGACGAAGATCGTCGAGGGGAGCTCGATGAAAATCATCGAGAGCGGGTCGACAAAGATCGTCAAGGGGAGCTCGACGAAGATCGTCGAGCAAAGCTCGACGATTTTGGCCTGCTATCAGCCTGTTCGACGATTTCTCGACAAACGAGGATATGGCCGAGCGGTGACTCGTGTTAGATGGCTGGCGAGCGGCCACTGAGCGATGGTTAACTCTGTCAGCTCAAACCTGAGCCGTTGTTTTAGTTTGATGTGAAGAGATCGTAGGGCTGGGGTAAAACCCGAGGCCATATCTATAGAGGGATGGAATAAGGAAGTAATTATTTCCTTTTCTCTCTCTTCCTTGCTTCCCAGTTCTGGAGCAGAAAACTTTTGGCTGGTGTTAGGCTTTGGGTGAAGCTTGAAGTTACTGCAGAAGATCTGGTGGCTGGAATCAAGGGCCGAAGCTATATCCACGAAGAGGAGAGCGACGCGTTCCTTTCCATCCGCGTAGAAAAGCTTAGTCATTGCCCCGAAGAGAGCTACAAGGGTAGCGATCTTCCTTCTTGGACAAGTTAAGTACTTTTGGCTTATTCATGGAATCCCCCACCAAAAGGTGGAGAGTCGAGGGAATTCCTTTGGGTTGATTCATGAAATCCCCAACGAGTCTTGCATATAGATCAGGAAATCTGTAGTATGAAATAGGCATGCTGTGTGAAGCCCATCTGGACAGGTTGGTCTGGATTGGTGATGTTTATTTTGTGTGTCGGAGAAGACTCCGAGTATAAACGAGTAATATACGGGGTCTGGGGTGTACTGGAGTTTCATTCCAGGAAAATACCCTAGAAATCTACGGTATAAGGCCAGTTGGGTGTTTAAAAGCGATAGTGAATATCGCCAACAACAATAGCTCTTGAGGAGCTATTTGTGATGTGAAAGACCAGTTTTCTGGCACTGCAGGAGGCTGCAGGGTTTGGGTTGAGTTTGGGCGCAGAAAGAGAGCTTCTGTTCTTCTCGCCAAGCGATTGTGATGAACGATGAGACTTACTTCCTTGTTTATTATGAAGCCAGTCCTTGGAGGACAGTGGGGCTATTGTGTGAACTTCGAGCTCTTAAAGGCCAGTGTGACGAATGGGTAAGGGGAAAGCTGACCCGCGTCATTTTGATGATTTGAGCAATGGGCAAGGCTGAACTGTACCCGCGTTATGTCTGACCGACTGGTAGACCTAAGTTATTGGACTCGTTGGAGCGAATAATGAGAGTCTTAGGCCTGCGTGCCATTAAGACAAAAATGCTCAAACTTTCTGTTATGTCTGGGACCTCTGAACGGTGGTGGGACCCTGGTTTTCCGGTACACCAATAATGTACCCTGAGTGCACGGAGCGTCGGGCCGTCCGACCGATGTTTGTGATATATTGAACTGTGCGTGAGTGCACGTTTTGTGATATATCTGCTTGTGAAAATACTATGCCGGTAGGTAAGGAATACCACTGCCCGGGAAAGGGGTATGGTCGTTACAAATTTGTCAGCTGAATGCTGATCATTGCCTTGTTTGCAACCCACGGGGTGGATTGTCTCTGTGCAAGTGTTAGAGAGCCGAGTGGGAAATAGCGGGCTGAAGCCCATGCTGCTATGCTGGCCCTTGAAGGCCGAATGTAATAGTTTTAACATTTTCATGTGTGGTCGGGCTGCGTATCGATGTTTGTAATCCACATCTGTGAAGTTTAACTGTAAGGCCTTAAGGCCAAACACTTTTGTGTATTTCTGGTTACATTTCGATGATATATATAAATGTGGTTGTTTATATATAGTGGACATTCAAGATTGTTGAGTTCAGTAATAACCCCTAAAGCATCCTCTAGAATGCTTTGTGTTAGGATGCGTGTACTGGTTTTAATATTCATATGTAATGTCGTCGACTGTCAGTGTAATATGGCATGGGGCCCCGACCAGACCCTCTATTGTATTTCATGTGACGGACGGAGGTGTTATAATTTGTTATCACCTTGTCTTGGTCTTCCTCATGCGAATTCGTGGACGAATTCTTTTGAGGGGGTTGCGAGCACGTGTAAGTGCTTACCGTTATAACATAAAAGAACTCAAGAATGTCCCCTTAGGAATTAAAATACACATATTTGGGGAACTTGTGTGTTCCTGGTATTGCCTGTTGCAATATTTTAGTTGCTTAATTGTGTGTTTCACGATTGTAGACGACTAGAAGTAGTAAGAGGCAACAAGATCCCCCGCATTCGATGGGGATTAATACTCCAACTGAGGTGTCAACACCTCCTCCTTCGGTAGAGACGCTCTGATTGATCGTTGATGTGGTATTTGCAATGATCAAGGCCCAACATGAGGGATATGTACAACCCTCTATTCCGGTGGTGAGTCCCATGTCGGTTGGTGTACTTGAGCAGATGGAAAGGGGAAGAACATCGGCTCCACCGGTTAATATGTGTCTGAGTCAAGGACTATACACAGTCGAGGAGTACTTTCATGCATTTGTTGTGCTGATATAACATGCAGAGTTTGTGTTTGAGACCGAGGAGACTAAGACCAAAAAATTTTATGATGGTGTGCGCGATGAACTATGATGTCTATTGGTGGGTCTAAAGTTAATTGAATTTTGTGCTTTGGTAATGACTGCTAGGTATTTGGAAATGGACTTGACAAAGTTCAGGGCAAAGCAAGAGTTCAACGTGCCAAACTATGCAAGTATTTCAAAATCAAACTCTTGGAAGTGGAAGAAGAAGTTACATCTATTAGAATCAACCTCTTCAATAATCATGAGAACAAAGAAAAGGTATGGTCCATATGTTTGCTTTTCTTGTGGTAAGGTAGGACATCTTTCCCGAGAATGCCATGGTGATGCGCTAAGGACAAGGAAATCTAAGGTTGGAGTAGTTTTGTAAGACCCCCCTCCCGGAACACAAGACACAGGCACGAGAGGGGTCTTATGCCCAGAACAGCCGCCTTGCGGTAACACTAGCACTCAGGCTAGCCTGTACCACAAGACGCCTATTCTGCCGGCTACCAATAATATCAACAGATCAATGCCAACCCAACCATGATAATATGAAAGTCAAATCCACACCAAGCATATGTCCATAATATCATAAATAAAAAAGCTACAGTAAGCTTCTAATATCAGAGTACGTAAACAGAATTGCCCCGAAGGGCTACAACAAAATCTCTCTCTCACTCACATCTGTAACCGACGGTAGCGACGGTACCATCCCTTCAGGCCCTGTCACCCTGGCCTGGCTGTCCGTCTGCATAGCCTGCTGCTCCACCTGCGGGGTTTCCTCCTAAAAAGGAAGACGTAGCAACCGTTAGTCAAAAAGACTAAGTGGTTTCACATCCGCTCCCCCGGTGACTCCTCGGCACCGGGCGAAGAAAGGAACAGGTACAATATATAAATAACAGTAGTACAACATGTGAAATGAGTATACATAATATAAGCAGCAACATCAGCAGTGTATAATAAACAAGCTCTTATTTCAAATCTACGAAATACAGCAGCAAGAGAGTATATAACTAGAACAGTAAGTAACTCAACTTATATGGATGCCCATACAAGCATATAAGTTGAGGGTCGTTCAGCAGAAAGTAACTCATCGTATAGGAGTGCCCATACAAACTTATACGATGAGGGTCTTGTGTATATGATGAAGTGCGATGCTATGTATGCAATGCAATGACACACCCATGCTCAAGCACATGCAATCGCTATGTCGACACAGACTTATAGTTCCCACTATTCGAGCAGGTAGCTAACCTCTCAGGCATCAACCGTCGTGGCCAAACGGTGACAGTGGAGCGGGCATCTCCACTACTAGGCTGGTCTCCACACTACCTGGCCTAGGCCTCCGTATGCCTCCATGCTAGGAACACAACAGCGGAGCTCACATGCGTACTACGGCTCAGCGGGTTCTCTCGGGTAAATATGCACCAAGATCCTAGCCCCTGACTGGCCTATGGTATGACACGGAAGGAGTCTCGGAAATGAGCACGAGGACCAAGCCCAACCGTTCACTTGGCACGGAAGGAGCCTCGGGACGTGAACACCGAGGACCAAGCCCAACCGCCCAAGGTCTAACTGTCAACTCCCATCGGTGTGACGATTGGCGAGCCCGTAGACCTGCCACACTATCCTTAACCCGGGATTACGACACCGCGTGTCGACTCACACCACATGCAATTTCACAATTCCGTGGCATGGAGGGAGCCTCGGAGAAAGCACGAGGACCAAGCCCAACCATCCATCAAATACGGAAGGAGCCTCGGGATGTGAACACCGAGGACCAAGCCCAACCGTCCAATTTTATCCAACTCAACCTCATTCCCATTAGTGACGGTCAACACCGCACTTGTTAACTTTCACAATGTTACCCGTGGGGAGACGACACTCTAAGCATTGGACTATCCATTCCCTTCCATCAATCCATTACACATCCGGTCCATAGTTTTAACCATTTACAAATCCATCCAAATGAATTCAACATATTATAGATAAGGTGCATTATGGTTATTTAACAAATATAACAAAGCCTTTCATTCTCTTAGGCTTGATTCACATCTCGGCATAGGGATTCAAATCCTCGAACATCAATCTTCACATTACCTTGGTGATTAGCACAAAAGAATTCACCCAACCTCGAGATGAATTGTAACATCTATTCCATCGAATCCAAGTTCATATTATAATCACCTAGAATTGTATGTAATCTGGTCAGCAACTTTGACTGAGGATTCCCGTGACTACAGGTATCGCCCGAAAACGTGCCACCACTCGTTGGAAAGGTAATTTCAAGGGCTACAACTTTCGTGTTTAGTCGAAAGCCCAGATCTGGTCACATCATTCCAGAAATGCAACTCGAAGTCTGCTGCGTACAGGATGCAGAATTCCTGGGCATTAATTTCCGACCGCAGCAGATTCAAACGGACTTTCCCGTAGCTACAAGTATCTCATGGAAACGTGCAACCACTCGTTGGAAAGGTAATTTCAAGGGCTACAACTTTCGTGTTTAGTCGAAAGCCCAGATCCGCCCCTTTCTTGCCTAAAAATTGCCAAGAAGGTCGCTGCGCGCAGAATACAGATTCTGCACGCATCTTGAAGCGAAGTGAACGGCATCCGTTCATCTTCCTCCTCAAGCGATTTTTCCCCAAATCGCATCCAGAAGTTCCTCCACCCTTATTCTCCCTCTTGAAGCCATTTCCTCTTCACGAGACCACCCCTATCATCACTTTTGAAGCGAGGGGAGGTTGAAGACGACTAAGCTTTAGAGCACAAGCTCTAGCATGGCCTTCCTAGAAAGCTTCATCTCACACATCAAGACTCGTTTGAGTCGATGTCTCGCCTAAGAATAACTATAGATCTAGCACCAAGGGAGAGGGGAGGAAACTCACATCATTTCCGGCGTTTCCTCCGTTGCCGGCCATGGATCGCGTTATCTCCGTGGCGGCATCCTTGGCTTCGTTAGCAGTGTTCTTCTACGGAAATGGCGGGGATTTTTCCTCCAGAATCCGGCTCCGGCGACCCGCGATATCTCCTCTTCCGCTCCCGTCGGTTTGCACGGTGACGGCTCGGCAAGAACGATCGGCTAGGGTTTGGTTTACTCTCTTTTTATATTACATATTAGGCTAAATCCCTTCCGCCACGTGTCACTCTCTAATTGGACCGCCCAAATTAGGTTTCTTTTCAAGTGACCGGTCCAAGGATCATTCAGCACGAATCCCGAAGTCCGGTTCAGTCCGCCTGTACAAGCCGGCGAATCTGCCTGGGCGAAGAAAACGCCCAAGTAAAATTCGGCGGAAATCAGTCGTCATTCTCGCCGATCGGCGAGAATCGTCAGGTCATTCTAGACGATCGGTGAGAACCGTCAGGTCATTCTCGACGAATTCGTCGGGAATCCACAATGATTCCCGACGATTTTCCCTTAGCCTTTTTACTAGACATCCTGCGTTGATTGCGTTGAGTATTCTCAGCGATACTCGACGATCGGTGGGTATAACAGGGGATTCTCGACGATCGGCGAGAATCGCCGAGCATTCTCGCCGAATTTCCCTTAGTCTCTGTGTCCGGCGGGTATCGACCACTGATACCCGTCGAATCGGCGAGAATCAGTCCTCCATTCTCGACGATCGACGAGCATTAACCTCCATTCTCGACGACTTTTACTTAGCTGAGTTCCCTCATCTCGGCTACTGGTTGGGGTAACCTTGAACCCAACCCTACACTTATTCTATGCACCTGACACCTCGCGTCGGTGCACCCTGAGCCCGAGTTGAGTCTCTTGACTCAGAACACGTGCGAGGGGCCTAGCGCGAATTGGGACGTTACAAATCCTATAAACAAAATAAAAAGATTTCGTCCCCGAAATCAGGCTGAGGCCGTGGGGAGTAGAGCATACAGAAAACAAAATATGTTTTTAAAATAAAGTTACCTGTAGCAAACAACTCCGGGTAGCGTCTTTGCATCAAATCCATTGGCTCCCATGTGAATTCCTCCTTCCCATGATTAGACCATAACACTTTTACCAAGGGGACACTTTTGCGGCGCAAGGTTCTTATCTCATTATCAACAATCCGCACCGGCTCCAGTCGCACAGATCTGTTAGACGCTACAGTACCATCAGTTGTGGGGATGTATTGTTCGGGCCGCAACAGCTCCTTCCGAAGCGACGACACATGGAACACATCGTGGAGATTCTCTAGCTCGGGCGGTAACTCCAGCCGGTAGGCCAAAGGGCCAACCCTTTCCAATATGACATAGGGCCCAACATACCGTGGACTGAGCTTCTTCACTCCTCGCATTCGTGACACTCCATGCATTGGCCGAACTTTTAGAAACACCTTATCACCCACCTGAAATTCCACCATACGGTGCCTTGCGTTGTAATACTTCGCCTGCCGACTTTGAGCCTCCAACATGCGATCCCTTATTAGCCTAACCACCGCATCAGTGTCATCTATGTACTCAATTCCCAAAGTCTTCGGGTCTTCATCTTGCACCCAAGACAAGGGGGTCCTACACCTCCTTCCATATAGGGCTTCATGGGGTGCCATGCCAATACTAGCTTGATGGCTATTGTTATAAGAGAATTCCACCAAGGGCAAGAGTCTTTCCTACGGCTCTCCCCTATCTATCACACACAACCTCAACAGATCTTCCAATGTTCGGATGGTCCGCTCAGACTGTCCATCTGTCTGAGGATGAAATGCGGTACTGAAGGTAAGACGTGAGCCCAAATACGTCTGTACCGCCTTCCATTCCTTGGAGGTGAAACGACCATCACGATCCGAAACTATCGTCTTAGGTACGCCGTGATACCGTACAAATTGTTCCACAAACAGGCGTACCAAGACATCCACGTGAGCCTCCTTCTTCATAGGAATGAACCGGGCAACCTTCGTCAGGCGATCAACGATCACCCATACTGAATCATTCCCTGAGCGGGAGCGAGGTAGCCCATGTACGAAGTCCATGGATATATCCTCAAACTTCCATTCGGGGATTGGCAATGATTGCAACAGGCCACCAGGGCTCCTACATTCCGCCTTCACTCTTTGGCAGGCTTCACAATGCGAGACAAAGTACCGGACATCTTTCTTCATCCCTGGCCAACACATCGTCTTTCGTAAGCCGGCGTACATCTTTGAAATTCCTGGGTGCACGGAATATTGAGAGCAATGTGCTTCTCTCATAATATCCTCTCGGATTCTTCCACCTTTGGGAATATAGAGTAGGCCGCGAAAGTAAACGAGACCGTCCTTTAGTGTGTATTCGTCGGTAATCCCATCTTCAATTAACTTTATTGCCGGGGCCAAAGCCGCATCTAATCCTTGCTCCATTCGGATCCGGTCCCGAATATCACAAACTATACTCATGCTGGACAGGTACTCCGTATATTCCGAAGAAGCCTTAAATATTAAGGTGATGTCCATCTCCTCGATCATCCGTGCCAACTCCATGCTCATCAATCGAGATTCTGGGCTCGAGCCGGGTACTTTCCTACTCAACGCATCGGCTACCGAGTTTGCTTTTCCGGGGTGGTAGTTCAAGGTGAACTCATAGTCGCATAGAAACTCTAACCACCGTCGTTGTCTTAAGTTCAATTCCTTCTGGGTATGGACGTACTTCAAATTTTTATGATCCGGGAAGATTTCGCAGTGGACGCCGTATAGATAATGCTTCCATACCTTCAAGGCGAACACCACCGCTCCTAGCTCCAAATCATGCACCGGGTAATTGATTTCATGCTTCTTCAATTGTCTTGAAGCATAAGCAATTACGTGCCCGTGCTGCATCAACACCGCTCCCAACCCCTGATAAGACGCATCCGTATAGACTTGAAATCCTTCCTTCCCAGACGGAAGGACAAGGATGGGGGCGGAGGTAAGTCTATCCTTCAATTCCTGGAATGCCGCTTCACACTGGGGTGTCCACTCAAATAGCACTCCTTTCTTTGTCAAGGAAGTAAGCGGGAGGGCAATCTTGGAGAATCCTTTTACGAACTTGCGGTAGTATCCGGCAAGTCCAAGAAAACTCCTCACATCGGCCGCCGACTTCAAAGATGACCACTCCTTCACAGCGCGCACCTTGGCTGGATCCATAGCTAGTCCTGCCCCACTGATTACATGGCCCAAGAAAGCAACCTCCTTAAGCCAGAATTCACACTTGCTAAACTTGGCGAACAGGGCGTGCTCCTTTAGCTTCTCTAGAATTAGGGCCAAATGTCCGGCATGCTCTTCCTCCGTCTTCGAGTAGACTAGGATGTCGTCAATGAACACAATGACGAAGACATCTAAATAGGCCTCAAACACTTTATTCATCAAGCTCATGAAAGCCGATGGGGCGTTTGTGAGTCCAAACGGCATCACTGTGAACTCATATAAGCCGTACCTTGAGCTGAAAGCCGTTTTCTGTATATCATCCTCCTTTATTATCAATTGGTAATACCCCGAGCGCAAGTCTAACTTGGAGAACCAATGCGCTCCCACCAGTTGGTCGAACAACTCATCGATCTGAGGTAACGGGTAGGTGTTCCGTACTGTCAGTCGGTTAAGTTCCCGATAGTCTATACATAAACGCAGGGTTCCATCCTTCTTCTTGACGAATAGAACAGGGGCTCCCCAAGGCGACGAGCTGGGGCGAACAAACCCTGATTCTACCAACTCCTGCAATTGCACTCTAAACTCCGCAAGTTCTTTTGGGGCCATCCGATAAGGGGTCCTGGAGACAGGCTTAGCTCCTGGTACAAGCTTAATTTGAAAATCCACTTCTCTATGCGGGGGTAACCCTGGCAGTTTCTCGGGAAATACCTCAGGGAAATCCCGTGCTACCCGCACATCCTTCACATCTAACTTCATCTCCTTTAGTTCGAATCGTATCATGTAGACTTCATCCCCTCTCATATGAGCTTTCAAGGTTTGGATTGAGGATAACAAGATTCGTGGTGCGAAATTTATACCTTGGAAGACTACATCAGTATCCCCATGTCTCAAATAGATAAGCTTCTCCGCACAGTCGATTCTCGCATGGTGCCAATCTAGCCACGCCATACCCAGGATGAGGTCGAACTCTGGTATTCTCAAAATTGTGGTAGGGGTATCAAAGGTCTTTCCCCCAATGGCTATCTCTAACTCACACTTTGCGGTTGCCGTCATCTCAGATCCGTCTGGGAGGCGTACTCTTCGAGCAATACAAGTGAAATATTGCACTCCGTGTATATCTTTGATGAAGTCTTCAGACACGAATGAATGTGAGGCACCCGTATCAAATAACGTATGAGCCGGTTTCCCGCCGACCATCACGGTGCCTAAGTGTCATTAATAATATTCAAGCTAGATGTCTAGTATATCTCAAGCAACTAGAGGATATTAATGAAAGCAAAATGACCAATTCGAATCGTACCTGCAATCATCTCTTGAGGGTTCCGCTCTTGTGTCATGTCCAGGGCATACATCTGATCTCGAGCGGGTCCGGGGTTTCTTCCTCGTGGTCCTCGTCCTCGACCACGCACATATCCCCGCCCCCGAGGGGCTGCTGGAGGGAAAGCAAGAGGCGCATCACCAAATAGTTGTGGGCAGTAGCGTCGAATGTGGCCCGGTTGGTTGCATTCGAAGCACACCCGTTCCTGCCTTCCGCCGTATTGCTGAAACCGTGGAGGTGGAGGTAATGCTGGCAGTTGTGGAACCGGGCGCTCCTCTCCAAAGTTCTGGGGAAAACGCCCGCCACCCCTCCGATATCCTCTTCCTCTTTTATTGTCAAACCTCCTTCTGTTGCTGGGGCCGGCTTCCATCACGCCCTCTGCTGGCCTCTTACCACTTCCCAAGTGGTCCGCTTCCAATCTCTTCGCCATATCAATAATCTCCGCCAGACTAGAGTCCGCTATAAACAAAAGGGCTTGCCTTAGGGGGTCTCGCAAGCCTTTGTAGAATCTTTTGGCGTACCCTCTATCATCCAGCTCATAGGAGTCAGCGAATCTAGCCAGGTGCTAAAACTCCCGTTGGTACTCCGTCACCGACATGGACCCTTGCTTAAGTTGCAAAAATCTCTCTTCCAGGCCATCCTGAGCGGCCGAGGGGATGAAATGCTCTAAGAAGGCTTCGGAGAATTCGCTCCAACTAATGTCCGTGTACACTCTTCCACGAAAAGTGGAGCCCATGAGGGACTTCCACCACCTTTTGGCGTGCAGCTCTAAGAGTGTCACCATAAGGGTCACCGCCATGTTGTTTGGACATCTTATTCCTGCCAACAACTCTTGTATAGTGTCGAGCCACTCTTCCGTACGCACTGCCGACTCTGTCCCAACATAAGCGGGAGGGGAGAGAGCTCGGAAAATGCTTAACCAACTAGATCCCGGACCCTGTTGTTATACAGGTGTCTGCTGAGATTGGGACCTAAAGGCGTCCAGAATAGCTGTGAGCATCTGCCCCAGCTCTGATTGTTGGAATTGTGTAGGTACGGACGGGGCGGGGGTGCCCCTTACTGGCTCAACAAGTGCTGGGATCTACACATAAGGTACAAACTTAGGGTTAGGTTGGCTAATCTAAGGTTAAAGATGGACAACTTAGTGTGAATTACATATGGGCACACCACTGCTTCCGCTAAGTCAGCTTGTCCCCAAACTAACCAATCAAACGGGGGTGGTACCATTGTTAAGTGACTTTCGCCTTGGAGGATCGTAGCAAGCTGATACCATTTGTAAGACTCCCCCTCCCAGAACACAAGACACGGCACGAGAGGGGTCTTATGCCCAGAACAGCCGCCTTGCGGTAACACTAGCACTCAGGCTAGCCTGTACCACAAGACGCCTACTCTGCCGGCTACCAATAATATCAACAGATCAATGCCAACCCAACCATGATAATATGAAAGTCAAATCCACACCAAGCATATGTCCATAATATCATAAATAAAGAAGCTACAGTAAGCTTCTAATATCAGTGTACGTAAACAGAATTGCCCCGAAGGGCTACAACAAAATCTCTCTCTCACTCACATCTGTAACCGATGGTAGCGACGGTACCGTCCCTTCAGGCCCTATCACCCTGGCCTGGCTGTCCGTCTGCATAGCCTGCTGCTCCACCTGTGGGGTTTCCTCCTAAAAAGGAAGACGTAGCAACCGTTAGTCAAAAAGACTAAGTGGTTTCACATCTGCTCCCCCGGCGACTCCTTGGCACCGGGCGGAGAAAGGAACAGGTACAATATATAAATAACAGTAGTACAACAGGTGAAATGAGTATACATAATATAAGCAGCAACATCAGCAGTGTATAATAAACAAGCTCTTATTTCAAATCTATGAACTACAGCAGCAAGAGAGTATATAACTAGAACAGTAAGTAACTTAACTTATATGGATGCCCATACAAGCATATAAGTTGAGGGTCATTCAGCAGAAAGTAACTCATCGTATAGGAGTGCCCATACAAACTTATACGATGAGGGTCTTGTGTATATGATGAAGTGCGATGCTATGTATGCAATGCAATGACACACCCATGCTCAAGCACATGCAATCGCTATGTCGACACAGACTTATAGTTCACACTATTCGAGCAGGTAGCTAACCTCTCAGGCATCAACCGTCGTGGCCAAACGGTGACAGTGGAGCGGGCATCTCCATTACTATGCTGGTCTCCACACTACCTGGCCTAGGCCTCTGTACGCCTCCACGCTAGGAACACAACAGCGGAGCTCACATGCGTACTACGGCTCAGCGGGTTCTCTCGGGTAAATATGCACCAAGATCCTAGCCCCTGCCTGGCCTATGGTATGACACGGAAGGAGCCTCGGAAATGAGCACGAGGACCAAGCCCAACCGTTCACTTGGCACGGAAGGAGCCTCGGGACGTGAACACCGAGGACCAAGCCCAACCGCCCAAGGTCTAACTGTCAACTCCCATCGGTGTGACGATTGGCGAGCTCGTAGACCTGCCACACTATCCTTAACTCGGGATTACGACACCGCGTGTCGACTCACACCACATGCAATTTCACAATTCCGTGGCATGGAGGGAGCCTCGGAGAAAGCACGAGGACCAAGCCCAACCATCCATCAAATACGGAAGGAGCCTCGGGACGTGAACACCGAGGACCAAGCCCAACCGTCCAATTTTATCCAACTCAACCTCATTCCCATTAGTGACGGTCAACACCGCACTTGTTAACTTTCACAATGTTACCCGTGGGGAGACGACACTCTAAGCATTGGACTATCCATTCCCTTCCATCAATCCATTACACATCCGGTCCATAGTTTTAACCATTTACAAATCCATCCAAATGAATTCAACATATTATAGATAAGGTGCATTATGGTGATTTAACAAATATAACAAAGCCTTTCATTCTCTTAGGCTTGATTCACATCTCGGCATAGGGATTCAAATCCTCGAACATCAATCTTCACATTACCTCGGTGATTAGCACAAAAGAATTCATCCAACCTCGAGATGAATTGCAACATCGATTCCATCGAATCCAAGTTCATATTATAATCACCTAGAATTGTATGTAATCTGGTCAGCAAATTTGACTGAGGATTCCCGTGACTACAGGTATCGCCCGAAAACGTGCCACCACTCGTTGGAAAGGTAATTTCAAGGGCTACAACTTTCGTGTTTAGTCAAAAGCCCAGATCTGGTCACATCATTCCAGAAATGCAACTCGAAGTCTGCTGCGTACAGGATGCAGAATTCCTGGGCATTAATTTCCGACCGCAGCAGATTCAAACGGACTTTCCCGTGGCTATAGGTATCGCATGGAAACGTGCAATCACTCGTTGGAAAGGTAATTTCAAGGGCTACAACTTTCGTGTTTAGTTGAAAGCCCAGATCCGCCCCTTTCTTGCCTAAAAATTGCCAAGAAGGTCGCTGCGCGCAGAATACAGATTCTGCACTCATCTTGAAGCGAAGTGAACGGCATCCGTTCATCTTCCTCCTCAAGCGATTTTTCCCCAAATCGCATCCAGAAGTTCCTCCACCCTTATTCTCCCTCTTGAAGCCATTTCCTCTTCACGAGACCACCCCTATCATCACTTTTGAAGCGAGGGGAGGTTGAAGACGACTAAGCTTTAGAGCACAAGCTCTAGCATGGCCTTCCTAGAAAGCTTCATCTCACACATCAAGACTCGTTTGAGTCGATGTCTCGCCTAAGAATAACTATAGATCTAGCACCAAGGGAGAGGGGAGGAAACTCACATCATTTCCGGCGTTTCCTCCGTTGCCGGCCATGGATTGCGTTATTCTCCGTGGCGGCATCCTTGGCTTCGTTAGCAGTGTTCTTCTACGGAAACGGCGGGGCTTTTTCCTCCAGAATCCGGCTCCGGCGACCCGCGATATCTCCTCTTCCGCTCCCGTCGGTTTTCACGGTGACGGCTTGGCAAGAACGATCGGCTAGGGTTTGGTTTACTCCCTTTTTATATTACATATTAGGCTAAATCCCTTCCGCCACGTGTCACTCTCTAATTGGACCGCCCAAATTAGGTTTCTTTTCAAGTGACCGGTCCAAGGATCATTCAGTACGAATTCCGAAGTCCGGTTCAGTCCGCCTGTACAAGCCGGCGAATCTGCCTGGGCGAAGAAAACGCCCAAGTAAAATTCGGCGGAAATCAGTCGTCATTCTCGCCGATCGGCGAGAATCGTCAGGTCATTCTCGACGATCGGTGAGAACCGTCAGGTCATTCTCGATGAATTCGTCGGGAATCCACAATGATTCCCGACGATTTTCCCTTAGCCTTTTTACTAGACATCCTGCGTTGATTGCGTTGAGTATTCTCAGCGATACTCGACGATCGGTGGGTATAACAGGGGATTCTCGACGATCGGCGAGAATCGCCGAGCATTCTCGCCGAATTTCCCTTAGTCTCTGTGTCCGGCGGGTATCGACCACCGATACCCGTCGAATCAGCGAGAATCAGTCCTCCATTCTCGACGATCGACAAGCATCAACCTCCATTCTCGACGACTTTTACTTAGCCGAGTTCCCTCATCTCGGCTACTGGTTGGGGTAACCTTGAACCCAACCCTACACTTATTCTATACACTTGACACCTCGCGTCGGTGCTCCCCGAGCCCGAGTTGAGTCTCTTGACTCAGAACACGTGCGAGGGGCCTAGCGCGAATTGGGACGTTACAAGTTTCAGGGCGAACTTCGCGCACTGCTACTCGTGTGGCAAAGAAGGACATATAGCCCGAGACTGCCGAGGTGGCCCTAAGATGAAACACAAAAAAAGGGAATGTTGAATGTATGTACATAAATAACTGTAATTATGTATCGTATAGTTCCTATTAAGGAACAATGTATACAATACTAGTTTTGCGTATATAAACATCTTGTGATGAATGATCAAGAAGTCGTTTGATTAAGGCTTAATATATGCCCTGTGTGCTTATCTTAGTATCACAGATAAGGGTGGAATGATATGGCTGTAGTGAAAAGAATGAATATTGGTAGAAGTGATATGTTAAGATGTCGCTATGATGTCATATTAGGACGTAGGAGTGTCTGCGCTGACAATAGTTGTGTTTGATGTGATCATAGGTATGGACTAGCTCTTGGAGCAGCGTATCGGTATAGATTACACCTTTATGGAAGTCACATTGGGAAATATCACCGAACGAGGGACTAAGTGCGCTTGTATGCGTGTATCGAGCAAGATATAGATGTCTTCTCTCCAAGTCGTCACACTTCTTCGGCTGTACACGAAGTAATTCTTCATGCCTATAACGGCCTTTAGGCCAAAGCCCGGTTGAGTGACACTCCTATTGTGTTGGCTTATACAGATGTGTTTCCTAATGACATCCATGGGTGATGTCCCCTTAGGAGACCAACGACACTATTACGGTGGTGGCAGGTGTGAAACTTGTAGCCTGCTCCCCATATCGAGAATAGCCAGAGGAGATGGCAAAATGAATAGTTCAACTAGAAAATTGCTTAGATAAGATTATTGGAGTCTCATGGTGTCACCTTGAGGTGCAATGGCCCCTTTAGGGAAAAGAAAAGAAGGACAGTAGCCTGCAGCTATACATCAACTATAGAGAACTGAATAAGCTGTAGGAGAAGAACATGTATCTGATTCCACGGAGTGATTACGTGTTCGATCAGCTAGTGGGATCAACTGTCTACTCTAAGCTGGACTTAAGATCTGGCTATGATCAGTTAAGAATTCGGGAATGTGACATTCCCTAGACTGTGTTTTGTACATGCTATGGTCATTACAAGTTCACAGTAATGCCGTTTAGGCTAACAAATGCGTCATCGGTATTCATAGACCTAATGCACTTAACATTTCGAGAGTACTTGGACTTATTTGTCATCATAATTATTGACGACATTTTAGTGTACTCTCAGTCTGAAGAAGACCATGCGAATCACTTACGAATGGTGTTGCACACCCTGAAAAAGAACAAGCTCTATGCCACATTCTCAAAGTGCAAGTTATGGCTATCATCGGTGGGTTTTTCTTGGCCATACGGGTAGTGTTGTAGGTATGGCAGTAGATCCTGCGAAGATAGTTATGATACAACAGTGAACTGTATTGTATATTATAGCTAAGTCACACATTCCTTGGACTTGCTTGCTACTGTTCGCAGATAGCCTTACCTCTCCCCACAATGACGAGGAACGATCAAAAGTTCGTTAGGACGTCGGAGTGCGCACGAGCTTTTGAAGAGATAAAGAGTCGTTTGACCACGACGCCTATTATGACGTCGCCTTGTGGTATGAATGACATTGAGATTTATAGTGATGCGCTGGGGAGTGGCTTAGGCTGCATGCTTTTCAGTTTGGAAAAGTGATAGCTTATGGCTCACGCCAGTTGAAAGTGCATGAATGGAACTACCCCGTCCACGACTTGGAGTTGGTGGCGGTGATATTTGCACTTAAACTATTGCGTCATTACTTATATGGCGTGAAAGTTGACATCTTCACGAGCCATAAGAGCCTTAAGTATTTTCTGGATCAGAAAAGTATAAATATGCAGCAACGAAGGTGGATGGAGTTCCTTGAGGACTACATCTTCCAGATTCACTATACTCTCGGGAAGGGCAATGTGGTTGCAGATGCATTGTGTAACATCCCATTTTTCAATTAGACCCCCCTTAGGAGTGACTTGAACATTCCTAGGTCATAACAAGTCCTAGGTTGAACCTAGGAGGTCAAGTGACCCAACTAGTTAGTTGAGACTCACTTGGGCTGCAAATAGTAAAATCTTAAAACCCTGATTTTGGTGGCCTAGTGGGTTCAATCTGACTCCAAGGCATTCCTAGACCTAATATGAGATCAATGGGTCACCAAGGACCCATTGGGTGCAAACCTAATGGCTAAGTTGACCCAAGTCAACTTAAGCCCTAGTTAGGCCAAAGTAACCCCGCCCTGGATCAACTCACCCTCTTTATCCCAAGTATATCCTACCTAACCATACCTAGGCCTTAGGGGAGGTCAATGGGTCCCTAGGGGTCTATTGATGTTGACTCAGAAGGTCAAATTGACCAAGTCAACCCTAAACCCAAATCAAGTCAAACCTAGCTCAATTGGGTTAACTCAAGCTCAAGCCGCCTCATGTAGACTCATAGGGTTTTATTAGGAGTTATTATGGCTGCCTATAGCCTAAACCCTAGGCTAGCCAACATGTTGACTAGGAGAGAGAAAGAAGAGAGAAATAGGCTAAATATAGGAGAGAGAAAGTGTGAATTAAGGGTATTTTCATGATAGAATGGTGAGCCCCCCTCTCATATGACATTTAAGGTTTTAATATTAATTTTATGGGCTGCCTTTAGGCTTCTAAGGGAAGAAAATTCATGAGGGTGACTAGGAGAGAGAAAAAAATGAGTATTTGGTTATATAGAGGAGAGAGAAAAGGTGGTGGAGAGGTGAAAGGGTGTTTTGAAGAGGGAGGAGGCATGAATTCGGCCAAGGAGGGGCCCACAGCCACCTAATGGCTGGCACCTCTTCCCCCCAACCCTTTCCCGGCCACCAAGAGGTGGTTTCACCCCTCCTCACCTCTAACCACCCCCCCACATGAAGAGGTGTTTTGCCTCTTGGAGAAAACCGCCCCTCTCCCCCTCTCCTCTTTATATACTCACTTAGGAGAGAGGGGAGACCATTTTCAAAATCAGAGAAGGAGGGGTGAACCCTTGCCGAAGCCACCAAGGAGAGAAACGCCGCCACCACCGCCACCGCCGCCACCATGTCATCCCGCCGTTCAACTCGCATCCAAGCCCGAAATCAGGTCCTCCCTCACCTTTTCTCTCATGTTTAGATCCTAGGATTGTTTAGGAGTTGAGTTCATGCTCAAAAGAACCGGAGCAAAAGCTTAAAATTTCAGAAATTTCCATTTTTTATGGAGTTTTTGAAGCTCTCGGGTAGGGCGGCGCCGCCACCTCCAGCCGCCCTAGCCGCCGGCAAGGTTAGCCCCCACCACCGGGAACATGTAGGAGTTGTTTCCCGGTGGTGGCGCCGCCCATGGTGGCCGGAAAAAGGCCCGTGAAAGTCATTTTCACGGGTTCTGGTTCAGTCCATTTGGAGAAGACGAAGTACAGCTGCCGTCCGATCGCTTTAAGATTCGTGCAGGATCAAAATAAATACTTATAAACTCATATTTTTCGGATTTTCTGTATTTAATAAAACAGTTTTACTGTAAATGAAATTTAGGCCCCTTATGGACACCTACTGAAAAAGGTCATAACATGAAAGTTGTAGGTATTTTTAATACCTACAATTTGATATGTAGTGGTGAAAAATTGGATGAGGAGACTGCCCTGTAGAGCCTTTTTAGTAAGGGTATGTCCTACAACTAGGGTAGTTTTCTTCTAAAATTTATTTAGGCCCTTTAGAGGCTTGTCCATCAAATTTGATCAACATGAATGTTGTAGAATTTTTTATTATCTACAGTTTGATATGTTATGGAAAATTTTAGGACAAGTATTCTGACCTGTAGGGTCATTTTTCTAGGGTAGGTCCTACAAATAGGGCAAATCTTTGAAATATTCCCCACACCTAATCCTTGGTCCAAATGCTTTGAAATTTGTACAGGGACTCAATGTAAAATATACCTAACTCCTATAAAAATTTGAGACCATTTGGGATAGTGTAACTTAGGGTTCTGCCCTAAACCTAGAAAAGCTACGGTAATGTAGTTGAAGGGTCAAATGACCTCCAAACCCTCCCAAGTTTTGGTGAGGTGTCCCTGGTATAGTTATCTAGGTCTGATTCAAATTTCAACTCATTTGGTTGAGTTTTGATTAGGAATCCTCTAAACCCTATTTTTGACCTAGTAGAAGGAAGCTTAGTGAGAAGGTTCCTTGCACTCTGGTATGATCATCTCACCTCAACAGAGGTTGAGATTATGACCACTTGTTTATTTTGGTCCTAAGATTGTCCTTAAGGAAGATGGGATGATTTAGGGTAAGTTTACCCTAGGGCCCAGGTTAAAACCCTAAAGGTGGACTTTGGGGGTTTGTGAAGGACATAGAGGAAAATGCCCTTGTATGGCCTTGAGATTTAGTGGAGAGGTTGTTAATAAGTTTGTAACTCTCTGGTTGTAATGTTAGATAATTTTGATGTAGGTAGCTACCTCAAAACTTAAACCCTAGTTTTAGGGTAGAAGGGATTCTAGGTCCAAACAGTATCTTAAACTCTTTTAAAAGCCAGGAAATTGGGGTAGTGTGTTTCTAGGGTAGTTAGGACCCTTGGATAATTTTACTAGAATTTTTGGATAGGTATTTCTAGTACTTCATTCATGAATGTGGTTATAGCCCTTTTTGATGTTTTATTTATTAAAGATTTTTAATTCAAATAAGGCCCTCTTGAAACTCTGGAATTAGATGTTGTTGGCCAGTAGGAATGCCCATGAATGTTTAGTTCAATTTTATGTTGATTAAATAGAATAGTTCCTTCACAAGTATTATTAAAGGGCTCTATGTTTCAAAAATATTTTATGGCATAAATAATTTCTGGAAAAATATGAGAGTTGGTAATTAGTGTTTTTAAATCATTATGAATCAGTGGGATTTTTCTCTGGATTTTTGGAGTTATGGATTTAGTACTTGATTCACAAGCATGCTAGATTAAGAATTTAGTAAATGATTTATTGAAAATTAATTCCCAGTAGGAAAATTATGAAACTTATCTAGTACTATTTTTCATTGTGATATTGGTACCCTGTAATTGATTCAAATTATTTGAATGAAGATTTGATGTAGTTTATTCATTAGTCATGAAAGAAATGAATTATTGATAAAACCTGATTAGGCCCCTTAGACCTTAGAGAAAAATGTCAGACCTTGGATATATCCTTTTTAGATATAACAAAAATTTATTATGAATTTATTATGTTTTTTACATAGCTAAAAAGTCTACTTCATGTTCAAATTGGTAGACCTTGGATTTGTAGGAAAATTAATTAATTATTAGATTAATTGAGAAAATAGTTATAACCTGTAATTGATTCATTTATGACATGATAGGACCCCAGTAAATAACTTAGGTCATTCGGATGAAGACACAAAGGACATCCTATCAAGGTCATCATATAGTGTAGGCTGGTCTGCATTTAGCATTTTCGTAAAAGATCGCATTTGGAGACGACTTAGGGCAAAGTTGGAGTTTCTCAATATGCTGATTGGGATGGATTTATATAGGTTGTCATGGAAGGTTCTAAGGAGTGACGAGAAGTGAGTGGTTGTGGTAAAAGGAGCACGGACCTGACAAAAGATCGTCATCCCCGTAAGAGTGAAGAGTCAAATTCACCCTAGGTTTAGTTTAATGTAATTTATTAAGGGAAAGGGTAAGGAAAAACAACCAATAACAATAAGTGCCTTGCGAAAGGGAACTTTGGGCCGTAATGCCGCCGTCTTGGTTTCTAGTGCCTTTGGAGAGCCCCTCACAGGATATAATCCGGAGGCAGTCCTGGGCTAACGTAAATCTTAAATAAATCAAAAGAATAATTAGTTGAAATAAGTTTACACTTCACACACTAGTTAGATAGACATTTGGAAAAGGTTAAGTCGTCCCGAGGTGTTCAAAGGGGCGCCATCCCGCGGTGCTCAAAGGGATGAGGTTTGGAATTGAGCCGGACGGTTTAGTTCGGGGAGCTTAGTCTCGGTTTGTGGTTGAGCCGGACGGTTTGGTCCGGGATCTTTACTCTTGACTTCTTATATTAACTGCTGCATGTGCATAAAAATAGGAAAGATTAAGGTGGTGGGTTCTCGATATCGGGGAGTTCGATTGCACCGACACCGATATCGTTGACTCGGCAAGGTGACTAGCACTTAGCCAAGGTTAAGTGCGGCGGTCCAGTCGGCAAGAGTACGCAGGAGTCCGCTTTGTGCACCAAGCGTTGAGGGCGTACGATAGGTCAGACCAGTGGTGCTTTTACTGGTTTTGAGGTGGGCGAGGCCCAACCCACCGCTTCCGTCTGCCACTACGGAGGTATCCTGGGAGGTAACGGCTCTGAAAGGGGGAACTAAAGGTTTGTGTACACAAAGTTGGGTGTGTGAGTTGCACTGCTTGATCATCATACCCACCATATAGCTGCATGACATAATCATTCATAACAACCTTGACACCTAAAGTATAAGTGGAATGGGACGCTTATACTTTAGGAATTGCAAAACGACCCCTTGGTCTATAAGCTTGTGTGGGCAAGTTTATAAATCAAAGGTTAATTTCAATATATATATATATGCTGCTGTTTGATAACCGACACCCCAACGTATAAGTGGTATGGGACACTTTATACGATGGGAGCCTTGCAAAAGATCCCTTAGCTTATGTGTACTCACATAAGTGAAGGTTTAAATTACCTTACTTATTTTCCTTCTTGTTTGACCTATTACAACACTTAAGATTAATTGCTCCCCGAATACACAACTGCAAGTTAGGTCCACCGTCATTTGCTTTTGACTACTCTCCACCTTCATGTCCTTCCCTTTCTTCCTCTCCGCTCGGTGCCTTAGGGCATGGGGGAAGGGGTGGGGGATGATAGGGCTTAGTCTTATAGACTAACGGTTTTCAGACCACAACATTTTAGGTGTACCATATGGAAGGGTCACGGGTTTTGCAGTTTCTGACGGAGTTGACCCCGCGACCATGTTACCATTATCACCAGCCGGGACATACACGGGTCAAATGCCCCTTGATGGGTGGGATCCCACCAGCTCAGCAGTCAGGAGGCCGAAGACGTAGACGCAGACGTGGATTGCGAGGCGGGGACTGCAGGTCGAAAAGGAGGAAGCACCCAGAGATGCAGCACCAGCAGATTATGGGGTCGATGGAGATGGACCAGTCAAGCTTGGGTGCTCTTGGTTCAGTGACAGTTACAGTGACTCTTAGTTTTAGTTCAGCTTCCATTGAGTGACCATGTAGTGAGGTGTTGTTGTACCGGGCTTAAGTCCTTTTCCTTTCAGTACTCTGTTTTTACTCTGATGTTATACTGTGGACGCTCCCCTCGTGGAGTTTTTATTTATATGTGATATTATATTGTGGACTGCATTTCTCTTTATTGTTCTACTTGCTACTTGATTGTGATCGAAAATGCCGGCAGAATCGGCGCGTTGTAGTGACTACCTTCCCGGGTGCGAAGGTGTCACCGCAAAGCGGCGGTTCTGGGCATAAGACCCCGGGAATTGGAATCGAAAAAAAATGGGGTCTTACACATTGAGTCGTAGGACTCTGATAAGGGGCAAGTTGGTTGCGGGTGCATGACGAGCATCTGATCCCGGAATTGGAGAACCTAGGCATTTCTTATGTTGAAAAGAATTCCACCGCAAGTGCAAGCCTAAACTTGTCGGAAGTACAATATGACCTTGTCGACAGGGTTCGGTGAGCAACGGAACTGGATGAAAGTCTACAACGCTATGCAACAGATGTGTCAAATTCCCAATTATCTTGGGATGACGGCCTTTTGCGAAAAGATGGTCATTTGTGCATCCCGATTATGGGTAAGCTAAGAGAAGAATTGATGTATGAGACTAACTTTACGAAATACTCAATCAACCCAGGGAGAACAAAGATGTATGAAGACATAACACATTACGTGGCTAAATGTCAGACCTGTGCCTTAGTGAAAGATGAATGCCAGAAGCCTGGAGGTTTCCTGAAGTCGCTACCTATTCCGGAATGGAAGTTTGATTATATTTCGATGGATTTTGTGCATGGTTTGCCGAGATCTCAACACGGTAACGATTCGGTTTGGGTGATCGTAGACCGGTTGACTAAAGTGGCTCACTTCATTCCGAATAAGAGGGACGATTCAGTGGAAGTCTTAACTAAGCTTTATATTGAGCAAATAGAACGATTGCACGGTGTTTCTCGTAGCATCGTAAGTGATCGAGACGGGCGCTTCACTTCGAATGATTGGAGACTAATCCATCGGTTGTTAGGGACAAAATTAACGTACGGTACGCTCTTTCATCCACAAATGGATGGCCAGACTGTGAGGACCAACAGAACGATGGAGGACATGCTCTGAATGTGCGCCTTCGATTTTTGGAAGAGGTGAGAAGACCATCTCTATATGGTAGAGTTCACATACAATAATAGCTATCAAGCTAGCATAAATATTACAACGGCAAGCACTGAAACGTAGAGTATGCGGTTGGCGAGTGGGTATACTTGAAAATCTAACAATTCAAGTGCGTGTCCAGGATTCGGCGCTTGAAAAAGTTAAGTCTGAGGTATCTTGGTATGTTTGAAGTGGTGGAGCAAGTTGGAGAAGCTGCCTATCGGCTAGCTCTTTCAGTAGAATTGAGTGGATTACATGATGTGTTCCACATATCAGTGCTTTGAAAAGCCGTAAAAGATACAACTCAGGTAATTGCGAATGATCGCGTACCGGTCGAGTTTGGCTAATGACGAAGGTCAGGCCCATTCAGATCGAGGATAAAGTGAATAAGCAGCTACGGAACAAGACTATCGGGATGGTCTAGGTCCGCTGGGACAATTGTGGTAGTGAGGAGCTAACAAGGGAGCACGAGCAAACCATGCGTGCTGAATTTCTCGAGTTGTTTGAATAACCTGTTATAACATTTTTGTTATAAACTGTTATAAACTGATATAACATTTTTGTTGTACAGAAAACGTATATTGTAACATATTTGTTACTGGTTTCTGCACATTGTATTAAATTTCTGGACGAAATTTTGGTAAGGAGGGGAGGATTGTAACACTCCAAAAAGGAGTTGGAGAGAGAGCAGGTTTAAAGTCGAGTGGAGCTCGATGAAAATTGTCAAGCGCAGGTCGACGAAAATCGTCGAGGGGAGTTCGACAAAAATCGTCGAGCGCAGGTCGATGAAAATCGTCGAGGGGAGATCGATAAAAATCGTCGAGCGCAAGTCGACGAAAATCATCGAGGGGAGGTTGACAAAAATCGTCGGGCACAGGTCAACTAAAATCGTCGGGCACAGGTCAACGAAGATCGTCGAGGGGAGGTCGACGAAGATCGTCGAGGGGAGGTCGACAGAGATTGTCGAGGGGAGGTCAACGAAGATCGTCGAGGGGAGGTCGACAAAGATCATCGAGCGCAGCTTGACGAAGATTGTCGAGCGCAACTCGATAAAGATCGTCGAGTGGAGCTCCATGATTTTGGCCTGCTATCAGCCCGTTTGATTATTTATCTACAAACAAGGATATGGCCGAGCTGTGACTTGTGTCAGATAGCTGGTGAGCGGCCATTGAGCGGTGGTTGACTCTGTCAGCTCAAACCTGAGCCATTGTTTTTGTTTGATGTGAAGAGATCGTAGGGCTGGGGTAAAAACCGAGGTCATATCTGCAGAGGGATGGATTGAGTAAGTAATTATTTCCTTTTCTCTCTCTCTTCCTTGCTTCCCAGTTCCAAAGAAGAAAAATTTCGGCTGGTTTTAGGCTTTGGGTGAAGCTTGAAGTTATTGGATAAGTTCTAATGGCTGGAATCAAGGGCCGAAGCTAGATCCGCGAAGAGAAGAGCGACATGTTTCTTTCCATCCGCGTAGAAAAGCTTCGCCATGGCCCCGAAGAGAGCTACAAGTGTGACGATCTTCCATCTTGGATAAGTGAAGTCATTCTTTTGGCATATGCATGGAATCCCCCACCAAAAGGTGGAGAGTCGAGGGAATTCCTTTTGGGTTGATTCATGAAATCCCCAGCGAGTCTTGCATATAGATCTGGAAATATGTAGTACGAAATAGACATGTTGTATGAAGCCCATCAAGACAGGTTGTTTTGGATTGGTGATGTTTAGTTTGCGTGCTGGAGAAGACTCCGAGTATAAATGAGTAATATACGGGTTCTGCGGGGTACTGGAGTTGCGTTCCAGAAAAATACCCTAGAAATCCACGATTTAAGACCAATTGGGTGTCGCCGAGCGATAGTGAATATCGCAAATGGAGATAGCTCTTGGGGAGCTATTTGTGATGTGAATGACAAGTTTTCTGACACTGTAGGAGGTTGTAGGGTTTGGGTTGAGTTTCGGCACAGAAAGAGAGATTCTATTGGTCCCGCCAAGAGATTGTGATGAACGTTGACACTAACTCCCTTTTTGATTGTGAAGCTAGTCCTTGGAGGACATTGTGGATATTGTGTGAGCTGCGAGATCTTAAAGGCTAGTGTGCTGAACGGGTAAGGGGAAAGCTGACCCGTATCATTTTGACGATTTTAGTAACGGACAAGGATCAACTATACCCGCGTTATGTCTGAAGGACTTATAGACCTAAGTTATTGGTCTCGTTGGAGCGCATAATGAGAGTCTTAGGCCTGCGTGTCATTAAGACTAAAATGCTCAAACTTGTCGTTATGTCTGGGACCTCTGAACGGTGGTGGGACCCTGTTTTTCCAGTACACTGATAATGTGCCCTGAGTGCACAGAGCGTCAGGCCATGCGACCGATGTTTGTGATATATTGAACTGTGTGTGAGTGCACTTTTGTGATATATCTGCTTGTGAAAATACTATGCCTGCAAGGAAGGAATATCACTGCCACGGGAAAGGGATAGGGTCGTTATAAAATGTTTAGCTGAATGCTGATCATTGCCTTGTTTACCACCCTCAGGGTGGATTGCCAATGTGCATGTGTTGGAGAGCCGAGCGGGAAATAGCGGGTTGAAGCCCATGCTACTATGATGTCTCTCGAAGGCCGAATGGAATAGTTTTATTGTTTTCATATGTAGCCGGCCTGCGTGTCGATGTTTGTAATCCACACCTGTGAAGTTTAACTGTAAAGCCCTAAGGCCAAACACTTTTGTGTATTTCTGGTTACATTCCGGTGATATATATAAATGTGGTTGTTTATATATAGTGGAAATTCATGATTGTTGAGTTCAGTAATAACCCCTAAAGCTTCCGCTAGAATGCTCTGAGTTAGGATGCCTATACTGGTTTTGATATTAATAAGTAATGTCGCCGACTATCAGTGGAATATGGCGTGGGGCCCCGAATAGACCCTCTATTACATTTCATGTGACGGACGGAGGCGTTACAATGTATCCGTTGAGTCATCGGCCCAGGCTTTGTGGAATAAGTTGAAAGCATTGTTCGAGCAGAAGACAACAATCAACAAGAATTTTTTGATCAGAAATCTTGTGAACTTGAAGTAGGAGGGTTCTTAGATGATTGAGCAATTGAACCTCGTCCAAAGCATAATCAACAATTGAAAGCCATCAAGATAACCATGGTGGATGATGTGCATGCATTGATGGTACTTAGTTCATTACCAGAGAGTTGGAAAACTCATGTGGTGTCATTGAGCAATATGACACTGGATACCATTGTGTCGATGGAGATGGTGACGAGTTGTCTTCTGAACGAATAACTAAAGGGGAAGGACTCTGAATCTTGGGCCTCTACATAAAATGTCGTACTCATGGAGGGAATGAGCAGGATGATGAGGATGGAGGCTAAGCAGACGACAAACTCCAGAAGCAAGTTTAGATGCAAGAAGAAGATTGAGTGATACTACTGCAAGAAGAAAGACCACTGCAAGAAAGACTATTTCAAGATGCAGAGAGATTAGAAGGGAAAGACGAAATAGTCCCGTGAACCGAGTTAGTGTGCAGGTGAGGATTCGTGTAACACCCTACCCTTCCCAAATAATATAACAGTCGGTCTGGTCGGGACCTTACTTCATATTGAGTGCACAAACAAGAGGTTACTAAATGAATATATGAACAAACAACTACGCATCATAGAGTTAAAACCTACGTAAGTATTTTATTTAGCTTTATCCACTACGTCCATATCAACACTATAGGAATGAAATAACATCATGTGTTCTTGGCCTTAAAGCCTTATCTGTTTACAAATATAATTAACATGATTTACATATACTGGCATGAAAGCCGACAATCCATGAAAGCTATGATAAACCTTTGGCCTTCGAGGGCCAACACAATATTTGGCTTCAGCTGGTTATATCTCGCTCAGCTCGCTAGTTCCTATACCTACACCATCCACAAACAAGTGGTACAACATGGATCAACTTTATACTAACCACATACATTATAACAAGCCCACCCCTCAACCATCCTAGCCGACTATGGGGAGGCCGTAATGCATTTCTGCAAGAAATCTATACAAGCAGTGCACATATATAAAGAAAGTGCAGTTACTGGATAAGAAGCATCATAACATAAATGTTGGCACACACGATCACATGTTTCATGATCTCAACACATTCTTTTAGTGTTCTCTTTCCTGAGTTCACCTTCATCATAAGTATTGCAAACTTAGATGGTAATTGAGCTTATGTTATCAAAGGCTATTACGCCTTTCGGACTACTCCAAGATCAACCAGTGCACCGAGGAGCTATATCATCACAAACAAGAATGGAATGGGTTCGGATCTGCTTTGCCTGTAATCAAATAATCGGAATCAACCGTCTTGGTGCAGGAATGATTTTACAATGGCCCGTGAATATGATAACTCAGTTATCTCACACAAGCAAGGCAGTCACAGCCTTTATGCATTACGTAGTTCACACACTTCACACCTAATCCACTTGAGAAGACACAAGCTTCACGGTCATGAATATCGAAGGAGAGAGACACGACTATGGATTTCTAGTGACTGTTACAGTCCACCACACCAAACACATTATTTCATCCAGTCAGCTTTTGCCAATGGTAGGAACTTTTGCCAGGCATTAGTAATAGAACACAACACTACGTGTTTTGTGGAGTGGGCCTCCAACAGTACACATTTGACTAGTCAGCTATGCCTGTAATAGGAACTACTGTAAGGCATTAACTACAGAACACTTGTTTTTTGTTATAACCTTGGTTGTTTCTTGGAGTTGATCTCCAGTACCACAAACATCACCTAGAATCCAAAAACAACACGTTTTTCTAAGGAGTCTTCTCCAGCACATAAATCAAACATCAAAAATCCAGACAAACATGTCGCAGATGAGATTCACGCAATATATTTATATTGACAAACCAATCAAATTTCTAAATGCAGTTCATGTTGTACAGACACTATCTACCCGGAGAAAGTTTATTCATTCACTAATTAGTGAAATAGACATTTCCAAACAAGTATATAATCATAAAAATAGGACAAGCTTGTCGTAAGATCATGAAAAAGGATCGTTACCCTTGACGATCACTTTAGCACCGTGAATCAGAATTTGATTCGAATGGAAAGGATCGCACAAGGTTCCTCTCTACAGATCTAGCCTAAGCTCACAAATCGGACCTTCGAAGCTTCAAAAATGGCTTAAGGAAGCTCTCTCCTTCCTTACCTTTGCCCTTGACTCTTGATTTTTAAAAATAAGAAAAAGGGTATCATGAGAATAAAAATCTCAAATGATACTTCCCAGCCATCCTTTATAGGATTCAAATAAATCCTAGCCATCAGATCTGAAATTCCATAAGGAATAGACAACCATGATTTAATTTGAAGAATATTTTTTGGATGCTACCACCCAGCGTTCGTACTAACGCTAGCGTTTTGCTTAGGAGATGGTAGTGGTCTTATCTAACACCACTTAGGGTTTGTTTGGGAGGGCTTTTTAGCTCCTTTTCGTTTTCGTGAAAACGTTACCACACTTAATAGACCGTTTGGATTGTCTATCGGTGGGAAAAGCTACCGCAAAAAATTCCATTTGCTCATCTTTTGGAAAAGTCACATGTCACCTACTTTTCAACCTTTTCGAAAAGCAATTTCTCATCCAAAAACATTTATCTCTTAAAAAAATCTACAACTTGATTTTTTTGTCTTTACGCGATTTTTTTCCCGAAAGTAATTTTTTTGGCCGGGTGTTTTTTTTGCCCGGCGCGAATTTTTTGCCCGTGGACGAATTTTTTGCCCGGGCGCGAATTTTTCGCCCGGGATGGAATTTTTCGCCCGGGCGCCAATTTTTCGCCCGGCGCGGATTTTTCGCCTGAGCTAGCATTTTTCGCTCTGCTTGGCATTTTTCGCCCGGGCTGTAATTTTTTGCCCGGGTGCGCGATTTTCGCCCGAGTGAGTTTTTTTTCGCTCGAGTGCGGTTTTTTGCCAGTGCATGATTTTTTTTTCACCCGGGCGTGTATTTTTCGCCCGAGCCGGTTTTTCGTCCGGCGTGATTTTTTCGCTCGGGTGCGTTTTTTTCATCCGGGTGCCATTTTTTGTCGTTGCGCGATTTTTTTTCGCCCGAGCCGATTTTTTTGCCCGGGGGCGATTTTTTTGCCCAGACGCGCTTTTTTCGCCCGGGCGCGATTTTTTGCCCGGGCGTGATTTTTTTACACCGGCGCGATTTTTTCGTCATCGCGTAATTTTTCTCCCGCGGGCGATTTTTGGGCCCGCATGCGTTTTTTTTCGCCCGGGGCCGTTTTTTTTGCCCGGTCGCGATTTTTTCGCCCGGTCGCGATTTTTTCGCCCGGGCGCGATTTTTTCGCCCTGGGGCGATACTTTCGCCCGGACGCGATTTTTTCGCCCGGGCGCGATTTTTTTCTCCCGGGCGCGATTTTTTTGATCGGGAGCGGTTTTTCGTTCGGGCACTATATCTTTCGCCCGGGAGCGATTTTTTCGCCTCGACTTGATTTTTTGCCCGTTCGTGATTTTTTTGTCCGGTCGTGTATTTGTTTAGCTTGTAAGCTATTTTTTTCGCTTTCGAGCGGAAATATCGCGTCCGTGCAAAAAATTCTCGTCCGTGCAAAAAATTCGTGTCCGGGCGAAATTTTCCCGCCTAGTCAAAAAATTAGTGCCCGTCCGAAAAATTCGCCCGTCCGAAAAATTGGCCGTAATCCGAAAAAATTCGTGCTCATCCGGAAAATTCGCGTCCGTTCAAAAAATTCGCGTCCGTCCGAAAAATTGGCACCCGGCCGAATATTTGGGGCCCGACCGAAAATTTAGGGTTTGGCCGAAAAATTGGCGCCCAGGCGAAAATATCGTCCACGGGCGAAAATATCGCGCCCAGGCGAAAAATTCACGCCCGGGCGAGAAAAACCGTCATCCGGTGAAAAATTCGCTCTCGGGCGAAAAAACTCTGCCCCGGCGAAATAATTGCGTCTTTTTCCCCGGACGCACATTTTTAATAAAAAAAGTTACCGCAACGGAGATTTGTCAAACGATTTATAAAGTGTCTCATTTTTGAAAAGCTTTGCAAAAGAAGTTCACCCAAACAGTTCTTCTTTTCTAATAGACATTTTCCAAAAGCTCCTTTTCCTACCATCCTTTTGCCACCGCTCCTTCTCCTTTCTGAAAAGCCTTCCCAAACAGGCCCTTAATGACCTCTTAAAGAAGCTTGATTTGGCAATCTTCCGCCTGTGATATCACTACCTCTCGCATTAGCACATTGTGATATGTTAGGGCACGCATATTAACTTCTTGATGCACATTATGATCTCCTACCGATGCATCTTGATGGCTATCACCAGGCATCATCCCTAACTATAGAGTTAGCTTCAAAAGCCAGAGTCATGCTATTTTCTAATATTTGCAAAACAGAGTTATTACAAAACCCCTCCGCTTATAGAAAGTATGTTAATTGACGACTTCAAATCCATGCATTCATCAATTGTGGTTTCAGGAAGATCAACTTATGGATATTCCTTCTGGTACAATCTAAATTAAGAAACTATTTTCTTTGGGCCTTTGTATTCTTCTTCCATCTTTGGAGAGATTTTGTAGTAGATCTTGTTGGAGAAAGAATCTCTAAAGATGCATATAAAGAAGTTTCTTCTTATGTCCTGGATTCTACAATTTTATGTTGAAGAAAATCATTAGATAAAAGCTCCCCCTGAGTGGTTAGCTCCCCTGAGAAATAGGGACCATCATCCTAGCATCGGAATTTTGTATAAATAGAAGCTTCTTGGACTCAATGGTCGGCTCTCCCTTAGAAGTATAAGGAGAGCCAGGGACAACCATATTATAGAATGTGTCAAGTTGTTTCTCTACCATAATATGAACGACAACAACCATTTCTACATTTTAATCATGGAATTTATCATTATTCTCCAGTTGATCTACAATCTCTTCATCCTTGTTCTCAGAAATTTTGTCATTATTATCTAGTTGATCAACAACCACTTCATCCTTATTTTAAGAAATTTCGTCATTCTCAATCTTCTCAATTAATTCATCCTATTTCTTAGAGTTATCATTATTTTCATCTTCGTTATCACTATTATGAGAAAAGAATCTATAACTGTCTGCAGGACTGCTCCTTTTTAGATCCACAAAGAAGGATTTAAAGAAAGTTGTATGAATATGGGATTCATCCACTACTATTCTAGATGCCGCATTGAGCTATATAGAACTTTTAGACAATCTTGTAGTATTGTAATCTTATTTGAACAGTCTTCTGAGAATATTATAAAATATCTCGTGAATTCCATAACTAGCTATGACAGGGATTTGTCAAGAGCGCTCCTAATTTCTGATTCTATTGAAATTTTGGCCATTATGGGTACTTGTAAGACACTTGCAAATAGGAGAGAAAGAGAACAAAGAAGGAGAGTGGGGAAGATTGTAATGTCCCTGATTTTTCTATGTTTATTTTAATTCCTTTAGTGGCGTATTTTTGACGTTAGGGAGTTACATTGACGCGTAGTTTACGGGTATCGTTGCTAAAGCATGAATTTTGCTCATTAGTATCCAAGGTTTTGACTTAGAATATTAGCTTGGCTAATTTTAAGTGTGTTTTTTGAGATATCCCTTGCGAGCCAGGTTTGTTTTGGAACTCGGTGGAGTCTTTTTTGGATAGTTGGTGTTTTGGGCATCAGAGAGTTTCTATCCGAGTTTGGGTTGTCTGATTTCGATTTCTCACCGTTAGATTCGTAGCGTCAATATTTAGCTACCGTGCGATTTTCCTTGAATTTCATGTTGGTTTGAGTTTCTGGTTATTTGGACGTTTATTGGGTAATTAATTATAATACAATATTATATTACTTATATAAATATAAATAGTTAACAATGTGGCGGAAACCCTATTCATCGTCTTCCTCCCGATCCATCACGTTGTTTTGCATAAGAGAAGAACGACGAACGTTTCTAGGCTTTCGACCGGCAATTGCAAGAGCTTTGGTGCTCGAAATCGTCATCAGAGAGTAGATTCTGACTGCTTTTGCCGAGATCTACGTGTGTGCGGTGAGTTTTTACTGTTTCTTGAGTTTTTGGACGTTAGGTTATGCGGTTTTGACCCTCTTTTTCCTTAAAAATTTTTAGGAAGTGTAGCCAAGGTGTTCTTGTGGCCGGATCTGTGAGGAAGGGCGCTTGTGTGGCCGGATTTCTGGAGATAGATGCAAGTGGTGATTTCTTCCCCTTGCTAAGAGTTTTCTGTGTGTTTTCTAGTTGATTTTCTTCTTCCCTCCTTAGAGTTAGGAGTGGTGTAGGGATCGGCCAAGTTCGATCTACTGCATAGTGAAAAGTCCCCAGTCAAGTAAAGGTAGGATTCGTCGTATATGACTATTAGTCTAAGTAGGATTCATCGAGTATATAGTTTATAATCTAAGGAAATCTCATAATATATTGTTGGAACCCTATTACTGATTTTGGCTAGGTTTACTATTAGGATGTTTAGTTGTACCCATTTTGTATAGTCTAGGGTCATAGGTTTATTTCTAGGGTCATTGCCTCAGAAGAATTCCAACAAAATTAAGTTTGACGAAAATAGAGCTGCGTTCGACAAACGGCGATCTCAGTTCGACGAATAAGAGTCTTAACTCTGAGTTTAGCTCGATGAACTTTTAGCTCCGGTCGACGAACTCCGATCTCTACTCAGGAACTCAGCTCGACGAAAGTCAAGCTCAGCTCGACAAACTCCATTCTCAGGTCGACGAAATGCTTGCTGAGTTCGACTAATTCTCTGCAGTGTTTTAGGCCGTTTTATTTACAGAAGGCAGAACAGTTTCAAGCTTAATTTCAGGCTGATTATATTCTCAAGGCAGAATAATTTAAAGGCTTAATTATAGACAGTAATGACTCTTATATTTAATGCCAAATATTCAAACGAATATAGCCATTTAGATGCAACATTAAATATGGATTTATCACAGAGTTTAAAGCTAATCAATTTCCAAGGTAGTTACCATTCTCAGACATTTCAGAATCGATTAATTCAAATGTTTGAATTCTCCTCAGCATTCTATATATATGTACAGAAGATTGCTGCCTCAAGGTTACAGACTTAGACATACTGACTTAGATACTTACAGATCAACACACATTCTTACAGAATTAGATCTTCAATCTCTGCTTGTGCAAAGTCTTCATATCTCATATACAAGAAGGCCCACACCCTGAAGAAAGGACTCCCTCTCCTGATCATAAACTCTACTCAAATCATGGGGAGCTTTCTGCTTCAACATCCACTAGTCTTCTCAGAGATTTTTGATAGAGACGAAATCATCACTCTTTGTTTATTTTCATAAACTATGTACAGGGTTCTTAAATCCCTTCAAAAGTTATCTTTTGGTTTCTAAGTCTGCTGATCAAAAGACTTAAGTTGGTGTTTGGGCACCTGATCAAAAGCTCAAAAGGTCGCTAAATATCCCTTAGAAAAATAAATCTTGTGGTGGCAGGGCACCTTAGTAAAAACTTGTGGTGGCAGGACACCTGGTAAAAAACCTGTAGTGAATTCCTACCAGGGTGGTAGAAGAGTGGATGTACCCAGATTTATTGGGGAACCACTATAATTTCCTTGTCTCGTCTGTGATTGTTATTCATTTTATTTGTGTGATGTGATTACTTCTTTATATATATATATATCACTAGTTTTTTTAAATCCTCTATAAAACTAAATCAAGATTTTAAAATACCCTATTCACCCCCTCTAGTGTAAAGTAGATCTATCCCTCACTTTTATATATGATAGTCTAAGTTTAGACAAATTTGTTGAATATGATCTTTAGCTTAGGTATGAAGATTCGTTGAGTATGATGGGGTTAGCTAGATTGAAATCCATCTAGTATGGTCATGGATAAAGTCTAATTCATCGAATAGTATATGCATTGAGTGGAGTCAGATTCGTCGAGTAATCTGGATGAATTCACCGAGTATTAGACTTTGGCGTTGAGTGTAGTCTTAACATTGAGTGATTCTTGAGACTAAGGCAAATTCGTCGAGTATTCAAGACGAATTCAACAAATGACAGTCTTGGCGTTGAGTGAATTAGACTTGTCGTTGAGGGCATCGAGTGATCTATGAGTCAAAGTCAGATTCGTCGAGTAATCTTGACGAATTCGTCGAGTATTAGACTCAGCGTTGAGTGTTTTTGCATTAGTTGAGTATTAGGTGTTGAGTTCATAGATTTATTGGCTTTGCATTGAGTGATATTGTTTGGCATCAAGAGCATCAAGTGTCGGCGAAGCTAAGTCAGAAGTGTCATGTTAACTCGATTAATTCATCGAATATAGTCGGCTTGGCATTGAGAGCGTCGAGTGAAGGTGTTGAGTGAAGTAAACTTCGTTGAGTTAAAGTCCAGGTGTCGAGTGAGACTGCTTTGGCATTGAGAGCGTTGAGTGAATCAAGATTCGTCGAGTATACTCGACGAATTTTATGTAGAATTAGGTTAATTTCGCTGATTCGTCGAGTATCTAAGTAATTACAAAGAATCTTTGAGTATCGTTAAGGCAGTTGATTTTTGCCAAGTATAGTTCGTCGTGTATCTACTGCATTGGTCTAGTATACTCGACGAATCAGTATGAACTTAGTTTTTTTTTTTCAACCAAATTAAGTCTAATTCGTCAACTTTAGGCCTTAGAGTGCATTTCAGGATTTTCTTCCTTCCTGTCATTGGAGAAGACCGGTGTTTTCATTCGGGTTTTATGGGTATTTATGGATTCTTAGGTATGGCCAGTGGTTGGCAGTGGATAAAGGACCACCAACCAGGTGCCGGCTCGTGAATCATTACACTTGGTGGTTGTTGATGTTTTCTCATGGACTGTTGGGTTGTGTTGGACCTTGTTGCCACCACCACAGTGTCTTTTTGAGATGTTTGGGATTTTGGGTTGTGTTGGACCTTGTTGCCACCACCGCATTGCCTTCTTGGGATGTTTGGGTATGTTAGTTTGTATTTGACATTATGGCCACCAACTCAGAACTGTTTTTGCCAGTGTTAATGATTTACATGTTTAGAGCTGCTTAGTCGCTTTTCTTCCTATTATATTGACATATGTTGGATGCTTACTCTTGCAGATATTCTTGAAGCATGGCTTCGTTTCGCACTTGGTACAATTTCCTTACTCTTGGACTTTTTAAGTTAATAACTAATAACTATTTTATTTCTCATTTGTTGTGGTTTGGCAGCTTTCCTGTGGTTGGGGTTTGTAACCCCTTTTATTTTCTTATGATTATTATCTACTGATGATCTTTTACCTCTAGTATATTCTTCCTGAGGAATTATTTTTTTTGGAATGCCTCAGGTTTGGAGCAGTAGCCGATTAAGCGGCTAGGTTTGGTGGTTGCTGGTTTTCTGCTGTTGTTACAGGACGTCTTTTCCTCACTAGTGTGAGGTAGTGTTGTTGTTCTGTTGTTTAGTTCAAACATACTTGTTTTTCCTTTTTGGTGGGTTCGTGTTAGGTTATTGACGCCCACCGAAGTTTTTTTTATATTGTTAAGATACCTGCTAGCTGCTTAGTCTTTCTTGACGACTCGTTGGTTTTACTTGCTCTCTGAGAAGGTTTTATGCTAGGTTTACATGTTAGTTATTTTAAAAGTATCATTTGGATATCTCATGCATAACATTTCTTTAAACCAAAGTCACTATATTTTAACTAACGTAAAAGCTATTTCTATACATATATTGAATTTAGAGATATGCATATAATGAGTTGTCCTGTTTGGATATTTATGCTCATGTAGGATGTTAAACTATATAAACAAATTATTTTCCGCAGCGTATATTCATTTTTATACTTTTGGACTAGTTGATCCACTGAGCCGAGGGATACGATCATTAAAACTTAACTTAAATTACAGTTTTCTTCATAATAAACTTGAGGATTTCTTATAAAGTGTTAGGTTCAAGTTCTTGCCTGAGCGTCTGCAGTTATCCCCTGCACGACGTGTATTTTTTCTTACTCTGATATATTAATTAAATTTGGAGAAAATGCGGGTTGTGACAGCTAGTATCAGAGCGAGGTTGTGTGACAATTGGTCAAATGAATATCTTTGGTTTGTTTTAGATTGTCTTGATCCATTTCATACACACACCAATGTGTCATCAGTAAATCTTGGCTAAAGCATAAACACTACACTCATAAGCATGATAAGAACTATACAATGCATATTATGTAGTATAGGATGCATAATATGTATTTGTATATGGATCCTCATAGGAGGAAACATGTGACTGTTATGTAGTATGAGATGCATAACAATCATCATATGAATGCACATTAGATTTTCCTTTCATTACATGCGATATTATGTAGTATGGGATGCATAATATTTCATGTGTACGTCGCTCATAACATGCATTAAGGCTATTATTAGATTGCATAGCACAACAAGCATGGCATTGAATAACATTAGCACACGTGCCAAGCTAAAGATCTACATGATGACATACGTACACACATGGATTTAAAACAAATAGAATGGTAATTCATGCATTCATGGTTTATGCACAAGAGTCAATAGGATGATTGTATATCATCCTAAGTTTAAGCATGACATCATTATAAAAATCCCAGAGCAAGTTAGCAGCATGAGCAAGTATGTATACATATATGGTATGAACTAAGTTGTGTAGTTATAGCAGTTAAGCTAGGTTTTGATTGGTTATTCGTTATATTCTTAGGATGCTGCCTAAGCGCGTTGTGATGAGAGCAACTCCCCACTCTGAGGGAAAGTCGTCTAGTTTGTAGAGTAAGGCAGTGATTGAGGGACTATGATAGAGCAATAAAGCTCTGTTTAGGTAGATGGTGGAGATGCAGTCGTAGATCTAGGAGCCATTAACTATCGTTTTTGGACAGCAACCGAGAGTACAGGACACTACTGTGGGTCAAGCTGTTCTCGTTCCTCCCGCTCCTTTGGTGCCTCCAGTCCTACAGCCACCAGAGATGAACTTTATCTCGCATTTTCAGCGACAAGGACCTTCTACCTATGATGGTAGAGCCGATTTAATTGCATTGGAAGATTAGATTATCGCAATCGAGGAGATGTTTTCGTACTCAAGTTTTTCAACAGACTAGAGAGTTATGGTTGCCTCATATCAGCTTAAGGGCCTTGCAAAGAGATGGTGGTTGAGAGAGAAGGAGAACCTCACAAACGGATGCTCGTGGGAATCCTTCAAGGAGTTATTATTGAAGAAATTTCTGTATTTGGTCGAGCAGGACAGCTTGATGAACAACTTCCTGCATTTGAAGTAGAGACAAATCATGGTCAGAGTATGAGATTGAGTTCAGCATGTTGAGCCGGTTTGCCCCGAATTTGGTTTCTTATGAAGCTAGCAGAGTTAAGAGATTTCTGGGTGGTATTAGGAGTGACATCCAGCAGCAAACTAGCGCTTATGGATCTAAAAACATTGTTGAGGCAGTAGAAGCTACCCTAAAAGTAGAGGCAATGGATAATGCCAAGAATCGAGGCAAGCAAATGAGGAAGGATAAGAGGAAGTCTGATGATGGTAAGAACTCTCAGGAGTCTAGATCCGATTAAAAGAAAAGAAGCAATGAGGTGTGCAGTTTCTATGGCCGGTCAGGCCATCCGTTCGAAAGGTGTTTTCATAGGTTGGGAGCTCAAAAGCAGCAACAAGTGCTTGCAATTCAGAGTGCTCCCAAGGGAGATTTGGTTTGTGCCGTGTGTAAGAAGAAGGGACATGATGCTGCCCATTGTTGGAGAAAGGATAAGGTCTGTTTCCAGTGCGGACAGAAAGGACATTTCAAGTCAAAGTGCCCGGAGACTCAACCCCCGTTGCAGCTAGTTCCACTTCAGGCATAGCCACCGCTGTATCTCTTGGATAAAGGAAAGGGCAAGTTAAATGTGATGAATATGGAGGAAGCACAGACGTCCACCCAAGTGATCTCAGGTTAGATTCTAATCAAGTTTTTATCCCTTGGCTTTAGTTCAATGTTTGTTCGTCTAGTTACGAATGCGACTTTATTTGAAAATTTAAGGTAAAGAACCGTTGTGCACGCGTTCTTTTCTATTCGGGTGCTACCCACTCGTTCATAGCTAGGACTTTCGTAGAGCATCATCATCTCACTCTCAATCTAGTTGGCAATTCGTTGCACGTTAAGTTTCCTTCCGGTGATTCGGTGGTGTTTGACCAAGGTATCCAAAATTGTCCGATCCTTTTAGGAGATTTCTTAGCTTTTGTTGATTTGAAGGTGTTAGACCTGGAGGACTTTGATGTGATCTTGGGTATGGACTTGTTGTCCAGATATGATGCGGTTAACCAATGCAAGGTTAAGAGTTTGGACTTCAAGATGTACAACGGCCACCCAACGAGTATTTATGGTTTTCCATGCCAGGATTCCCTTATTATTTCTGCGGTTCGTGCTCAGAAACTTTTGAATTCCGTTTGTTTGGCTTGTTTGGTTTCTGTTTTGGAAACTATTAGTAGTTTTCCGTGCATCGAGGATGTTACTGTGGTGCGAGAGTTTTCAGATGTTTTCCCAGATAGTCTTCCTGGTCTTCTGCCTGAGAGAGGTATAGAGTTTGTTATTGATTTGGAGCTGGTTACTCGCCCTATTACTAAGGCATCATACCGTATGGCCCCATGTGAGCTGGAAGAGTTGCATACCCAGCTCGATGAGTTGTTGCAGTATGGATTTATTAAGACAAGTACTTCACCTTGGGGTACTCCCGTGTTGTTTGTAAAGAAGAAGGATGTGTCTATGAGGTTGTGCATCGAATATATGGAATTGAATAAGGTAACTATCAAGAACAGATATCCCAGCTTGCCGTGAATAGATGATTTGTTTGATTAGTTTCGTGGTAGGACAATGTTTTCGAAGATTGACCTTCGTTCAGGCTACCATAAGTTGAGAATCCGTGAGTCGGATGTTCCACAGACCACTTTTTGTTCTCGGCATGGGCATTTTGAGTTCTTGGTGATGTCGTTTGGATTGACGAATGCACCCTAAGTCATCATGGACATGATGAACAAAGTGCTTACATATTTTCTAGACTGTTTTGTGGTTGTGTTTATTGATGATGTTTTGATTTATTCCCAGAGTGCTGAGGAGCATGCCTATTACTTGCGGTTAGTATTATCTATTTTGAGGGAGCATAAGTTGTATGCCAAGCTGAGTAAATACGAGTTTTGGCTATCTAAGGCTTCCTTTTATGGTCATGTGGTGAATAAGGAAGAAATTTTCATTGACCCAGAAAAGATAGCTGTCGTAATGGATTGGAAAAGACCTACCACACCCAAAGAGATAAGAAGCTTCTTAGGGTTGGCAGGCTATTATAAAAGGTTTGTGGAAGGATTTTCTACGTTGTCTGTGCCACTGACTTAGCTTACGCAGAAGAATGCATCGTTCGTGTGGAGTGATAAGTGAGAGGAAGCTTTTCAGGAATTAAAAAAGAGATTGTGCACTGCTCTAGTATGGACATTGCCTACCAAAGGTTTAGAGTATGTCGTTTATGTGGATGCATCGCATGTCAGGCTTGGATGCGTTTTGATGCAAGAAGGAAAGGTAATTCGTATGGGTCGAGGAAGTTAAAGATTCATGAAAGGAACTACTCTACACATGATTTAGTGTTTGTGTCAGTAATTTATGCCTTGATGTTGTGGAGACACCTTTTGTATGGCACATGATGCAATCTCGGCAAGTGCACCGATTGTCATCAAGTAATAAACTGGGGGAGTTATCCCCCGAGTATTTCATCTCTCGAGGAGTGCAGATTGGGAGTGTGATCTTGATCGTTGGAAAGTGATTGCAAACGCAATAAAGGTTCGAGGGTTGAGTTTTTGTTTGAGAACAACTAAAATTAATTACGCGGGTCGCCTTCACCGCTTCGTAATGGTGGAATACTCCGATGAGTATTAGGGCGTGTGGTCGTAACTGTTGAGGGTCGAAAAAACCTCTTCGCCAAGCCAGCCCCTAACACACGTTAGTGTGGCGTATCACCAAGCAACAAACAAAAGCAAGCAAAGGAAGTAAAGCCAAACTATGGACTACAACAACATTTGTAATAGTAAACCATCATGAACATTGCTAAGAGTTCCTTGCAAGTTTAGCTAACATCCAAAGCATAGAAACAACATCCAAATGAGAGTAAAGTGGAGATTTACAACCCAACATGTGAAGGCTAGCCGCAATTCTCCGCCGGAGTCGAAGGTTGTCGATCTTCGTCTGTGCTCGGTTGGTGGTTGACGTCTGAGGAAGCTTGAAGTGCTGCCACCTACTACAAAGGTGTTTTTCCCGTCTTCTTCATGATCCGTAAAGGATGGTAGTCGCCAGAAAGCTCTCCAATGGCAGCAAGAAGGAGCTCCAAATGCTCCTCTTGAGATGGAGATGAAGAAAACATCGGAAGATCTTCACTTGCGGTGAAGTTTGGAGGAGGAACGGTGGCAGGACGAGCTCTCCAAGGAGGAGAGAGGAAAAAATGGCTAGAGGAAGATTTTCCCACTCAGAGGAGTAGAAATGGCGGGATCCTTTTTTCTCCAGTCAACTCTTGAGCTTTAAAATGAGTAGGTCAGAAAAATGGTCACGCACAGTTTGGCGCACGACCATGCGTTAACCGTGCGATATTAACTTCAAGGACAAAGCTTGCGGAGGAAGATGAGTTGACCCATGCATTTTACACGTGCACAGACGCTTCCCCCGTACGTGAAGGAAAATGCACGGGTAACCATAGAGTGCTGAAATTCCCATCAAGCAGGTGAAACCGCGTGTTTTACTCGCACACGGGCACTTCTGCCCGTGCATGAACAAATCACACGATTAACCATAGAGCGCTATAAAACTAGACAACTATAGGAAAATAGTGCGTCTCCTTCGCCCGTGGTTAAGAATAAACTGTGCATGAAGAAATCACACGGGTTGGTCAATCCTCCAAAGAAACTTGTAGAAAACACACGATTTGGTAGAAAGCGTGCGCTAAGGAAACACACGACCGTGCGTTTTCCACAAGTCATAATTCCTTATTTGGGAGAAAATTGACCACATGCAAAGCAAAAACCGTAGCTAGAGCTAAAGCTCCCAACACCAATATACAACATAAAATAACAAAATTTGTACAGAGAGTACCCCAGTACTTACCCCCGACATTCCGGTGCAATTTGCAAACCAAAATGGGCCGAAACAGTGCAACAATGGCTAAGTGAAGCCCTAATCAAATATACGACTTTTCCTACTGAAATAGCAGTGCAAATGCATGATAATAAGCCCAGATGAGTCCGAAAAACCCTATATAAATCGGACTCATCACACCACCAGACTTAAACATTTGCTCGTTGTAACACCCCAAAAACACTAAGTCCCAAAATGGGTTCAGGCTGGGTGACACGGCCTGGGACACGAGCGTGTCCCAGGGCATGTCCTACTCGGGCGACGTTGAGTGGAGTGGCATTGAGTGGCATTGAGTGGGGTGGTGTTGAGTGGCGTTGAGTGTGGTACATGGCCTGTGACACGGGCGTGTCATAGGGGCGTGTTGAGCACACGGGCGAGGACACGGACGTGTGCATAAGCCGTGTCCTTCTCGGGTGTTTCAGCCATGTGTTGATAAGGTGACACGGCCATCTATTTGGCCGTGTACTGGTTGACATGGATGTGTCAGGAAGTGACACGGGCGTGTCGTAGCCCGTGTTCTGTTTCAGATTGAGTCAGTTCTGTAACCTCTCAAGGGACACGGCCTATGACAAGGGCGTTCCACAAGCCATGTCAGATCTATTTATATGCTTTTCAAAGCAATCGAGGCCGGTCGTTCCCTTCTATTTGGATCCTGTGGTCCCAGATCATCCTGGCTCTTATAAGGCTGAGAATGGAGATGAATATCTCATTCTCTTATTGGCCATTCTTTTTCTAAGTGAAGAGAGAGAGGAGAGCAAGGAAGGAAAAGGAGAAGCTTTCCGACCGTCGGTAGAGCTTCAGCGGTCCGGATCGAGAGCCGAGTTCAACGTTGCGGAGGCAAGGCCACTGCGGGGACTTCCATCCAGCTAGTTCTTTCATGGCACCGAAGCGATCATCAAGGGTAATGGTCTTTCTTCCTTGGGCAGGTGAAGCCCTTTGTTTATGCATGTATATCTGTGGAGTCCTCCATCAAAAGATGGAAGAGCGTAAGTGATTCCAGCGGTTGAGTCTGCATCTAGAGCCAGAAATGTGTAATACGGCATAGGCATGCTGTGTGAAGCCCATCTGGATGGATGTCTTGATTGGTGATGCTGCGAACCGGAGAGGACTCCGTGTATACATCGGTTACCTTACGGAGATGGTGAGGACGATTGTGATGAGCTTTGTATAGCTCCTTGTAACGCCCCAAAAATATTGTAGGAGCGACGGGGATCGCTTTTGGCCAAAAGAGTTTTTTTTTACTTTTTTAGCAGGTGACACGGGTTCTGACACGGCCGTGTCAGAGGCCGTGTCGGCCGTGTCAAGCTGGCCGTGTGGTCGACCATGTTAAGGTCGACGATCGTTGAGTATGGAACACGGCCAGGCACACGGTCGTGTTCCAGGCCGTGTAGCCTGGGTCGTTTCGAATTTTTCTGAGGTTTGGCACACGGGGTATGACACGGGTCCAGACACGGCTGTGTCCCAGGTGACACGGGCGTGTCGAAGGCCGTGTCAGAGGCCGTGTACTTCTCTGACTGAAAATGTTGAAAACGGGTGCCGTGACACGGGTCACGACACGGCCGTGTGGAGCGAGACACGGCCGTGTCGAAGGCCGTGTCGAAGGCTGTGTCAGGAGCTGTGTGCTGGTTTTCGAATCGATCGAGACGGCGAATGGCTAACACGGCCATGCACACGGCCGTGTTGCAACCCGTGTTCGGCCCAGATTTTCTAATGTGAGTTCCGATCGTGGCCGTTCGTTCTTTTCTTTGGAAGATCCAACGGTGGGGAGCCTCCCTGGGTGGTTTAAGGCCGGGAATAGGGTTCCAAACCCTCATTCCCCACTTCCTTTTATCTCTCTAAGTTCTAGAGAGAAGGGAGAGCAAGGAGGCCAAGTTCCGGCCGCCGGCGAAGCTTCGGAGGTCCGTTTCGCGAGCGGAGTTCAGATCCGCGAAGGTGGGAGCGTTGCGGTGGTGTTCATCCGAGCAATTCTTCTCCATGGCTAGGAAGAGGGGACGGAAGGTAACGACACTTCTCCTCTCGGTTTTTAGGATTTAGGATGCATGAATAGCATCCCCTTCCTTCCGTATTTTGAGCACCGGATCTCTCAAATGAGAGGGATCGGTGTAGCCTAGGTTCAAGAGGACCTCCGGGTTGAGAATGCTCATCCCGGCATGCTTTGCATTAGAGATCCGCTCCGTTAGCGGATTAGGCATTGTGGGTGAAGCCGTGGTCGCGACCGATAGTCCGACCCGGTGATGTTGCATAGCGAACTTCGGTAGAAAATCCGTTGCGGCAATACGTCGTTGTGTGTATGCGTTTTCCCCATTGTATTTGAGTGAGTACTCGTAGTCAGAACCGGACGAGGTTAGCTCCGCTTTATGCGGTAGATGGTTTCCTTGGAGCACGGGAAAGATGCGGTGCGAGTGGTAATTGGGGTGGGGAAACCTTTGTTTGTGCTGTGCTAAGGCGCGGCTATGTCTCCGTGGTCGGCTGGCTATCCCGTGACGCGCAAGTCATGTGGGGAAAGTGTCTCGGCGAGACTAGCCCTTGTGTAAGACTGACGAGAATGCCGAGCAGGGGGCAAGCCCGGGCAATGTGGCCATGAGCGGGTGGGGTCCAGCGAGGCTTCTTAGAATCGGTCAGTGTGAGACGGAACCCTGACGTGCGACGTCAGATTATGCGGGCAAGCCTGGGGTTTAAGACCCATGTGCGGGTGGGGCCATTGCAAGGTTCCGTGTGACGGCCTGTGTGCCGTTGGGGACATGGTGCCTCCCTTTTGTTTGCGGCTTTAAGCCAATGGGGAAACGGAAGTACCCAATGTTTGATGTTGTGCTAGATGCATACGAGCTAGGGTGCCTTGGGTGAAACCCGGGTTGCATTCATGTTGCATAGTAGGCCCCTTTTACTTTGTTCAAAACATAGAGAACGTGTATGCTGTTTGAGACATCCAAGCCTGTTTTACCGCTTTAATATATATGCTCTTTTGGTATACGAAGTGTTAACTTGCAGGTGGAGTGGTACCCCGGGGTCCGTTAGGGACGGCCGGGAGGAGATGTGTTTGTTACACAGTAGAGGTCAGCCTTTGCTGACCCACGTTACTTCAAATCCTTTCAGGGCAAGGATCGCATGCAGGAGCTAGCGCGCCGGGCGAAAAGCCCTAAGCCTCATGAAGTGTTGCTGTGCTTGGCTAGTTTCTTTTCCTTGTTTTGTTGATTTTGTTTGATCATGTCCGGCTTGCATGCCGAGGTAGCTTAGGGGTGCTTGGCACTTTTATATGTTTGGACTTATATTGTGTAAGGCCTTAAGGCCATTTTGATACTCTATTGTTAGTGGATAACTTATGTCTTTTAGTTTTATGTTTCCGCTGTGTATGTCTGGAGTTTTGAGTTTGGGTAGTTTCATATCATCTTTTAATACTAAAGCTGTGGTGTCCGTATGTTGTGGGGCCCCAGCCGGACCCATATTATATGGTCTTTACAGGGGAGGTGTTACAATTTGGTATCAGAGGCAGGTTAGCGTTCCAAGGAGAAGTTTCGCGGTCGAAATTATAAGTCGAGTCGCGTATTAGAAGTTATCCACATAGGAGTATCGCAGGACCATGAGCGTCCTGGTGTTCGAGTCTTGCGATTAGAGGCTGATTTGTGTTTTCTTGCTTGTGTTTAGAGTGCAAGCAACGAGGCTGGGACCTCGAGGCCAAGAGAAGAGCTCTCGGCAAGTAGTGCAAGTTGAGGAAGTCAGGCGGGCAGAGCTGCAGGCCGAGAGAGTGGTTGTCGGGCAAGGGGACCGGCAAATGAAGTACTTTCTGAGTTTCCACCCTCCAACCTTCAAGGGAACCGGCACACCCACCGATGCAGAGGATTGGTGGGCTAGAAGTCAGGAGCTTCTGAGGGCGGCGGAGGTGCCAGATGAGAAAAAGGCGGAGTTCGCAGCCTTCATGCTAGAAGGAGATGCCAAGTTATGGTGGGTGAGCCATAGTGGCCGGCAATTTCCAGGACGCACACCATCCATCGAGGAGTTTGGGAATGCCTTTCTGAAGAAGTACATTCCCGCATCAACAAGGTTAGCCCTCCAGAGGCAATTTCTACATCTTGTGCAGCGAGACAAGACAGTGGATGAGTATGTTCAGGAATTTACTCGATTGGGTCGTTATGCGGGGACGACCATGGCGGACGATGAAGAGAGGGACAATCTCTTCTACCATGGATTGAGGGAGAATCTAAGACAACCCCTCATATCGATGAAGCGTGCGGGCTTCAACGAATTGGTGGAGGCGGCCCGAATTTTGGAGAGCGATATGGAGCGATCCCAACGCCGAAAGGGTTTCACGCCCAAGCAGGGGGGAGGAGAAGAAGTCGGCTCAATCCCATGGAAAGGCAGAAGGGAGCCGATGGAAGAAGAAGCCTTCCCCGTTTAAGTCGGGCGGGAAAAGTAATTGGACGTCCGGAGGGTCACGCTCTAAGGGACCGCAGACGTGTTACAGTTGTGGCAAGCCAGGCCACATAGCAAGATTTTGTACCCAAGGGGGCGCTGAGCAAGAGCCAAGGCAGGAGCAGACTGTGCGCTCCGGCCCCTGTGCCGCAGAGAAAGGGAAGATGGCGGAGTCGAGTGCTTCCCGGTTTCAACCGGTGCAGCCAAGGGCCTACAACCTGGGGCAGCAGGAAGCAATCCGTCAACCCGATGTGGTGACAGGTACGAGAATTCAACCTGCACCTTAGATTTCTTCCTTTCAAGCCTTTTTATGTTTGTTGCATGTGTGTAGGCTTTGTAGTGGTATCAGGGTACCCCGCTAGGGTACTTTTCGATACGGGAGCGTCGCACTCCTTCCTTGCGGAAAGTTTCATCCGGAGGATTGGAGTTGAGTCCTTCTCAACGGACTCAGAGTTGAAGGTGCGCATGCCCAATGGGTCATCTATGACTACCAGGGCTAGAGGCCGGATTTGTTGGAGTCTTGAGGGGGTCGACTTCGTGTTGGTAGCGGCGATCTTGCCATTGTCCGAGTTCGACGTGATCTTGGGGATGGACTGGCTAGCGGAGCAGCGTGCCAGTATTGACTGTTTGTCCAAGGTGGTAACCCTGAGGAGCGTGGGGCAAGCAGAAGTCAAGTTTGAGGGCCTGCTTGGAGTGGCCTGTTCCCTAGTTTCGGCACTTCAACTAGTGCGAGCTGTTAACCAGGGAGGTGTAGCTCTAGTAGCGTTGTTGGAGGTTAGCCTTTCCAGGCTGTCTCTTGGGGAAGTGCCCGTGGTGGCGGAGTTTGGAGATGTTTTTCCCGAGGAGCTACCGGGAGCACCTCCTCGGCGGGAGATTGATTTCTCCATCGAGTTAGTGCCCGAGGCTAGACCGGTGTCGCGTCCACCATTTAGGATGGCACCAAAGGAGTTGGCCGAGCTCAAGGTTCAGTTGCAGGAGCTTTTGGAGCAAGGGTATATCAGACCTAGCTCTTCACCGTGGAGTGCGCCGGTGTTATTCGTAAAGAAAAAGGATGGTAGTATGCGTTTGTGCATAGACTACCGAGAGTTGAACAAATTGACAATCAAGAATAAGTATCCGATTCCCCGGATAGACGATCTCTTCGACCAGTTGGTGGGGTCGGTGGTGTACTCCAAGTTGGACCTGAAGTCCGGAAATTATCAGTTGCGGATTCGTGACGAAGACATACCCAAGACAGCGTTTGGTACGAGGTATGGTCATTTTGAGTTCTTGGTGATGCCGTTCGGGTTGACGAACGCGCCGTCCGTGTTCATGGACTTGATGAACCGAGTGTTTCGCGGATACTTGGACAGGTTCGTCGTCGTTTTTATTGATGATATTTTGGTGTATTCCAAGTCGGAAGCGGAGCACGAGGTGCACTTGAGGACAGTGTTGCGAGTATTGAGAGAGAACCAGCTCTATGCGAAGTTCTCCAAGTGCGAGTTTTGGTTGGAGAAGGTGGCGTTTTTAGGCCACGTGATTAGTGGGGATGGGGTGGCGGTAGATCCAACGAAAGTGGAAGCCATCAGAGATTGGCCTGTTTTGAGGACTGTGGCGGAAGTCCGGAGCTTTCTTGGACTAGCCGGGTACTACCGAAGGTTTGTGGAAAACTTTTCGCGGATAGCTCTACCCCTCACTTCGCTAACTCGCAAGGATCAGAAGTTCGTGTGGACTCAAGAGTGCAGTCAGGCGTTTGAAACCCTGAAGGAGAGGCTGATGATGGCACCGATCCTAAGTCTACCAAAGGGGACCGAAGGATTTCAGATTTTCAGTGACGCATCCGGATGCGGTTTAGGGTGCGTGTTGGTGCAGCATGGCAGTGTGATAGCTTTTGGGTCGAGGCAGCTGAAGCCTCATGAGAGAAATTACCCCGTCCATGATCTGGAATTGGCGGCGGTAATTTTTGCTTTGAAGTTGTGGAGGCACTACGTTTATGGTGCGAAGGTGGAGATCTTCACGGACCACAAGAGCCTGAAGTATCTCCTGGATCAGAAGGACCTAAATATGCGGCAGCGCAGGTGGGTCGAGTTTCTTGGGGACTACGAGGTGGCGATTCAGTACACGCCAGGAAAAGCCAATGTGGTGGCGGATGCTTTGAGTAGGAAATACTCGGGGCAAGGAAGTTGGATTGAAGCTCACGATGAGCGGTTAAGGCGGGACTGGGAGACCCTTGGTTTGGAATGTGTGGCAAGAGGCGAGTCTAGCGTGGCTCGGCTAAACTGGATTGAGATGCAGAATGACTTATGCGATCGTATTCGGGAAGCGACCTGTGTGGATGAGGAGTTCCAACCCTTCGTGGAGGAAGCTCTTAAGGGCGAGGGTAGCGCCTGGGAGATGGTTGATAGGGTTCTGAGGAAGGGCAGAAGGATTTGTGTACCGCAGTTCGGCAAGCTCCGCGAGGAGTTGATGTTTGAGGCCCACTTCACCAAGTACTCCATTCACCCGGGTAGTACAAAGATGTACTTGGACTTGAAGAAGTCCTATTGGTGGCCTGGGATGAAGCGGGACGTAGCTTTGTGTGTGAGTCGGTGCCAAACTTGTGCCTTGGTGAAGGCCGAGTGTCAGAAGCCGGGCGGGTTCTTGAAGCCTCTTCCAATCCCCGAATGGAAATTTGATGACATCTCCATGGATTTCGTGCATGGGTTGCCTAGATCGCAGCAGGGTAATGATGCCATTTGGGTGATTGTGGACCGCTTGACCAAAGTGGCACACTTCATCCCAAACCGGAAGGAGGACGGTGTGGAAAAGTTGGTGGAGTTGTACGTCCGCAATATTGTACGACTCCATGGGATTCCGAAGAGTATAGTCAGCGACCGGGATGGACGTTTCACGTCTAAGGATTGGCGGTTGGTGCAGAAGAGCTTGGGCACAAAACTCAAGTTCAGTACGGCTTTTCATCCTCAAACCGATGGGCAAACTGAGAGAACGAACCGTACTTTGGAAGACATGCTAAGGATGTGTACTCTCGACTTTGGCAAGAAGTGGGAGGATCACCTCTTCATGGTGGAGTTTGCGTATAACAATAGCTACCAAGCTAGTATCAAGATGGCGCCATATGAAGCTCTTTATGGGAGGCGGTGTCGAACACCGATATCTTGGACAGAGGCGGGAGACACAAAGCTTTTGGGGAAAGAAGTGGTAGCCGATGCTAGTGAGCTAGTGCGGACCATCCAAGAGCGCATGAAGGTGGCTCAAGATCGGCAGTCGAAGTATTTCAATGCTCGCCACAGACATGTGGAATTCGTGGTGGGCGACTGGGTGTATCTTAAGATCAAGCCGTTCAAAGGCGTTTCACGAATTCGCCGACTCAAGAAGCTGAGTCCGAGATTTTTGGGACCATTCAAGGTCATCGAGCGAGTGGGAGAGGCAGCGTACCGGTTGGCGTTGTCCACGGAGCTATGTGGATTGCATGACGTTTTTCACGTCTCCGTCCTGAGGAAAGCCTTGTTAGAGGCCAGCGTGGTGATTGAACCGGCGGCGGTGCCAGTAGAGGAAGACTTGAGGACGCGAGTACGTCCCGTCGGGATAGAAGATTCGGAGGTTCTACAACTGCGGAACAAGGAGGTCCGACTCGTAAAGGTCCGTTGGGACAACTGTGGCTGCGAGGAGCTCTCATGGGAGCGAGAGCAGGCCATGCTGGAGGAGTACCCCGAGCTTTTCTCCTCAGGTATCGTTTAGAATTTGTGTTCTTTCCATGTTTTAAATTTCGGGACGAAATTCTTTTAAGGGGGGGGGGGGGAGAATTGTAACGCCCCAAAAATGTTGTAGGAGCGACGGGGATCGCTTTTGGCCAAAAGAGTTTTTTTTTACTTTTTTAGCAGGTGACACGGGTCCTAACACGGCCGTGTCAGAGGCCGTGTCGTCCGTGTCAAGCTGGCCGTGTGGTCGACCATGTTAAGGTCGACGATCGTTGAGTATGGAACACGGCCAGGCACACGGCCGTGTCCCAGGCCGTGTAGCCTGGGTCGTTTCGAATTTTTCTGAGGTTTGGCAAACGGGGTATGACACGGGTCCGGACACGGCCGTGTCCCAGGTGACACGGGCGTGTCGAAGGCCGTGTCAGAGGCCGTGTACTTCTCTGACTGAAAATGTTGAAAATGGGTGCCGTGACACGGGTCACGACACGGCCGTGTGGAGCGAGACACGGCCGTGTCGAAGGCCGTGTCGAAGGCCGTGTCAGGAGCCGTGTGCTGGTTTTCGAATCGATCGAGACGGCGAATGGCTAACACGGCCATGCACACGGCCGTGTTGCAACCCGTGTTCGGCCCAGATTTTCTAATGTGAGTTCCGATCGTGGCCGTTCGTTCTTTTCTTTGGAAGATCCAACGGTGGGGAGCCTCCCTGGGTGGTTTAAGGCCGGGAATAGGGTTCCAAACCCTCATTCCCCACTTCCTTTTATCTCTCTAAGTTCTAGAGAGAAGGGAGAGCAAGGAGGCCAAGTTCCGACCGCCGGCGAAGCTTCGGAGGTCCGTTTCGCGAGCGGAGTTCAGATCCGCGAAGGTGGGAGCGTTGCGGTGGTGTTCATCCGAGCAAATCTTCTCCATGGCTAGGAAGAGGGGACGGAAGGTAACGACACTTCTCCTCTCGGTTTTTAGGATTTAGGATGCATGAATAGCATCCCCTTCCTTCCGTATTTTGAGCACCGGATCTCTCAAATGAGAGGGATCCGTGTAGCCTAGGTTCAAGAGGACCTCCGGGTTGAGAATGCTCATCCCGGCATGCTTTGCATTAGAAATCCGCTCCGTTAGCGGATTAGGCATTGTGGGTGAAGCCGTGGTCACGACCGATAGTCCGACCCGATGATGTTGCATAGCGAACATCTGCATCCCGAGCGCAACCGCGAGTGTATAATCTCAGAGTGCAGGAGCCGCAAAGCTCACATTATGAAGTGCAATAGCCTCGAGTGTTTAACCTGGAGTTGCAGGAGGCTGTTAAGAAGCTGTTTCGAGACTCAGATGAGCGGAAATAAAGTGGAGGGTGACTTTATTGCTTTTTGTTGTACTTTGTTTATTGTATATATGTGTGTTTGTGAAAACACTTTTGTTGGTGCGAGAACATGGGGAGAGTAACCCCGAATCGTTTTGGTTAATAGTGCATCGATTGCATTGTTGTGTTACCATTGTCGTTGCGCTAAATTTCAGAACGGAATTTCTGTAAGGAGGGGAGGATTGTAATACCCTAAAACCCTAAGTCCCAAAATGGGTTCAGGCTGGGTGACACGGCCTGGGACACGAGCGTGTCCCACGGCGTGTCAGGTGTACACGGTCTGGGACACAGGCGTGTCCTGCTCGGGCAACATTTAGTGGAGTGGCGTTGAGTGGCGTTGAGTGGGGTGGAATTGAGTGGAGTTGAGTGTGGTACACGGCCTGTGATAGGGCGTGTCACAGGGGCATGTTGAGCACACGACAGAGGATACGGGCGTGTGCCTTAGCCGTGTCCTTCTCGGGTGTTTCAGCCTTGTGTTGATAAGGTGAAACGACCATCCACACGACCGTGTACTGGTTGACACGGGCGTGTCAAGGAGTTACACGGGGTGTCGTAGCCCGTGTTCTGTTCAAGATTGAGTCGGTTTTGTAGCCGCTCAAGGGACACGGTCTGTGACATGGGCGTATCACAAGCCGTGTCAGATCTATTTAGATGCTTTTCAAAGCAATCGAGGCCATTCGTTCCCTTCTATTTGGATCCTGTGGTCCCAGATCATCCCTTCTCCTATAAGGCCGAGAATGGAGATGAATATCTCATTCTCTTATTCGCCATTCTCTTTCTAAGTGAAGAGAGAGAGGAGAGAAAGGAAGGAAGAAGGAGAAGCTTTCCGACCGCTGGTGGAGCTTCAGCGGTCCGAATCGAGAGCCAAGTTCAGCATTGTGGAGGCAAGGCCACTGCGGGGACTTCCATCCGGCTAGTTCTTTCATGGCGCCGAAGCGATCGTCAAGGGTAATAGTCTTTCTTCCTTGGCCAGGTGAAGCCCTTTGTTTATGCATGTATATCTATGGAATCCTCCATCAAAAGATGGAAGAGCGAAAGTGATTCCAGCGGTTGAGTCTGCATCTAGAGCCGGAAATGTGTAGTACGACATAGGCATGCTGTGTGAAGCCCATCTGCATGGATGTTTGGATTGGTGATGCTGCGAACCGGAGAGGACTCCATATAAAAATCGGTTACCTTACGGAGATGGTGAGGACGATTGTGATGAACTTTGTATAGCTCCTTTGGTCGAGAGCTGTATTGATGGAGTGGAAAGCGGCACTATGTGCCAGTGTTGAGGAGGAATGCGAGAACCTCTGAGTGGGTAGGACACCCACCAAGTTCATTGATCGGATTGTTTTAAGCGAACACCTCTGAGTGGGGGGGGTACGAGAGGCCTCCAACAGGTGTTTGGTGGTTGATGCCCATAGCCAACAAGTTAAGAACCTCTGAGTGGGTGGGCCACCCAACAAGTTCCGTGGTAGGATTCGATGAGCGATCGATTGGTAGCAATGCAGCGGGGCAATTTCCCTAGGCTTGTTACACTACGAGGGTAGGTCGACTGATAGCGCTCACAGTTTGTTATGAAGTGCGTGCCTCTGAGTGGATGGGTGCGTGAAGTCTTCAACAGGGGTTTGGAGGCTTTTGCCCGACCAACAAGTAAACACCTCGAATCAGTGGTGGAACCATGAGGAGCTTGGTACACCGTAAGTGTGCCCTGAGTACACGGAACGTCTGGCACGAAGGCCGGCATTTGTGATGATATTGTGTATTGTATATATGTGTTGAGATTGGAATAAAGGGAAGGAACCACTGCCCCGGGTAAGGGGTAGGGTCGTTATAATTGGTCAGCTGAATGTTGACCGTTGCTTTGTTTGTCACCCATGGGGTGGATGTCTATATGCAGGTGCTGCCCTTGTAGATGCTGAAATGGATTGAGCGGGCTGAAGCTCTTGCTGCTGCTGTTAGGCCCTCAAAAGGCCGTGGGAAGCTTTGGATTTCATGTGTGGCCGGCCTGCGTGCCAATGTATGAAGTCGTATGTTTGTAAAGAGACACTTGTAAGGCCTTAAGGCCGTGAGCGGTGTGCTTGTTAACATTCCTGGTCTTGTATATAAATGAGTTATTTATATATTAGTGGACATTCATGGATTGAGTTCTTGCAACTTGTAAACTTACGCTAGAATGCTTTGAGTTAGGATGCTTGGTATTTTGGTATTAACCTGTGACCTCGCCGTCTGTTTGTGGCATATAATGTGGGGCTTCGGCCGGACCTTCTACTATATGTTATTTAATGGGTCGGGTTGTTACACTTGTCCCGAACAAATCATCCCTAACACGGATAAGAAAAATTACATAGCTGAACTATAACTGCGCAGCGGAGTACCATGCGAAATCGCATGCTCACGCTCATAGGAATACCGCAGAAGGAATTTCTAATTATTCACTAATAGCCTATATATTTCTAAAGGCGTATCAAAATATTATTACTACTCTACTATAGAATCGAGGGGAATCATTCGGTCACGCGTAAGGAGAAAGCAGACAATCACTGAGTTGAGCATTGCCAAAGCAAGGGATCGGGATAAACTCCAAAGGAATCGACCAATGTCGATGACCATAAGCTCGCCCATTAACACTCTCTCCATGACACTAGTTTGACTCAAGCTCGAATCCGTAGGACTTGGAGTATAATGGAGGCCTAGGCGAAGGCGGGGTATAGAAAGATAAACAAGACGGATACGCACACCCAAAATGAGACCGCCCGAAAACACTCACAGCTACACGGAATGATAATCACGTGCAACATACCACCAGACTTGGACTTTTAACAGTGCGTGCACACCCATAACGAACATAATATAACAAAATTTCACAACCATAAAACCACAACTCTACAACAATTTTGTTTTCTTTTTTCTTTTATTCCACATTGGGAATTTTAATTTCCATTTCATTTCATTTTTTTTCTTTTTCTTCTTTTTTTATTTAACCAAATAACCAAAACGACCCGAAAACATGGCAACACCACAAGCGGCACAAAGCTCCCGCATAACAACCACACATAACAGATACAAAACTATAATAAAACAAACCAACCGAGGGACCACATTCGGGTGTGCGAGAGTAGGAAAGGCTATATGGATTTGGTAGCGAGGCGTAGGGATGCCAAAGGAAGGGACAGGCTCAACGGGGATATCAATGGATAGACGTCGGGAAAGGTACAAGGCTCAAACTAGAACAAAGTGATGACCTACATCACGCGCGCACTTGACTAACCATACACCCATGCTTCGAGAGTAGCTAGGGGCAAGTTCTTATCCACCGAGAAAGACAATCCTTCCTCCTGACTCGATGAATACGAGGCTAGCGATGTCGACACACATTGCTACGTTACCATTTGATTCACACCGGATTCGAAGTAGGCGAGTAGAATAAACAAGATTTACGCCAATAGAAATAAAATATGCTATGAGCATAAAAAGAATCTAATTCTACACGTAATCCTAAATGAGACATGAGCACTCGATTAGGAGCACTCATGGAGGCAACATTTTACTCCGCCTTGTAATCCTAAGCCAGCGTTGAAATTTTCCAAATCGCACACTAGTGACGATAAAACTCACGACGTGCTCCAGTTCAAGCATGTGCTCAAGTGTGGTGCAGTGGTATGCAATGCCAATCATCATAGACAGCAAATGAATATATTCTTCTAGTATGACAATGGTTTAATGTGTAACGTACCGATTCGCGCTAAGCCCCTCATGCACGCTTTTGAGTCAAGAGAGCTAACTTGGGCTCAGGGAGTGCAGACGACTAGGCTTACACTCATGTGGAAACGAAAAATTTGTCCAGAATTGGACACGGGTAGAGACACGGGCGTGTCCCTACCCGTGTGCGTCGAGTAGAACTCGAGTGACATTGAGTGGAACTCGACAAGGCCTATCTCGAGTAGGACATAGGTAAAGACACAGGCGTGTCCCTACCCATGTGCGTCGAGTGGAGATCAACAAAATGTTTCCCGAGTAGGACACAGGTAGAGACACGGGCATGTCCCTACCCGTGTGCATATCTCTAGGAAGCCGGCCGTGTCGCCCAAGCAGGACACGGGTAAGAACACAGGCATGAACAAGGCCGTGTCGCGTGACACGGGTAGTGGACACAGGCGTGTCCCTACCCGTGTTGGTGTCCAAATGACACTTTAACCGTCGACATTGAATCACCTGAGCAGGGCACGGGTAGGGACACGGGCGTGTCCCTACCCGTGTCATTTCTAAATAAAAAGAGGGAAATGGAACCCTAGCTGTTTTTCATTCTCTTCCAAGCCATTTTCTAGAGAAACTGCTGGAGGAGGGAAGGAGTTGCTGGAATCAACTATACTCCGTGAAGAACCTCCGCTGCTGCCAAGGAGAAGAAGATGCCGCTATGAAGGGTGACGAGATCCATGGCCAGAAATGGTGAAAATGCCGGAAATGAGGTGAGATTCCTCCCCTCTCCCTTGGTGCTAGATCTGTAGTTATTCCTAGGTGAGATGTCGACTCAAAAGAGTCTTGAATTATGAGATGATGATCTTCCAAGGAAGAGGCAATTCTAGGGCTTGTGCTCTATGAATAGTGATGTCTTCAACCTCTCCTTCTTTCTATGTGATGATAGGGAGATGGTTTCGTGAAGAGAAATGGCCTCATGAGGGTGAATAAGGGAGGAGAATTTTCTGATGTGATTTGTGAAGGTCGGATAGAGGAGGAAGATGTACCGATGCCATTCATTCCGCCTTAAGATGTGTTCAGAAATCTGTGTTCTACACACAACGATCTTCTTGGACATTTTCAGATATGATATGGCCAGATCTGGGCTTTCGACTAAACACGAAAGTTGTAGCCATTGGAAATACCTTTCTAACGAGTGGTTACATGTCTTCAGGAAAAATCTATAGCCACAGGAAAGTCTGATCGAAGTAGAGGGCTGATAGGCTAAGCGTGCAGAAAATGTATTCTGTACACAGCAGGCCTTGGAGCCAATTTCGTGTCTGATACACTCTGATCTGGGTTGTAGACTGAACATGAAAGTTATAACCCATGGAAAGACCTTTCCATCGAGGGGTTATACGTATTCACCGAATTTCTGTAGCCTCAGGAATCTCTGATAGAAGTTGCTGTCCAGAAGGTGTTCTGCACCTGAATTTCCTGGGTTGGTGCAGAATCAGGTTTAGACTCGGTAGGGATCTTGTAACAAATCGACATTGAGGTTTTGGCGAATTATAATATGTTTAACCATGATAATTCAACGAGCAATGAAATTGTTGGATAGACCCCACATAAACAAATGGTGAAATGAAATGTAATTGAACGAAATGATTTGGTGGAGGTTAGTGAACGAATGGTAATTCGTCGTTTAATAACGAGATGGTCTTGAAGTTTTGTATTTGGTCAGTGTTGATTGTTATGAACATGTGTTGTTGATAGTTAGATGATTAACTCATGTGCGCACGAATGATTGAGTTTGGTAAATGAGTTGTAATCAGTGATGTTAAAGTTATGTGACCATAGTTTAGACGTAATTATGTTGGCCGAAATAGTGATGCATGGTCATGAGGCTTGTCATATAGGGAAGTCTAAGATTGTTCATTGTATGAGGTTGTTCACCACCTGTTTTTGTGATAAACCCTTAAGGTGCCTTGGGCACAGGATTGTGAAAGGTTGTGAGTGCGGGTGTTTGATCGCACTTGTTGGTAATGTTGAGAAGAGTTATAGATGGACGGTTGGGCTTGGTACTCGGTGTTCATGTCCCGAGGCTCCTTCCATGCCAAGTGGATGGTTGGGCTTGGTCCTCGTATTTGATCCGAGGCTCCTTCCGTGCCACGATTATGTGGTATTTCATACGGTGTGAGTCGACACGCGGTGTCGTAATCTCGGGTTAAGGATAGTGTGGTAGGTATACGGGCTCGCCAATCATCACACCGATGGGAGTTGACAGATAGACTTTGGATGGTTGGGATTGGTCCTCAGTGCTCATTCCAGGGGCTCCTTCCGTGCAAAGTGAACAGTTAGGCTTGGTCCTCGTGCTTTTTCTGAGGCTCCTTCCAACTCACAACATATGCCAGTTTGGGGCTTGGTTCTCGGTGCACATCTACCCGAGACTCCTGCTGAGCCGTAGTACGTGTGTGAGCTCTGCTGTTGCTATCTTAGCATTGAGGCGTACGAAGGCATAGAATTGGTAGTGTGTATGCCCGCCTAGTAGTGGAGATGCCCGTTCTAATATCACCGTCTGGCCACGACGGATGACGCCTGAGAGGTTAGCTACCTGCTCGAATAGTGGGAACTACAAGTCTGTGTCGACATAGTGATTGCATACGCGTGATCTTGGGTGAGTCATTGCATTGCATACATGTCATTACACTTCATTCCATACACAAGATCCTCATCGTATAAGTTTGTATGGGCACTCCTATACGATGAGTTACATACTGCTGAACAATCCTCAACTTATATGTTTGTATGAGCATTCATATAAGTTCAGTTAATTTCTGTTGTAGCTTTATATATTCTTATGTTGCTGTAGATGGAAGAATTACTAGAATAAGATGTTTCTCACTTATTAAGCTGCTTTACATACATGATGATATTCAGTCTATACCATATGCTTGTACTTATGCTTATTTATTTTATATATATTGTACCTTCATCCATTTATCCGCCCGGTGCCGAGGAGTCACCGAGGGAGCGGATGTGAAAGCCACTTAGTCTTTATGACTAACGGTTGCTACGTCTTCCTTTTTAGGAGGAAACCCCGCAGGTAGAGCAACCGTAGATTTTGAAGAAGGACAGCCAGGCTAGGACGACAGGGCCTGAAGGGACGGTGCCGTCGCTATCGTCGATCACTGATGTGAGTGTGAGAGATTTTCTATGTAGCCCTTTTGTGCAAGGTTTTTCCGTACTCTGATTCTAGAAGCTTGTTGTAGCTTCTTTATATGTTATCTTTTGGAAAATTATATGTTTTGTGTGGATTTGACTTTTGATTTTTATTCTGGTTGGGTTGGCATGATTGATATTGGTAAAGGTCGGCAGAATAGGCATCTTGTAGTAAAGGCTAGCCCGAGTGCTAGTGCTATCGAAAGGTGGCTGTTCTGAGCATAAGACTCCCCTCATGCCGCGTTTTGTGTTCCAGGGGGGGGTGTCTTACAAATGGTATCAGCTTGCTACGATCCTAAACTGGAGAAGTCATTCAACAGTGGTGCCACCCCGTTCGATTAGTCAGTTTGGGGACAAACTGACTTAGCGGAAGCAGTGGTGTGCCCATATGTAATTCACACTAAGTATGTCCAACTAAGACCTTAAGATTTGCCAACCTGACCTTATGCTTGTATTCTTCGTGTAGAACCTAATGCACGTTGAGCCAATGGGGGGCACCCCCACCCCGTCCGTACCCTCATAATTTCAACAATCGGAGCTGGGGAAAACGCTCACAGCTATCATGGATGCCTTCAGATCCCAACAAGCCCCCATACAACAACAAGGTCCGGGCTCCAATTGGGTGAGCTCTTTCCGAGCTCTCTCCCCTCCTACTTACCTTGGGACAGAGTCGGCAGTGCATATGGAGGAATGGCTCGACACCGTGCAAGAACTGCTGGCAGGAATTAGATGCCCAAGAAACATGGTTGTGACCCTGGTAGTGACACTCCTAGAACAACACACCTAGAGTTGGTGGAAGTTACTCATAGGCTTTAACTTTCAAGGGCGAGTGTATACGAAGATCAGCTGGAATGAGTTCTCGGGAGCCTTGCTAAAGCACTTTATCCATTCATTAGCCTGAGATGAACTTGAGGAAAGGTTCCTGCAGCTGATGCAGGGATCCAAGTCTGTGACGGAGTACCAGCGGGAGTTTCAGCATTTGGCTAGATTTGCTGACTCCTATGAGTTGGACGACAGAGGATATGCTAAAAGATTCTACAAAGGCTTGCGAGACCCCCTGAGGCAAGCCCTTTTGTTTATAGAAGACTCTAGCCTGGCGGAAATAATTGACATGACAAAGAGGCTGGAAGCAGACCACTAAAGAAGTGGTAAAAGACCTGTTGAGGGTGTGATGGAAGCTGGCCATAGAACCAGAAGGAGACACGACTTTGGAGGAGGAAGAGGACATCAGAGAGGTGTCAGGTGCTTCCACTGGAACTATATAGTTGAGTACCCTATTCCACAGCCGCCAACATTGCCTCCACCACCATAGCCTCAACAGTTTCAGCAACACGGTGGGCGGCAGAAGCGAGTGTGCTTCGAATTCAACCAATCGGGCCACATTCGACGCTACTGCCCGCAACCATTTGGAAATGCGCCTCTTGCTCTCCCTCCGGTAGCTCCTCGAGGGAAGGGGCACATGTGTGGTCGAGGACGAGGACCACGAGGAGGAAACCCCGACCCCGCTCAGAATCAGGTGTAAGCATTGGACATGACACATGAGCGGAACCCTCAGGAGGTGATTGTAGGTATGATTATATGTAGACATCTTATTTTCATTATTAATCTTAAGTTGCTTAAGATATACTAGACATCTAGCTTTGAGTATGGCTATTGGTACTTAGGCACTATGGTGGTCGGCAGGAAATCGGCCTATACGTTATTCTATACCGGTGCCTCACACTCATTTGTGTCTGCGGACTTCATTAAAGACCTGGAAGGAGTATAATCCTTCACTGGTATTGCTCGAAGAGTACGCCTTCCAGACGGCTTTGAGATGATCGCAGCCGCCAAGTGCGAATTGGAGATACTCATTGGGGGAAAGATCTTTGATACCCCTGCCATAGTTTTGAGAATGCTTGAGTTCGACCTCATTCTAGGCATGGCGTTACTGGATTGGCACTACGGAAGAATTGACTGCGCGGAGAATCGAATCTACTTGAGACATGGGGATACCGATGTAGTCTTTCAAGGTATAAAATTCACACCATGTTTATTATTATCTTTGATTCTGACCCTAAAAGCTCACATGAGAGGGGACACAGTTTACATGATATGTTTCAAACTGAAGGAGATGAAAATAGATATGAAGGACGCGCGGGTGGAGCGAGATTTTCTCGAGGTATTTCCTGAGAAATTTCCAGGTTTACCCCCGCATAGAGAAGTGGATTTTCAAATTAAGCTAGTACTAGGAGCCAAGCCAGTATCCAGGACCCCTTACCGGATGGCCCCGAAGGAATTCGTAGAGTTTAGAGTTCAGTTGCAAGAGTTGGTAGAATCAGGGTTTTTTCGCCCCAGCTCATCACCTTGGGGAGCCCCTGTTCTGTTCGTAAAGAAGAAGGATGGAACCTTGCGATTATGTATAGACTATCAGGAGCTTAACCGACTTATGGTACAGAATACCTATCCGCTACCTCAGATAGATGAGTTGTTCGACCAATTGGTAGGAGCGAATTGGTTTTCCAAATTGGATTTGCGTTCGAGGTATTATCATTTTAAAATACAGGAGACGGGCATTCAAAAAATGGCCTTTAGCTCAAGGTACGTGATGGCGATGACGGCCCTCAACAAGGTGAAGACGATGATGGCGCGCTTACGGATTCCATTTCTCTGCCTCCAAATAAAGTCTGGCGGCGCGGTGACGATCATGTGGAACGGCGCCAGAATATCCGCCCGCGGCGCAAGCCCATTTTTAGTTTATTAATAATTATTATTAATAAATTAATATGGAGAATTAATATAGTTTATTATCTATTTTATCGCGAGATTAATATTTTTATTTCATGTATTAATTTCATGTAGATGGAGACGTATAACCATCATAGCTATTTTATTTCATGTACGGACTATAGTTATTTCATGTCATGATGGGTGTTATTAGCCATCATGAGTGTTTTCATTTGTATGGAGGAGATGGAGTGGTGTAGCCTATATAAAGGCATGTTTGTTCTCATTTTAGGTATTGAAGATGAAAAATTGAAACCAAAATTCAAGATTGAATTTCCCCCTCTTTTCCTTTCCCCCCTTAGGAAATTTTCGGCCCTCCTCCTCTTGCTCCCTCTCTAGGCCGCCGGCCACACCTCCTCCCCTTCTCTATCTCGGCTCCCTCTCCTCCTCCTCCTCTCCCTTTATCTCCAAGGAAATCCGACCCTCTTCTTGCCTCCACAATTTCGGCCACCACCATAGCCGCCAACCTCCATCTCCTCCTCTTCATTAGGCTCGGCCACCACTATAGCCGCCAACCTCCATACCCCAAACCCGTCCATCCCCCTTTTCCCCAATCCAACATCCGACTACCCTCAAAGGCCCCAACCCCTTGGTGTAAACATCGGCCAAGATCAAAGGTGTTTCCTCCTTTGTGGTTTGCCTCCACCGGCGTGAAGCGACGAAGGCGAGCAAGATTATCATTCCCTTCCGGCGCAACTCCAGCGGATCCGTTGAGAGACGATCCAAGTAGAGAAATAATTGGAATCATCTATTCCGATTGGGGTAACGAAACGTTTCTACTTCCCTTGTGATTTCCTTCTTGAATATTCTTGTGGTGGAATAATCCGTAGCGTTACGTTGAATCGTTGAAACCCATCGTGGTTGATTTCCTATTGTATTGCTTTTCTCTTGTTATGTTATTTGATCCTACGGGTTTGGCGAACCCTCGTTTTATTTTCGTTGGGAGAGATCTACCTAATCCGAATCGAAGCTTAATCGATAGATCTCTTTTGGTACAACGCCGCTCGGTCGGACGCAATATTCGTCCATTTAGCTCGATCAAATATTGGCCTCATAGCCCTTATTTGATCCCTACCGGTTTGGCTACCCGTTGGTTAGCGTTAATTGATAGATTTATTTGTGTGGTATTGCGTAGGGCGAAGTTGCTAGAATAAGATTTAACCATAACGAGTCGAACGTGAGTGATAATAGGTTTAATCCATTGATCTTCGGATATCCCCCGGTATCCCTACATCAATTTGGTATCAGAGGGAGGTTCACGTCAATTTCCTAATTGGCAATCCTCCCCCTCATATTTTGGCAAGTTTGCATGCACGCACTCGTAAAATTGGTAAAAAAAAAAAAAATTCATAATTGGAAAAAAATTCAAATTTGGTAAACACTCAAATTTGGTAAAAATTCAAAATTCAAATCTCAAAAATTCAAAATTCAAATTTCGAATTTCAAAATTCAAATTTCAAAATTTCGAATTTCAAAAGTCAAATTTCATATTTCAAATTTCAAATTCAAAATTCAAAGTTCAAAATTTGACATTCAAATTTCAAAATTTCAAGTTTCAATTTGTATTTCATGAAAACTAGCTTTTCTACATTTTGGTTTGCAAATAGTGGCTTTAGAATGCCCAAATATTTTCAAAATTAAAAATTAAAAATTTCTGGAAATTCTTCATATAATTTTCAGTAATAATAAAAAAAAAAAATTATTTTTCCATTAAGAATTTGTTTTTATTAATTAATTTGAAAATTTAGTATTTGGTGTGCCAATAGCGGCCTAGATTTTTATTTTCTTAATAAAAAAATTCCAGAAAATTTTTTTAATACTCCTTATATTTTTCCAGCAAAAACCCTATTTTAAAATGTTTAAAACCTTAGTGGTTAAGCGGGAACAATTCCGTCTTTGATAGAGTTAAGTGGTCCAGATCTTATTTCCCTAGCACATGCACTAATTTCGGGTGAATTTTCACCTCCGGTTCGCGCTAGGATGGCTTACGATGTCCATGCTACTCGTTCCCACATCTACCCTCCCACAATTAGTATGACCCCCACTTATGACGGTTTAGGAGGTCTACGTGTTTTCTTAGATTGGGTTAAGGATATGGAGTATTACTTTGAGTGGTACGATTTGAACAACGCAGATATGGTGCGAATAGCTAGACTTAAGTTGATAGGAAAAGCTAAACTATTTTGGATAGTGGAAGAGATTCAATTAATAGTTAAGTATGGTAGATCACGTCTAAGTTGGGATAGCATGAAGGCCATATTGAAGGATGAGTACGCCTCTCCGTACCATCGTACGCTAGCGTATGAGTCTCCTCCTAATTTACCCAAGTTAGTCGTTGATTCTCTCTTGAAATCTGAGGTTGTGATTACAAGTGTACCCGTCACTAAGGACGAGGTTATTATTGATGACAATTTGAGTGACGATGAGGAGATTGGTTACCCAAGTGACTTGGATGAGGATTTCTCATTTGAGGAACCACCCCCACTTCCCTTCGACGACATTTCACAGTCATCCCCTCTAACCGTTGTGGAACCTTTTGATGATCCTAAGTCTATTGATATTTTGTCTGAGACAGAAGAGTTACAGTCTGCTGATGATCTTGAGTTAGTAGATATGTTGGCTGAGACAGTAGAGTCGTCCGATGTAGAGAGCTTACATGTTACTGAGTTAGATGATGACTTGCTTGGACCCGATGTTATATTGGTTGACCCTGGCTTAGTAGTTGTTCCTACGATATTGGACGAGTCACCTTGGGATGGTTGTTCAGTCTGGGATAATCTTAGTGTGATACATCCGGGAGTTAGTTCTTTGACGATATCCTCGCCGCTTGGGATTCAAGCTAATTATAATACTCCCTTGGATTCGATTTGTCTATCCCCTATTTTCGACGATGTCCCTACCTCATGGGAAGAATTATGTTTGGAAGAATGTCCTAGCGAGAGAGTTTTATTTCTAGAAGACGTTATTGGAGTGGAACCGGATAAGCATTCCCTGATGCTAACCCCGTTGCCTGATATGGAATATGAACTTAACTCTCTCCCGTCTGTCGTGCTACCAACTCTTTCTTCTGACCCGATCACTGAGTTGGAATTACACGAATTACCTCATGAATTGGAAGACACGTCGGATGAGTTTTCCGTATGGGTGAACCCCCTGTTTGAGTTTTCCTATGATTATATTGGTTTGCAACCGGATGCTCCTTTCTGGACGTCAAATCCGTGTTTTGGGATTTCGAGTCGGACTGCTAGTGATCCCTTGGCTATAGTGCCTTATGATGTGATGTCGCCTCGACACACTTACCTGCCAAGCCCGATCGCACGTATTTATCCTCCTCCATTTGTTGACCCTATCATGCACACATCCGTGATGGAATATGGGTACTTTGAGTTAGGTCACTCGCACTTCCCTTCATTTCTGCAAGCGTCCACGTCTATATTTGGTGATGAATGTTTTCCGTTAGTTTTTAGTCATGACGTTCTAAAATTTAAATATAAGTCTACTTGTATTAGTGAAGAGCGGCTTACCTTGGCATATCTTCGTGCCAAGCGTTATTATTTTAAGTATCACATTAGAGCTGCGAAGTTTATGCCTCTAAAAATCATCTTTGCTTTTAAGGCCCCCATTCCCCCGGACTTAAATCCTTTATGTTTTGCATTTGGGGTCAGTCACGTTGCACATGGTTTCACACCACACCGTAACCATTTCTCTCGGTACTATTTAAATGAATTTTTCACTGTGGTAACATCTCATGAGTTGCCCGCTAGTTTGTCGCCGAATCTCACTCCGGATTATGCTAATTATGATTTCTTCTTATGTACGCACGATCGTAATGCGCTAGATATACAAATTATCTCATATCATTTTATTGCTAGCTTACAAAAAAGAGTGTCTTACTTTAAGAGTGACGATTTTGTTTTGGTGTTTCTCATCCCTAAACGGATGCCTTCGGGCACTTTAGAAAATTGGCGAGTTGGTAAGTTGGACCCTGTATGGATTTTAATAACGTTCGGAGAATACGCATATCATTTGGAATCTCTCACTGATTGGGATTTTTCCCTTGTTTTTGATGTTTTTGATTTAACGCTATACGATTCTCCGCCACTTGAATTTCATATCTCTCCGTGTGGGTCCACTTTGTTCTCTTTGGGTATGGGTAGTGAGTTTTTACTTGGATTGTTTTCTTCACCGGTCTCCTCTGGAGGTACGTTGGTTGATGATGTTAAAGCTTGTTTTCCTTTATTGCCTAATGCTTTTCCATGGTTCCCTAGGGACATTTTATTGCATGACAGGATACTCCAGGTGAATGTGCTTTGCTCTCCAAGTGGTGACGTGTGCCGCTTCATGGTTCTAAAGGTTGATGCCTCCCCGCACCGGTACTCATCGGTGATGAGTAATTTTAAGAGGGGGAGGATTGATGGCGACGACGGCCCTCAACAAGGTGAAGACGATGATGGCGCGCTTACGGATTCCATTTCTCTGCCTCCAAATAAAGTCTGGCGGCGCGGTGACGATCATGTGGAACGGCGCCAGAATATCCGCCCGCGGCGCAAGCCCATTTTTAGTTTATTAATAATTATTATTAATAAATTAATATGGAGAATTAATATAGTTTATTATCTATTTTATCGCGAGATTAATATTTTTATTTCATGTATTAATTTCATGTAGATGGAGACGTATAACCATCATAGCTATTTTATTTCATGTACGGACTATAGTTATTTCATGTCATGATGGGTGTTATTAGCCATCATGAGTGTTTTCATTTGTATGGAGGAGATGGAGTGGTGTAGCCTATATAAAGGCATGTTTGTTCTCATTTTAGGTATTGAAGATGAAAAATTGAAACCAAAATTCAAGATTGAATTTCCCCCTCTTTTCCTTTCCCCCCTTAGGAAATTTTCGGCCCTCCTCCTCTTGCTCCCTCTCTAGGCCGCCGGCCACACCTCCTCCCCTTCTCTATCTCGGCTCCCTCTCCTCCTCCTCCTCTCCCTTTATCTCCAAGGAAATCCGACCCTCTTCTTGCCTCCACAATTTCGGCCACCACCATAGCCGCCAACCTCCATCTCCTCCTCTTCATTAGGCTCGGCCACCACTATAGCCGCCAACCTCCATACCCCAAACCCGTCCATCCCCCTTTTCCCCAATCCAACATCCGACTACCCTCAAAGGCCCCAACCCCTTGGTGTAAACATCGGCCAAGATCAAAGGTGTTTCCTCCTTTGTGGTTTGCCTCCACCGGCGTGAAGCGACGAAGGCGAGCAAGATTATCATTCCCTTCCGGCGCAACTCCAGCGGATCCGTTGAGAGACGATCCAAGTAGAGAAATAATTGGAATCATCTATTCCGATTGGGGTAACGAAACGTTTCTACTTCCCTTGTGATTTCCTTCTTGAATATTCTTGTGGTGGAATAATCCGTAGCGTTACGTTGAATCGTTGAAACCCATCGTGGTTGATTTCCTATTGTATTGCTTTTCTCTTGTTATGTTATTTGATCCTACGGGTTTGGCGAACCCTCGTTTTATTTTCGTTGGGAGAGATCTACCTAATCCGAATCGAAGCTTAATCGGTAGATCTCTTTTGGTACAACGCCGCTCGGTCGGACGCAATATTCGTCCATTTAGCTCGATCAAATATTGGCCTCATAGCCCTTATTTGATCCCTACCGGTTTGGCTACCCGTTGGTTAGCGTTAATTGATAGATTTATTTGTGTGGTATTGCGTAGGGCGAAGTTGCTAGAATAAGATTTAACCATAACGAGTCGAACGTGAGTGATAATAGGTTTAATCCATTGATCTTCGGATATCCCCCGGTATCCCTACATCAGTACGACTTGTATGAGTTCACTGAGATGTCGTTTGGGCTCACAAATGCCCCTTCAGCCTTCATGAGCTTGATGAACAAAGTATTCGAACCTTATTTAGATGTCTTCGTCATCATTTTCATCGATGAAATTTTGGTCTACTCTAAGACGGAGGAATAGCATGTCGAACATCTTACCTTGGTACTGAAAAAGCTAAAAGAGCACGCCTTGTTTGCCAAGTTCATCAAGTGCGAATTTTGGGTCCAAGAGGTTGCCTTCTTGGGCCATGTGATCAGTGGGGCTGGGTTAGCAATGGATCAAACCAAGGTGCGTGCCGTGAAGGAGTGGTCGCCCTTGAATTCAGCGACTGATGGGCGGAGCTTCCTTGGACTTGCTGGGTACTACCACAAGTTTGTAAAAGGCTTCTCAAAGATCACCCTTCCTCTTACTACGCTGACAAAGAAAGGTGTGTCGTATGAGTGGACACCCTAGTGTGAAGCTGCATTTCAGGAACTGAAGGACTGAATTACATTCGCGCCCATCCTAGCCCTTCCATCCGGGAAGGAAGGATTTCAAGTTTACACTTACTCGTCGTATCAAGGAATGGGAGCGATACTGATGTAGCACGACTATGTGATTGCATATGATTCAAGATAGTTGAAGAAGCATGAGATCAACTACTCAGTACATGATCTAGAATTGGGAGCGGTGGTGTTCGCCCTAAAGATTTACATACACTATCTATATGGAATCCACTGCGAAATCTTTTCAAACCACAAGAATCTAAAGTACGTCCATACCCAGAAGGAATTGAATTTGAGACATCGACGATGGTTAGAGTTTTTATGCGATTATGAATTCACCTTGAACTACTACCCTGAAAAAGTAAACTCTGTAGCTGATGCTTTGAGCAGAAAGTTACCGGAATCCAATTCTGAGTCCCGATTGATGAGAATGGAGTTAGCCCAGATGCTCAAAGAGATGGAGATCAAACTGGTTTACAAAGACCAATCCGAAGGGTATACGGAGTACTTAACCACGATGAGCATAGTCTGTGACATTCGAGACCAGATCCGGGCGGAGCAAGGAAAAGATGCGGCTTTGGCCCCGATAATCAAATCAATTGAAGATGGGAAAACTGATGAGTACTCCCTAAAAGACGGACTCGTCCATCTTCGCGTCCGGCTTTATATTCCCAAGGGAGGTAAAATTCGGGAAGACATTCTGAGAGAGGTACATTGCACACAGTACTCCGTGCATCCTGGGATTTTCAAAATGTACTCCGACTTACGGAAGACCATGTGTTGGCCGGGAATAAAGAGGGATGTCCGATATTTTGTTACGCGCTGCGATGCTTGTCAAAGGGTGAAGGCAGAATGCAGTAGCCCCGGTGGATTATTACAGTCATTGCCCATCCTCGAGTGGAAGTTCGAGGATGTCTCCATGGACTTTGTCCATGGTTTTCCTCGCTCACGCTCAGGGAATGATTCAGTATTTGTAATCGTTGACCACCTGACGAAGGTAGCCCGGTTTATTCCTATGAAGAATGAAGCTCATGTGGATGTTTTGGTATGCCTCTTTGTGGAGTAGTTCATACGGTATCACAGTGTGCCAAAGACAAATATTTCTGACCGGGATGGTCGGTTTACCTCTAAGGAGTGGAGGGCCGTACAGGCATACTTGGGTTCACGTCTTACCATTAGCACAACATTCCATCCTCAGACGGACGAGCATTCTTAGAGAACCATCAGAACATTAGAGGATCTATTGAGGCTTTGCGTATTGGATAGAGGAGAGCCGTGTGAAAGGCTCTTACTCCTAATGGAATTTTCATATAACAACAGTCACCAGTCCAGTTTCGGAATGGCACCCCACGAAGCCATTTATGGAAGAAGATGTAGAACACCCTTGTCTTGGGTGCAGGATGAAGACCTGAAGGCTTAAGGAATTGAATACATTGATGATACTGATGCGGTTGTGAGACTAATAAAGGACCGCATGCTTGAGGCTCAAAGTTGGCTGGCAAAATATTATAATGCAAAGCACCAGATGGTGGAATTTCAAGTGGGCGACAAAGTGTTTATGAAGATCAGGCCGAAGCATGGAATATCACGGGTACGTGGTGTGAAGAAGCTCAGCCCAAGGTACGTTGGGCCCTACATTATATTAGAAAGTATTGGCTTGTTGGCCTATCGGTTGGAGTTACCTCCAGAGATTGAGAATCTTCATGACGTGTTCCATGTGTCGTCACATTGAAAGGCGTTGTTGCGGGCCGATCAATATGTTCCCACCACTAATGGAGCAGTTGCGCCTGATAGGTCGGTGCGACTAGAGCCTGTGCGGATAGTAGACAACGAGACAAGGATTTTGCGCTGCAAAAGTGTTCCTTTGGTAAATGTGCATTGGTCTAATCATGGGAAGGAGGAGTATACATGGGAGCCGGTGGATTTGATGCAAATGCGCTACCTGAAGCTGTTTCATCACGGTAATTTTTAAAGGTTATTTTATTTTATTTTATGCTTTTCTCTCCCCATAACCTTAGCCTGATTTTGGGGATGAAATCTTTTATTTTGTTTATAGGATTTATAACGTCCCGATTCACGCTAGGCCCCTCGTGCGTGCTTTTGAGTCAAGAGAGCTGACTTTGGCTCAGGCAGTGCAGGCGAGTAGGCTTACACTCGTGTGGAAAAGAGAAATTGGTCCTAAATTTGACATGGGTAGAGACACGAACGTGTCCCTACCCGTGTGCGTCGAGTAGAACTCGAGAGGCGTTGAGTGGAACTCAATAAGGCCTGTCCCGAGTAGGACATGGGTAGAGACACGGGCGTGTCCCTTCCTGTGTGCGTCGAGTAGAGATCAACAAAATGTGTCCCGAGCAGGACACGGGTAGAGACACGGGCGTGTCCCTACCCGTGTGCATATCTCCAAGAAGCGGTCCGTGTCTCCCGAGCAGGACACAGGTAAGAACACAGACATGAACATGGCCGTGTCACGTGACACGGGTAGTGGACACGGGCGTGTACCTACCCGTGTTGGTGTCCAAATGACACTTTAACCGTCGACGCTTATTCACCCGAGCAGGACATGGGTAGGGACACGGGCGTGTCCCTACTAATGTCGTTTCTTAATAAAAAGAGGGAAATGGAACCCTAGACATTTTTCATTCTCTTCAAAGCCATTTTCTGGAGAAACTGTTGGAGGAGGTATGGAGTTGTTGGAATTAACTATACTCCGTGAAGAACCGCCGCCGCCGCCAATGAGAAGAAGATGCCGCTGCAAAGGGTGACGAGATCCATGGCCGGAAATGGTGGAAACACTGGAAATGAAGTGAGCTTCCTACCCTCTCCCTTGGTGCTAGATCTGTAGTTATTCCTAGGTGAGATGTCGACTCAAAAGAGTCTAGACTTGTGAGATGATGATCTTCCTAGGAAGAGGTCATTCTAGGGCTTGTGCTCTATGGATAGTGATGTCTTCAACCTCCCCTTCTTTCTATGTGATGATAGGGAGATAGTTTCGTGAAGAGAAATTGCCTCATGAGGGTGAATAAGGGAGGAGGAATTTCTGATGTGATTTGGGAAGGTTGGCTAGAGGAGGAATATGAACCGATGTCGTTCATTCCGCCTTAAGATGCGTGCAGAAATCTGTGTTCTGCACGCATCGATCTTCTTGGCCATTTTCAGACATGATATGACAAGATCTGGGCTTTCGACTAAACACGAAAGTCATAGCCCTTGAAAATACCTTTCCAACGAGTGGTTACATGTCTTCAAGAGAAGTCTATAGTCACAGGAAAGTCTTATCTAAGTAGAGGGCTAACAAGCTAAGCATGCAGAAAATGTATTCTGTACGCAGCAGGCCTTGGAGCCAATTTCATGTGTGATACAATCTGATCTGGGTTGTAGACTGAACCTGAAAGTTGTAACCCATGGAAAGAACTTTCCATCAAGGGGTAACACACATTCACCGGATTAATGTAGCCTCCGAAATATCCGGTCAAAGTTGCTGTCCAGAAGGTGTTCTGCACCTGAATATCCTGGGTTGGTGCAGAATCGGTTTTGGACTCGGTAGAGATCTTGTAACAAATCAACTTTGAGGTTTTGGCAAATTATAATATGTCTAACCGTGATAATTCAACGAGCGATGGAATTATTTGATAGATCCCATGTAAACAAATGGTGAAATGAAATGCAATTGAACGAAATTATTTGGTGGAGGTTAGTGAACGAATGGTAATTCGTCGATTAAAACGGGATGGTCTTGAAATTATGTATTTGGTCGGTGTTGATTGTTATGAACATGTGTTGTTGATAGTCAGATGATTAACTCATGTGCGCACGAATTATTGAGTTTGGTAAAGGAGTTGTAATCCGTGATGTTAAAGTTATGTGACCATAGTTTAGACGTAATCATGTTGGCCGAAAGAGTGATGCATGGTCATGAGGCTTGTCATATAGGGAAGTCTAAGATGGTCTAATGTATGAGGTGGTTCGCCACCTGTGTTTGTGGTAAACCCTTAAGGTGTCTTTGGCACATGATTGTGAAAGGGTGTGAGTGTGGGTGTTAGATCGCACTGGTTGGTAATGTTGAGATGAGTTATAGATGGACGGTTGGGCTTGGTCCTCGGTGTTCATGTCCTGATTATCCTTCTGTGCCAAGTGGACGGTTGGGCTTGGTCCTCGTGTTTGATCTGAGGCTCCTTCCGTGCCACGATGAAGTGGTATTGCATACGGTGTGTGTAACACCCCTATCCGTCGCATAGCATATAGCAGTAGGTCCGGCCGGGGCCCGACGCCATATACTACGGACAGACCGGTTGGTTACACGTTGAAACCAATCAACCAATCACAACGTCCTACACAACACCTAGCGGAAGAAATTTATTAGAGTTGCAAAGAATAAAGAACCCTGCCAAGCATGAATGTCCACTACTCAAAACCATAGGAATGTATAATACACAAAACGGAAGAAATAGCCTTAAGGCTTTACAAGAGTTGCTTAAATATAAGTATCTTCCAAACTTCGGCACGCAGGCCGGCCACACATGAGTACAAGAGGTAAAACACTCAAAACAAGGCCTTCGAGGGCCAGCACAGCAACTTGGGCTTTAGCCCGCTAATTACCTCTCAGCTCCGCAGCACCTGCAAGCAACAACCCACCGCACGGTGGTAAACAAAGGCAACGGTCAGCAATGCTGACCAAATTATAACGATTCCGCCCCCAAACCGGGGCGGCAAAGCTTCTTCCCTGCATTTGTTAGCAAAACACGCAACACAGCCAAACAAGCATCTCAACATAGGTGCATGCTCTCACGGCCGTACACCCCGTGCTCTCAGGGCACTTACTCGGCGAAGCCAGTCCGAACCCCGTCCGGTCCTCGACTCCACCACCACCCCCAGGATGGCAATCTTTGTGAGCATTTAGTCTTCTCAGCCGCAGCCTAGACTCGATCTCCAAATCTCGGTAAGTCCCACGTAAACTTTAGGTCGCTTTAACCGAGCAGGTGGAGCGGGTAGAGGGCTACTAGTCCGTTGATCACTCCGCCACTGCCATTCGGCCCTTTGGCGCGGACTAAGCTTTCCCCAGTCCCAATTAACGATCAAACACGGTACATAGCCCCGCTAAGTACCCGGTTGGCTCCCAGGCCACCGTTATGACAGAACTACATTTCCGTCCAAGATTTCCGGGTGCACCTCGGGTTTCATCCCCAAGGCTCCCTGCTGTAATCCAATCATGATACATAGCCCCGCTATGTTCCCGGCTGGCACCCAGGCCACCGAGATGGCAGAACTTCGTTTCCGCCCAGATTTCCGGGTGCACCTCGGGGTTAATCCCCAAGATTCCCTGATGCATTCTACCGCATAGCAACCCGAAAACAACCACAATGCTCGGAGTCTTCTCCGGCTAAAATATGCATAGCAAAACATCACCGATCCGGAACACACGTCCGGGTAGGCTTCACACAACATGCCTATGTCCGTACTACGATTCCGGACTCTAATAAGGGGGACTTTACATATCTACCCCAAGGAATCCCACGATCTCGCCGCACACTCGCGGGAGAGGGGTTTTCCCATGCAAAGGAAGAAGAGCTTCACATGCTCAAGAAGAGAATCGTTACCCTTTCGCTTTTCCGCGGCGCCATCGAAAACTATGCAGTTGGAAAGCACCGCAACGGCGTCACCTCCGCGGATCTGGACTCGGATCGCGATTCGGAGCTCCGAAGCTCCTCCGGCGGCCGGATCTTGGTCTCCTCCTCCAAACTTGCTCTCCCCTCTCTCTAAACTCTTAGAGAGAGATTGGCTAAGGGAAATGAGGATTCCCAACCCTAAATCCCGGATAAAACCCCTCAGGAACAGTCCCCCACCGTTGGATCCAAAGCCAAGGAAACGAACGGTCAAGATTAGATCTGAAATCCCAAAAACTGGGCCGAACACGGGTTCACACACGGCCGTGTGCCTGGCCGTGCAGCTCATTCGCTGTCTCGACCAAGATTGAAAACCAGCACACGACCTTTGACACGGCCTCCGACACGCCCGTGTCGCTTGCAACACGCCCGTGCCGGGACCCGTGTCACGCCCCCCGTGTGATATTTAACAACACTTCGCAGTCAGAGAGGTATACGGCTTGGTGACATGGCATCAGACACGCCCGTGTCAAACTAGACACGCCCGTGTTCGTGCCCGTGTCATTTCCCGTGTACCCAACCGCACAGCCTAGGTGTGACACGGCCTGGGACACGCCCGTGTCCTAGGCCGTGTTCCACCACACGACCATCGTCGACCTGCACTGGTCGACGACAAGGCCAGCTCGACGGCTCGAGCTCGACACGCCCGACACGGCCTCCGACACGCCCGTGTCGGGGCCCGTGTCACCTGCACCAAAAATCTGACTTGGCCAAATTTGATTCCCGTCGCTCCTACAACATTTTGGGGTGTTACAATTCTACCCCCCTTAAAGAATTTCGTCCACGAAATTAATATAGGAAGGACAGGACTTAACGCAAAATAGTACCTGAGCGGAACAATTCCGGGTACTCCACGAGCATAGACTGCTCCCGTTCCCAAGAGAGCTCCTCACACCCGCAATTATTCCCACTGGACCTGAACCATCCGGATCTCCTTGTTACGGAGTCTCTTGACCTCCACAACTTCGATACGAATGGGCTTGACCTTAGTCGTCAACCCCTCGTCTACCGGCCCTTGGTCAACCGCGATCACCTGCGAAGGCTCTTGCACCGCCTTCCGCACACAGAAATGTGGAACACATCATGTAATCCACTTAATTTCTCCGATAACCTCACACGGTAAGCAGCTTCGTCTACTCGCTCCAGAACCCCAAAAGGTCCAAGGTATCTCGGGCTCAGCTTCTTCAAGCGTCTCACCCGCGAAACCCCCTTGAACGGCTTCACTTTAAGGTATACCCAATCGCCTACCGCGAACTCCACGTTCCGGTGCTTGGCATTGTAATACTTCGTCTGCCGGTCCTGAGCGATCAACAAGCGCTCCCGAATGATCCGCACTAACGAGGTAGCACTCTCCACCTCCAGCTTCTTGTACAACCTTACCTCACCCATTTCTAACCAGGATAACGACGTGCGACATTTTCTACCATATAGGGCCTCCAAGGGCGCCATTTGGATACTCGCCTGGTAGCTATTGTTGTTCGAGAACTCCACTAAAACAGGTGGTCCTCCCAAAGCTTCCCAAAGTCTAGAACACACATGCTGGGCATGTCCTCCATCGCTCTCTTGACCCTCTCGGTCTGCCCATCCGTCTGCGGATGGAAAGCTGTGCTGAACTTTAACTTTGTTTCCAGCATCTGCTGCACCAACCTCCAATCATTGGACGTGAACCGCCCATCGCGATCACTCACAATGCTACGGGGCACACCATGCAGTCTAACAATATGGTCAACATACAACTTTGCCAACTTCTCCACTGAGTCATCCTTCCTATGCGGAATGAAGTGCGACACCAGTGTCACCACAACTACGATCACACAAACGGCGTCGTTAATTCACTGTGACTTTGGCAAACCATGCCCACAGTCCAGTCGAACTTCTATTCCGAACTAGGCATGGATTCAAGAATCCCCCGGCACTTGGCACTCTGCCTTCACTAAGGTGCAAGGCTGGCACTTTGCCACCTATGGTGCCATGACCTTCTAAAGTTCTGGCCACCAGAGTACTTCTTCAGATATCGGCACAACTTCGTGCCTCTTAAGCGAGTTGAGTACTTGATATGACGTATCACAACTCCACCAACAGATTATCCACGCTTGGGCCGCACAAACAATGGTCTTACCTTGGTGGCCCACCTACAACCGTCGATTCAGGATTTCGTCCCAACGAGCCGCACTCATGATTTCCTTCATGCAGCTACACAAACCATAGTTTGCCAATTACGATCAGTCAGGTCATACTGGACTTCCATCCAGTTCAACAATGCTTCAGCGCTAGTCTGCTTGTCAACACAACGGATCTGTAGCGCTTCCAAATCCTGAACTAGCCTCTCAACAAGTACCAACAACCATTTGGCTTGGGCGGGAGCCCTGCGACTCAACGCCTCCACACTGCGTTGTCCTCGCCGGGTGCATGATAAATCTTGAACGTATAGTCCCCCAGGAAATCCTTTCATCTCCGCTGCCTCAAGTTCAGGTCCTATTGATCCAACAGATATTTCAGGCTCTTGAGGTCGGTATGAATATCGACCTAACGTCACACGAGTAGCGCCTCCACAGCTTAAGCGCAAACATCACGGCCTCCAACTCCCAGTCGCAGACCGAATAATTCCTTTCATGCACTTTTAGCTGACGCGAACCATAGGCTATCAAGTTCCCATGCTGCAACAGCACGCAACCCAAACCACTACCCGAAGCGTCACTAAGAACCTCGAAGCCCTCGGTCCCACTCGGCGAACTAAGCACTGGCGTCGTGGTCAACCGACTCTTCAGCTCTTCAAAAGCTTGCGCACCCTCATGCGCCCACAAAACTCTGATCTTTCCTTGTCAAAGTCGTGAGAGGTAGCGCTATCCGCGAGAAGTTTTCCTCGAAGTGCCTGTAAAAGCCGGCAAGCCCCAGCAAACTCCGGACTTCCTCTACCGAAGACAACACAGGCCACTTCTGTATTGTAACAGTCTACGCCGGATCCACCGCAACTCTTCCCCACTGACTAAGTGACCAAGAAATGACATTGAAGATAACCAAGGCTCGCCTTTGGAGAACTTTGCGTATAGCTCGTTCCTCCTTAGCGTCCCCAAAACCAAACGCAGATGCTTGAAGCGATCTCCTTCGCACTGCGAGCACACCGATAGGTTGTCAATAAAGACGATCACAACACGGTCTAAGTACTCCCTGAATGTTCTGTTCATCAGGTCCATGAACACCGATGGCGCATTAGTCAGCCCGAACGACATGACCGTAAACTCGAAATGCCCATATCTTGTGTTGAACGCTATCTTTGAGACAACACTTTCCTTGATTCTCATCTGATAGTAACCAGACTTAAGTTCCAACTTTAAGTACACCGATGACCCACCCAGCTGATCAAACAGATCGCCAATACTTGGGACCGGGTACTTGATCTCTTTTAACGACTTGCTCAGTTTTTTTATAAACGATTCAGAGCCGCAAACTCCCATCCTTCTTCTACCCGAAGAGGGCCGGCGTGCTCCAAGACGACAAACTTGGACGCACAAAAACCTTGATCCATACCCTCATCAAATTGAACTTTCAGTTCTGCCAACTCATTAGGCGTTAGCCTATAAGGAGAGCATGACCCAGATTTGGCACCTGACGCCAGCTCACTCGCGAAATCGATTGTTCGCTACGGGGGGGGGGGGGGGGGGGGGACTCCAGGGAAACTCATCAGGATATTCGGATACACCCGAGATACTACCCAATGTAGGCTTAGGCTTCAAAGCCTCCCATGGTTACAGAATCTCTTTTCGCATGCATTGAACATCCGTAACGCCACAACGCATCCAATTCGTCCTTTGCCATCGAAGAAGGTACTTCAATACATGATATAAACCCCTTGTAAAAAAGGTGCGCGAAGCTCTCGTATCGAACAATGCTCTCGTCGGATTGCCAATAATCCAAACAAAGCCTAGAACCTCCAGTCCTAAGCTAACACGCAAAAGGTAGCAGGTATAAGAAGCTAAATTGCTATCAATTAAACCATACCTGATTTCCCGACGGTCGGCCACATGACCTCCTGCTGGCCAAGGATGTTCACTCCCAGTTGTGCCGGAGTAAATAGCGGTGCGGTAGACGCCACCGCCTTTCCTTTCTCCTCCAAGATTGCCCCCGACTTCTTTTTGGGCATTGGGCGTCCGAACCAACAGTCCCGGGTATAGTGCCCCGGCTTTCCACAAACAAAGCATTCATCCAGGGTTTGGACTGTAGTCGCTCCGGATGTGCTAGAGGAAGGGACTAGACCCGACCTCCTAGCCTTTTTGTACCACCTACGGTACCCAGATTTTGAGGTTGTCCGCTTGACCACCGAATCTCCGACTGTTCCTGCCGAAACTTTCCTTGTCTTCTGAGCACTCTCCCAACACTCTCTGGCGAGGTGCCCTTTCTTGCCACAAGAATAACATTTGACGGTAGTTTGGGTAGTAGATGACCCAGCCTCTTCTCTCGGCATCTTTCGATATGCAGTCCTTATAGGATCCGTAAGGTTTGGTACCCTACTCACCGGTACTCGGTGAGTTCCCCCAACTCCACTTCCAACGCTCTGGCCGATTCCACCAAGGCTCGGAATCCCAATAACTTTGGTCCTAGCAGTAGGATACGCAACTCGCTGCGCAGACCGTTATAAAATCTATCCACTATAGATTGCTCGCTTTCCCATTCAAAGCCTGGGTAGCGCCTTACCATAAGGAACGTCTGCAAATATGCGTCCACCGAATGCGCTCCCTGCGCCACAGTCATGCTCCTCTGCTGCTCTACTTGGCCCCCAAATGCCCTTTGCTCCAGCATACCACCCGATGTTGGGGCCATCTCAGGGACGAATGGTTGCACATTACTCCCATGATGTGCGTTGCTCACAGCAAACACCACTTCAACCACCCTTCTTATGGTTTCCAAAGACGTAGGGGTCTCCAGCACATCACTGGGTGCATTACTTTTCTCAGAAAGTGTGCATTCAGACTGCCACGCGCCACTCTCGGACACCTACAGTCGAACAGAACACCAATAAGGGACCGAACAAAATTGCAAAAAGCAATTATAGGAACACGCAGGTTCCCCAAACATGTGTATTTTCATTCCTAAGTGGACATTCATGGGTTCTTTTCATGTTATAACGATGACGCACATACATGTGCTCACCACCCCTTAAAGTGAATTCGTCCACGAATTCATTTAAGCTTGACCGAAACCAGTAGTCTGATACCAATTTGTAACACCCCTATCCGTCGCATAGCATATAGCAGTAGGTCCGGCCGGGGCCCGACGCCATATACTACGGACAGACCGGTTGGTTACACGTTGAAACCAATCAACCAATCACAACGTCCTACACAACACCTAGCGGAAGAAATTTATTAGAGTTGCAAAGAATAAAGAACCCTGCCAAGCATGAATGTCCACTACTCAAAACCATAGGAATGTATAATACACAAAACGGAAGAAATAGCCTTAAGGCTTTACAAGAGTTGCTTAAATATAAGTATCTTCCAAACTTCGGCACGCAGGCCGGCCACACATGAGTACAAGAGGTAAAACACTCAAAACAAGGCCTTCGAGGGCCAGCACAGCAACTTGGGCTTTAGCCCGCTAATTACCTCTCAGCTCCGCAGCACCTGCAAGCAACAACCCACCGCACGGTGGTAAACAAAGGCAACGGTCAGCAATGCTGACCAAATTATAACGATTCCGCCCCCAAACCGGGGCGGCAAAGCTTCTTCCCTGCACTTGTTAGCAAAAACACGCAACACAGCCAAACAAGCATCTCAACATAGGTGCATGCTCTCACGGCCGTACACCCCGTGCTCTCAGGGCACTTACTCGGCGAAGCCAGTCCGAACCCCGTCCGGTCCTCGACTCCACCACCACCCCCAGGATGGCAATCTTTGTGAGCATTTAGTCTTCTCAGCCGCAGCCTAGACTCGATCTCCAAATCTCGGTAAGTCCCACGTAAACTTTAGGTCGCTTTAACCGAGCAGGTGGAGCGGATAGAGGGCTACTAGTCCGTTGATCACTCCGCCACTGCCATTCGGCCCTTTGGCGCGGACTAAGCTTTCCCCAGTCCCAATTAACGATCAAACACGGTACATAGCCCCGCTAAGTACCCGGTTGGCTCCCAGGCCACCGTTATGACAGAACTACATTTCCGTCCAAGATTTCCGGGTGCACCTCGGGTTTCATCCCCAAGGCTCCCTGCTGTAATCCAATCATGATACATAGCCCCGCTATGTTCCCGGCTGGCACCCAGGCCACCGAGATGGCAGAACTTCGTTTCCGCCCAGATTTTCGGGTGCACCTCGGGGTTAATCCCCAAGATTCCCTGATGCATTCTACCGCATAGCAACCCGAAAACAACCACAATGCTCGGAGTCTTCTCCGGCTAAAATATGCAAAGCAAAACATCACCGATCCGGAACACACGTCCGGGTAGGCTTCACACAACATGCCTATGTCCGTACTACGATTCCGGACTCTAACAAGGGGGACTTTACATATCTACCCCAAGGAATCCCACGATCTCGCCGCACACTCGCGGGAGAGGGGTTTTCCCATGCAAAGGAAGAAGAGCTTCACATGCTCAAGAAGAGAATCGTTACCCTTTCGCTTTTCCGCGGCGCCATCAAAAACTATGCGGTTGGAAAGCACCGCAACGGCGTCACCTCCGCGGATCTGGACTCGGATCGCGATTCGGAGCTCCGAAGCTCCTCCGGCGGCCGGATCTTGGTCTCCTCCTCCAAACTTGCTCTCCCCTCTCTCTAAACTCTTAGAGAGAGATTGGCTAAGGGAAATGAGGATTCCCAACCCTAAATCCCGGATAAAACCCCTCAGGAACAGCCCCCCACCGTTGGATCCAAAGCCAAGGAAACGAACGGTCAAGATTAGATCTGAAATCCCAAAAACTGGGCCGAACACGGGTTCACACACGGCCGTGTGCCTGGCCGTGTAGCTCATTCGCCGTCTCGACCAAGATTGAAAACCAGCACACGGCCTTTGACACGGCCTCCGACACGCCCGTGTCGCCTGCGACACGCCCGTGTCGGGACCCGTGTCACGCCCCCCGTGTGCAATTTAACAACACTTCGCAGTCAGAGAGGTACACGGCTTGGTGACACGGCATCAGACATGCCCGTGTCAAACTAGACACGCCCGTGTTCGTGCCCGTGTCATTTCCCGTGTACCCAACCGCACAGCCCAGGTGTGACACGGCCTGGGACACGCCCGTGTCCTAGGCCGTGTTCCACCACACGAACATCGTCGACCTGCACTGGTCGACGACACGGCCAGCTCGACGGCTCGAGCTCGACACGCCCGACACAGCCTCCGACACGCCCGTGTTGGGGCCCGTGTCACCTGCACCAAAAATCTGACTTGGCTAAATTTGATTCCCGTCGCTCCTACAACATTTTGGGGTGTTACAGTGTGATTCGACACGCGGTGTCATAATCCTGGGTTAAGGATAGTGTGGAAGGTCTACAAGCTCGTCAATCGTCACACTGATGGGAGTTCACAGATAGACTTTGTAAGGTTGGGCTTTGTCCTCGGTGCTCATTCCCGGGGCTCCTTTTATGCCAAGTGAATGTTAGAGCTTGGTACTCGTGCTTTTTCTGAGGCTCCTTTTGGGTCACAACATAGGCAAGTTTGGGGCTTGGTTCTCGGTGCACATCTACCCGAGACTCCTGCTGAGCCATAGTACTCGTGTGAGATCCACTGTTGTGATCTTAGCATTGAGGCGTACGAAGGACTAAGCTGGTTGTGTGAATGCCCGCCTAATAGTAAAGATGCCCGCTCTACTTTCACCGTCTGGCCACGACGGATGATGCCTGAGAGGTTAGCTACCTGCTCGAATAGTGGAAACTACAACTCTGTGTCGACATAGTAATTACATGCGCTTGATCATGGGTGAGTCATTGCATTGCATACATGTCATTACACTTCATTGCATACACAAGATTCTCATCGTATAAGTTTGTATGAGCACTCCTATACGATGAGTTACATACTGCTGAACAATCCTCAACTTATATGTTTGTATGGGCATTCATATAAGTTGAGTTAATTTCTATTATAGCTTTATATATTCTTATGCTGCTGTAGAAGGTAGAATTGCTAGAATAAGATGTTACTCACTTATTAAGCTGTTTTACATACATGATGATATTCAGTCTATACCACCTGCTTGTACTTATGCTTACATATTTTATATATATTGTACCTTCGTCCATTTCTCTGCCCGGTGTCGAGGAGTCACTTGGGGAGCGGATGTGAAAACCACTTAATTTTTATGACTAACGGTTGCTACTTCTTCCTTTTAAAGAGGAAACCCCGCAGGTAGAGCAGCCACATATTATGCAGCAGGACAACCAGGCCAGGACGAGAGGGCCTGAAGGGACGGTGCCATCGCTACCGTCGATCACTGATGTGAGTGTGAGAGATTTTTGATGTAGCCCTTTTGGGCAAGATGTTTGCGTACTCTGATTCTAGAAGATTGTTGTAGCTTCTTTATATGTTAAACTTTTGGAAAATTATATGCTTTGTGTGGATTTGACTTCTGATTTTTATTCTGGTTGGGTTGGCTTGATTGATATTGGTAAAGGCCGACATAATAGGCGTCTTGTAGTACAGGCTAGCCCGAATGCTAGTACTACCGCATGACGGCTGTTCTGGGCATAAGACTCCCCTTGTACCGTGTTTTGTATTCTGGGAGGGGGGGGGTCTTACATAATGCACGTGTGTGAGTACCCCGCATAAATCTCCCCACCAGATTTAGCCTAAACATCCTAACACAACATTATGATCGTGAAATTAAAAAGCAAGTAAGGAGAAGGGGTTTCCCAATGCTCAGAAATGAGCATATCGGAAGATTGGCGTTAATTTCTATTAAAAGTCCACGAACCAAATGAACTCCACCTGCAAAAGAAAATACCTCCAAGGACAAAAATCAATATTAAAGAATATGCAAAAAAACAAAAACAAAATAATGGGTTGTCTCCCAGGAGCAACTTTTCTTTACCGTCCTTAAGGTGGACCAAATACCTGTATTAGCAGCTTTATATATAGTTCAAGAGCATAAGTGCAGTACACAACGATTAAGTCTAAAACTTCACACACAACATTAAGCAAAATTATAGTAGAAAAGGCGGGGGGGGGGGGGGGGGGGGGGCGGAGATACTTCATATCTCAACTAACAGCTGACTTGTGATATATCTACCCTGACATGCGAGACGAGGGAGAAGCATAAGATTTAGGGCCTAGGGAAGATGAATCTCCCCTGCCCCTCGCCTCTTCCTTCTCGCGCTGATGGGCAAAAACTAGCTCCTTGCGTATTCGCAGATTCGCAATTCCACAGATGGAGATCGCCATGGTGGTACAACCACTCCATCAAATTCAGAGGTAGCTCTAGCTTTTTCGTCCGGAGGCATCCTTTCCTCACCCGCGGCGGGTGATAGATCAGCCCATGTAACCTGTTGTACAGTTTTACACAATTCATTTTGTTGGGTATTGTATCCACAATGCACCTGATTTGAAGAAGCCCCTGAACAAGCTAAGGTAAATAGACAATGTATTTGATGAAATATTTCTAGTTGTGCTTGCAGTTATTCCATGCTAAGTACACACCAATGTCAGGGTGCAGTGGGTCAATATACACGGGTCTGTGTAACGTAATCCCTCGTTGAGCAGATCAGTGTGTTGGCCTACATGTACTCTCTCTATTGGGGTGTACTTAAGTTCAAGTACAGGGCTATGATAAAGCAAGAGAAGACAAGAAGCAAGGATGGGCCAAAGACCAGCTCATGGGTGGAAAGACGAGAATTCGTTTAAGTATAATTCGTCGAGAATCACTAAGTAATTCTCGCCGATTCGTCGAGAATCACTAGTGATTCTCGACGAGTAGACGAGAATCACTAGTTGATTCTTGCCGGGTTGGGCCGGCTGTCTCGACGCAGTCAGAAAAATCATCTAAGGCAGAATCATCGAGAATCACCAAGTGATTCTCGCCGATTCGTCGAGAATGACTTTGCATTCTCGACGAGTCGGCGAGAATCCAAGGTGATTCCCACCGATTCTCCCCGGCCTCTACAACCTGTGCATCCTGAATTCTCTAAGTAGAATTCGGCGAGAATCGTAAGTGATTCTCGCCGATTCGTCGAGAATCACTCACGATTCTCGCCGAATTTGACTTAGGTATTTTTCCAACTCTGTCTGGACCGGTCCACATTGTCTACGGGATTTTGAACCGGACTTCGGTCTTACTGCTAGTGGGGCCCACAACGGTCATCTCTTGACCTAGTGTATAAATACTCTGGTATTTGTGTACAGTAAGAAGAGATAGACGATATACGAAAGAAAGCGGCCGACGAAACCCTAAACTTGCAAACTTGCTCCGCCTCTGTCGCCGCAGCCGATCACCGAAGTCGATCTCGATCTCCTCCAGATCCTCGGTGATAGAAGCCAAGTCCTGCACAGTGTCTCACGTGTCTATCCAGAGATCTTTTGTCTCTTGATTTGAGATAGGGAAATCTTTCCCCGTCCGAATCGATCGAGACGATCGATCCTCGTGTGACCGTTGGTAGACCTTGCCGACTTCGCTAAGAAGATTGGATCTCCAGTGCTTTGCTGCTGTGTTCAGTTGCCGCCGCCAACACCGAGAGCCCTGCCGCCGCTCAACGCCGCCGCCGGTCTCGGGGAGATCCTCTCCAAGTGAGATCTAGGTTGTGGACTCTTCGTGACTTCAAGAACACATCGTCGAACGAAGAGGGACACCTTATTCTCCATACGTTGTTTGTATCTCTTACAAGCTATTTTCATTTCTTTGTAAAGGACCGTTTGGTCTCTAGTTGTAGGGTTGGGTAATACCCGTATTGTGGGAGTGTTGACTCCTACGTGTGGAAGGGTTCCTTCCGTTAGTGCTAGGATTGGATTTCAATCCTGTTGATGAAGTGACTGAGTCGTCCCTGGTTGGGAGATAGGTCGAAGGGGGAAAGTGGACGTACCCAAATCGGGGAAACACTATAAATTGCTTGTGTACTTGTTGTGCTGTGTTGTTTTGTTTTCTTGTTCAGGTAAAATTTTAGTTCCGCAAATACGCTGCAAAGACACCTATCCCCCCCATAGGTGTAAGTAGTTGACACTAGGTGGACTTTCAAGTGGTATTAGAGGGAGGTTACTCATCAAAAAGGTTCACACCTTGAGTAGAATCCTGCCACTAGTGTCAAGAAGAAGACCGATATCTTCCATGGACGGACTCAAGCACTCCGGCAAGATCGCAGTATGCACCAGACTGAACTTTCCTATCTGGAAGGAAAGAATCAGATTCTACATGGAAGCAGTCGACCCCCGGCTCTTCATGATAGTGGAGGAAGGACCTTACATTCCCTCTAAGGCCTCCACCATTGATCCTACCAAGAAAGTACCCAAGAAACTTTAAGAAATGGACAAGGACGAAATGGTGCTGTTTGGACTCGACAAGAAAGCTCAGAACATCCTGGTAAGCGCAGTTGACGACTCCATGATGCAGAACTTCAGCAATTGCAGGACAGCCAAGGATCTCTGGAGCTGTCTGATTGTCCTAATGGAGGGCACAGATGAAGTGAGGGATGATCGGAGATCCCTCCTCAATCAGAAATATGAGGCCTTCAGACAAGGGCCAAAGGAGGAGATCAGAGTTACCTTCGAAAACTTTCTCAAGATCGTCAATGCACTCAAAGGATATGGAAGAGTGTTCACTGATGGTGAACTCAATGATAAGTTCCTTAGGTCCCTCACTAAGGAATGGGACACAAAGATATGCGCCATCCGCGAGTTTGGCAGACTTGCGGAAACTGATCCACAGATTCTGTTCGGGAAGCTCATGTCCTATGAGCTTCAGTTGAACACAAGGAAGGCTGAAGAGGAAGCAGAGAAAGCCGCGGCCAAAGAAAAGACGGTGGCCCTGAAATCCATTCAATCCAGAAAGGGCAAGGGTACCACTTCTTCCCGTGCGTGGAAGAGGGATGAAGAGGAAGACTCTGAGCCAAGCTCCTCCGACTCAGAATTGTCTGAGGAAGACTTATCCCTCATCACAAGGGAGTTCAAGAAGTTCCTCAAGCTGAGGAATCAGAGAAAGAGAAACGGCTCCTCGTCAAGGGATCAGAAGAAGAACTATTCTTCCGACAGGTATGTTTCCAAACCGAACAAACATCGCACATCTGACATTATTTGCTTTGGTTGCAACAAGCCAGGACACGTCGTGGCCGACTGCCATCAAGGCAAGAGGGAAAAGGGAAAGGGAGAGGAGCACTGGTCCTCAAAAGACAAGAAGAAGGAGAGGAGCTACATCACGAAGAAGCAAAAGACGCTGAGTGAATCTGACACATCAGATACCAGCGATGACGAGGAAGCGTACTTTGGGCTAATGGGTCACTGTGACTCGGAAGGAGATTGCCCCCCATTTACAGGGAAGGTAAAAGCTCGCACCCCTCTCTCCGACTCTGACTCTGATCCTGAGTCTCAGGATGATGACCCTGAGGATAGTGCTTCTGCTCGTGAAGCTGAGCTCCTCGATAAGTATGAGCTTCTGCTCAATACTTTCCTGGAGTGTCGAAAGAGACTGAAGGCTGAGAAGAAGGAAGTAAAATTCCTTAAAGGTGAGAGTGTTTCCCTGAGGGAAGAGATCACCAGTTTGATCTCCCTCCGACAGGAGCACTTGGACCTGACTTCAAAGCATTCAGAGTCTCTCAAGCTCCTTGATCTTAAGCAGGAGGAAGTCGACAAGTTGGAAGAACTACTTGCGGCAGAAAGGAAGATCGTCAAGAGCTTCTCTATGCCAAAAATTGTTCTTCCATTAGTTGATACCTCCTCTGCTCAAGCCAAAGGAGCTGGCTTGGGGCACGTAGGGGTATCTAGCTCCTCATCCAGGAGAAACAGGAACAGGAGAAAGAATAAGGCTGCCAAGAAAGCCTCTGCTGATGAGAAAGGAAAGGCCCCACTCAGCCCTGTTGAGTTCAGAAAGCCTAGCTTTCCCTGTTACCAACATGACTTTGAGTCAACATTTGGGCATCACTTTAGGCCCTCGGTTGCAAAGCCGAAGAGCCGATATGATGGGTGGACCTTTCCCCGTAACTTCAGTGAGAGTGTCTTTAAGGCACCTTTTGAGGAAATCCACTTGGGAAATTATGGTCACTTCTCTAGCGGCCATAATAGGAAGCAGGCACCTAAGGCCAAGCATGTTACACTGAAAAGCCAAGAGGTGAAGAAGTCATGTGACTGTGGTCATCATGTTGCCTCCACCTCCAGGTCTTCGGCCCCAGCTGAACCCTACGTTTCAAAGGTAAAGCAGGCGCCCAAGAGGAAGTATAACAGGTTTGACTGCTGGTGCTGTGGCAAAATTGGTCACTTTGCCGTGGATTGTTGGTTTAATCCAAGGTATAACGAGACTCCTTATGTTAGCAATGCGAGGCCGACCACTCGTAGAGTTAACCAATCGAGGGGGAGTATGCTAACAAGGAATCTAGGACCCAAGTTCGATTGGGTTCCTAAGGGAAATTAATTCTGTTTTGTAGGGATGTCCAAAGGCCAACAAAACTCCTATTTGGTATTTGGACAGTGGATGCTCCCGTCACATGACTGGGACAAGAAGCCTGCTGAGGGAGTACTCTTCAGTCGAGGATGGACCCAAAGTCATATTTGGGGGATCTGATCGGGGAGTCACCAGAGGTTACGGTACGATTTCCAACGGTATACTCTCTATCACTAACGTAGCTTATGTTGAAGGGTTAAATCATAACCTGATCTGCGTAAGCCAGTTATGTGATAAAGGGTATGACGTTAAGTTCTGCAAGGATAAATGCCTGATAATATCATGTGACTCTTCGGAGACCGTATTAACAGGCATTAGGAGCAGAAATATTTTCTGTTTAGACATTCTTAGTTTAGATTCTTCTACCCCAGTATGCCTCGTTGCTAAAGGCAGTGCATCTCTTTGTGAACAATGGCACAAGAGATTGGCACACATTAATTACAAGACAATTAATATGCTGTTTTCCAAAAACTTAGTAAGGGATGCTCCCATTATTAAGTGCATCAAAGATAGTCCATGTCCTGCATGTTAGATGGGCAAGCAGACTCGGGCTACCTTTAAGGGCATCCCAGACAAAGATTCCTCCAGATGTCTATATCTTCTGCACATGGACTTGTTTAGTCCAATGCAAGTTCATAGCTTAGGAGGGAAGTCGTATACGCTAGTGATTGTAGATGATCACTCTCGGTTTGCGTGGGTGTTCTTTTTAAAACGCAAGTCTGATACGTTTGACATCTTCACCAGTTTTGTCAAGCAGATACAGAACGAACTTAACTGCTCAGTGGTCAAAATCAGAAGTGACCACGGAACAGAGTTTGAGTCTGGGGCTATGACAGAGTTCTGTGAAAAGCTTGGTATCTTTCATGAGTTCTCCTCCCCTCGCACTCCTCAACAGAATGGAGTGGCGGAGAGGAGGAATAGAACACTCATTGAAGCATACAGGACAATGTTGAATGACGCTTCTCTCCCAGAATACTTCTGGGCCGAGGCGGTCAATACGGCCTGTCATGTACAAAACCGGGCATTGATCAACAAGAGCCATCGTAAGACTCCTTATGAGCTACTGAAAGGCAAGAAACCAACCATGTCCTATCTGAGGATTTTTGGCTGCAAATGTTATGTACTGAATAATGGGAAGTACCCGCGTACTAAGTTTGGTGAAAAATGCTTCGAAGGCATATTCATGGGCTATAGTAGCCACAGCCGGGCTTATAGAGTTTTCAACAAGAAAACCCTAGTGGTAGAGGAATCAATAAATGTTGTATTTGATGAAGGAAGCTTGCTTAACTGCATGACTTCTAGTTGTCTTCCTGAAGCTGCAGGTGCCAGACTTGAAAAGCTATAACTGGATGATCCCGAGAAAGATGCAACTCCAAAGTATGTCAAGGTCTCCACATCAATGCCGATCGGAGAAGTTGAAGCTCAAAATGAGGCAAATCCTTTAGAAGGAGGAGATGCCCAAGAAATAGTTGAAGCTCCTGATGCAAGAATTTTAGAGCTCAGACACGTGAGGGATCATCCCAGAAATCAAATCATTGGAGATCCCCGAGACGGTGTCAGAACTCGCCGAGGTACTCTTAACGAGATCTTGCATCTTAGCTTTCTATCGCAGGTGGAGCCAAAGAAGTTCGATGAAGCGAACAACGACGCATCGTGGATTTTGGCCATGCAAGAGGAGCTGCATCAATTCGAAAGATGCGAAGTCTGGACGCTGGTTCCCAGACCAAAGACGCAAAATGTGATTGGCACCAAGTGGATCTTCAGAAACAAGTTGGATGAACATGGAGTCATCATCAAGAATAAATCCAGACTGGTGGCTCAAGGATACAGACAGGAGGAGGGGATTGACTTTGACCAGACGTTTGCACCAGTTGCACGGCTCGAGGCGATCCGGCTATTCCTAGCCTATGCCTCTCACAAAGGATTCACTGTCTATCAGATGGACGTGAAATCGGCCTTCTTGAATGGAGATTTGAAAGAGGAAGTATACGTTGCTCAACCTCCAGGTTTTGTCAATCCTACTTATCCTAATCATGTATATTTTCTTAATAAAGCGCTATATGGCCTAAAATAAGCTCCTCGAGCTTGGTATGAGACATTATCTAGTTTTCTTCTTGAGAACAAGTTCTCTAGAGGAAAAATAGATAAGACATTATTTCTCAGGGAAGTCAAAGGCAAGATTTTGCTGGTGCAAATCTATGTTGATGACATTATATTCGGCTCAACGGACAACAATCTTTGCAAAACGTTTTCCAAACTTATGCAAGGAAAGTTTGAAATGAGCAGTATGGGAGAGCTGAAGTATTTCTTGGGACTTCAAGTGAAACAGTCTGAGGAAGGAATCTTCATTTCTCAGACGAAGTTCACAAATGAACTCCTCAAGAAATTCGGAATGGAGAATGCAACCTCTATGAGGACTCCAATAGGATCCACCATGTCTCTAGATAAGGATGAGAAAGGGAAACCTTTTGATGAAACAAAATACAGAAGCATCATTGGATCCCTGCTCTATCTTACTGCGAGTAGACCAGATATCATGTTCTCCACATGTGTTTGTGCCAGATATCAGGTGAACACTAAGGAATCTCATTATGTCGCTGCAAAGCGAATTCTCAGATACCTTAAAGGTACCCCTAATCTTGGCTTATGGTACCCGAGAAGCAATGATGTCGAGCTAATAGGGTTTTCAGATGCTGATTTTGCAGGGAGTAGGGATGACAGGAAAAGCACCTCCGGGACGTGTCAATTCCTCGGAAGAAGGCTTATTTCCTGGAACAGCAAGAAGCAGAATTGTGTAGCGACCTCCACTGCAGAGTCTGAGTACATCTCGGCTGGCAGCTGTTGCGCACAACTCCTATGGATAAGAAACCAGTTAGCCGACTATGACCTCTAGTTCAAGAAAGTACCGATGTACTGCGACTCCTCCAGTGCAATTGCTATTGCCAACAATCTGGTATCGCACAGCAGAACGAAGCATATTGAAGTGCGTTACCATTTCATTCGGGAGCACGTGGAGAACAAGGACATCTCTCTCTGCTATGTTCCCACTGACAAACAAATTGCAGACATCTTCACAAAGCCTTTGGACGAGGCCAAGTTCAGTCTTTTCAAAACTGAATTGGGGATGCTAAACCATGAGGAATGAAGACCACAGAAGCTCATGGCTCGTGTATCTAGGGGGAGCATCTGTCAGGCACTCAAGTGCAAGCATAGGTGCACGAACTGAGGGGGAGCATGGGGTCATATGCACCAGACCCCGATTTGCAGAAGCCGAAAAGGGGGAGATTACCCTCTCGGCTAAGGTTAAGGTGGCTCCACCCTCTCGGCTAAGGTTAAGGTGGCTCCAAGTTTTGCTCTCAAGTAATTGGTAATGAATATCTCTCTCAACTCAATTTTAAGTTTATGAGTTTCATTCCTATATGCTCGATTCACCTTAGCTTGTAGGGTTTAGGCTTCTTCAAATAGGGGGAGATTGTTGGGTATTGTATCCACAATGCACCTGATTTGAAGAAGCCCCTGAACAAGCTAAGGTAAATAGACAATGTATTTGATGAAATATTTCTAGTTGTGCTTGCAGTTATTCCATGCTAAGTACACACCAATGTCAGGGTACAGTGAGTCAATATACACGGGTCTGTACAACGTAATCCCTCATTGAGTAGATCAGTGTGTTGGCCTACGTGTACTCTCTCTATTGGGGTGTACTTAAGTTCAAGTACAGGGCTATGATAAAGCAAGAGCAGACAAGAAGCAAGGATGGGCCAAAGACCAGCTCATGGGTGGAAAGACGAGAATTCGTCTAAGTATAATTCGTCGAGAATCACTAAGTGATTCTCGCCGATTCGTCGAGAATCACTAGTGATTCTCGACGAGTCGACGAGAATCACTAGTTGATTCTTGCCGGGTTGGGCCGGCTGTCTCAACGCAGTCAGAAAAATCATCTAAGGCAGAATCGTCGAGAATCACCAAGTGATTCTCGCCGATTCGTCGAGAATGACTTTGCATTCTCGACGAGTCGGCGAGAATCCAAGGTGATTCCCACCGATTCTCCCCGGCCTCTACAACCTGTGCAGCCTGAATTCTCTAAGTAGAATTCGGCGAGAATCGTAAGTGATTCTCGCCGATTCGTCGAGAATCACTCACGATTCTCGCCGAATTTGACTTAGGTATTATTCCAACTCTGTCTGGACCGGTCCACGTTGTCTACGGGATTTTGAACCGAACTTCGGTCTTACTGCTGGTGGGGCCCACAACGGTCATCTCTTGACCTAGTGTATAAATACTCTGGTATTTGTGTACAGTAAGAAGAGATAGACGATATACGAAAGAAAGCGGCCGACGAAACCCTAAACTTGCGAACTTGCTCCGCCTCCGTCGCCACAGCCGATCACCGAAGTCGATCTCGATCTCCTCCAGATCCTCGGTGATAGAAGCCAAGTCCTGCACAGTGTCTCACGTGTCTATCCAGAGATCTTTTGTCTCTTGATTTGAGATAGGGAAATCTTTCCCTGTCCGAATCGATCGAGACGATCGATCCTCGTGTGACCGTTGGTAGACCTTGCCGACTTCGCTAAGAAGATTGGATCTCCAGTGCTTTGCTGCTGTGTTCAGTTGCCCCTGCCAACACCGAGAGCCCTGCCGCCGCTCGAAGCCGCCGCCGGTCTCGGGGAGATCCTCTCCAAGTGAGATCTAGGTTGTGGACTCTTCGTGACTTCAAGAACACGTCGTCGAACGAAGAGGGACACCTTATTCTCCATACGTTGTTTGTATCTCTTACAAGCTTTTTTCATTTCTTTGTAAAGGACCGTTTGGTCTCTAGTTGTAGGGTTGGGTGCAACCCGTGTTGTGGGAATGTTGACTCCTACGTGTGGAAGGGTTCCTTCCGTTAGTGCTTGGATTGGATTTCAATCCTGTTGGTGAAGTGACCGAGTCGTCCCTGGTTGGGAGATAGGTCGAAGGGGGAAAGTGGACGTACCCAAATCGGGGAACCACTATAAATTGCTTGTGTACTTGTTGTGCTGTGTTGTTTTGTTTTCTTGTGCAGGTAAAATTTTAGTTCCGCAAATACGCTGCAAAGACACCTATCCCCCCCATAGGTGTAAGTAGTTGACACTAGGTGGACTTTCACATTTAGCTCAATATAAGATTTTGATTCTAATTTATGCACACTTTCAACAGCCGTGCTCCACTCCTTAGTCTCAGCAATGTTCCTTTCACTCCGCTCACTACCCTTCTCATCCGCAACTTGCTGCACTCCAAGCAAATCGACTTTTGTTTCCCCTTCAGCCATCTTCAGCATTTCTACTACTTTCACCGCCCTGTCTTCCCCTTTCTACAGCACACCTGTCTCAACAGCACTAGGCAAACCGTTAGATAACACAACATTAAAATCCTGCAGTGTTCCGAGTTCATTCGGAATCATAGAGGGAAGGGATGGCGGTAAAGGTGAATTAACCTTGGATGCCAAGGTGATGCCGCTCGCGTTAAACTGCAACGTCGCCCCACTAGCTTTCAAGAATGGGACCCCTAAGATGGGTTTTGAAGCATTCCCCATTGGTCCCAGCACATGGAAATTAGTGACCACCACAGCCACGTTCAATATCACTTCCACCTCCTTTATCTCACCGTCGGTCTTCACTACCGACCCGTTGGCTAGCACGAGTGATTTCCGGACATTAGACTCAATATTTAAATTAAATTTTTCAACATCTTGCAAAGTAAGAATGTTGCAAGAAGATCTGGAATCACATATGGCCACTGTCTCTACCTCATTTATTTCACACTTAAGGGCCACTTCATTTTTAATACACTCATCCGTCTCCCCAACAAACTTCCCTTGCTCACAGGGATATTTTTCTGTGTCACTCGGGAGGGCGCCGGGAGTACGCTCAGAGAACACATGGGCCAATTTCCCCAGCCGCGTCTCCAAGTTTCTCATGGAGGCAGTCTGAGTGGCCATGTTGGATTGAGCCATCTCCACGAATTTCTCCATCATCTCTTCTAACGTACTCTTTCATGTCCCCTGCGCATTCTGATTAAAACTCGATTGCGGAAGTTGCTGCTGGCTATTAGAAGCTTCAATATCAAACTGATGCTGGCCTCCCTGCCACCTTTGACTTGGAGCATTTTGGTTCTAGGAGAAATTCGGATGATTTCTTGCATTCAGGTTGTTAGCATTATTATAAGGAGCAGCGCGGTTCTGATTATTTATAAAGTTCACACTCTCATTAGAAAATATACCTGAGGAATCAGCAAAAGCCTCTCCAGCTGGGCACTCATATGTATGATGGTCGGGGTTTCCACAACCCTGGCACGAAATAGCCATCACCAGAGCTGGAGGATGGGTCGATCTAGGCAGCAACATCATTCCATCAATAGTAGGATGGCTCTCCTCAGCTTGCGGCTGCACCACATTTACGTCGAAAAAATTTCTCGCACCTAACATCATTTCATCAATAGTAGGATGGCTCTCCTCAGCTTGCGGCTGCACCACATTTACATCGAAAAAATTTCTCGCACCCATATGTGCGTTTCTTCTAGCAGTCCAATACGTGCGATGAGAATCAGTGTCATGAAGAAGCCGCAAAGCCTCATAGGGAGTCAGTTAATGATAGTTCCTCCAGCCGCCACGTCGATCATGGCCCTTTAATTAGGCTCAATAGCAAAATAAAATATTTCAACCAAATTCTACGGCTCACAGCTGTGCTGGGTGCATCGACTCTACAGATCGACAAATCTCTCCCAGGCCTCAAATAATGTTTCCTGGTATAGCTGCTGGAAAGTAGCTATCTCCCTCCGGGCATTCACTATTTTGTCCACCTGGTGGAATTTGGCTAAGAACTTTGAGGAAAGAGCCTCCCACGTAGTCGCAGTCCCGGGAGCAATAGTGTGGAACAAGGTTTTCGCCTTGTCCCTTAGCGAAAATGGGAACAGCCTTAGCTTCACCACGTCATCTGTAATGCCGACATAGCAGAAGGTGCCATAGATCTCCGAGAATTCCGCCAGATGGAGCTACGAATCCTCACTTGGTAGGCCCGAAAACTGCGTGTTATTGCGGATCATGTTGAGGATGGCGGGCTTTATCTCGAAGTTGTGGTTCACGATGGCTGGGCCGAAACATGGGTAAACACTTCCCGCAGTAGGGGTAGTGAAGACACACATTGTCCTAATGCGGGGTCGGAACTCCTCTTAGTCCTCACCGACCCGTTCACTGAGGCCATTTCCTCCTTGACCTAAATCTTCCATTCTTTCTCTTCCTTCAGCAGCAGCAGCACGTTGGCGGGCTATCCTCGCTCGTGCGATTTCAAGATCAACTCTAAGATCTTCACCTCTATCCCTGGGGTTTGGATCTATCATATAACACACAAAACCGATCAAAATGCCAAAAACACTTACATCAACTTTTCTAATAGAAAAATACACACAACTATTGCACTCCATGGCAACGGCGCAAAAAACTTGATACAATATCGACAAGTGCACCGATCGTCGTCAAGTAATAAACTTGGGGAGTTATCCTCTGAGTATCGAATCTCTCGAGGAGTGTAGATTGGGAGTGTGATCTTCCTCATTGGCAAGTGATTGCAAATGCAACAAAGGTTTGGGGGTTGTGTTTTTGTTTTAGAACCACTAAAATTAATTACGCGGGTCACCTTCACTGCTTCGTAATGATGGAATACTCCGATGAGTATTAGGGTGTGTGGTCGTAACCGTTGAGGGTCGAAAACACCTCTTTGCAAAGACAGCCCCTAACAAACGTTAGTGTGGTATATCACCAAGCAACAACCCAAAGAAAGCAAAGAAAGTAAAGCCAAAATATGGACTACAACACCATTTGCAATAGTAAACCATCAAGAACATTGTTAAGAGTTCCTAGCAAGTCTAGCTAACATTCAAAGCATAGAAACAACATCCAAATGAGAGTAAAGAGGAGATTTACAACCCAATGTGTGAAGGCTAGCCATGATTCTCGGCCAGATTCGAAGGTTGTCGGTCTTCGTCCGCACTCGGTCGGTGGTTAATGTCCGAGGAAGCTTGAAGTGCTGTCACCTACTTCAAAGGTGTTTTCCCCATCTTCTTCACGATCCGTGAAGGCTGGTAGTTGCCAAAAAGCTCTTCAATGGCAGCGAGAAGCTGCTCCAAATGTTCCTCTTGAGATGGAGATGAAGAAAACATCGGAAGATCTTCTCTTGCGGTGAAGTTTGGAGGAAGAACGGTGGCCGGACGAGCTCTCCAAGGAGGAGAGAGGAAAAAATGGATGGAGGAAGATTTTCCCGCTTAGAGGAGTGGAAATGGCGGAATCTTTTTTTCTCTAGTCAACTCCTGAGCTTAAATACGAGTAGGTAAGAAAAATGGTCATGCACAGTTTGGCGCACGACCATGCGTTAACCGTGCGATATTAACTTTTAGGACAAAGCTTGTGGAGGAAGATGAGTTGACCCGTGCATTTTACTCGTGCATGGATGCTTCCGCCCGTGCGTGAAGGAAAATGCACGGGTAACCACAGAGCGCTTAAATTCCCTGAAAGCAGGTGGAACCGTTCGTTTTACTCACACACGGGCACTTCTGCTTGTGTGTGAACAAGTCACACGATTAACCACAGAGCGATATAAAACTAGATAGCTAGAGGAAAACCGTGTGTCTCCTTCGCTCACGGTTCTGAAGAAATCGTGCATGAAGAAATTGCAGGGTTGGTCAATCCTCTAGAGAAAACTGCAGAAAATGCACGATTTGGTTGAAAGTGTGCACTAAGGAAACACACGACCGTGCGTTTTCCATAAGTCAGAATTCCTGATTTGGGGGAAAACTGACCACCTGCACAACAAAAACCATAGTTGGAGCAAAAGCTCCCAGCACCAATATACAACATAAAATAACCAAATTCACACGGAGAGTACCTCAGTACTTACCCCCGACATCCCAGTGCAATTCACAAACCAAAATGGGCCGAAATAGTGCAACAATGGCTAAGTAAAGCCCTAATCAAATATATAACTTTTCCTACTGAAATAGTAGTGCACATGCAAGATAATAAGCCCAGATGAGTCCGAAAAACCCTATATAAATCAGACTCATCAACGCACTGCGCAAGATTTACACAAACCATAATAGTTTGAAGTACGTCATCACTCAAAAGGAATTAAATTTGCGCCAGTGTAGATGGTTAGAATATGTCGCGGATTACGATGTCGAGATCCAATATCATCTGGGAAAAGCTAATGTGGTAGCAGATGCCTTGAGTAGAAAGACCATGCAGATCTTTGGACTTTCGATGAAATCCTTGGTGGAGGAGTTTCTGTTGATGGATATCACAGTCGGAAGTAGCAATTCACCAAGCATCTTGGAAGTAGCAGAGCCTTCATGGATTATGCTTACAGGGCTACATTAAAAGGACGATCCTGATTTGTAGCACCTTCGTAGCAGAACTAAGAAAGGAGAATTACCAGACTTTTCTATTGATGATGCAGGTACTTTGAAGTATCAAGATAGATATCGTATCCTTGCAATCGAGGATATTCGAGTTAAGTTGTGCATTGAGGTGCATAGTTCTAGTGTTGCCTACCACCCTGGTTCTACTAAGATGTATAGAGATTTTAAATAGATCGTTTGGTGTTATGGAATGAAGAATGATATAGACAAGTTTGTGTCTGAGTGCTTCACCTCAAGCGTGTTAAGGCAGATCATGGATGGCCTAGTGACAATCTGACTCCTTTGGAGACTCCAAGTTGGAAGTGGAAGAGTATTTCGATGGATTTTATTACTGGTTTGCCAAGATCTCCCCAAGGACATGATTCAGTGTGGGTCATTGTTGACAGACTAATGAAGTGTGCTCACTTCGTGCCATTCAAGATTGATTACTCCATGAAGAAAATATCAGAGTTATAATTAGATGAGGTCATTAGACTACATGGAGTTCCTGTTAGTATTATGTTGGATCAAGATTTCAGGTTTAAGTCTCATTTTTGGAAGAGTTTATAGGGATGGTTTGGTACCGAACTCAGATATTCAACCACTTATCATCTACAGACTAATGGTCAGACGGAGAGAATAAATTAGATTGTTAAAGATATGATAAGATGTTACATCTTAGACCATGGAGGAGCGTGGGACGAGTAGTTGAGATTGATGGAATTCACTTATAATAACAGTTACCAGGAGAGCTTGCAGATGGACATATTTGAGGCTTTGTTTGGGAGACGTTGCATGACTCCCTTATTTTGGGACGAAGTTGGTGAAGGACCGTTGTTGGGTACAGAAGCTTTGGAAGAGATGAATTCTTATGTGACACACATTCGAGAGAAGCTTCGAATAGCTCAGGAGTATTATGAGAAGAACGCTAATTAGAGAAGGATTGATCTGGAAGTTGTAGTTAGAGACATGGTGTTTCTTAAGGTTTCTCCGATGTCCGGTGTTAAGAGGTTTGGAAAGAACCATAAGTTGGATCCTAGGTATATGAGACTTTTCTAAGTTGTTCAACACATCAAAGTGTCAGCTTATATTCTGGATTTGCCCGCAAAGTTTCCTGGTGTGCACGATGTGTTTCATGTGAGCTAGTTGTGGAAATGTGTGCTTAGTGACCAATATGTTATTGATTAAGTGCCTCAGTTGCAGCCTAACCTTTCTTATGTGGATATGTCTATTCGCATTCTAGATACTCAAGTTTGGGTGTTACAAAGGAAGACAATACCAATGGTCAAAGTTTTATGGCGAAACCAAGACGTGGAAAGCGTGACTTGGGAGTTGGAGTCAATTGTGAGAGAGGCTCATCCTCATCTGTTTCCTTAGTTTCTTTGGTAAGTGTTCTATTCAATAACCCTTGGTTATTTTCCTTCTTTAGAAGATTCTTTCGTGTATCATGTGTAATGGCCCGGCCCACGGCTCAGAGGCTGCCGCACCCGAATGGGCCGCACAACGTGGCCTAGAATCCGGCACCGTTAACAAGGCCTGCATGCCGTACACCCCAACACAAATCTCCGCGGTTGTTTCTCGCCACGGTAGTTTGTTGCCAGGGTTCGAACCCACGGCCTTGACCATAACACTCTCTTCCAACAGAGCTGATCACCAACTGAGCTGCAGCTCAGTTGGTGATCAGCTCTGTTGGAAGAGAGTGTTATGGTCAAGGCCGTGGGTTCGAACCCTGGCAACAAACTACCGTGGCGAGAAACAACCGCGGAGATTTGTGTTGGGGTGTACGGCATGCAGGCCTTGTTAACGGTGCCGGATTCCAGGCCACGCTGTGCGGCCCATTCGGGTGCGGCAGCCTCTGAGCCGCGGGCCGGGCCGTTACAAAAAAAGTGCACTTTTTTTGTAACGGCCCGGCCCGCGGCTCAGAGGCTGCCGCACCCGAATGGGCCGCACAGCGTGGCCTGGAATCCGGCACCGTTAACAAGGCCTGCAGGCCGTACACCCCAACGCCTCTCCGGCCTGTTTCTCAGCAACAATGCGTTGTTGGCACAGGGATTCGAACCCGCAACCCTTGACCATAACACTCTCTTCCAACAGAGCTGATCACCAACTGTCACAACCCGCATTTTCTCAGTATAAAAATACTATCAGAGTGAGAGAAAATACGAGATCGTGATGCCACGCCGTGTAGGGGACAATTGCAGACGTTCAGGCAATCCTGTCCTATCACTTATTTTTATAAAAAGACTATAAGTTATGGTTTAAAACATTGTTTTATTATTAGGTATGCTGATCGTGTTCTCAGTCTAGGGGATCAACTAGTCCACGGGTTAGAAAGTATAGGTTTACACAGCGGAAAACAATAGTTTGATCCATTTATCATCCTATATGAGAATAAAAATTCAGCATAAAATACAATGAACATGTGACTTCTAGATTTATATAAGTAGTGAAAACTGTTTTTTTTATAACCCTTAAAATATTTATTTGATCTCTTGAAAAGCCGTTACAAACACTAGTTTGTAACGGCCCGGCCCGCAGCTCAGAGGCTGCCGCACCCGAATGGGCCGCACAGCATGACCTGGAATCCGGCACCGTTAACAAGGCCTGCAGGCCGTACACCCCAACGCCTCTCCGTCATGTTTCTCAACAACAGGGCATTGTTGGCGCAGGGATTCGAACCCGCAACCCTTGATAACATTCCTTCAACAGAAGCTATCACCAACTGAGCTGCAGCTTAGTTGGTGATAGCTTCTGTTGAAGGAATGTTATCAAGGGTTGCGGGTTCGAATCCCAGCGCCAACAACGCGCTGTTGCTGAGAAACAGGACGGAGAGGCGTTGGGGTGTATGGCCTGCAGGCCTTGTTAACGGTGCCGGATTCAAGGCCACGCTGTGCGGCCCATTCGGGTGCGGCAGCCTCTGAGCCGCGGGCCGGGCCATTACATCATGTTTCGGGACAAAACTTCCTTTTAGGGGGAGTGGCTGTAACGCCCCTGATTTTTCGATGTTTATTTTAATTCCTTTAGTGGCGTATTTTTGACGTCATGACATTACGTTGATGCATAGTTGACTGGTACTCTTGCTGGAGCGTGACATTTGCTCACTGGTATCCGAGGTTTTGACTTAGAATATTAGCTTGGCTAATTTCTAGTGTTTTTTTTGAGATATCCCTTGCAAGCCTGGTTTGTTTTAGAACTCGGTGGAGTTTTTTTTGGGATAGTTTGGGTTTTGGGCATCGGGGAGTTATTACCCGAGTTTGGGTCATCATATTTTGATTTCGACTTCACCGTTGGATTAATAGCGTCGATATTTAGCTATGGTGCGATTTTCGTAGAATTCGGTGTTGGTTTGAGTTTCGGGTCGTTTGGACGTTTATTTGGTAATTAATTATAATACAATATAATATTACTTATATAAATATAAATAGTTAATTATGTGATAGAAACCCTATTCATTGTCTTCCTCCTGAGCCATCGCCCTGTTTTGCATAAGAGAAGAACGACAAACATTTCTAGGCTTTCGACCACTGATTGCAGGAGCTTTGGTGCTCGAAATCATCATATGAGAGTGGATTCAGACAGCTTTCTCCGAGATCTACGTGTATGCAGTGAGTTTTTCCCGTTTCTTGAGTTTTTGGACGTTAGGTTATGCAGTTTTGACCCACTTTTTCCTTGAAAAGTTTCAGAAAGTGTAGCCAAGGTGTTCTTGTAGCTGAATCCGTGAGAAAGGGCGCTTGTGTGGCTGGATTTCTGGAGATAGAGGCAAGTGGTGATTTCTTCCCCTTGCCAAGAGCTTTCCACGTGTTTTCTAGTTGATTTTCTTCTTCCCTCCTTAGTGTTAGGTGTAATGTAGTTATCCGCCAAGTTCGATCTACTGTATATTGAAAAGTCCCCAGTCAAGTAAAGGTAGGATTCGTCGTATATGACTATTAGTCTAAGTAGGATTCGTCGAGTATATGGATATTAGTCTATGCAAATCTCGCCATATATGATAGAATAAGTTTAGACAAATTCGTTGAATATGATCTTTAGCTTAGGTATGAAGATTCGTCGAGTATGGTGGGGTTAGCCTGATTGAAATCCGTCTAGTATGGTCTTGGATTAAGTCTAATTCGTCGAATAGTATAGGCATTGAGTAGAGTTAGATTAGTCGAGTAATCTTGACGAATTTGCCGAGTATTAGCCTTTATCGTTGAGTGTAGTCTTAACGTTGAGTGATTCTTGAGACTAAGGAAATTTTGTCGAGTATTCAAGTTGAATTCGTCGAATGCCAGTCTTGGCGTTGAGTGAATTAGACTTGGCATTGAGAACTATCTGTTTGATAGGTCGACTATCTGTTTTGTTTGATAACTCGACTATCTGTTTGATAGGTCGACTATCTGTTTTGTTTGATAGTTCGACTATCTGTTTGATAGGTCGACTATCTGTTTTGCTTGATAGTTCGACTATCTGTCTTGATAAGTCGACTATCTGATAGCTCGACTATCTGTTCTAATAGGTCGACTATCTGCTGTGGTAGTTCGACTATCTTCTTTGATAGTTCGACTATCTGTGTCGTTCGACTATCTGTCCGATAAGTCGACGATCTCCGTGCTTCGGTCGACGATCTCCGAGGATCGTTCGACGTCTTTTTGTCTGTCTTTAGTAAAGTTATAGTATGTATTTCTTATCTGCTTGGCATATTTTATTAAAGTATATTTCATTGATATTATGCTATTATTTCCAGGCAATCTCTGCTCCATTCTTTATGCATGAGCCAATCTTTATCTAACAAAGTGTTTTGTCTTATTAGTTGAAATATATTTTCTGCTTTATCTGCCAGGCTGTCCTTTATAGCCGTTAGACTCAGAAAGTCTTCTCTGGCCGTAAAGAGCTCTTTCTGATGTGACTTTTTCTAGCACTCTTTTATCAGATTGGATATACAGCTTCTTAGAAAGCTTTATCCCCTTATAGCATGTCTGCCTGCAGGATATACTTTTGCTTTGTGCTATTTGCAGCCCAGTTTGCAGATTCCAGAAGAAGACAAAGTTCAAACTCAGATAAGAGCCGTTGCAAAGGCTCATATATAAAGAGCTTCTTTTTGAAAGAATATACACACAGACAAACAGATATATAATTTACAAGAAGTTTTACTCTCAGCAGCATAGAGATCTACAGCTCTCAGAAATTCACATTCAACTGAGAAGATCAAATCTCCTCAGCATTCTTCTTCCTCCTGAGTTCATCCTGCTCTCAGGAAGACTTTCGCTCAGAGGCTTTTTAGAAGAAGAAGAAGAAGAAAGGAAGCTGATTGAAGAAGAACACCTTTTCCAAATCAAGAGTCTTCTCCAAGCTTCTCCTTCAGAACTCTAAGACAGTTCTTTGTCTTAGTTCAGAAGAGCTCCTGCACCCTGAAGCAAGACTCCTTCCTGGATATTCTCTAAGCCAGGGGGAGCCTTGATTCCTTAAAGCTTTCCAGCTCTGTGCAATCAACTAGCTTCTCTAATTTGTTTTAACAATAGAGAAGAAACTTTAACTCTCTCAACCTCTTGTACAAAGGGTTATTACTCCCTTCAAAAGTGAACCTTGGTGGCAGGGCACCTGATCAAAAAACTGTGTTGGATTTTGAGCTCCTGATCAAAAGCTCAAAGGGTCTACTTGATCTACCTGAAGCAGATCAGTTGGTGGCAGGGCACCTGAACAAAAACCTGTAGTGGATTCCTACCAGGGTGGTAGAAGAGTGGACGTACCTATTTAGAGGGAACCACTATAAACTTCTTGTGTCGTCTGTGTTGCTGATTTAATTTATTGCACTGTGGCTGTGAGTAGAAATAACTAGGATTGCTAGTTGCTGTGATAGGACCCAAGCTTAATTGTAATTACAGTTAGCTCTCTCTTGTGCACTACACTTTGTGTTAGGCTCCAGGGTTTCAATTATCTATAAACTTATTCTGCAAATTAACTCTAAGGGAGTTAAGTAGGGTGTTATAATTTTTGAATACTCTATTCACCCCCCTCTAGAGTTGTATCTATCCTCACTTTCAATTGGTATCAAAGGGAGGTTGACTGACTGTACAGGCTAACACCTGAGTCACAAGATCCTGATAGATACCAAGCTTATAGATATTCACTTCATGGCCCAGTCCAAGGATTACTCTAGCACCAAACCTCCAGCATGCAACCTAGCTAAGTTTAGCATCTGGAAGGCAAGAATAAGATTATATATGAACTCTATTGATGAAGACATCTTCTCCTCTATTTTGACAGGACCTCCAGCACCTCCTACTGCAACCACTGCTACAACATCTACAAATCTAAGTGCAGTGCCTCCTCCAGATTACAATGATGCCTACAAGAAGGCAAAGATAGCTGATGCCAAAGCTATGAACATTCTGGCTCAGACTATGTCTGATGAAATTTTCCAGAAAGTGGCTGATTGCACCTCTGCAAAAGCCATGTGGGACTCACTGAACCAGATTGTAGCTGGTTCAGCTGATGAAAGGAAGGAAAAAAGGTCCAACCTTATATCCCAATATGAAAACTTCAAGAAAACTGAAGCTGAATCAGTTGAAGCCATGTACACCAGACTCAGCTCAATCATCAATGAGCTGAGAACTCTTGATAAGGAAATTACATTGACAGAGGTCAATGATAAGATACTAATGTGCTTCCACAGCATATGGGATCTTAGGATTTGGCCTATCAAGGAGGCCAGAAGTACAACTGAAATCTCAACAGAAGCTCTCCTTGGCAAGCTCAAGTCTTTTGAGCAAGTGCTGAAGACCAGGGAAGCTAAGGCTGAAGCAAATACTCTAAATACAGCAAGAAAAGAGCAAACTCTTGCTCTCAAAGCTGCTGATACTTTAGAAGGAAGCCAATCCAATGAGGAACTGATGGCACTCTTTGCCAAAAGGTTTCTCAAGATGGGAAGAAAAGACTTCAGAAAGAAATCTTCAAGATATAAAGATAAACCAAGGTATGATAGATCTCCTGCTAAAGAAATCATTTGTTATGGTTGTAGGAAACCTGGACACATTCTACCAGAGTGTCCAGAGGAAAAGAGCAAAGAAAAGAGAAAGGAAAAAGACCATCACAGGAAACACTCAAGTCCTCCTCCTACAAAAATAAGAAAAAGGAGAAGGGATTTGTTGCTGAGACCTGGAGTGATTCAGATGAGAAATCTTCCTCCTCAAGCTCCAGTGAGGATGAGGAAGAGAAGAATGTAAAGGAAATCTGCCTTATGGCTATTGATGCCTGCAGCAATCACTCAGCTGCAGAGAGTTCTGATGATGATGAAGAGATGCCTACAGAAGATCAGGTATTATCTTCATATGATTTTTCTTCTTCTGAATTTAAATCTGAATTTAAATCCCTTTGTTTAGATCTAATTAGTTCAGAAAAGGAAATTAAGGAACTTAGAAATAAGTTAGCTGAATCAGAATCTATCTCCATTGAAAATGCTAGGTTAGAAGCAAAACTCACTAAATCTAGTGATGAAATAAAGTTTCTTAAAAATGAACTAGTAAAGTCCAAGAGATTGGAAGAATCATTAAATGGTAGAAGCCTTAAGTTGCTAGAAATCACTAGCATGACAAACACTAGGTCAGGCAATAATAAGCTAGGCTTAGGAGCTTCATCATGTGAACCCCCAATTATTCTTAAAAATCATCTTTCAACTCCAGTGAACTTTATTTCAGCTGATGGGATAAAGAACACTGAGCAAGTAAGACAAGTTAATCAAGCCTTAAATAAAGCTAAGAGAGAAAAGAGAAAACAAAAGTTTAAGGAAATACAAAAAGCGTCAAACGCTGCTCGACGATCGCAGGCTCAGTGGTCGAACGAAGCTTGACGATCTGAGCATCCATCGCCGAACGCTGATCGACATTTTCAATATGAATTTCAAAATTACCACAAGAACGTTAGAAACCTTAATATGAATAGAAACCCTAGGTTTGTGGACCCATTAACTGTATGGAGCATCCCACCTAAGAGATCTTACCCTTTAGGATATAAACCCCAACCTGCTTATTCTTTTATTTCTAGTTTTCATTATGTGAAGAATAATGGACCCAAGGTTACCTTGGTTCACAATGTTTAACTTAACTCACTACAAGTGAAGACCTATCCTATCACTCAGGACAAGTAGTATTTGGATAGTGGTTGCTCCAAACATATGACAGGGAACAAAGAAAATCTATCAAAATTCAAGGCCAAGCTTGGACCAAAGGTGATCTTTGGGGATTCTAGCTGTGGTCAAACTGAAGGATATGGTAGGATTACCATTGGAGCAGTAACTTTCTAAAGGGTTGCATATGTAACTGGACTGAAGCATAATCTTATCTCAGTAAGTCAGTTATGTGATGCAGGGTATCAGGTATCTTTCACTAACTCTCTCTGTAATATTACTTTAAATAGTAATGATGTGTTAGTAGGTATTAGACAAGGTAATATTTATTTAGTAGATTTTAATTCAACCCATTTTGAAATCTGCTTATTTAATGAAGTAACAAATAACAACACCTTATGGCATAAAAGGCTTAGCCATGTTAACCTCAAGAACATATCTAGGTTATCTAAATACAACCTTGTTAGAGGTTTACCTTCTTGCCCCTACAAGAAGGAGAGCCAATGCAAGGCTTGTCAATTAGCAAGCAAACCAAAAATTCATTTAAATTTGTAAATAAAAGTGATTCACCTAGAATCCTGTATCTATTACATTTGGACCTTTTTGGCCCAATAAATGTACAGAGTCTAGGAGGGAAGTATTACACTTTAGTAATTGTAGACGACTTCTCTAGGTTCACTTGGGTGTTCTTCTTGAGAACTAAGGCTGATAACTTCAAGGTTCTTACAGACTTTCTACTTTGTGTGCAGACTGAGTATTCTACTCATGTGGCCTTGATCAGAAGTGATCATGGTACTGAGTTTGAGTCTCTTCTCATGCAAGAATTCTATGAGAAAGAAGGTATCAAACATAGCTTCTTTGCTCCTAGAACTCCCCAACAAAATGAGGTAGTGGAAAGGAAAAATAGAACCCTGATTGAAGCTGCAGGAACACTATTGGCAGATGCTAATATGCCTCTCTCCTATTGGGCAGAAGCTGTTAGCACAGCTAATTATGTTCTGAACAGAAGTCTTATACACAAGCTTAAGTGTAAAACTCCTTATGAGTTGCTTAAAGGAAAGAAACCTAAAATAAATTATTTTAGAGTGTTTGGTTGTGTAGTATACATTCATAATAACAATAAAGAATACCTTAGAAAGTTTGAAGCAAAAGCTTCAATGGGAATCTTTCTTGGATATTCCCAAGTAAGCAAAGCTTATAGGGTATTTAATAAATTAAATTCTAAAATTGAGGAATTTGTGCATGTGTCCTTTGATGAATCTCAGATGTTTTACAAGGAGAAGGAAACTTCTCCTTCCTCAAGTTCATTGCATGTACCAGAAGTCAATAAAGATGTCACTCAAGAGATTATCCATCTATCAACTCTTCATATCACCGATTCAGACAGTGATGAAGACTTTGCAGAAGCTGTTGTTGTACCACCAACAGTTGATCCAATTCCTCCTGAGGAATTAATCCCAACTATTGCTGAAGATCACATCCCACCTGCTGATATTGTCACACTTAGAGATCATCCTACATCTCAAGTGATTGGAGACATATCAGCTGGTGTACAAACAAGACATCAATTAAGACAGGATGTGATGCATGCTTGTTTCCTTTCACAGATTTAGCCCCTCACCATTAAAGATGCTGAGCTAGATCCCCACTGAATCATTGCTATGCAAGAGGAACTCAATCAGTTTGAAAGATGTAAAGTATGGACTTTGGTTCCAAGACCTAAAGGCCAACTGATCATAGGCACCAAGTGGGTGTTTAGAAACAAGTTGGATGCAAATGGAATTATTGTAAGGAATAAAGCTAGGCTTGTAGCTCAGGGCTACAGATAGGAGGAAGGTATAGATTATTACCAAACCTTTTCTCCTGTTGCAAGGCTAGAGGCAATAAGGATCTTTCTAGCCTATGCAGCCTATATGAAGTTTAAGGTCTTTCAGATGGATGTCAAAAGTGCATTTCTAAATGGTGAGCTAAAGGAAGAGGTATTTGTTGAACAACCTCCTGGGTTTGTCTCTTCAACGCAACCCTCACATGTTTTCAAGTTGCAAAAAACACTTTATGGACTTAAACAAGCACCTAGAGCCTGGTATGAGACTCTAGCTAGTTTCCTGTTAGAGCACAACTTTGTTAGGGGAGTAGTTGATAGAACCCTTTTCATCAAGCACCACAAGGACACAATCCTGTTAGTTCAAGTGTATGTGGATGATATTATTTTTGGTTCCACTGATCCCAAACTGTGCAAAAAGTTCTCTGACTTGATGCATTCTAAGTTTGAGATGAGTAGTATGGGTGAGCTATCTTACTTTCTTGGTCTCCAAGTAAAGCAAGATGCTGATGGCATCTTCATCTCCCAATCCAAATATGCCAAGGAATTGGTGAAGAAGTTTGGGATGGCTGATGCTTCAGCAATGCATACACCTATGGCTACTAATGTAGTTATAGATTCTGATGATCACAGTAAGCCAAGTTGATCAAAAGAATTATAGGGCCATTGTTGGTTCCCTATTGTATTTAACTGCAAGTAGACCAGATATAATGTTTGCTACATGCTTATGTGCTAGATTCCAGGTCAACCCCAAGGAATCTCATCTGATTCTTCTCAAGAGAATCTTGAGATACCTGAAGGGATGTCCAAATCTAGGACTATGGTACCCAGCTGAGTCAGAATTTGAGTTAATTGGATACTCTGATTCTGATTATGCTGGTTGTAGAGTTGACAGGAAAAGTACCTCAGGAACTTGCCAGTTCCTGGGAGAGAGATTGGTCTCTTGGTTCTATAAGAAGCAGGCTTCTGTCTCAACTTCAACTATAGAGGCTGAATATATAGCAGCTGCTAGTTGTTGTTCACAGATCCTGTGGATTAAAAACTAGCTTTTGGATTATGGGTACACACACCACTACTAGAAAACTGACTTTTAGCCACGGCAGATTGCCGTGGCTAAAAGTCCAAAACCGTGGCTAAAGACTTTTAGCCACGGTCTGCCCACGGAAAATGGGCGTGGGCAATATGAGCGTGGCTAAAAGTCCAAACCGTGGCTAAAAGTCCAAAACCGTGGCTAATACTGGACTTTTAGCCACGGTTCATTGCCGTGGCTAATAGTGGACTTTTAGCCACGGTTTAATTGCCGTGGTTAAAAGGCTACTCATAACATAAAAAATTCAGGCCGCCGCCGCCGCCGCCCGGCCGCCGCCGCCGCCGCCGCCGCCGCCCGGCCGCCGCCGCAGCCCGGCCGCCGCCGCCGCCCGGCCGCCGCCGCCGCTGCCGCCGCCGCCCCCCGGCCGCCGCCGCCGCCCGGCCGCCGCCGCCGCCCGGCCGCCGCCGCCGCCATATTTATTTCAAAGGCTAATTGAAATAAATTCCTTATAAACCCAAAAATCTCATTTTGTTTTTACGGTGTGGGACTAAACGATGCCACGACCTTTTGCCACGGTTCAGGCAAACCGTGGCTAATACTAGACTTTTAGCCACGGTTCAGGCAAACCGTGGCTAAAAGTCCAGTATTAGCCACGGAATAAAACCGTGGCTAATACTCACTATTAGCCACGATTTTTCCCTGTGGCAAATGAAACCGTGGCTAAAAGCCATTTTTCTAGTAGTGCACAAGAACACAAAAATCATGTGTGACAGTACCAGTGCTATCTCCATTGCACAAAATCCTATGCACCACTCTAGAACCAAGCACATTGAGATTAGACACCATTTCCTGAGAGATTGTGTGGAAAAGAACAAGATCAGCCTTGAGTTCATATCCACTGACCTTCAGAGAGGTGATATTTTCACCAAGCCTTTAGATGAACAGAAGCATTTGTTCTTTTTGGTTCAACTAGGCATGATTAATGGAAAAGACTAAGTGTGATGTCTGCCTTTATTGAAACTTGTTTGAAGATTGTCGAACGACGTTCGAAGATAGTCGATCGGATCAAGCCTATCGTCGACCTATGGTTGATGATGGCTTATCTGCTTGAAGATCGTCGACCGACATTCGCAGATCGTCGAACAGGTCGAGCCTATAGTCGATCTATGGTTGACGACAGCTTGTTGTTTGTGAAGACAGAAATAGTCGAACGATTGATCGACTACTCTACTTCAGGAACGATCGTCGAACGACCGTTCGACCATCGTCTCCAGTATCTTTTAAAATAGATCGACGATTGCTGTTTTAATATAAAACCGATGGTCGACCTAGGTTAAGAGATCGTTCTTTTTATCGTCGACGGAGAGCATCTTTTCGCATTCCGTCTTTCTGCTTGCTCCCTATCTCGCAATTTCTGCCGTTTTGCCTTCGCCGTCTCTCTCGCCTTCTCTCGCCTTCTCCAACCCTAGTTTCTCTAACCCCTTCGATGATGATTGATCCAGCCCTCCTTGTTGGGTATTGTATCCACAATGTACCTGATTTGAAGAAGCCCCTAAACAAGTTAGGGTGAATTCACTATGTATTTGAAGAATTTCTTCTAGTTATGCTTGCAGCTATTCATTGCTAAGTACACACCAATGTCAGGGTGCAGTAGGTCAATATACATGGGTCTGTGCAACGTAATCCCTCATTGAGCAGATCAGTGTGTTGGCTTACGTGTACTCTCTCTATTGGAGTGTACTTATTTCCCAGCACAGGGTCATGAAAGATCATGAGCAGACAAGGAGCAAGGATGGGCCAAAGATCAGCTCACGGGTTGAAAGACGAGAATCGTCTAAGTGTAAATCGTCGAGAATCACTAAGTGATTCTCGCCGAGTCGTCGAGAATCACTAGATGATTCTCGCCGGGTTGGGCCGGCTGTCTCGACGCAGTCAGAAAATTCTCTAAGGCAGAATCGTCGAGAATCACTAAGTGATTCTCGCCGATTCGTCGAGAATGACTTTGCATTCTCGAGGATTCGGCGAGAATCAAATGTGATTCCCGCCGATTCTCCCCGGCCTCTATAACCTGTGCAGCCAGAATTCGCCAAGTAGAATTCGGCGAGAATCGTAAGTGATTCTCCCCGATTCGTCGAGAATCACCTACGATTCTCGCCGATTTTGCCTTGGGCGATTTTTCCGAATTCCTGGACCGGTCCATGTTACCTGTAACTATTTGAACTGGACTTTGGTCTTTGCGTTGGTGGGGCCCACAACGGTCATCTCCATGACCTATTGTATAAATACACAGGTATTTGTGTACAGTGGTTGACGGATACAGAATACGAAAGCCGAGCCGCCGACTAACCCTAAAATTGCGAACCAGCTCCGCCTCCGTCGCCGCCGCTCGTGCAGTGGTCACCGTAGCTGATCTCGATCTCCTCCAGATCCCCGGTGATAGAAGCCAAGTCTTGCACAGCATCTCACGCGTCTAACCAGAGATCTTTTGTCTCTTGATTTGAGATAGGGAAATCCATCCCCGTCCGAATCGATCGAGACGATCGATCCTAGTGTGACCGTTGGAAGACCTTGCCGACTTCGCTAAGAAGATTGAATCTCCAGTGCATCGCTGCTGTTTTCAGTTGCCGCCGCCAACACCGACAGCCTTGCCGCCGCCCTTTGCCGCCGCCGGTCTCGGGGAGATTTTCTCCAAGAAAGATCAAGGGTTGTGGACTTTTTGTTGCCTACAAGAACACGTAGTCTAACGAAAATGGACACCTAGATCTTAAAGTTGTTTGTATTTCTTATACACTCCAATTTCTTTTTCATTGCAAAGGAACATTTGGTTCCTAGTTTTAGGGTTGGGTGCAACCCGTGTTGTGGGAGTGTTGACTCCTACGTGTGGAAGGGTTCCTTCTGATAGTGCAAGGATTAGATTTCAATCCTGTTGGTGAAGTGACCGAGTCGTCCCTGGTTGGGAGATAGGTCGAAGGGGAAAGTGGACGTACCCAAATCGGGGAACCACTATAAATTGCCTGTGTTATTTTCTGTGCTGTGTGGTTTGTTTTGATTCTGCAGGTACCGTTTTTAATTCAGCAAAAGCGACAAAAGTCACCTATCCCCCCATAGGTGAAGGTAGTTGACACCAGGTGAACTTACAAGTGGTATAAGAGGGAGGTTGCTCATCAAAAAGGTTCACACCTTGAGTAGAATCCTGCCACCAGTGTCAAGAAGAAGACCGATATCTTCCATGGACAGACTCAAGCACTCCGGCAAAATCCCTGTGTGCACCAGACTGAACTTTCCTATCTGGAAGAAAAGAATCAGATTCTACATGGAAGCAGTCGACCCCCGGCTATTCATGATAGTGGAGGAGGGACCTTACATTCCCACTAAGGCCTCCACCATTGATCCTACCAAGAAAGTGCCCAAGAAACTTTCGGAAATGGACAAGGACGAAATGGTGCTGTTCGGACTCGACAAGAAAGCTCAGAACATCCTGGTAAGCGCAGTTGACGACTCTATGATGCAGAACTTCTGTAACTGCAGGACAGCCAAGGATCTCTAGAGCTGCCTGATTGTATTAATGGAGGGCACGGATGAAGTGAGGGATGATCGGAGATCCCTCCTCAACCAGAAATATGAGGCCTTCAGGCAAGGGCCCAAGGAGGAGATCGGAGTTACCTTCGAAAACTTCCTCAAGATCGTCAATGCTTTCAAGGGATATAGAAGAGTGTTCACTGACGGTGAGCTCAATGCTAAGTTCCTTAGGTCCCTTACTAAGGAATGGGACACGAAGATCTACGCCATCCGAGAGTTTGGCAGACTTACGGAAACCGACCCTCAGATTCTGTTTGGGAAGCTCATGTTCTATGAGCTTCAATTGAACACAAGGAAGGCCGAAGAGGAAGCAGAGAAAGCCGCAGCCAAAGAAAAGACCATGGCCCTAAAAGCCATTCATTCCAGAAAGGGCAAGGGTGCTGCTTCTTCCCGTGCGTGGAAGAAGGATGAAGAGGAAGACTCTGAGCCAAGCTCCTCCGGCTCAGAATTGTCTGAGGAAGACTTATCCCTTATCACACGGAAATTCAAGAAGTTCCTCAAGCTGAGGAATCAGAGAAAGGGAAACGGCTCCTCTTCAAGGGATCAAAAGAAGAACTATTCTTCTGACAGGTATGTTTCCAAACCGAACAAACACCGCTCATCTGACATTATTTGCTTTGGTTGTAATAAGCCAGGACACGTCGTGGCCGACTGCCATCAAGGCAAGAGGGTAAAGGGAAAGGGAGAGGAGCACAGGTCCTCAAAAGACAAGAAGAAGGAGAGGAGTTACATCGCGAAGATGCCAAAGATGCTAAGTGAATCTGACACATCAGACACCAGTGATGACGAGGAAGCCTACTTTGGGCTAATGGGTCGCTGTGACTCGGAAGGAGATTGCCCCCCATTTACTGGGAAGGTAAAAGCTCACACCCCTCTCTCTGACTCTGACTCCGATCCTGAGTCTCAGGATGATGACCCTGAGGATAGCCCTTCGGCCCGTGAAGCTGAGCTCCTCGATAAGTATGAGCTTCTGCTCAATACTTTCGAGGAATGTCGAAAGAGACTGAAGGATGAGAAGAAGGAAGTTAAATTCCTTAAAGGTGAGAGTGTATCCCTGAGGGAAGAGATCACCAGTTTGATCTCCCTCCGACAGGAGCACTCGGACCTGGCCTCAAAGCATTCTGAGTCCCTTAAGCTCCTCGATCTTAAGCAAGAGGAAATCGACAAGTTGGAAGAACAACTTGCGGCAGAAAAGAAGATCGTTAAGAGCTTCTCTATGCCAAAGACAGGTCTTCCACTAGTTTATACCTTCATTGCTCAGACCAAAGGAGCTGGTTTGGGGCACGTAGGGGCACCTAACTCCTCATCCAGGAGAAACAGGAACAAGAGGAAGAATAAGGCTGCCAAGAAAGCCTCTGCTGCTGAGAAAGGAAAGGCCCCACTCAGCCCTGTTGAGTTCAGAAAGCCTAGCTTTCCCTGTAACCAACATGACTTTGAGTCAACATATGACCATCACTTCAGGCCCTCGGTTGCAAAGCCGAAGAGCCGGTATGATGGGTGGACCTTTCCCCGTAACTTCAGTGAGAGTGTCTTCAAGGCACCTTTTGAGGAAATCCGCGTGGAACATTATGGTCACTTATCTAGCGGCCATAATAGGAAGCAGGCACCTAAGGCCAAGCCTGTTACACTGAAAAGCCAAGTGGTGAAGAAGTCATGTGACTGTGGTCATCATGATGCCTCCACCTCCAGGTCTTTGGCCCCGGCTGAACCCCACGTTTCAAGGGTGAAGCAGGCGCCCAAGAGGAGGTATAACAGGTTTGACTGCTGGTGCTGTGGCAAAATTGGTCACTTTGCCATGGATTGTTGGTTTAATCCAAGGAATATCGAGACTCCTCATGTTGGCAATGCGAGGCTGACCTTTCGTAGGGCTAACCAACCGAGGGGGAGTATGCTAACGAAAAATCTAGGACCCAAGTACGATTGGGTTCCTAAGGCAAATTAATTTTGTTTTGCAGGAATGTCCAAAGGCCAACAAAACTCCTATTTGGTATTTGGACAGTGGATGCTCCCGTCACATGACCGGGACAAGAAGCCTGCTGCGGGAGTACTCTCCAGTCGAGAATGGACCCAAAGTCATATTTGGGGGATCTGATCGGGGAGTCACCAGAGGTTACGGTACGATTTCCAACGGTATACTCTCTATCACTAACGTAGCTTATGTTGAAGGGTTAAATCATAACCTGATCAGCGTAAGCCAGTTATGTGATAAAGGGTATGACGTTAAGTTCTGCAAGGATAAATGCCTGATAATATCATGTGATTCTTCGGAGACTGTATTAACTGGCATTAGGAGCAGAAATATTTTCTGTTTAGATTTTCTTAGTTTAGATTCTTCTACCCCAGTATGCCTCGTTGCAAAAGGCAGTGCATCTCTTTGTGAACAATGGCACAAGAGATTGGCACACATTAATTACAAGACAATTAATATGCTGTTTTCCAAATACTTAGTAAGGGATGCTCCTATTATTAAGTGCATTAAAGATAGTCCATGTCCTGCATGTCAGATGGGCAAGCAGACTCGGGCTACCTTTAAGGGCATCCCAGACAAAGATTCCTCCAGATATCTTTATCTTCTGCACATGGACTTGTTTGGTCCTATGCAAGTTCATAGCTTAGGAGGGAAGTCGTATACGCTAGTGATTGTAGATGATCACTCTCGGTTTACGTGGGTGTTCTTTTTAAAGCGCAAGTCTGATATGTTTGACATCTTCACCAGTTTTGTCAAGCAGATACAGAACGAACTTAACTGCTTAGTGGTCAAAATCAGAAGTGACCACGGAACAGAGTTTGAGTCTGGGGCTATGACAGAGTTCTGTGAAGAACTTGGTATCTTTCATGAGTTCTCCTCCCCTCGCACTCCTCAACAGAATGGAGTGGCGGAGAGGAGGAATAGAACACTCATTGAGGCGTGCACGACAATGTTGAATGACGCTTCTCTCCCAGAATACTTCTGGGCCGAGGCTGTCAATACGGCTTGTCATGTACAAAACCGGGCGTTGATCAACAAGAGCCATCGTAAGACTCCTTATGAGCTACTGAAAGGCAAGAAACCAACCATGTCCTATCTGAGGATCTTTGGCTGCAAATGTTATGTAATGAATAATGGGAAGTACCCTCGTACTAAGTTTGGTGAAAAATGCTTCGAAGGCATATTCATGGGCTATAGTAGCCACAATCGGGCTTATCGAGTTTTTAACAAGAAAACCCTAGTGGTAGAGGAATCAATTAATGTTGTTTTTGATGAAGGAAGTTTGCTTAATTGCAACTCTTCCAATGGTCTTCTTGAAGATACAGGTGCCAGACTCGACAAGCTACACCTGAATGAGCCCGAGGAAGATGCAACTCCGAAGTACGTCAAGGTCTCCACCTTAACACCGATCGGAGAGGATGACGGTCAGGATGAAGCGGTCCTCCCTGAAGAGGAAGGGGCCCCAGAAATTGCTAGAGCTCCTGATGCAAGACTTCTAGAGCTCAGGCACGTGAGGGATCATCCCATAAATCAAATCATTGGAGATCCCCGAGACGGTGTCAGAACTCGCCGAGGTACTCTTAACGAGATTTTGCATCTTAGCTTTCTGTCGCAGGTTGAGCCAAAGAAGTTCGACGAAGCGAACAAAGACGCGTCATGGATTTTGGCCATGCAAGATGAGCTGCATCAATTCGAAAGATGCAAAGTCTGGACGCTAGTTCCCAGACCGAAGACGCAAAATGTGATTGGCACCATATGGATCTTCAGAAACAAGTTGGATGAACATGGAGTCATCATCAAGAACAAAGCCAGACTGGTGGCTCAAGGATACAGACAAGAGGAGGGGATTGACTTCGACCAGACGTTTGCACCAGTTGCATGGCTCGAGGCAATCCGGCTATTCCTAGCCTATGCCTCTCACAAAGGATTCACAGTCTATCAGATGGACGTGAAATCGGCTTTCTTGAATGGAGACTTGAAAGAGGAAGTATACGTCGCTCAACCTCCAGGTTTTGTCAATCCTACTTATCCTAATCATGTATATTTTCTTAATAAAGCGCTATATGGCTTAAAACAAGCTCCTCGAGCTTGGTATGAGACATTGTCTAGTTTTCTTCTTGAGAACAAGTTCTCTAGAGGAAAAATAGATAAGACATTGTTTCTCAGGGAAGTCAAAGGCAAGATTTTGCTGGTGCAAATCTATGTTGATGACATTATATTCGGCTCAATGGACAACAATCTTTGCAAAAAGTTTTCCAAACTTATGCAAGGAAAGTTTGAAATGAGCAGTATGGGAGAGCTGAAGTATTTCTTGGGACTTCAAGTGAAACAGTCTGAGGAAGGAATCTTCATTTCTTAGACGAAGTTCACAAATGAACTCCTCAAGAAATTCGGAATGGAGAATGCAACCTCTATGAGGACTCCAATGGGATCCACCATGTCTCTGGATAAGGATGAGAAAGGGAAACCTTTTGATGAATCCAAATACAAAAGCATCATTGGATCTCTGCTCTATCTTACTGCGAGTAGACCGAATATCATGTTCTCCACATGTGTTTGTGCCAGATATCAGGTGAACACTAAGGAATCTCATTATGTCGCTGCAAAGCGAATTCTTAGATACCTTAAAGGTACCCCTAATCTTGGCTTATGGTACTCGAGAAGCAATGATGTCGAGCTAATAGGTTTTTCAGATGCTGATTTTGCAGGAAGTAGGGATGACAGGAAAAGCACCTCCGGGACGTGTCAATTCCTCGGAAGAAGGCTCATCTCATGGAATAGCAAGAAGCAGAATTGTGTTGCAACCTCCACAGTGGAATCAGAATACATTTCGGCTGGGAGCTGTTGTGCACAACTTCTATGGATCAGAAATCAGTTAGCAGACTATGATCTCTAGTTCAAGGAAGTACCGATATACTGCGACTCCTCCAGTGCAATTGCTATTGCCAACAATCCGGTATCGCATAGCAGAACGAAGCATATTGAAGTGCGTTACCATTTCATTCGGGAGCACGTGGAGAACAAGGACATCTCTCTCTGCTATGTTCCCACTGACAAGCAGATTGCAGACATTTTCACAAAGCCCCTTGATGAGGCCAAGTTCAGTATGTTCAAAACTGAATTGGGGATGCTAAACTACGAGGAATGAAGACTACAAAAGCTCAAGGCTCATGCGTCTAGGGGGAGCCTCTGCTAGGAATTTAGTGAAAGCAAAGGTACAAGAACTGAGGGGGAGCATGGTGTCTCATGCTTCAGTCCCCGATTTGCAGAAGCCGAAAAGGGGGAGATTACCATTACCCTCTCAGCAAAGGTGCTAAGGTGATAGCTCCACAAGCTCTAAAGATAACGGTATGGAATTTCAACTTTTTATTTTTTTTAAGTTCTGTTCTTCCAAGCCGTTGTATTCACCTTAGCTTATAGGGTTTAGGCTTCTTCAAATAGGGGGAGATTGTTGGGTATTGTATCCACAATGTACCTGATTTGAAGAAGCCCCTGAACAAGCTAAGGTGAATTCACTATGTATTTGATGAATTTCTTCTAGTTATGCTTACAGCTATTCATTGCTAAGTACACACCAATGTCAGGGTGCAGTAGGTCAATATACACGGGTCTGTGCAACGTAATCCCTCGTTGAGCAGATCAGTGTGTTGGCTTACGTGTACTCTCTCTATTGGAGTGTACTTATTTCCAAGCACAGGGTCATGAAAGATCATGAGCAGACAAGGAGCAAGGATGGGCCAAAGACCAGCTCACGGGTTGAAAGATGAGAATCTTCTAAGTGTAAATCGTCGAGAATCACTAAGTGATTCTCGCCGAGTCGTCGAGAATCACTAGATGATTCTCGTCGGGTTGGGCCGGCTGTCTCGACGCAGTCAGAAAATTCTCTAAGGCAGAATCATCGAGAATCACTAAGTGATTCTCGCCGATTCGTCGAGAATGACTTTGCATTCTCGACGATTCGGCGAGAATCAAATGTGATTCCCGCCGATTCTCCCCGGCCTCTATAACCTGTGCAGCCAGAATTCGCCAAGTAGAATTCGGCGAGAATCGTAAGTGATTCTCGCCGATTCGTCGAGAATCACCTACGATTCTCGCCGATTTTGCCTTGGGCGATTTTTCCGAATTCCTGGACCGGTCCATGTTACCTGCAGCTATTTGAACCGGACTTTGGTCTTTGCATTGGTGGGGCCCACAACGGTCATCTCCAAGACCTATTGTATAAATACACAGGTATTTGTGTACAGTGGTTGACGGATACAGAATACGAAAGCCGAGCCGCCGACTAACCCTAAAATCGCGAACCAGCTCCGCCTCCGTCACCGCCGCTCGTACAGTGGTCACCGTAGATGATCTCGATCTCCTCCAGATCCCCGGTGATAGAAGCCAAGTCTTGCACAGCGTCTCACGCGTTTAACCAGAGATCTTTTGTCTCTTGATTTGAGATAGGGAAATCCATCCCCGTCCGAATCGATCGAGACGATCGATCCTAGTGTGACCGTTGGAAGACCTTGCCGACTTCGCTAAGAAGATTGAATCTCCAGTGCATCGCTGCTGTTTTCAATTGCCGCCGCCAACATCGAGAGCCTTGCCGCCGCCCTTTGCCGCCGCCGGTCTCGGGTAGATTTTCTCCAAGAAAGATCAAGGGTTGTGAACTTTTCGTTGCCTACAAGAACACGTAGTCTAACGAAAAGGGACACCTAGATCTTCAAGTTGTTTGTATTTCTTATACACTCCAATTTCTTTTTCATTATAAAGGAACATTTGGTTCCTAGTTGTAGGGTTGGGTGCAACCCGTGTTGTGGGAGTGTTGACTCCTACATGTGGAAGGGTTCCTTCCGATAGTGCAAGGATTGGATTTCAATCCTGTTGTTGAAGTGACCGAGTCGTCCCTGGTTGGGAGATAGGTCGAAGGGGGAAAGTGGACGTACCCAAATCGGGGAACCACTATAAATTGCATGTGTTATTTTCTATGTTGTGTGGTTTGTTTTGATTCTGCAGGTACCGTTTTTAATTCCGCAAAAGCGACAAAAGTCACCTATCCCCCCATAGGTGAAGGTAGTTGACACCAGGTGAACTTACACTCCTGTCCGTGGTGAAGTTCGATGCTGGTTTCAGCGTAGACTTTGACTCTTTCAGCTGCGGTGAGTCTGTGATAGTGGAAATCCTCAACCTCTGCAAAGATCAAGGATTGGAAAAGTTCATGTCCACAAGAATAAAGATAAACATTCAAGAGATTAAAGAATGGGATTTCACTTCGTCCTCCAATGACGAATCTATGATTGGAACGATAGGCGGAGAAGAGGTAATTTTGACTCCCGCCGTTTTGAATGATATTTTTGGATTATTGAATGGGGAAGAGGATTATGAGCAAGATACCCCAGAATTTGGGAGAATGTTGACTGAATTAGGACATGCCGACGACATTCCTTCTAAGCTGCTTAAGGTGAACTTTCCGTTGAAGATAAAGTTCCTAGCTGAACTAGTCAGAAAAGTGCTTCTGGGAAAGCACTCTGCCCATGATAATATAACCAGGCAACAGTTTGCCCTGATGTGTGCCATTATGAACAAGAAACAAATTAACTGGGCAGGAGTTTTGTTTGATTTGATAAGGAAAAAGAATAGCAAGAAGGAAGTCACCCTGGGTAGGGTGCTTGGGATATTTCTAAAAGAGAAATATCCCCATTTGTTGGTTTCAGTTTGTACATCCATCAATGCCAGCAAAAAGATGGACCCAACCCTGTTTGTCAAATGGAAAAGGAGCTTTCTGAAGCCCGCTCCAGCAGGGGTAGCTCCAGTTGCATCTGAGAGCACAAGGACTGCCTCAGTCACTCCCCTCCTTCAAGAAGCAGGCTCAGCCATTCTCTCAGTTCCATCCACTTCTTCTACATTACCATCCACTTCTATTGAAGTGCCACCATCTACTTCAGTTCCATCTTCTGCATCTCATCTTCTTGATTCTTCCACAATTCTCCATGCATCATCACCAGCATCTCCACTCCCTCCTCATCTTGCTAGGATCTCTCATCCTACTTTTGATTTATTGGTTTCTGAGCTATCCACTCCTCCTCAGTCACCAATTCCTCATTAAGATCATATTGATCTTCTTACATCCACCCATCTATCTCCAGTTCACTCTCCATCTCATCAGGAGTACACCATCCCTGCTGTTCATCCTTCTACTGTGATTCCCCCACCATCATTTGAAATCACCCCAGCCTTCATCTCAAGCATATTGGAGTTAATTACTCCTTCAATCAGAATCATGATTGAAGAAGCAATTGCTCCTCTCGTTTCTTCCATCTCTACATTATCATCTTCCATTCTTGCCATCTCAAAATCTACTGAGCCATCTTCTGTTAGGGGCCTGACTTCAGTTTCTACTGAAATCAGGCAGGGGGAGATGTTCGAGGAAGATGCCTCTGGACTGCCTCTTGTTTCTCGCCCAGCAGAGCCCCAAGTTCAGATTCAAGATGTAGTAGAAGCTCCAGTTATCATTGCAACATCCTATGCAGTTCCAGATCCAGCTCTCAAGCCTTCTGATGTTATAATGGAAGCAGAATTTGCATTTAAAGCTTGTCTCGAAGAAGCTTCTACTCCCCTTGTTGCTCGTTTCCTAGAAGGAGTCATTACCTCCTTTCTAGATGACATGTGGGAAATAGAATGCTCTGAAGAGTCTCCTGAAGGTATTTCTTTCACTCATTTTCTAGACTTGATAACTCACATGTTAGTATGGGAATACCTAGAAGGAATGATACAATTTCATTTAGCACATCTGTGTTCCTGATACTACAGATTTAGTGGAAGAAGTTTTAGCTGTCCAAGAACTTATTCAACAACCTGCTCTAGAAGTTCTAACTGATCCAGAACCTGCTGTTCAAGATCCTGAGTTTGCTCAACCAGCTCAGATAGTTGTGCAAGAAGAACTGGTCTCCATGACAGTTACAGTTGAACAAGAGAATGTTTCAGAAATTCAGGAAGAAAAATCTACAGTCTGGGATGACACCCCAGGACTGGATCTAGACACTCTTTTGGCACAGGATGCCTTGGAAGAAGAGAAAGAAAAAGCTGCTTTAAAAGAAAAAGAAAAAGCTGTGCAAGAAGCTTTTGATCCCTATGATCATCCTCCATCATCAAACTCTGAGGATGAGGATGATTCTAATGACTCTGAAGAATCTAAGAGAAAGAAATCTGCCAAAAAGAAAAGAAAAGCTGTTGCTACTCCTCCTCCTAACCCTGACAATGATATTCCTTATTATATCTTGAAAGGAATAGATCCCAAGTCCAAAGAGTTTCAGCATTGGATGAGATTCTCAAAGAATCAGCAAAAGTTAAGAAAGAAATCTAAAAGGTATGACAGTCCAGCTCCAAAATGGACCCCTAGAGGTCCTCCTCCTCCACCTCCCAGTGCAGGAGCTTCTGGTAATTTGTATGCAAATCCTTCTGCCCCGTCTGCTAGGTTTACTCCATCCCAATCTCTTCAAAAGAAAAGCAATCAAGGATATCAAAGCAGATCCCAATTTGGATACCAAAGGCATGATGCTGATGCAAGAGAACAAGTGAAGGAGGTAGTTTATCAGAAACCAACCTTTTCTCCTCCTCCTTCCAAAGAAACCAAGAGCATATCTTCTTCAAAGCCAGATCATGCAAAGGAAACTGTTTCAAAAGGTAATAGAGTTATTTTCACTGAAAAATCGAGTAAGAAATTTGCTGAGTTTGCTCCTCCTTCTTCTCTAGTTATTCAGGAAAATAAAGAGCCAGCTGAAAGCCTGTTAGATCTTTCTATTAAATTTAAAGCTGTGAATCATGTAGATCCAACCTGTGAAAATGTGTATGAAAGTCAAGAGCTTGATCCTGATTTCAGGATGGCTAGATTTCTTAAACTAGTTGGATCAGCCCAGATTAGAAAAGCCAAAGCTGAAGGAAAAGATACTACAGGATTAACGACAATGTCTAAATTCATAAAGAAGGAGCTTGACAAATTCCAGGTTAGACCTGAGGTCTTTGACCCTTCAAAATATATGGAAAAGCATCCTGAAGCAGTTGTTCCAAGGACATCAGAATCTAGAATTATTGGAGAGCAAGATCTAAAGCTATCGAAGAAAGAAGCTTTAGACCCTTTCAGAAAAATTTCTTTTCTTCCTAGTTCCTCTGTATCTAAACCGGATTCTGAAGCTTCTTAAATTTCATTGATTGACAGTTATTTATTTGTCTGTTTGATTGATGCTCTCTGCTGCTTAGATATTTCCCTTTCTGTATTTTATTTATTTCAAGTAGTTTGTTTTGTGTGTTTTGTTGTTGAGAGACTTAACTCAAATAGGGGGAGATTGTTGGTACCCTAGTCTGGATTTGAGTTTAGTCTTCTCTTTTAGTCTCTTGACCCCAGATTTATCTATGGTCAAAGGTTAGCTAATAGGTTAGATTTCCTTAGTTGTAAATTTGCTTATCCAGATGAAAATTTGGTTAAGTCATTTTTTGGTTCGACTATAGTCGAACGCCGCTCGACAATCGTCTATCGACTGGTCGACGATCGTCTATCAGTTGTTCGACGTTCGTCTGTCAGCAGATCGTCTATCTCTGAGTTAGTTCAACTCTTGTTAGCTCGACGTTCTGTGGTATCTGCCTCGTCGATCGTCGAACCCCGCTCGACTTCTTTTGACCAGACAGATCTCTTGATAGTTCAACTATCTGCTTGGATAGTTTAACTATCTGATAGTTCGACTATCTGTTTGATAGGTCGACTATCTGCTCTGTTTGATAGGTCGACTATCTGCTTCTCTTGATAGTTCAACTATCTGCTTGGATGGTTCAACTATCTGATAGCTCGACTATCTGTTTGATAGGTCGACTATCTGTTTTGTTTGATAGTTCGACTATCTGTTTGATAGGTCGACTATCTTTTTTGCTTGATAGTTCGACTATCTGTCTTGATAGGTCGACTATCTGATAGCTCGACTATCTGTTCTGATAGGTCGACTATCTGCTGTGGTAGTTCGACTATCTTCTTTGATAGTTCGACTATCTGTGTCGTTCGACTATCTGTCCGATAGGTCGACGATCTCCGTGCTTCGGTCGACGATCTCCGAGGGTCGTTCGACGTCTTTTTGTCTGCCTTTAGTAAAGTTATAGTATGTATTTCTTATCTGCTTGGCATATTTTATTAAAGTATATTTCATTGATATTATGCTATTATTTTTAGGCAATCTCTGCTCCATTCTTTATGCATGAGCCAATCTTTATCTGACAAAGTGTTTTGTCTTATTAGTTGAAATATATTTTCTGCTTTATCTGCCAGGCTGTCCTTTATAGCCGTTAAACTCAGAAAGTCTTCTCTGGCCGTAAAGAGCTCTTTCTGATGTGACTTTTTCTAGCACTCTTTTATCAGATTGGATATGCAGCTTCTTAGAAAGCTTTATCCCCTTATAGCATGTCTGCCTGCAGGATATACTTTTGCTTTGTGCTATTTGCAGCCCAGTTTGCAGATTCCAGAAGAAGACAAAGTTCAAACTCAGATAAGAGCCGTTGCAAAGGCTCATATATAAAGAGCTTCTTTTTGAAAGAATATACACACAGACATACAAATACAGATATACAATTTACAAGAAGCTTTACTCTCAGCAGCATAGAGATCTACAGCTCTTAGAAATTCACATTCAACTGAGAAGATCAAATCTCTTCATCATTCTTCTTCCTCCTGAGTTCATCCTGCTCTCAGGAAGACTTTCACTCAGAGGCTTTTTAGAAGAAGAAGAAGAAGAAAGGAAGTTGATTGAAGAAGAACACCTTTTCCAAATCAAGAGTCTTCTCCAAGCTTCTCCTTCAGAACTCTAAGACAGTTCTTTGTCTTAGTTCAGAAGAGCTCCTACACCCTGAAGCAAGACTCCTTCCTGGATATTCTCTAAGCTAGGGGGAGCCTTGATTCCTTAGAGCTTTCCAGCTCTGTGCAATCAACTAGCTTCTCTAATCTGTTTTAACAATAGAGAAGAAACTTTAACTCTCTCAACCTCCTGTACAAAGGGTTATTACTCCCTTCAAAAGTGAACCTTGGTGGCAGGGCACCTGATCAAAAACCTTTGTTGGATTTTGAGCTCCTGATCAAAAGCTCAAAGGGTCTACTTGATCTGCCTGAAGCAGATCAGTTGGTGGCAGGGCACCTGAACTAAAACCTGTAGTGGATTCCTACCAGGGTGGTAGAAGAGTGGACATACCTATTTAGAGGGAACCACTATAAACTTCTTGTGTCATCTGTGTTGCTGATTTAATTTATTGCACTGTGGCTGTGAGTAGAAATAACTAGGATTGCTAGTTTCTGTGATAGGACCCAAGCTTAACTGTAATTATAGTTAGCTCTCTCTTGTGCACTACACTTTGTGTTAGGCTCTAGGGTTTCAAATATCTGTAAACTTATTCCACAAATTAACTCTAAAGGAGTTGAGTAGGGTGTTATAATTTTTGAATACTCTATTCACCCCCCTCTAGAGTTGTATCTATCCTCACTTTCACAAACATACTATGTTGTCAACATACAAGTTAGCTAATTTTTCAACTGAATCGTCTTTCTTGTTCGGTATGAAGTGTGATACCTTTATTAATCGGTCAATGATCACCCACACAACATCGTTCCCGCTCTGCGATCTCGGCAACCCATGCAAGAAATCCATAGAGATATTGATGTAGGCCACGGGTTTCGACACCGTAACGGCTAAGGGGTTCACACACTCGCTTAATTATAATTACTATTACGCTCACACGAAGAATAAACATAGCCACTATGCAAGTTGCCACAATTAATTTAATAGAATTCGGGGGGTTCGCTAGGCCCCTTAAGATAATATCAAGGCTATAGGCCAAGATCCTCTTAAGCGAAATGAACCCACACGGTTCGGTCGAGCGTACGTTGTACCAAAAGAGATACCACCGAAAATAATGATTCGGATAACGAGTGGTTCTCTCCCAACGAAAATAAAATGAGGGCCTCCACGCCTCACGAATTCAAAAGGGAATTAATAACAATAACAATAATTTAATAGATATTATCCACGAAAATTCTACCAATCACAAATCACACGATATGCTAAATGCCCAAAGAAAAGATCTAAGAGAGAAATACACAAGAGTGGAGACGTTCGTTACCCAACAGGAATGGATGATTCCGATTTAACTCTCTTTGGATCGCTCCGTTCCGGATCCACCGAAAGCGTGCCGGTTGGAGGGAAACTCCAAGTTCTTCGTTGCCTTCCGACGTCGTTGAAGTTTCACAAGATTCACCTCAAGCTTTGGCCGATTCTTCTCTTGGATTAGAAGATGGGGATGATTTGGATCTCACCAAAGGAATCGGTTTTTGGAAAGGATAGGGTTATGGATGGTGTTGGGATGGAGGTGGTCGGCTAGGAGAATGAAAGGGTGTGTCGGTTTTGTGAGGGGATGGATGTGGCCGAGATCTTGATGGCAAAGGGAGAGGGCTCGGTCAAGGATGAAGTTGATGAGGGTCAGTTTTTTTGGAGGGGATGCCAAGGGTGGCCGGCGGATTTGAATGGAGGGGATGGCTTTTTCGTTTTGGGATGAGGATGGGGAGGCGGCTAGGGGTAACCCTTGAGTAGAGATAGGTGATAGAGGGAAGGGAGGAGGAGAGGAGGTGGCCGAAGCCTTGGAAGGGGAGGAGGGAGGCCGGCGGCCAAAGAGGGAAAGAGAAAGGTAGGGGGCGGCCAAGAGGAAGAGGGAAGAGGAGAAGGTAATTCCAAAATCTGAAATTGGGTTTTTAATTTTTCATTCAATCTACTCAAAATCCAATACAACATAGCCTTATATAGGCTTTACAAAGACAAGGGTTATAAGCACACCAAATGTGGCTAAACAAAGGCCAAAATGAAATGACAAATAATTAAAACTTTGGCTAAACATAGGCCAATTAAAAACATAATTATAAAATCTGAAATAATAATTTAAATGACGCGACAATGGCGGTGGATGTCACGGCAAAGTTCCAACATTAAAATGACGCGGCGATGGCGGTGGATGTCGCGGCAAAGTTTCAACATTCCGACTTGCGGCACGGTCATAAAGATCTTCAAGCTCCATATGGGGACGAACAACGGCACCAACAAGTAAATCATCATCTCAAGGTGGCGAGGGAACATCAAGTGTGAGCCGGTACCAACATCAACCGGGTCACCATAGTCATCCGGAAGGGGATCTTCTGCAGCAATATGACGCGGATCTATGACATGTACCAGGTCACCATCATCTTCCAGAGGGGGACGCTCCAAAACAACAAGCCGGGGGATGACAGCGCCATCAGATATTATCGAACTTCCACATCGAAATTGGTAATGACTTCTGGAAACCTCCAGGCTTCTAACATTCCGCTTTTACAAAGGCGCAAGTCTGGCTCTTCGCCACATAAAGAGCTATGTCCTTCCTTAAACCGGACCATCAAAAAAACTTTTTCATGTACTTGTACATCTTTGTGTATCACAACCTGCATTTTCTCCGCAAGAAGGGGGTATATCAGAGTAAGGGAAAATGCACATCATGATGCCACGTTAGCAGGGGATAACTGCGAACGCTCAGGAAAAACTCCTACTTAACACAAAAGAGAGATCTTTAAGCTATTTAGAGAAAATCCAATTTAGGTTAAGCATTTAACCTTATCCCTCGGCTTGGTGGCTCATCAAGTCTTGTTTATACACTACGGAAAAATACTTTATTTAAGAGATTACACATCCCTCATGAGTACAAACATCCCCGAAGGACAACTCATGTTATGCAAGACTCTAGATTTATAATAACTATAGTAAAAAGTCTTTACGCTAACCAGAAAGTAGTGACTTAGTTTTGAAAGAGATGGCATGTATGATAAACTAATAATAGGGTTTTATAAGTAAAAATATCTAACATGTAGTCCTAGCATAAATAGTCCCAAAGAACAAGTAATCCAATTCATCACAAAGAAAACAACTGGTAGCTAGCAAGTATCCAAAATCAACAACCCTGTGAGAATCAACAATCTGACATGAACCCACAAAAAACAAAAGTATGTCTGATCTAAGTAAAGCAAACTGAAACAACAAACTACCTCGCAACGACGAGGTGAAAACCACAGCCAACACTGCTGCCCAAGGACTCTTAAAAACCAGCTCTACTACCTGTTAAAGCTCCGGACCTGAGGCATTCGAAACACAGAATACCTCAGTAAGAAGGTACAAGCGGTGGCAGAAAAAGTAAGCCAAAAAGTAAACAAGGTCAAAAGGGGTACCAACCCAAGAACAAAAGTACTGGAGTAAAGTACAAAAGAATCAGTAAATAGAACTTACGTGAAACATCATGCACGTAAAAATACACTAGATGAATAAGGCTAAAAAGGTGGAAAGCATGATTAAATCATAAATAAGAATACCACAACAACCCTATTAGCTATATGTAGTCAACTCTACCCAAAAACACGGGCGAGGTGGTCACTAATCTGGACACACCCTCACAGATAAAATATCCGTCTAACTGCGAGGGAGACTCATATACTCCACCATTCACCGCAGACACCCAAATACCCGGTAGAGTTCCACAAGGTACTAATAAGTCTCAAAATATTACGGAGGTGGATACGCCCACTAACTCCCGCAAATAAGAGAATCATGATATATATCAAGACTTGGCACATTGGATTCTACTAGACAATTCTAGGTTTAAGAAACGGTTGATCAACCTTAGGAAATATTTAACAATCCTAAATAACTCTTAACACATCCTACATAATAGTTAGGAATGATTAAAGCCAACAATTTAACATTTCCATCAAACTACTACAACGCTAAAAGGTTAAATCATCATATAAAAACTAATAATCCAAGTGGATTTCAAAGGAAGATTAAATATATCTAAAAATCGAAATGACAATAGTGCAGAAAGATTAAAGAAAATGAGGTTAATAGTTATCATCAAGATTGGAAGGGAGAAGGAAAAGGGAAAACCACCACTTGCCTTGATTTTGCCGGAAAAACTCTCCAAATTGCTCTTTGTTGAAGATCTGGGCTAAAGAAGATGAGGGAGGTTGAAATCTAACAAGAATGGCAAAAAGAAGAGGTTAGGGCCAAAAACTCTAACGAGAAAAACTCAATAAATTGGGAAAACTTTACCATGATGGCAAAGCTCTTGCCGAGAGCTTTCAGGATCTATGATCGGTTCAAGATTTGAAGCACTGGAGCACCATCGGCGGTGACCAGAAGGTTAACGAAAACACTTCCTCTCCTATGTTCATGCCACTCTAGTTCGGGAGATGAATAGTAGTTTGGTCTAAGTGAAAGGGGAGAAAGAAGAAGTAGGGTATATATATACTAGGTGTAATTTTAGAATGATTGAACTTAAGAAAACGAACCAGGATCGACTGAACCAGACTTCTCGAGAAGAAGGTTTAGGTTTTCTCGAGAACCAAAAAAAACTTATCGAGAACAAAAACATACTTCTCGAGTAATAAAAGGGACTATCTCGAGAAAATACTACTGGATCTCTCGAGAACAACCATCATTTTCTCGAGAACAAGAGGAAAATTTCTCGAGAGCTTCTCGAGAAATAAGAAGAATTCTCGAGTAATGGGTAAGTATTACTCGAGAACAACTCAGGACTACTCGAGTACTAGACCACCTCTCTCGAGAACAAGAAGATTCTTCCCGAGAACAACAAGTGGATTTTACGAGAAATGTAGGACTTCTCGAGAACAAGAGGGAAGAACAACTCCGTTCGACTAATTCTGCTCGAAGTCGTCGAACCAAAAAACCCGTTCGACAATTTCCCGTCGAAGTTCGTCGAACAAAAGGAAAAAGCCTGCTCGATGATTCGTCGAGCTCCGCTCGACGCTAAGATAAACCGAAATAGTGCCTTCCGTTTGACTTTCATCGAGCTCCGCTCTACTTTTGTCGAGCTCAGCTCGACGCTTAGGCAAAGTCCAGACAGCACCCAAAAAAAATCAACACCCTCCCCGCTCGATGAAAACCTACCCATAAGATGGGCTTCCCGAGAATCAAAACAGGCATAAGGCTTTAATAATATAATAATAATCTATTTAAATGGTTTGAACAAGGAAAAATACGAGATCAAAATGGAGGACCAAACGCGAGCCGAATTAAACAAATTTAATAGCAATGACAACCCTAGAATCCGACGCACCATTCTTGAGTCACTATCATCAAATGCTTTCACAAGCATCATCTATAAAAATCCAAACACGTGCCGAGACCCTAAATGCTCGGATCGCAATAAAACTAGACAAGTCCAAAACCTCAAAACTCAATCATTTCAATAAAGAAAAACCTTCAATCAAAATCCCAAAACCTGGTCAAATAGACCCAACGTACGTGAAAATGCACTAACGGTGCAGCGCTATCCACATAACGTAAAAAGTAACGTCTTGATGTCATAAATATGACGATACCAAATCAAATAATATTATCAGAAAATCGAGGGCGTTACATTGTGCTCCCTAGGTGGATTGAGTATTACATGAAATGTGCCTCATACATCAAATCCTCCCGTAGTTTACCCACATTCGGGACGCACAAACGACCGCGTTTTCTCAAAAGACCGTCTTCGAAGGAGATTTGGGAATTTGACCCATCTGCTGCATTGCGCTTCATACTCTCATTGAGTTACGTTGCTCGTGGAACCCTCTCCGCAAGGTCATACTGCACCTCTGTCCAATTCAAACATGAATTTGTAGTGGTATTCTTATCAACACAAGAAATATTTAAGGCCTCCAACTCTTGGATCAGATGCTCATCATGCATCTGCATCCAACTTGCCCGTACTGGAGTCCAACAACTCAAGGCATTTGCGACCACATTTCCCTTACCAGGAGTGTAATGTATTTGGAAGGTGTAGTCCCCAAGGAACTCCATCCACCTCCATTTCCGCATGTTCAGATCTTTCTGATATATTAAGTACTTAAGGCTCTTATAGTACGCGAAGATATCAACTTTCATGCCATATAAGTAATGACGCTATATTTTAAGTGCAAAAATCACAGCCGCCAACTCCAAGTCATGGACTGGATAGTTTTGCTCGTGTACTTTTAACTAGCGTGAGCCATAATCTATAAATTTTACAAATTATAGAAGAACGTAGCCTAAGCCGCTCCCTGAAGCATCACTATAAATCTCGTAGCCATCCGTACCACATGACAAAATCAAGATAGGCGTCGTGTCAAACGACTCTTTAACTCCTCAAAAGCTCGTGCGCACTCAAGCGTCCAACCTAACTTCTGATCTTTCCTCGTTAGTGTGGTGAGAGGTAAGGCTATCCACGAAAAGTTCTTAACGAAGCACATGTAGTATCCAACAAGTTCAAGGAAGCTCCTGACTTCTTCTACAGTAGACAACACAGACAACTCCCATATCGTAACTATCTTCTCCGGATCCACCGCAATACCTTCTCCACTAACCACATGTCCAAGAAAAGCCACCGACGACAACCAAAACTCACACTTTGAGAACTTGGCATAAAGTTTATTTCTTCTCCGGTATGCAAAACAATCCTCAAGTGATTTGCATGATCTTCTTCTGATTGAGAGTACAACAATATATCATCAATAAAGACGATCAAAAATAGATCTAAGTACTCCCGAAACTCATAATGACCGTAGTGTGTACCAAAGTCATCTTGGGATTGTCATATTCCTGAATCTGCAACTGGTAATAGCCAGACTTTAAGTCTAGCTTAGAGTATATATTTGAACCCACCAACTGATCAAACAAGTCATCAATCTGTTGAATCAGATACTTGTTCTTCTCAGTCAATTTGTTTACTTCTCGATAGTCAATGCATTGACGCAAGCTTTCATCCTTATTCTACACAAAGAGGACCGGTGCACTCCAAGATGACATACTTGGATATATATAGCCTTGCTCTAGCAATTCTTGCAATTGAACTTTTAATTCCGCCATCTCCTTTGGTGCTACTCGATTCGGTGAGCGGGCCTTTTGTTTTGCACCTGGCACCAACTCAATAACAAAGTCAATCTCTCGCTGGGGCGGTAACCCAGAGAGATCCTTAGGAAAAACATCTGCATAATCTGATACAATAGGAACGTCGCTCAAACTGGACTTCTACTCAACCGCCTCCAACAGCTTGAAGAATAAATCCACGCCCTTCCAAACAACCTTGACTAACAAGAGAGAAGTCATTAATATCTTGCTCAATCCTCCCATACCAGCAAACTTTGTCTCTCGTTCGATATTCTGTACCAGTTTGACTTCAAATATCGGCAGTACAAATGAAATTCTTTAGTTTCAAGGATAACTAAACACCTAGAGGGGGGGGGGGGTGAATAGGTTTTTCAGTCTCTTTGTATTTGTCCTTCTTTAAGTGTGTTGTGAGTTAGTTATTTTCTTCTTTCAAGACAAACCACAAAAGCACACACAAGATTTATAGTGGTTCCCCAGATTATGGGTACATCCACTGTCCTTCCCACCTTTCAAACAGTGTGTTAGATAAGGCACTTCTCCAAAACTTGTCTTCTAAGAACTTACAACACAGATCCCTCAGGATCTCTCAGTCTCCTCCAAGACCTACCTAAGGCACAAAGCCCTATCTCAGAGCAAGCTTTCTCCTATAATTTAGTGATCCAAAGATCACCCACCTCTGACTATATTAATAGTCCTACAACTCAGGCTAGGAGGATAGCCCTACAACTTAGAGAGTATGACTCTCCTATAGCTCAAGCACGAAAGGCCCTACCTCATATCCACAGAAGGATCCTACAACTCAGGCACCAAGGTCCTACTACTCAGATCAACAAATGATCCAACACTCAGATTTTATAATTAGGACTACACTCAGATCCAAATGATCCTACAGAAAGAAAAGGTTTCTTGATGTTGACTTGACTCTAGAGAAATATTCTCTTAGTCTTCTGCTTCCTGAGCTGAGATGAACTCAGCCCTAACTTCTTCTCAGCTACAAGAAAGATGATCTTCAGGAAACTGCAGCTTGTGCTGGAAGTAACTCAGAAACACAAGTTTTTGAACTTGTTGATGAAGACAAATAAGTTGATAGTTCTTTGTGTTCTTCACTCAGCTAACCTTGACTGTAGAAATCAGATAGCTCTGCTTTTTCTTCTAATTAAGAATATTTTTCTAAACTAACTGATGCCGGTGAAAATTGCAGCAGCTAACTGCTTGAACTTTTAGATCAGCGGGTTAAACTTTAGCTTCAGGCTCTACAATAATGGCAAGAGGAAGAAGATGAAGTTGCGCCTCTTTATGAATAGTAAAAAACCTAAAAGTTGATTTCTCTCTATCGATCTCAAGCCTTTTATCTTCTGCCGTCCAATGGCTCTTAGAACCTCGGGACCACCAATAGTTGTTGGTTGTAACTTTTCTTTGACAGTAAATGTCGTATGCCATTTGTCGTGTGTTATAGCCTTCCTGCAACAATTTAAAATTCTTCTGACTTTTGCTGACATCACCATCTGTAGACTTAGCCAAATTCATAGTTTCATCTAAGGCATTGAGTGAGTTGAGTTAATATCCTTCAATCTGCGTAAAAATACTTAGTCAGATAATCTATACTTATAAGCATTGAGTGTGTTGAGTGATTCTTCATCACTCAACAAATTTGGAATTATCCATTACTTCTGCACTGCTAGGCGATGAGTGCGTTGAGTGATCCATCATCACTCAATGCTTTTGTCCATGGACAATCTTTCTGCTGGTCATGCATTGAGTGTGTTGAGTGAACAACCTTCACTCAACGCTTTTATCCTTAGAAAATCTTTCTATTGATTAGGCATTGAGTTCGTTGAGTGAGCCTTCATCACTCAATGCATCTATACTTAGCCACTTCTCTGAAGCCAACCATCTTGCTGAGGCATTGAGTGAACTGCCTTCATTCAACGCTTCTGTACTTAGCCATTTTTCTTCTTCTTGAATGTGTTGAGTGAGCCTTCATCACTCAATGCTTATGTACTTTGCTGTCCCCTTGATGAGGCGTTGAGTGAACTTCCTTCACTCAATGCTTTTGTACTTAGTAGAATTTCCTTGTTAAGTTGGCGTTGTGTGAGCTATCCTCACTTAGTACATCTGGACTTAGAAAGATTTTTCTATCTATATCTTCTTAAGGTTTGATTGAACATTGTCCTATCGACGCTTTCTTATTTGGGCGTTGAGTGAGTTGTCCTCACTCAACGCTTCTGGACTTAGCCACAATTCTTGACAGATTCTTCTATTTCTTTGACTGCTTGAGCTTGACTCAATGCTTCTTTCTTCAGGCGTTGAGTGAGCTGTCCTCACCCAGCGCTTCTGAACTTAGTTAGATTTCTTCCTTGACAATGTTAAATCTTTGCCAGTCTGAGCTTGACTCGACACATCTTGTTATCTTGCATTGAGTGAACTGCCTTCACTCAACTCCTATGGACTTAGCCGCGAATCGTCTTTGTAAACTGTTGGTCTTTGATTGTCTATGCTTTACTCAGCGCTTTTTTGCATTTGACGTTGAGTGAATTGGCTTGAATCAACGCTCGTGGACTTAGCAAAATTTCTATCTTTCCTGCATCCTTCCTTGACAACTGGTGTTGAGTGAACTGGCTTCACTCAATGCCTGTGAACTTAGACAAATTTCTATCTCTCCACCTTTCTTCCTTGTGACCACCTATCACAATAACTTAGACAACCTATCTAAACTTGTTCCAAGGAACATCTTGCACATATTGAACTTGAACATGCATAAAATATAATTATGCTTTTAGTATTGAATGGGATGCCTCTTCAAATCTAAGGAATATTGAGGGCAATATTCCCAATAACAGACGCTTCCAATAAGAAATCCTGACTTCTTTTCCACACCTCAACACTACAAGACCTATCTGCACGCATCACACATCTGTTAGGTAACAACACCTTTACTCCCTATATTGACATAAGAGTAGGCACTAAATTCCACGATATGAAGTCCTCAGATAGAAACGAATGAGAAACACATATATCAAATAGTGCTCTCGCTGGATAGTCCTGAATAAGGACAAAGCCTACATTTATCAAGTTATTCACATGCAATTCAGAAGGTATAAAGTATATAAAGCATGAAACTATATACTACTCGTACCTGTGACGATACCAGCCTTTTTGATGGCTTCCTGTTGGCCAAGATTGTAAACCCTTGGCTGAGCTTGTGCATATTGGGATGTAGTTGACTCCACCGCCTGTACCTTCTCAGCGTAAGTTGCTCCTGCCCTTTTATCCTTTCTTATAAGGCCACTGGTAAATTCATGGGAAAAATTCCATGGCTTGCCATAAGTGTTACATGTGAGCGGACCACGCCCTGTCATTGCTCCGAAAGTAATAGTAGATGGATCTTGTCAAGAAGACTTGGACTTCTTTTTCCATCTCCGAAAATGACATTTTAAAGAAGTCAACACTTTAAACTCGGGCTTTATCATAGCCAAGTCCCTCTTGCCCTGTACCCTCTTTATGACCTACTCTAACGAATGAGCCATATTAACCAACACTTGAAAACCTTGATTCATTGGAACTGAGAATAGTAACCTCAGCTCATCCCGTAGTCCCTCGTAGAACCTATTGGTCTTACGCTCTTCATCAGTAAAAGTAGACCCCGCATAACGTCACAACCTGGTAAACTCATACAAGTAGTTATCCACACTACTCTCTCCCTGAGTCAAATGCTGGAACTCATTTTACATAGCAATCCACTGTGACGAAGGCAGATGCTTTGCAAAAAACTATCTCGAAAAATCCTCCATCGAGATCTCCGACAGTCGTCTGCCCGTAAAATGGTGTAACTCAAGTTCATCCCACCACAGCCGTGCCTCTCCATCAAAAAGGAAAGTGGCCAAGGTGACCTTCTGTCCCTCCTCTATCTCAGTCACTATCAATATCCTCTTGAATTGTGAAAGCCAGTCCTCCTCCTGAATTGGGGATCCTGCACCGGTAAACATAGGAGGATTAAAGCTCATGAAGTGCTTTAACTGCCAATCAGTCACTCTCCTATCAAACAAATCCTTAGTAGGCACTTGCCTAGCAGTTATAGGCTCGACTACACCAACCTATACTGGCACCATTGCAGGTCGCACCTCCCAGTCGGCTGTGCATTCATCATTGCAAACATTGCCTCAACAACTAAGCATACTATTTTTGCAGAAGGAGGAGGTGTGGGCACATTAGCTGGTGCCACACTCTCAACAAAATGTTGGGGTTCAGACTTCCCCACACCACTTCTAGTCATTTATAAGTGTAAAAAACATAATTTAATGACTACTCAAAAGGCGAACAATTACCATTAGGAATGCGCAGGTTCCTCAAACATGTATATTTTTATTCCTAAGTGGACATTCTTGAGTTTATTTTTTTTTATAAAGGTAAGCACATACACGTGCTCGCCACCCCTCAAAAGAAATTGACCACAAATTCAGAGAAGGAAGAACAAGACAAGATGATACCAAATTGTAACATCTCTGTTCGTCACATGAAATATAACAGAGTGTCTAGCCGGGGCCCCACGCCATATTCCATAAACAGTTAGTGGGGTTACAAGTTAAATATCATAAGACAAAACAAATCCTAAATCAAAGCATTCTAGTTAAAGCTTCATGGGTTAATTTGAACTCAAGTAATACAAATGTACACTATATAAAACCACATAGGAATGTTTATACAAAATACACAAAACAGTGCGGCCTTAAGGCCTTACAATTGTTTCTTTATACAGGAGTAGTTTCCAAAATCTGCTCGCAGGCTGGCCACACATGAAAACACTAAAAGTTCTTTGCTTGGCCTTCGAGGGCCGGCATAGCATCAAAGGGCTACACCTCGCTATTTCTTTCTTGGCTCTTCGAAACCTGCACAGGGACATTCCACCATAAAGGTGTAAAACAAGGAAACAATCAGCTTTAGCTGACCAATTTATAATGACCCTACCCTTTTCCTGGGGCAAAAACATTCCTTCCCTACATGCATAGCATATATAAATACATCTTGGCAACAGAACGTGCAATTTAAGCACCATTCACCATAGACATAGGCTCGGTCGGCCATACGCCTCATACACTCAGGGGCACATTCTCAGTGTATTGGATTTCTCCATGCCCTACCACCATCCACAGTCCCAGACATGATGGTTCACATGAGCATTCTAGTCTCTCCGGCTTGGGGCATAAGCCTTTAATTATGCCAATGACGAAAGCCAGTTACTTTAGGTGATCTAGTATGAACTACATAACATGGGTACCGTTCAGCAACACCCTATTGCTTAAATCGCCATGCCAACGACAACGGTCACAACCATCATGGCAAACGATAAGGTGTTGGTAAGCCTCCCTATTCCCGTTTGGCTCATTGGCCTTTCTTTAGCTGGGCTCTTCAAGCTCTCAGCTTTGACTGCCGCCCACCAGGTCCCAAGGACCAGAGCCCTCAATCGACACAAAATGGAACTCAAGGCCATTGCTGGGCACCAAGGCTCATAGCTCACCTGCAAACCATATAAGGTCTCCACGAGATAGTTCTCTGCAAGTGTAATGCTTCTGGAAGCTATCACTAGCAATAGTCACTATTGTCTGGCGTTAATGATAGAATTTCTCTTCTGTCTCTAGACTCAATCACAACTGGAACATTTTTCTAGAAAACCCTGTAGCATCCGGCAGTGCCAGAAAATTGGTCTTTCACAAAAAATATATAGCTCACCAGGAACTATCGCCAATGATACTCACTGTCGCCTGGCGATATCCAACAGTTATCAAACTGTGGCATTTTCTGGGTATTTTCCTATAGCGCATCTCCAGTACTTCCTGCTACTCCTATTCACAGGTACAACCCTCAGACTCCATAAACGACCCTTTTATACTCGGAGTCTTCTCTGGAATGCAAAATAAGACATCACCAATCCCGACCTGTCTGTCCAGATGGGCTTCACATAACATGCTTATCCCATACTACAATTTCCGGATCTATATGCAAAACTATCTAGGAATATCATGTATCAACCCATTGGAATTCCCTCATTCTTCCACCTTTTGGTGGTGGATTCCATGCCTATTCAAAAAGGAGGACTTCACTTGTCCAAGAAGGAAGATCGTTACCTTCGTAGTTCAATTTTGAGCCATGGTTAAGTCATCTATCCGGATGGAAAGGAGTGCCTCGCTTTCCTCTTCACGGATCTAGCCTTGGCCCTTGATTCAGACCACAAACTCTCTTCTCCAAGCTTGCAAAGCTCAGCCTTCAGCCCTCAACTATTTCTTTCAAGCTCTTGATGAAAGGGAGGAAAAAGTGAGAGAAGAGAAAATGACTTCTCTTTTATCCACTCCTCTGATTAAGTGACCTCGAGATTTACCCCAGCCACACGATTCTATCATCAAAATAAAGCAAAGGCCACGATTTCAACTGACCAATCAACTTTAATGATATCATCGCGTGATATCAGCTATCGCCTTGTGATAGCGGTCGTAGCCGCTTTGACCCCAGTCAACCACCGCTCTTCGACTGCCGACCGGCTATCTGACATGTGTTTAGCCATACGTGGCAGTATCACCCAACAATACCCACTATCGCCACTCTGATAGCTTACTTGACGATTCATTGAAAGTGTCGAGAGCATCAAGTTCTTTGAGTACGTCAAGTACGTTGAGTGGTATCGCCCCGCGATACTCATTATTGCCATATAATAGTCGACTTAACGATTCATCGAGTCTACTAAACGCTTCATTGAAAGCTTCGAGTGCGTCGAGTTGTATTGTCATGCGATACTCATTATTGCCATGCGATAGTTGACTCAATGATTCATCGAGTCTACTCAATGCTTTGTTGAAAGCATCGGGTGCATCGAGTGCTATCGCCAGCGATACTCACTGTCGCTCGGCGATAGCAACCCATGAGTTCTATTTTATAGTTTTTGGGGTGTTATACAAGGATCAAACCTTGGAGAAGAGAGTACTCCAACATGGGTATTTTTGGCCAACTATTTGCAAAGATGCCGCAGAATACGACAAAAAGTTTCAGAAGTCCCAGATCTACACACTGCTCCATCTCCGTCGGTATAGAGGCTCAGGACAATCACGATTCTATGGCTCTTCATGATCTTGGGGATAGACCTAGTTGGCCCTTTCCCTCAGGCTAGCGGCCAACAGAAATTCCTTTTGGTCATGATAGATTATTTCTCAAAATGTCTGGAGGTCAGTAACCTCGCAGATAATCCAAAATTTTATATGTGAAGAGATAATTTGTAGGCACAGGATGTCATTGGCAATTATCATAGACAACGAGCCATTAGTTTGCGAAGAAAGGAGTTTGTTAGCTTCTGTAGCTAGTTGGGCATCGACCTTCGATTCACGTTGGTCCTTCACCACAAGAGCAACGGGTAGGTAGAGGCCACAAAAAAGGAATTTATCAATTTGCTGTATAAAAAGGTTGAGAACCTAAAGGGATATTGGGTAGAACAACTCCCCTCAGTCCTCTGGACCTTGAGGAATACTCTAAATATGGTCATAGGGGAGACCCCTTTAAAATTAGCTTATGGGTCTGAGGTTGTGCTCCTGATAGAGTTTGAGGTGAAGTACTCATGCATCATCGTCGTGGGAGAAGGCGATGTGCAATGTAGGGTGGATAATGAATAAAACATCGAATCTCGCTCGACCATATGGAAGAACATTGTAACTTAGCTTCTATTTGCTAGGAGGAGATCAATCATCATATGGCAAGGTACTTTGACAAAAACAACAGGATCTAACATTTTGTAAATGGGGACTTAGTACTCGAAAAGGTTGACGTCTTAGGCAGGGGAGCCATTATCAAGCTCCACCCCACCTAGGAAGGATCCTTTGTAATTTTTGAAGCACTCACCTCAAGAAGCAACCACCTATAAAAGGCCGAGGGAAAGCCTCTTTGTAACACTTGGAGCGATGACAACCTGAAGCGATTTTACCCATGAAATGAATAGATTTGTTTTTTTGGCTGAATTGTATTTTCATTGTTTGTTATAGCTCAACAGTTTAAAAATAAAGCGCCCCCGATAGGATCTCGCTGACCGGGCTCTCACAAGCCAACAGGGCAGACAGGTCACTTAGGTGGTTAGCTAAGATGAGAAGGGTTTCAAAATGAAGCGCCCTCGATAGGATCCTACTGACTGGGCTCACACAAGCTGGCAGTGCAGGCATTTTTCTTTAGTGATTGCTATGATGAGAAGGTTTTCAAAATGAAGCCCCCGAAATTAGATCCTGATGACCGTTCTCTCATAAGACGATATGGTAGGAAGGTCACTCGGGTGGATGGATACTATGAGAAGGCTCTCAAAATGAAGGGCCCCTAATAGGATCTTGCTGACCAGGCTCTCACAAGCTGACAAGGAACGTAGGTCACTTGGTTGGATGAATGAACAAAGGAAAGAAGGTTTGGAATTAAGACCTAAGCTCCTAATAGTGGGTCACCGGCTAATTAATAAGGAAGTTGATTCTCTCAGGAGTTGGGTCAAAGGAAAACATAAAGAGAGTGAATGTGATACTTCTCGCTCTCGCCGTGAGCACCTCTTACTCATGCAGCCTCGGAAGGGAAGTGTCTGCCACATGGGTCCCCGGATCTTGCAATCCTTCTCGCTCTCGCCGGTTCTTGCAAGCAAAGCAACAAAGAGACGGTCATCTCGGCGATTTGGCTAAACCTAAGGGGCGAGATATCGACTACTAATTAAAAAGGAGAAAAATTAGGGAAGGTTGCACCAGAAGTAGATGAGATAGACAATATAGGAAAGAAAGTATAAACCTTTGTTTATCGTAAAAATGTCATGGGCGCCCTCGCCATTAAATCACAAAAATACATGTAATAAAATAAAAAAAACAAAAGTGTCCTAGAATACTCAACTCGCGGGGGGATCTTTCGGTGAGCGCTCCTCCTCTCAATCGTACAAATATGAGTAGCCACACCCTGAGGAGGGTGGACTCATAACCTGTAGGTAGAAGTCCAGGATGCGTTCCTCTGCGAGCAAGTCCATCTAGTCATCCCGCAAGGCATCAATATAATGCAACATTACCAGAGTAGACTTAGTAGTCTACGTAATCAGGAACTTATGAGTTCTTTCCACCTCCTATGAGGTAAATTGAAGAAGCTTGGATCCGCTGGAGAGGGACTCTCCAGACGTCATGGTGGTCTTCTCTGCGAGAGCTTTCGCGAGCGCCGCCTTGGTACTCGCGAGTTTTCCCTTTAGATTGTTGATGTGTGTCCTAAGGCATCAAGCTGTCTCGGCATGCTGCAAGGGGACAACTTGGGGTAAGCTAAGGAAGAAAAGAGAAAGAAGAGCGAAATACGATAACTTGCCAAGTAGTTGGATGCAAAGTATTGGGAAAAACCCTTACGATTAACCTTAACAAAATAGTTTAAGGGATTTTACATCCTAGATTTAGTACCCTTGTTGTATAGAGAGGGTAATATGGTCTTAGAAGTTCTAAGATGTCATTGGTGTAAAGAATATGATAAAGACCTAAATTTAAGAGGAAAGTTAGGAAATGCCAACATACATCGACTACAAGTCGACGCAACTTCGACATTATTTCCATGTTACATCGAGTATAGTAACGGAAATTGATAAGTTGACATTCATTAAAGTATTAAATTGACGCATTCTTTGATATGGTATCGCAATGTCAATTACAAAACTAATTTGACAACTTGTCCGAAAGAAGACAGAACTCAATGCTACTTCTATAAGAACTCGATGTTATGTCGAATAGTTTTCTTAATGAGAATTGTTTTGAAGATTAATTCATAAAAGTTTTAAATTGAATAACTATTTCTTGGAGACGTTAGATTCTTTGTGAGACATATATATTTAAAGGGAGAGAGAGAGAGAGAGTTGATGAAGAAGTATTCATTGAATCAGAACAATAATTATTCCAACGATCATTACACTCAAATTAGATTGTGATTTTGGAAGATTGATTTCAATAGAGAAGGTTAAAAAAATTATCAGCTTCAATTGAATTTCGTCCTTTAATTAGTTGACCTTAATCTTTATTCCTGAATCTGAAAAGAGAATCAGTTCTTCTTCTCAAGGGCTTATCAAATGCTGCTTCAGATTCAGTGAAGGTTAAAGGAGTATCTGGATTAAGCCCTTATAATCCTTGAGATCTTCTTATTTAAGAATTCATCAGAGTTCTAGATATCAATTCACTAAGTGCCAAATATTCCTCAAGATTCTGCTGAGACGACTCAACAAGATGATCCCTAAATCTTCAGATCTTTTTTTTGTTTCATTAAAATTTTTCAGTTTGTAAAAAAATTTTGAGAATCCTACTTCAAAGGATTTAGTTAGAGATTTTGAGATGGGTCTAGTGAAAAGAATCAGACTGTATTATTTTAAGATATCCTTATCAAAACATCTAGAGATTGGTTCTAAGAGTCTCCTTATCAAATGACTCAAACACAGTGATAGTGAATTCCTAATAAGGGGTTAAAAGAGTAGATGTACCCAGATTTTGGGGAACTACTATATTTCTTGTGTCTTCTGTGTTTGTGCATTATTCTGTGATTTCTGGTTCGTTCTGCTATGTTTTTATTTATCTATTTTTAATTCTAGTTGATATTTAGTTTGTGCAAATGCAAATCCAGTTAATTGCATATTTAATTTTGATACAAATTTTAATCTCTATTCACCCTCCTCTAGAGAAATCTCTGATGAATTAGTCAACTGCTCTCCCAATTCAATTGGTATCAAAGTTAGGTTGATCAATACATGGTTAACCTTAAGAGGGTTAATCTAGAAAAGGTTAACACATTGATTAAAAAGATCATAACAGTTGCATTAATACATTTTCTATTAATTTTTTAAAAATATCTTCTAGTACTTTCAAAAGATTTGCATCTACAAGACCTCTAGTTTGTAATGTTGAAAAGTTTGCACTCTAGAATACAAGGATCAGATTATATATGAATTCTATTGATGAAGGTATTTTTAATTCAATTTTGACAGGACCACCTATGCCTTATAGGAAAGATGCAGAAAAAATGTTACCATAAAACCATTAACAAGATGTGAGTGGATAGATGAAGAAAAGAGATTAAAAGTCTGGAATGCTAAAATAATGAACATACTAGTCTCAACAATATCATATAATGTGTTTCAAAATGTTGTAAAATATCAATCAACTAAAGAAATCTGAGAATCACTATCAAGGATTATTGATAAAAGTTCTGATGAGAGAAGAGATAGAAGATCACTCATAATTTCCTAGTATGAAAATTTTCACAAGAAAGATGATGAAATTGTAGCTGAAATGTATGTTAGATTTAGCATGATTATAAATGAGCTGATAGGTTTAAATAAGGATATATCTCTTACTGAGATAAATGACAAATTACTCATGTGCTTTCCAAGTACTTGAAATTCAAGGATTTGGGCTATCATAGAAGCAAGGTGTCATAGAGAGTTTACAACAGATTCCCTGTTAGGAAAGCTTAAATCATATGAAAAACTTCTAAAAAGTAGAGTCGAAATAGAAGCAAAGGAAAACGTCACTACACCAAGAGACAAATCTATTACTTTTAAAGTCACTGATGATGAACCATCTATATCAGAACAAGGGATGTTTAATCTACTGGCAAGGAGATTAAGAAAATGGATCAAAACTGAAAGCTCCAAAAGAAGAGATAGAAAAGTAAATAAGCCAAAGTTTGACAAAACTCCTACTAAGGTGATAATTTTCTTTTCATGTAGAAACCCTGGAAATATAGCAACTAAGAGTCCAGACCAATAAAAGGAAAACAAAATAAAAAGGATCGAAAGAAATATCCAAAGCGAAAGGATAAAAAAGGAAAGGATTTGTATTAGAAACCTGTAGTGATACCAGTTCTGAGTCAAGTTCTTCATCAAGTTGTGAAGATGAAGCTGATGTAGAAGAAACATGCTTGATGGTATTGGAAACTAACTCAGATGCTGAAGAAAATCAAGTAAGTTATTTTGATGATATTGATTTTTCAAAAAAAAATTAAAGTTATGCTTTAATGATTTTTGTAAGCATCAATTAGATTCTGTAAAAAAATATTTAACATTTAAGAAAAGAGCTAGATGAATTAAAAAATAGTAGTCATTATTATAAAAACTATATGCTTATAGTTGGACAAGGAAAATTAGAGAAACAATGAACTAGATTAACTGTTGAGAATAGATTAATATTGGAAAATTTAACAAAGGTAAAAGCTTTGAAAATTATCTTAATAAAAAGAAATCAAAATTACAAACCCATAACTGAAAATTTCACAGAAATGGTTACTTAGATTTGAAAACTGAACCAGTTAACTCTACTAAAATTTATAGTATTCTTATATATAATGTTGGTACCCTAGTTTGATTTGAGTTTAGTCTTGTCCTTTTAGTCCCTTGACCCAAGAAATATCTATGGTCAATGGTTAGTGGTCTAGCTGTAGAGTCCCCACTTTTCCAGATGAAGAATTTGGTTAAGTAGTTTGTTCGTTCGACTATAGTCGAACGCCGCTCGACTATCGTCTATCGGCTGATCGACTATCGTCTATCAGTTGGTCGACGCTCTGTCTGCGTTGATAGCTCGACTATCTGTTGATAGGTCGACTATCTGTGTTGCCTTGATAGCTCGACTATCTGCTGATAGGTCGACTATCTGTGTTGCCTTGATAGTTCGACTATCTGTTGATAGGTCGACTATCTGCTTGGTTTGGTAGTTCGACTATCTGTTGATAGGTTGACTATCTGTTCCGCTTTGATAGGTCGACTATCTGTTGATAGGTCGACTATCTGTCGTCTTTGATAGTTCGACTATCTGTCCTGATAGTTCAACTATCTGATAGCTCGACATCTGTTGATAGATCGACTATCTGTTTTGTTTTGATAGGTCGACTATCTGTTGATAGGTCGACTATCTGTTTTCTGTGATAGGTCGACTATCTGCTTGATAGGTCGACTATCTGTTTGTGTTTGATAGTTCGACTATCTGTCCAGATAGATCGACTATCTGATAGATCGACTATCGGTTCTGATAGGTCGACTATCTGCCGAGGTAGTTCGACTATTTTCTCTGATAGTTCGACTATCTGGATCGTTCGACTATCTGCCCGATAGGTCGACGATCTCCGTGCGCCGGTCGACGATCTCCGAGGGTCATTCGACGTTTTCTGTTTGCCTTTTTATTTTGTATTTATTTATTTTATTTAATAAATTAATACATTATCTGGCATTCTATTTCAGTTGTTTTATGATAATATTTCCAGGCAATATCTGCTCCATTCCTTTTGCCAGAGTAAAATCTTTTCAGATAAAGTTGTTTGTCTTATTAGTTGACACTGTATTTTACTTTATCTGCTGTCAGTCCTTTATAGCCGTTAGACTGAAAAGTCTTCCTTTTGCTATAAAGAGTTTGTTTCTGATGTGATTTTATTTAGTACCTTTATTATCAGATTGCTTCCTGCAGTTTCTTTGAAAAAGGTTTATCCCTTTTATAGAATATTTTGCTGCAGAGTTTGTTTGTCTTTGTGATATTTGCAACCCCGGTTTTAAGTTTCAGAAGAAGACAAACAGTTCAAATTGAAAAGAGCCGTTGCTTGTTGCTGCTTTAAAAGGAATCCTTTGGAGAAGGATTTCAGCTAGCTAACCAGTTATTAAAAGAGTTATTCAAGCTTTCATCAAGTCCAAGTTCACTGCTCTCAGCAATATTCATTCAACTGAGAAGTGTTAGCTCTTTTGCTCCTCTTCAACCTGAGATCTCCTATTCCAGGAAGTTCTAACTCAGAGTTCTTTTGAAGAAGAAGAAGAAGAAGATAGCTGCTAGAAGATTATATTTTTCTTTTATTATTTTATATCTTCTTGTAGTTTTTCCTTCAGTTCTTACTGAAGAGTTTCTGCACTGAAGTAAGACTTCACCTGGACGTTCTTTGATCCAGGGGGAGCCTTGATTCTTTTAGAGCCATCTAGCTCAGTGCAAGTTATTGTGCTTCTCTAATCTATTGTAAAATAGAGAAGACACCTTAACCCCTTCCCCCTCCTGTACAGGGTTATTACTCCCTTCAAAAGTATCCCTTGGTGGCAGGGCACCTGATCAAAAACCTGTGTTCGGTTTTTAGACACCTGATCAAAAGTCTAAAGGGTCTCTTGATCTACCTGAAGTAGATCTTGTTGGTGGCAGGGCACCTGATCAAAAACCTGTAGTGGATTTCTACCGTGTGGGTAGAAGAGTGGACGTACCCAAGTTGTTTGGGGAACCACTATAAATTCCTTGTGTCGTCTGGCTTGCTTAATTTAATTACCTACATTGTGGCTGTGATTAGATATAACTAGGTTTGCTAGTTGCTGATTAGGATTTCCAAGCCTTAACTGTAATTACAGTTAGCTTGATTTTGTGCACAACACTTGTGTTAGGCTTTAGGGTTATCTCCATATCTATAATTTTTTCATTCCGCATTTCACTCCAAGGGAGTTGGGCAGACTATTAAGTTTTGTCTAGTGCAAAATTTGATAACTCTATTCACCCCCCCTCTAGAGTAGTATCTATCCCTTCACTTTCAATTGGTATCAAAGGGAGGTTGACTGACTAAATAGGCTAACACCTAAGTCACAAGATCCTGATAGATACCAAAGTTTATAGATATTCACTATCACTATCATGGCCCAGTCCAAGGATTATTCTAGCACCAGACCTCCAACATGCAACTTAGCTAAGTTTGGCATCTAGAAGGCAAGGATTAAATTATATATGAATTCTATTGATGAAAGCATCTTTGCTTCTATTTTGTCAGGACCCCCAAGAGCACCTGCTGCTGCTTCTGCCTCATCATCTGATATGAGTGCAGTGCCTCCTCCAGACTACAACGATGAGTACAAGAAGGTAAAGATAGCAGATGCCAAGGCGATGAACATACTGGCTCAGACAATGTCTGATGAAGTATTCCAGAAGGTTGCTGACTGCCCTTCAGCAAAAGCAATGTGGGATACACTGAACCAGATTGTAGCTGGTTCAGCTGATGAAAGGAAGGATAGAAGGTCCAACCTGATCTCACAGTATGAGAACTTTAAGAAAACTGATGCTGAATCAGTTGAAGCCATGTATACAAGGCTCAGCTCAATAATCAATGAGCTGAGGACCCTTGACAAGGACATATCATTGACATAGGTCAATGATAAGATTCTTATGTGCTTCCCTAGCACATGGGATCTAAGGATCTGGCCTATCAAGGAAGCCAGAAGTACTACAGAGATCTCAACTGAAGCCCTTCTCAGCAAGCTCAAGTCTTTTGAGCAAGTGCTGAAGACAAGGGAAGCAGAAGCTGAAGCAAAGACCCCCACTCCAATAAGAAAAGAGAAATCTCTAGCTCTTAAGGCTGCTGATGCTTCTGAAGGCAGCCAATCCAATTAGGAACTAATGGTATTATTTGCCAAGAGGTTTCTCAAGATGAGGAGAAAGGAATTCAGAAAGAAGTCTTCACGCTATGAAGACAAACCAAGGTATGACCATTCACCTGCTAAAGAAATTATCTGTTATGGTTGCAGGAAACCTGGACATATCTTACCAGAGTGTCCAGAGGAGAAGAACAAAGATAAGAGGAAAGAAAAGGAACAACACAGGAAGCACTCCAAGCCATCCTCCTACAAGAACAAGAAGAAGGAGAGAGGTTTCGTCGCTGAGACCTGGAGTGATTCTGATGAAGAATCTTCCTCCTCAAGCTCTAGTGAGGATGAGGAAGAGAAGAAGGCAAAGGAAGTTTGCCTGATGGCAATAGATGCCTGCAGCAATCACTCAGCTGCAGAGAGTTCAGATTCAGAGGAAGAAATGCCAACAGAAGATGAGGTACTATCTTCTTATGACTTCACTTCTGAAGAATTTAAATTAGATTTTAAATCCTTATGCTTAGACTTAATTAGTTCAGAAAAAGAGATTAAAGAACTTAGAAATAAGTTAGCTGACTCAGAATTAATTACTACAGAAAATATTAAGTTAAAGGAAGATCTCACTACTTGTAGTGAAGAAATTAAATTTCTTAAAATTGAGTTAGCTAAGTCTAAGAGGTTAGAAGAATCTCTAAATGGTAGAAGCCTTAAGCTGTTAGAGATAACTAGCATGACTAACACTAGGTCAGGCAATAACAAACTAGGCTTAGGAGCTTCTCCCAGTGAACCCCCAATTATTCTTAAAAATAATCTTTCAACTCCAGTGAACTTTATCTCAGCTGATGGGATAAAGAACACTGAGCAAGTAAATCAAGTTAATAAAACTTTAAATAAAGCTAAGAGAGAAAAGAGGAAGAAATTTTTTAAAGAAATGCAAAGAGCGTCGAACGCTGCTCGACGATCGGAAGCTCAATGGTCGAACGAAGCTCGACGATCTGAGCGCCCATCGTCGAACGTCGATCGACGTTTTCAATATGATTTTCAAAATCATCATCAAACCAGTAGAAACCTAAATGAAAATAGAAACCCTAGGTTTGTTGACCCATCATCTGCATGGAGAATCCCACCTAGGAGATCTCACCCATTAGGTTATCACCCTCAGCCTGCATTTTCATTTATTTCTAGCTTTTCTTATGTGAAAAACAAGGGACCCAAGGTTACCTGGGTCCACAATGTCTAAATGAATGTCTTGCAGGTGAAGGCCTATCCTATCACTCAAAATAAGTGGTATTTGGATAGTGGATGCTCCAAGCATATGACAGGAAATAAAAATCATCTGTCAAAATTCAAAGCTAAGCTCGGCCCAAAGGTTATCTTTGGAGATTCAAGCTGTGGTCAGACAGAAGGCTATGGCAGGATCACAATTGGAGATGTTACTTTCAAGAGAGTTGCATATATGACAGGACTGAAGCACAATTTGATCTCAGTCAGCTAGCTATGTGATGCTGGCTACCAGGTGTCATTTTCTAACTCTTCTTGTAATATTACTTTAAATAATAATGTTGTTTTAGTAGGCATTAGAATAGGTAATATTTATTTAGTAGATTTCAATTCAACTCATTCTGAAATCTGTTTATTTAATGAAGTAACAATTAATAATAATTCTTTGTGGCATAAGAGGCTCAGTCATGTTAACCTTAAAAATATATCTAGGTTATCTAAACACAACCTTGTTAGAGGTTTACCTTCTTGCCCCTACAAGAAGGAGAGCCTATGCAAGGCTTGTCAGCTAGGCAAGCAAACCAAGAATTCTTTTAAATCTGTAAATAAAAGTGATTCTCCTAGAATCTTGTATTTATTACATTTGGACCTTTTTGGCCCAATAAATGTACAGAGTTTAGGAGGGAAGTATTACACCTTAGTCATTGTAGTTGACTTCTCTAGGTTTAGTTGGGTTTTCTTTTTGAGAACTAAGGCTGATAACTTCAAAGCCCTTACAGACTTTCTGTTATGTGTGCAGACTGAGTACTCTACTCATGTGGCCTTGATCAGAAGTGATCATGGTACTGAGTTTGACTCTCTTCTCATGCAAGAATTCTGTGAGAGAGAAGGTATCAAACATAGCTTCTCAGCTCCTAGAACTCCCCAACAAAATGGGGTAGTTGAAAGGAAGAATAGAACACTCATTGAAGCTGCTAGTACATTGTTGACAGATGCTAACATGCCTCTTTCCTATTGGGCAGAAGCTGTTAGTACATCCAATTATGTCTTGAATAGAAGTCTGATACACAAGCTTAAGTGTAAAACTCCTTATGAGTTGCTTAAAGGAAAGAAACCTAAAATTAATTATTTTAGAGTTTTTGGCTGTGTAGTTTATATTCATAATAATAATAAAGAATATCTTAGAAAGTTTGAAGCAAAAGCTTCAATGGGAATTATGCTTGGATATTCCCAAGTAAGCAAAGCTTATAGGATTTATAACAAATCATCCTGTAAAATTGAAGAATCTGTGCATGTATCTTTTGATGAGTCTCAGATGTTTTATAAGGAGAAGGAAAATTCTCCTTCCTCTAGTTCATTGCAGGTACCTGATGCTACTCAAGAAATTCTTCAACTATCAACTCTTCAGATCACTGAATCAGACAGTGATGAAGACATTGCTGAAGCTGTTGTTGTTCCACCAACAGTATATCAAATTCCTCCTGAGGAATTAATCCCAACTGTTGCTGAAGATCACATCCCACCTGCTGATGTTGTCACACTTAGAGATCACCCTACATCTCAAGTGATAGGAGACATATCATCTGGTGTTCAAACAAGACATCAGTTAAGACATGATGTGATGCACGCTTGTTTCCTCTCACAGGTTGAGCCCCTCACCTTTAAAGATGCAGAGCTAGATCCCCACTGGATCATTGCTATGTAAGAGGAACTCAATCAGTTTGAGAGATGTAAAGTTTGGACTTTGGTTCCAAGACCTAAAGGCCAACTGATCATAGGCACCAAGTGGGTGTATAGAAACAAGTTGGATGCAAATGGAATTATTGTAAGGAATAAAGCTAGGCTTGTAGCTCAGGGCTACAGACAGGAGGAAGGTATAGATTATGACCAAACCTTTGCTCCTGTTGCAAGGCTAGAAGCAATAAGGATCTTCTTGGCCTATGCAGCCTACATGAAGTTTAAGGTCTTTCAGATGGATGTCAAAAGTGCATTCCTGAATGGTGAGCTTAAGGAAGAGGTGTTTGTTGAACAACCACCATGGTGTTTGTTTCTTCAACTCAGCCCTCACATGTTTTCAAGTTGCAGAAAGATCTATATGGACTAAAGCAAGCCCCCAGAGCCTGGTATGAGACTTTAGCTAGTTTCCTGTTAGAGCACAACTTTACTAGGGGAGTAGTTGATAGAACCCTTTTCGTCAAGCACCACAAGGACACAATCCTGTTAGTTCAGGTGTATGTAGATGATATTATATTTGGCTCCACTGATCCCACACTTTGCAAAAGGTTTTCTGACCTGATGCACTCTAAGTTTGAGATGAGTAGTATGGGTGTGCTGTCTTACTTTCTTTGTCTCCAAGTTAAGCAAGATGCTGATGGTATCTTCATATCCCAATCCAAATATGCCAAGGAATTGGTAAAGAAATTTGGGATGGCTGATGCTTCAGCAATGCCTACACCTATGGCTACTAATGTAGTTATTGATTCTGATGATCACGGCAAGCCAGTTGATCAAAAGAATTATTGGGCCATTATTGGTTCCCTATTATATTTAACTGCAAGTAGGCCAGATATAATGTTTGCTACATGCCTTTGTGCTAGATTCCAGGTCAACCCCAAGGAATCTCATCTGATTCTTCTCAAGAGAATCGTGAGATACCTGAAGGGATGTCCAAATCTAGGACTTTGGTACCCAGCAGAATCAGAATTTGAGTTAATTGGATACTCTGACTCTGACTATGCTGGTTGCAGAGTTGACAGGAAGAGCACCTCAGGAACTTGTCAGTTCCTGGGAGAGAGATTGGTCTCTTGGTTCTGTAAAAAGCAGGCTTCTGTCTGAACTTCAACTGCAGAAGCTGAATATATAGCAGCTGCCAGTTGTTGTTCACAGATCCTGTGGATTCAAAACCAGCTTGTGGATTATGGTTACTCACACAAGAACACCAAAATCATGTGTAATAGTACCAGTGCTATCTCAATTGCACAAAATCCAGTGCACCACTCTAGAACGAAGCACATTGAGATCAGACACCATTTCCTGAGAGATTGTGTGGAAAAGAACAAGATTTGTCTTGAGTTCATATCCACTGAGTTTCAGAGAGGTGATATATTCACCAAGCCCTTAGATGAACAGAAACATCTGTTCTTTTTGGTTCAACTAGGCATGATCAATGGAAGAGACTAAGTGTGACTATATCTGCCAATGTTGAAACTTGTTTGAAGATAGTCGAACGACGTTCGAAGATAGTCGATCGGGTCAAGCCCATCATCGACCTATGGTTGATGAAAGCTTGCCTGTTTGAAGATCGTCGACCGGCGTTCGACCATAGTCGAACAAGTTGAGCTCATCGTCGATCCCTGAATGACGATAGCTTGTTGTTTGAGAAGCCAGAAATAGTCGAACGATTGATCGACTACTCTGCTTCTGGACCGATCGTCGAACGACCATTCGACCATCGTCTCCAGTATCTTTTAAATAGATCGACTATCTCCGGTCTAATATAAAGCCGATAGTCGACCTAGGTTAAAAGATCTTTTGTTTTATCATCGACGGAGAGCGTCCTTTCGCATTCCGTCTTCCCGCTTTCTCCTCCTCTTGCGATTTTCTGCCGATTTGTCTTCTCCGTCTCTCTCGCGCCCTCTCCAGCTCCTTCAATGGCGATTTCTCCAGCATTGCTCGCAGTTGTGAAGTTCGACGCAGGATTCAGTGTCGATTTCGATGCCTTCAGCTGTTGTGAATCAGGGATTGTGGAAATCCTCCAATTATGCAGAGATCAAGGGTTAGAAAGACTAATGTCTGCAAGGATAAAGTTAAATATTCCCGAGATTAAGGAATGGGCATTTACTTCGTCCTCCACCGACGAATCGATGACCGGCTCTATTGGCGGAGAAGAGGTTATTTTAACTCCCGCCATTCTGACTGATGTTTTTGGTTTGATAAATGGTGAAGAAGATTTTGAGCAAGATGCTCCAGAGTTTGGAAGAATGCTGATTGAGCTGGGACATGCGGAGGGCATTCCCACGAAGCTGCTCAAGGTAAATTTCCCCTTCAAGATAAAATTTCTTGCTGAGTTAGTTGGAAAAGTGCTGCTAGGCAAGCACTCAGCCCATGATAATATTACAAGACAACAATTTGCACTCATGTGTGCAATTGTTAACAAGAAAAGGATCAACTGGGCTGGTGTTTTGTTCGATTTGATAAGGAAAAAGAACAGTAAGAAAGAGGTTACCCTAGGCAGGGTTATTGGAATTTTTCTGAAGGAAAGATATCCTCATCTGCTAGTTTCAGTTGCTACAATAATTAATGCCAGTAAGAAGATGGATCCCCATTTGTTCTCAAAGTGGAAGAGGACATTTGTGAAGCCCGCTCTCTCAGGGGTTGCTCCAGTGACATCCGAGAGCACAAGGACTGATTCAGTCACTCCTCACCCTCAAGAAGCTGGCTCAGCTCATCCTTCTCTTCCATCATCTTCTTCTGGCTTACCATCAACTTCTACTGAAGTAGTTCCATCCTCTTCAGTTCCGTCTACCTCAGTTGAAGTTCCATCAACTTCAGCTGAAGTACGACTTTCTGCTTCTCCTGTTCGAGATACAACCACGGTTGTTATTCCTTCTCCTCCTGCATCTCCTATACCTTCTCATCTGGCTAGGATATCTGATCCTAGTTTTGATTTGTTAGGATCTGAGAGGACTCCCACACCTCGTCAGTCTCCTGTTCATTCTCCAGTTCAACAGGAATACATTCCTCCTGCTGATCTTCCATCATCTGCCGTTCCCCCACATTCTTTTGAAGTCACCCCAGCATTCATCTCCAGCATCTTGGAGTTGATTACCCCTTCAATCAAAATCATGATTGAAGAGGCAATTGCTCCACTTGCTTCCTCCATTGCTACTTTGACTGCTTCCATCCAATCCCTCTCTAAGTCTGCTGAGCCCTCTTCTTCTAGGGGCCTGGTTTTAGTTCCCACTGAAATCAGGCAGGGGGAGATGTTCAATGAAGATGTCTCAGAGCTTCCAGCCTCCCCTCCAGCAGATCCTCTAGCGGTGACAGATATAGTGATGACAGTTCAAGAAGAGACTGCTCGAGCTCAAGAAGAATCAGTTTTAGTGTTATCTGAAAAAGAAATATCTGATGCAGTTATGTTATCTGAATTTGCTGTCAAAGTTTGTTTAGAAGATCTCACCACTCCTTTGGTTGCCCGTTTCCTAGAAGGCATTACTACATCCTATCTAGATGAATCCTGGGAGTTGGTAAAGTATGAAGGTAATTCACTCATCCGTTTTATTAACGAGTCAACTGATTTGCTAGTTTGTGAATACCTAGAAGGGATGTTATTAGCTTATATAGCAGATTTGTGTTCATGAATCTACAGATTATATTCAAGAAGATATAGCTGCTCAAGTAGAAGTAGTTGTTCAAGAATCTGTTTCAGATGTTTTAGTTGTTCCAGCTGATCTTTTGCCTGCTGCTCAAGATACTGAGTCTGCTCAACCAGCTCAGTCAGATGTGCAAATAGATCCAGAAATGGATCTTTTCTTAGCTGATATAGAAGATGTTGAATCTAAAAGCCAAGATGAAAAGACCCCAGTACTGAGTTTAGAAGAAGAGAAAGCAAGAGCTGCCTGGCAGCAAAGAGTACAAGATACTTTGAAAGAGAGAAAAAGTTTTGCAAGATGAAAAATCTCCTGTATGGGATGACTCTCCAGGACCTGATCTGGATTCTCCTCTGGCTCCGAATGCCATAGAAGAAGAAAAAGAGAAAGATGCTCTGAAAGCAAAGGAAAAGGCTGTATCAGAAGCCTATGACCCTTATGATCATCCTCCCTCATCTCTTTTTGAAGATGAAGATGATTCAGATATGTCTGAGGACTCCAAGAAAAAGAAAGCTGTAAAGAGAAAAAGGAAAGCTATTGCTCCTCCTCCTCCCAATCGAGACAATGATACTCCCTATTACATATTGAAAGGGATTGACCCTAAGTCGAAAGACTTCCAACATTGGATGTGGTTTTCCAAAAACCAGCAAAAGGAGAGAAAGAAATCTAAGAGATATGATAGTCCTGCTCCTAGATGGACTCCCAGAGGTCCTCCTCCTCCACCTCCCGGTGCAGGAGCCTCTGGCAATTTATCTGCTAATCCATCTGCTCCATCTGCTAAATCTGCTCCTTCTCAGCCTCATTCAAGGAAAAGTTCTCAAAGCCTCCAAGGCAAATCATATACTGGTACTCAAAGGCATGATACTGAGGTTAAAGAGCAAGTAAAGGAGGTTGTATATCAAAAGCAAAAAATTTCACCTCCTCCTTCTCCCAAGAAAAAGGTTTCTCCTGCTATACCAGTTCATGTTGCTAAGGATATTTCAAAAGTTAAAAGAACTATTTTCTCTGAAAAATCCAGTAAAAAGTTTGCTGAGTTTGCTCCTCCATCATCTTTAGTTATTCAAGAAGTTAAAGATAAAGCTGAAAGTTTATTAGATTTATCTGTTAAGTTTAAAGCTATGAAGCCTATTGATACATCATCTGAAAATGTGTATGAAATCCAAGAGTTAGATCCTGATTTCAGGATGGCTCGATTTCTAGAACTTGTTGGATCAGCTCAGATAAAGAAAGCTAAAGCTGAAGGAAAGGACTCTACAGGATTTACAACAATGTCAAAGTTCAGAATGAAGGAACTCAATAGAATCCAGGTTAGCCCTGAAGTTTTTGACCCTGCTAAATATATGGAAAAGCATCCAGAAGCAGTTGTTCCAAGGGCTGCAGAACTGAAGATTATTGGTGTGCAAGATTTGAAGCTGTCCAAGAAAGAAGCTATTGATCCCTTGCAGAAAGTTTCTTTTGTTCCTAGCTCTTCTGTCCCTAAACCTGATTCTGTAGATCTTTAATTTTGTTTGACTTTTTTTTTATCTAACTGTTTGATAATTGCTAGTTAGTTGTTATCTATTTCCTGTAGTGTTTTTATTGTTCTATAGCTAGTTCTGTGTTTTAGTTTTTGAGAGACTTAACTCAAATAGGGGAAGATTGTTGGTACCCTAGTTTGATTTGAGTTTAGTCTTGTCCTTTTAGTCCCTTGACCCAAGAAATATCTATGGTCAATGGTTAGTGGTCTAGCTGTAGAGTCCCCGCTTTTCCAGATGAAGAATTTGGTTAAGTAGTTTGTTCGTTCGACTATAGTCGAACGCCGCTCGACTATCGTCTATCGGCTGATCGACTATCGTCTATCAGTTGGTCGATGCTCTATCTGCGTTGATAGCTCGACTATCTGTTGATAGGTCGACTATCTGTTGATAGGTCGACTATCTGTGTTGCCTTGATAGTTCGACTATCTGTTGATAGGTCGACTATCTGCTTGGTTTGGTAGTTCGACTATTTATTGATAGGTCGACTATCTATTCCGCTTTGATAGGTCGACTATCTGTTGATAGGTCGACTATCTGTCGTCTTTGATAGTTCGACTATCTGTCCTGATAGTTCAACTATCTGATAGCTCGACTATCTGTTGATAAATCGACTATCTGTTTTGTTTTGATAGGTCGACTATCTGTTGATAGGTCGACTATCTGTTTTCTATGATAGGTCGACTATCTGCTTGATAGGTCGACTATCTGTTTGTGTTTGATAGTTCGACTATCTGTCCGGATAGATCGACTATTTGATAGATCGACTATCTGTTCTGATAGGTCGACTATCTGCCGAGGTAGTTCGACTATCTTCTCTGATAGTTCGACTATCTGGATCGTTCGACTATCTGCCCGATAGGTCGACGATCTCCGTGCGCCGGTCGACGATCTCCGAGGGTCGTTCGACGTTTTCTGTTTGCCTTTTTATTTTGTATTTATTTATTCTATTTAATAAATTAATACATTATCTGGCATTCTATTTCAGTTGTTTTATGATAATATTTCCAGGAAATATCTGCTCCATTCCTTTTGCCTAAGTAAAATCTTTTCAGATAAAGTTGTTTGTCTTATTAGTTGACACTGTATTTTACTTTATCTGCTGTCAGTCCTTTATAGCCGTTAGACTGAAAAGTCTTCCTTTTGCTATAAAGAGTTTGTTTCTGATGTGATTTTATTTAGTACCTTTATTATCAGATTGCTTCCTGCAGTTTCTTTGAAAAAGGTTTATCCCTTTTATAGAATATTTTGCTGCAGAGTTTGTTTGTCTTTGTGATATTTGCAGCCCCGGTTTCAAGTTTCAGAAGAAGACAAACAGTTCAAATTGAAAAGAGCCGTTGCTTGTTGCTGCTTTAAAAGGAATCCTTTGGAGAAGGATTTCAGCTAGCTAACCAGTTATTAAAAGAGTTATTCAAGCTTTCATCAAGTCCAAGTTCACTGCTCTCAGCAATATTCATTCAACTGAGAAGTGTTAGCTCTTCTGCTCTTCTTCAACCTGAGATCTCCTGTTCCAGGAAGTTCTAACTCAGAGTTCTTTTGAAGAAGAAGAAGAAGAAGATAGCTGCTAGAAGATTATATTTTTCTTTTATTATTTTATATCTTCTTGTAGTTTTTCCTTCAGTTCTTACTAAAGAGTTTCTGCACTGAAGCAAGACTTCACCTGGACGTTCTTTGATCCAGGGGGAGCCTTGATTCTTTTAGAGCCGTCTAGCTCAGTGCAAGTTATTGTGCTTCTCTAATCTATTGTAAAATAGAGAAGACACCTTAACCCCTTCCCCCTCCTGTACAGGGTTATTACTCCCTTCAAAAGTATCCCTTGGTGGTAGGGCACCTGATCAAAAACCTGTGTTCGGTTTTTAGACACCTGATCAAAAGTCTAAAGGGTCTCTTGATCTACCTGAAGCAGATCTTGTTGGTGGCATGGCACCTGATCAAAAACCTGTAGTGGATTCCTACCGTGTGGGTAGAAGAGTGGACGTACCCAAGTTGTTTGGGGAACCACTATAAATTCCTTGTGTCGTCTGGCTTGCTTAATTTAATTACCTGCATTGTGGCTGTGATTAGATATAACTAGGTTTGCTAGTTGCTGATTAGGATTTCCAAGCCTTAACTGTAATTACAGTTAGCTTGATTTTGTGCACAACACTTGTGTTAGGCTTTAGGGTTATCTCCATATCTATAATCTTTTCATTCCGCATTTCACTCCAAGGGAGTTGGGCAGACTATTAAGTTTTGTCTAGTGCAAAATTTGATAACTCTACTCACCCCCCCTCTAGAGTAGTATCTATCCCTTCACTTTCATATAATAACTCAATAGCTATAGATAAAAATAAGTATAGTCAATCCATAATCAGAAAAGAAGATAATGATTCTAAAAAATAAACTATTTTTATTCAGATAATTTCACCTAAAAATAGTGAATGATTTATAAAAGGAAATCTATAAAAAAACAATCTTAAAAATTTAAAAATCGAGCCAACTATGAATATACTTTGACTGAATATCAATGCAACCTAGCATATGCGTCAAAATATACTTATTGCAAGTATGAAAATACATCGACTCCATTTCAATGTAATAAAAAAGGTGCGTCGAGATTTTGTCAGAGAAAATCTCTAGTATATTATTATAACTGGTCTGATAAATCAAATTTTTCAGATTATCATAAATATGAATATACTAATTGATTGAGAAAAGGTCATGATGCTAAAAGTTGATGGATAGATAATCCATTAATCTTTCATACTCAAGGGTACTATAACAACCCATCATATACTGTTATTACACCATTCAATGGTAAAAGAAGCAATGGACCTATGGCAACCTGGGTTTCAATTAACTTTTGAATTGTGTGTGCAGGATGGATAAGCCAGGATAATCAAACAGATGAAAGGGTCTAAAGCATATCAGTTGATATAATGTTTTTAAAAAAAAATTAAAGATAATAAATATTTCAGTAATGTACTTAAAGTCACGTCAAATACAAGTCAACGAATTATCATTTTCTTCATTCTAATAAGATTCTAGATCGGTGATAATGAAGAGACTTTATTTCCTTGATGCAACATTGAGATGAATCAATGTTTGCTTCAATAAAATGTCTGACATAGAAAACTTGGGGTAACGTTGAATTCTAGTTGACGTAATGTCAATAAGCCCTTAGTAATTATGTTCTTTTTAAGTTACATCGAATAAAAGTCAACATTGCATTGACTAAGGGCCTGTTTGGGAGGGCTTTTTAGCTCCTTTTCATTTTCTGGAAAACGCTACCACACTTAAGAAACTGTTTGGATTGTCTACCGGTGGGAAAAGCTACAGCAGAAAACTCTATTTTCTCATCTTTTGGAAAAGTCACTTGTCACCTACTTTTAGACTTTTCGAAAAGCACTTCCTCATCACAAAAACGCTATCTCTTAAAAAAATTTCCAACTTGATTTTTTTTACCCGGGCATATTTTTTTTGCTTTGGCGCGAATTTTTCAACTGGGCACAAATTTTATGCTCAGGCGCGAATTTTTCGCCCGGGCACGAATTTTTCTCCTTGGTTGTCATTTTTCGCCCAAGTGCAGGGTTTTTCTCCCAGATGCATTTTTTTCTCCTGAGTGCAATTTTTTCACCCGTGCTTGATCTTTTTCACCCTGACAGGTTTTTTTCGCCCGGGCTAATTTTTTTGTCCGAGCGCGATTTTTTCGTCCCAGTGCGAATTTTTCGCCCGGGCCGATTTTTTTCTTCCGGGCGTGGTTTTTTCACAGCAGCGCGATTTTTTTGCTAGGGCGAGATTTTTTCACCAGGGTGCGATTATTTCGCCCGGGCGCGATTTTTTCGCCCAAACACGATTTTTTGCCTGGGAGTGAATTTTTCGCCTGGGCTCGAATTTTATGCCCAAGAGCGGTATTTTTTTTATCGAAGCTTATTTTTTTCGCCGGAGAGCGGTTTTTTTGCCCGGGCTCAATTTTTCGCCTTGGAGCGAATTTTTGCCCGGGGCGCTGTTTTTTTCGCCCGGTCGCGAATTTTTCGACCGGGCGCGAATTATTTGCCTGTGAGCGATATTTTTGTCTGAGCGCGTTTTTTTCGCCCGGGCGAGATTTTGTCGCCTGTGCGCGCATGGAGTGAATATTTTGCTCGGACGCGAATTTTTTGCCTGTGTGATTTTTTCGCTCGTTCGTGATTTTTTTCCTCGGCTGCGTATTTTTTCGCCCGGATGCTATTATTTTCTCTCGAATTCATTTTTTCGCTTTTGGGAAAAAATATCAAGTTTGTGAGAAAATATCGTGTCCGGGTTAAAAATTCACGCCCCTGCAAAAAAATCACGCCTGGGCGAAATATTCGCGCCCGGGCCAAAAAATCGTGCCCGGGTGAAAAATTTTCGTCCGGCTGAAAAATTGGCGCTCGAGCAAAAATATAGCGCCCACCCAAAAAAATTGCGCTCGGGCGAAAAATATCGCACCCAGGCAAAAAAACTGCGTGTGGGCGATAAAACCGCGTCCGGGCAAAAAAACCACGCCCGGGCGAAAAAAAACAAGCACGGACCAAAAAAATGCGCCCGGGCGAAAAAACTGCGCCCGGGCTAAAAAACCGCGCACGGGCGAAAAAACCGTGCCCGGGCGAAAAAATCATGCCCTTGCAAAAAAAACCGCGCTCGTGTGAAAAAACAGCTCTCGCTCGAAAAAAACGTGTCCGGGCGAAACAAAATTGCGTCTTTTCCCCCGGCACGTATATTTGGACGGGTGCACATTTTCTGCCTTGACTCGCATTTTTCTCCTATACGCGCAATTTTCTCTCGCGCGCTCATTTCCCCCCGGATGCACATTTTTAATAAAAAAAAGATTTGCAAAACGGTTTATAAAATGTTTCCCTTTCTGAAAAGCTCTATAAAATTATTTTACCCAAACAGTTCTCATTTTGTAATAGACATTTTCCAAAAGCTCCCTTTTCTACCATCCTTTTATCACCACTCCTCATTTTTGAAAAGATTTCCCAAACATGCCCCAAAGAACCACGATCCCTAATTTAGCGAGGTCTTACTTGTTTAAATATCAGGCTCAATCTAATAAAGTATTTAAAACTCTTTATCTTCGCCGCTCTTTCATTCTACTTCCACCATTGCTTTTCTTGGTCAAGAATTCTTACTGGGTTTTGTAATAATGCCAAAAACAAATTGTGTTTAGCGTAGATCTGGAATCTTTCAGTGCAGCATCTAAAAAGTTTTGAAAAATTCTCAAATTATTCACTGATTTTGGTCTCAATAAACTTATCTCAACACAATGAAGATTATTTGAGATAGAGCTTACTAAGTTTGTTACAAATGTTCAGTGCGAAGAGGATGGATAATTGATCAGAACTATTGTTACACAAAAGGTACATATAACATCAAAAATGGTACATAAGACATTTGATCTCTTGTCGGGATTTGATATTGTAGAACTATCTGAAGAAGGGTTAAAAGAGGTACTAAAAATTATGAACTTTTCAAAGGACAAAGTCATTGAGATTAAGAAAATAGATATATCGGAGGAATATCAGTTTCTGGAAGATATAGTGGGAAAAGTGTTGATTTGTAAAACATCAGCATATGATGTAATTTCTAAAATTCAATTACAATTAATAGGGGTTCTAGTGCTAGGGAAGAAGGTCAACAAGGGAGAAAGGATGATAAAACTTATTGCATATAAGTATAAACAAAAGAAGAATGCTTACATGTTATAATGAGTTAAATTATGTTGTACAATTTTCAACATCTATGAATATCTAAGGGAATACCAATACCTCTAGGAAAGAATTTATCAATTGCCCTTTTCTCAAAATAGACTTGATAAATTGCTAAACCTTAATCTAAAAAATAGCCCACTCCTCCATCTTCTCTACAAGATGTAATTCCTTCATTCAACAATTGTGTGCCAACTTCATCCAATCCACTGGAACCTATATTGCTACCTGATGGGTAAAATTTTAGGATTAATAATTTCCAAATTCTATGAACTATAGGCAAAAGCACTTGACATTTATAGTATAAGATATTTTAGAATATCAAGTGTCGTATTCTTTTGGGTCTGTTGACTACCTCTACTCACGCAAATTAATATTTTTTTATCGAATATAAAAATAGGTTAATTAAAACTATAGGAAGAAAATGAAATAAAATATAATACTTGATCTAGAATTTCTTTGGTTAAAAAAAACTTTCATGAAATAGAAGCTTCAAAATTATCTACTTTGACCGTGGATGTTCCCAAAATACAAAAGCACCTCCCTCGAGAATACGCTCTCGACTAAACTTAGGTTGGTCGATTAAGAACCCTCGGCCATTTGAAACCCATAGGCTTGCTTTATGCGATGAACCCACTATTGGATTTGACTCCAATCATGAAGATTTATGTCATCCTCTCTCGAGGAGAGCATGAAACTCCTTCTAACTTTGAGTGATCTACTCATATTTTCAACCTCTCGGTAAATCTAGGATACAGATCTAAGGTCGAAAACATATTCATGAAAAGTGAAGTCGACACAACTAAAATCAAAGATAAATCAAAGTGATAATAATAGAGCTTTACAAATAAAAGAAATTTATTTTAATCCAAAGTTTTTTATTATCAAGTGCTAATGAAATTAGCTACTCAACATGAATAAGAAAATATAAAAGAAGGAAAAGAAGAACATGATTGCATAAAAGAAAGTGCATGAATTATAAATTAAATAAAGTTAATAACTACTCTGAGAAATGGAAAATAAATAAAGAAATACGAAAATACTGAAAAGTAAACTACCAAAATCTTCCTAAAAATCTTCCTCCTCAGCTCCTGGCAATGTCTGGAATTTATAGTGAATTTTTTGGAGAGTCACGCTCCTAGGTAATGCCCGTGACTAGGGGGCCTGTAAGGTGCAGAATCATCATCTTGAAAGCCCGGGAATGTTGGAGAAAAACCGTCAAAAGTTGTTATTTTGCGGGTCATGCCCGAGGTTACGCCCGTGACCTTGGGCGTGTCTTGAATATTGCTGGAAATGGAAGGAACTCGAAATGGCGGGAGGAAATCTGGCAGTTGTTGAAGAGGTAACGCCCTTAGGTCACGCCGGTGACCTAGGGCGTGTAAGCTTGGAATGATCTGGATCGAAAATTATCTTCTTATTACTGCGTCACACCCTTAGCTAGCTATTACGCCTATGGGTCATGCCCATGACACGAAGGTCATGCCCGTGTCCTAAGTATGTAACTTTAATCTGACTTGTAACTGGAATTTGGAGCTCTTTCGGTCAGCCATTCCAATGACTATGGTCACTCCCCAAGTCATGCCTGAAAGTATTTAGTGTCAACCTAAATCACCTAGAGTGGGGGGGGGGGGCTTGAATATGTGAGTTCTGTGTCATTTAGAGGAATAAAAATTAAATAAACACACAGAAATACAGAGATTTATAGTGATTCCCCGAGTTAGGTAAGTCCACTAGCCCTCCTCGCCTATCTACCAAGAAGGGCTAGATTCGGCTACTTTACCTTTATCTCAGATTGTAAACTATTTTACACCTCATAGCCTCAACTCCTACAACTCGGAGACAACGCTCCTACCACTCAGAGAACAACCTCTCCTACAACTCGGAGAATAAACCCTCCTACAACTCGATCCTAAAATAAGGATGTACAACTCGGAGGGAAATACCTCATAAAATAATAAAAAGATTTACATAAGAAATTATTAAAAATAATCTTCAATTGATCTGAAATTTTTGATCCCTTGTTCCTCTAGAAAGTTGATCTTGAACGTCTTGAAGAATAAGAGAAATTGAAGGCTTTGAAAACTTGATCAAAACACACAGATCAACTAGATCTGAGTAGAATTGGAATCTTCAGAGATCAATGATCTAGTCGACTTGCTTGAGGAAGAACGAATCGTGCGAGAAGAAGGTCGTCGGCCGAGCAGGTAACAAAGATCGTATGATGCGCCGACGGGAATTTTTCATTCTTGAAATTTATTGATTTGAACAAAGGGCACGATTAGGGTTGATTAAAAACTACCCTACATATATATAGAAAACCTTCTTCTATAACAACTAGAAATATCCTTCTTTATCGAGAGATCCATAATTTACTATACATGGCGATCTGGACAAACCGAGCCAAAAATTTGAAAACTCATCGAACCACTTGAAAACTCGACAAAATTTACTTGGAAAATTCCAGCCAGAACTATCATATAACTCAACACTTGGCAGAAGAGATACTTGACAAATTCGACGAGTATCGACTAGTATACTCGACGAATTCGACTAGTATTAGCTAGCTGACTCGACGCATTCGACGCCTAACCAAGTGATATTCGAAGAATATCACTTAGATAAATCCAAAGAAGTAAGGTCGAGATGACTCGATGAAATCTTCGTGTATCGACTTGTATATTCCACGAATTTGATGAGTATCGATAGATACACTCGAAGAATTTGACGTGTATACACGACGATTCTCGATGACTTTTACTTAACTGATTTCCAGAAATTCAAAGATTATTCCCTAAGAAAATACGATGAATTCGAGTGCTAGTAAGCATATACGACAAATTCGACGAGTATTCATGAGTATACTCGACCAATTCGACGAGTTTCTGTTACTATACTCGACGAATTTTACTTAGAGAAAAATCTACACTTCTGAAAGCCGCAACATGATCTTCTTTGATTCTTCTAGTGCACTTAAAGTATAAGTACACCCCAATAGAGAGATTACACGTGAGTCAACACCTTGGCCTACATAATAAGGGATTATAGTGTATAGTCATGTGTTTCAAGACCCACTATAACCTGACATTAGGTTGTATTTGGCAATATCCTCCAGCAATCACATAACTAGGAAACAACATTTAATACAAACTCAATTCATCTTAGTTTAAGGGACACTTCTTCAAATCAGAGTTATTGTGGATATAATACCCAAAAATCTCCCTCTATTTAAAGAAGTCCAAGCCCAACAAACTAAGGTGAATTGTGCACACAATAATCATAAAACATGAAAAGGAAAGATCAAATAAACTTAAGAAAGAATAGAATTCCTAGTCAAAACATTAAATTATATATATAAAGTTCTATATGGGGCAAATAATATCCACAATCATGAACTGAAAAAACAAATCAAGCATTTTTACCCTGGCTTTTATGATACTGTTTGTCAAAATAGGCTTTTGGCTTTGGATAGTACTTTGTGGAGCTAGAGGAGCATCTAGATCATCAAATCTATACATCCTAAAATGTATCCTTCTTTAAACATTAACAACCTAATGCTTCTGCCACTCCTCTCTACTATAGTAATCCCATCTGTTCTCATTGCCCAAGTCTACCGGTTTGAAGGTGTCTAGGATAATGCTTTTTTAGATAGGACTCCACACTTCAACCATTTCTATGTTGGGCTCTGACCTTACAGTAGATGGGCCTTCACCATATCTTATTCTCTTATGAGCAGGTGGAGTTGAGTCTTCAATTGTCTGAATTTCTTGCTCAATAGCAGCAGTGGCAGTAGTAGATCCTAGTCCATACTAAGAAAAGTCCTGTGTGTCTAACTAGTATTGTGAATAATCCGTAGAAGGACTGACATCATCATTGACTGGACCATGCACCATAGACTCAGGAATTCTAGCATGAGTATGACCTTAACCACCAAATAACTCACCATGAAGCCAACTGACGTAATCATAAGTGTATGATTTTATGGCCTTGAACTGTTCTATCATCTGGGCTTCAATAACAGCTACCTTAGTTTGCAATGCTTTCTCCCCCTTTTTGTACTTCTTCAAGTACTTTTGCTGCAATGACATTGCTATAATAGACCATTTGGTCATCAAAATAGTTCATCCCTTAATTTTGGGAATCAATGAAAGTTTTGGCATTTGCGTCAATATTCTGACTAACATTCAAGTTGCTTTTAAGCCCTGCTATAGTATGGACAATTGCTTGACCACCTTGCATGAACCAAAAATCCAGCCTTTCATCCAGTTTGTCAAAACATACCTTGATCTATACAAGGCCATTGTTCATATCTTTTTGTATCTTTGAATTTCTTCAGTACCTTCTTCAGAGAGTGATTAAAACTTGCTTGTTACTTTTCCATTAGGACTTCTATAGACTTTAGGAGAGGAATGTCTGAACATGTACTTGGAGTGTATTCAACTGGAATACTGAGGGGAGAAGGGAGACTTGCACTTTCCTCCGAGTCATTAGAAGACTCTTCCATAGGAGAAATATGTGCTTTTGAGAGCAGTCCAGTATCTAGAGCCTCTCAGACAAGAGGATGCACCTCTACACTTCTTCCTCATCAGAAAGATCAACAATCTCTACTTCCTCTACTGAAGGTCCACCAAGAATTATAGCAATTCTTTTCTGAAGTTTATACACAAATCTATCAAACTTTGTTTGAATCAAGATTGGCGGATGACTCTACTCCCCTCAATTCTTATAGGTAGAACATCTGGGAGACTTACAATCAGATTATCTATTGCAATAAGAATAGTAGAATCATTTACATCACCAGTAGTTGGATGATCCTCATAAGCATCCACATCATAATCCACAATATTTAATTCAATGTTATCATCATCATCCACCTCAAGATTAATAGTATCCAACTCAATATCAACATCAACCATCTCATCAGCAACAATCAGAACATCATCATCAGCTGTCTCAATCTCAGCATCATCGTGCACAATCTAAGTAGTAGCAATACGACCTATATTGACAACCTCAGTAAGAATATCATCTATCTCTTCAAATGAAATATTTGCAACTGTTACTGGTTCCTCAAGCTCAGAACTGATAGGAACAACTAATTTTGCAGCAGTGGGAACACTTAAGGGCATTATAGCTTCAGTAGCCACTTGTGTTTCAATTGATTCCCCCTCAATTCCTGCACACGAGCTTTCAAGAATTTTTCCATGGGTAGGAGTAAGAATTCTATGTTCAGGAACTACCTCATCCTCATCCTCTGGCAACACTCTTGCTCCACCCTGCCTAGGGATCCTTCTATCACACCTGAAGAAGGTAGATGAGTTGATTTTCTTCAGGTGATGGATAGGTACACCTTTGGTCATATCAAAACTATCACAGTCAAGATGATTCAAATATAAACTGAGAATTCTGCCAAAATTCGGTGCGTGGAGACTATCCTTAATACTTGCAAACATCACTATACCCCAGTCAATTTGTTTTCCGACATATGATGCATACCAGAAGTTTTAACATTTCTGAGGATAAGTAGTCGTGGGATCCGGTCTTATATAACAAAACTTTTCCAATAATGTTTGACAAGATTTTTCCTTCCTCATTCATCCCTTTGTGCTTTACTACCTTTATTCCTCGTGACAGACCACAGAAGAGTAGCACCTTGGAGAAATCATTCTCTTCCAACTGATTGGCTTCATCACATTTAGGAAGCCGCAAGTACCTTGTGAGTAGAGAGGCTTTAACTTTGACATTAATTTGTCAAACTTTTCTTTTCATCACAGTATCTTCTCTGTAGAGCTTTACATTTGAGAAAAAATCTAGAACATCCTTGTCCAGAGCCTTGCAAGGGTGCTCAAGAACAAATAAGAGCCCGATCGATTCCAACATCAGAATGACATTTCAGAATTCATCAGTGGCCGATGCAAACCCCGTTTGCACAAGTTCACCACCTACAGGCAAGCCACTTGTACCTCTAGGAGCCATGGATAACAGCAAAAGAGACCTTGAGGAACGAGACAATCGAATCTGGAAGAAATTCAGTGACCGAGACTGAAATCGAAAAGCTAAGACCTTGAAGGAACTATTATTGCTGTAGGAAACGAAGAAGAACTATTGTCAGAGGCGAATCATCAGAGAAGATGAAGCAGTTGTTATCGCGGAATCGAAATCATTTGAAGAGGAAATCAACGGGATTCAGGCTTCTCGTTCGACAAAATGAAGTTGGTTTACCATGATAACTTATATATAAGTTATAAGTTATATAAGTTATATATATATATATATAAGTTAAGGAGGTAAACCGCCTTCATTCCGTCGAACGAGAAGCCCGAATCCCACTGATTTCCTCTTCCGATGATTCTGATTTCGTGACAATAACTGCTTCATCTTCTCCAACAATTAATCTCCTACTCTTCAGATATAATATATATATATATATAACGTTTTAAGATGGGAAAACGACGCGTACCTGAAACTGGCGACTCTTCGGATCCAATAAAAATTGACCTAAGTACAAATCGTCGAAATTCCATGGAATCCGAGAAGATTTAATCGAGTTTCTCCATGGAAACTGGTATTATCTCGACGAACCGTTGAGTTCCTATGAGTTCATCTCGACGAATTTTCCTTGGAAATTTTTCTTCTTAGAAAGGTAATTCCCTAGAGAATTTCAGTCTTCTTAGCCATCTTCAGGAGTCCTTGTTTAGCATACCTAGTTCCATTTTGAAAAATTAAAACTTGGCCTCATATAGTGGCTTTGTGAAAATATCTACGACCTGCTTAACCGTCGGGACATAACTGAGAGTTATGTTTATGTTCTCCATGTGCTCCCGAATGAAATGATATCTGATTTCGATGTGCTTTGTCCTGCTATGAGAGACTAGAATATTTGCAATCTCTATCCCACTAGAGGAGTGGAAAAACATGTGAATCTCCTTAAATTTAAGGTTTTAATCTTCTAGCTGACTCCTGATCCAGAGAAGCAGTGCGCAACAACTACCAGCAAAGATGTACTCTAACTCGATAGTAGAAGTTGCCACACAATTTTGCTTCTTGCTTCTCCAGAAAATAAGCTTTCTTTCGAGAGATTGGCACATCCCAAAAGTTCTTTTCCTGTCATCTCTAATACCTACAAAATCATCATCTAAAAATCCAATTAGCTCGACATCATTACTTCTTTGGTACCATAAGCCAAGATTTGTTATACCCTTAAGGTATATTAAGATCCACTTTATAGCGATGTAATGAGATTCCTTAGAGTTCATCGGAAATCTAGTGCACACACATGTTTAAAGCATAATGTCCGGTCTAATGGCCATAAGGCAGTGTGTGGTCTCTGTGATGCCTGAACTTTATTTAATTAGTAATGTGGGGGTCGAATTTTGTGGAGGGAGTTAAAACTGAGTTTTAATGAAAGGAGGCAAGTGCACCTATCACGAGTTATACAAGATTTTTGGGGGGAATATCAAGGTTATATATTTCTCAGGGCGGGTTCATTATTTCTACTCCTCCCGGAGGGACTATTATCTTACCGAAAATAAAGTGTAGGATTAACTAACTAAGGCGGCTATATAAAAAAATGTTAAAAAAAAGACTTAGAAAAGATCGATGAAGGAATAACCTCGGTATCGAATTATGTTAGGACTAAAATAGCTTTATATAACTAGAAATCTAAAATTTTAAATTAATTAAAGGTAACTTGGCCGTGGAGGTTCCACAAGTATGAGCTCACCTATCTCTAGGGATATCACTCACCTGAACATTAAGACTATTCAACTGATCTCTCGTTCGGCAAAGGATTACTCTTAATGACCGGTTTATACTAAGAACCCCGCTATTGAGGGGGGACCCAATCTGGAAGAATTTTGCTCCTCCTCTCTCGAGGTTTAGTGCGAAAACTCTTTTTACCCAATGGTGATCAGTCCATACGCACGGCCTCTTAGCTAGCTAGCATATGGATAACGGAAATAGAGCCCACACATCGATATGTGGTTCTACGCATCGTATACCCGGAGTAAACCTTAAGTTCTTTAATTAGAGTGAAAAAGATGACCTTTGATTATTTAAAAAGTTTTTTATGTCCCAATGATCTTTGATATTGAGGGCTAAGAGCGATTAGCCACTCATCGGGATGGGGATGGGTTATGAGTTTTGTGAGGCATGTGTTGTAAACTAAGCGCTGAAGGGTTATAAAAAAAGGACATAAAAATAACATGATGTTAGAAAAAAAGAAAAGCTAGCTAAACAGAGAATGCACACACTCATAAAAGAAAAAATAAAGGAAAAAAGCTAAGTTACAAAAAAAGAAAAATACATAATTGAAATTATAAGTCCTACTCAAACGAGTAGGCAAGAAATAAATGCGAGACCTACTCAAACGAGTAGACGAGAATTAAATGCGATTTACAGAAATTAAACTAAGTTAACCAAAAAGAAACTAAGTTACAAGAAAGAAAAGACTAATCTCATACACACACACACTCTAAATTATTTAAAGAAAGCAATAAAAGCTATCTCATACAAACATACACTCTACATAAAATTGAGAAGGCATAAAATAAAGCATTAAAGGAAAGCAATAAAGATTAACTCATATACACACACACTCTACATGAATTGAAGAAAACTTTAAATGAAAGCAAAAAATAAAACCTTACTCATACACTCACACACACAACAAAAAGTAAAAACAAAGTGATCGAAAAATTACAACGACTAGAATTCTACTCCTAGGCCCTGCAAAAAATGCATAAAAAGACAAAATAAAATTTAAGAAGGAAACAAGTTTTAAAACAAAAGGGAAAAACAAAGGTTACCAAAAATTAAAACAACTTGATATTCATTCTCTTATAAGTTCATAAAAGTGATTAAAAAGTGGAAATAAAGTTTAAAGGAACAAAAAGTTTTACAAAAATTATAAGAAAGACTAAGTTAAAAAAACTAAAAACTTTTGATTGCAGCCTTGATAAATTGAACATTCCTATGTTTCAAAAGGCTAGAAGTAAACATAATTGAATTCCAAAGTTGTTAATTTATAATATAATACACTGCCTCTATTTAAAAAAATTTGAAGTAGTGCTGAAAATAAGTCTCCTATCATAAGAAAAAAGAAATAAGAAATTCTATAAAACTTAACCCCGGATATTTAAGACTATCAATCTTCAATTAATAAACAAATAGTAAATAAAGAATTAATAAAATTCGCTTATAAATAAACTCGCAACAAGATTTTTGGAGAGAAAAAAAGGCTAAGAATGGTATATTCAATTTATTTGTTTCATAATAAAAAAAATTGTGGTTTTTTTAGGGTTATCATTTTTTTTGTATTTTTGAATTTATACATACTAAAGAAAGATTGGAAAAAGAACTTTTGGGTTTTCTAAATTTTTGTGTTTTTAAGATTTTTAAGCAAATATCTACAAGAGAGGAAAGAGAAATTATTTACAATGATGAGAGAAAAGGGAAGAGGGGAAAGAGAAACAGATATTTATAAAAAAAATAAAAATTATTTACAAAGAATATTTACAAAGTAAAATTAAATATTTTTGGAATTTTTGTTTTATAATTTTTTTGAAAATTTTGATGATAAAATAAAGAAAATTTTTTGGAGTTTTCATTTTATAATTTTTTTTGTTTTGTATTTTTGATTTTGTTTTTGTATTTTAAAATTTTTAGGAGTGCAGAAAATAGAAGTTGCAGAAAAGAAAGCACGAAAATACCCCCACACATAATTTCAACAATTTCCCCAATGTTGTAATGTTAGTATGTGGAACAAAAAAATAAATAAAATGCAATATATACAAAAATAGAGAGGGAGGGTAAGAACTTCCCTGAAACGTGTTCAGGGAGGCCCGTTTAGAAACCTTGCATTGTTAAGAACAAAAAAACAAAAAAAATAAATAAAGATATAACAAAAAAGATAAACATGGGTGCCTCTTAAGAGTGCTTTGTTTATAGTCGTATAGCTTGACTATTTTGGCGGGTTTATATTTCAAGGAGGGTTATGGTTTCGATATTACCACCCACAGGATCGCCCGCTATATATAATTTTAAACGATGATCGTTTAATTTAAACGAGCCTATTTCTGGGTGGTAGACGAGTACGGTCTCATATGGCCAAACCTCTTAAACTTTGAAGTGTTGGACCATCGTGATTTTAGTTTACCCAGAAAAAGCATAAGACATAAATTATAAAGAAGGACAAGATCGCCCGGAGAAAAAAAATTTGGGGTTTGATTTTTCGATCGTGATAAAACTTAGAAAGCTCCTTATAGAACTTATTGCTCTTGTAAGCATTTTGGGTTTGATTTTTCGATATGGTGTAGTGACGCCATTCATCGAGCTCGTTTAGTTGAAGTTTTTTTTTTTTGAACGGTTAAGTTTGCATCGAGATTTACGATCTTTAAAGCCCAAAGAGCGCGATGTTCTAGTTCTACAGGGAGATGGCACGCTTTGCCATAGACTAATTGATACGACGTACAACCAATTGCAGTTTTATATGCCGTATGATACGCCCATAATGCGTTGTCAAGTTTGACAGACCAATCTTTCCTATTAAGCGAAATGGTTTTTTCTATTATACGCTTAATCTCTCGATTTACTAGCTCAACTTGGCCACTGGTTTGTGGGTGGTAGGGGGTGGCAAGTTTATGTGGGACTCCGTTTGTAGCTAACGTCTTAGCCATTTTGACGTTACAAAAATGCGTTCCCATATCGCTTAAAATAGCGTGAGATGTTCCGAAGCGAGAAAATAGTTCTTAAAGAAAGGTAACGATGACTCACACATCGTTGGTGGGGAGAGATTGCGCTTCCGCCCACCTCGATACAAAGTCGACCGCCACTAAAATATAATTATTTTTAAAATACAGAGGTAGGGGCCAACAAAATTAATGCCCTACAAATCGAAGACTTCGCACTATAAAAATAAATTTTGGGGCATCTCGTCGCAACGAGAGATGTTACCCCACCGCTGGCAGCTATCACAGGAGTGCACAAAATTGTGAGAATCTTTGAAGAGGTTGGGCCAAAAGAAGCCCGCCTCAAGCGCCTTTCGCGCGGTCCAGTTTGCTTGATAATGCCCACCAGCCGGACCCTTGTGGCAGTGCCTAATTATTTGCGTGCACTCCACACCCACGACGCATCTTCAGACCTCCTGGTCTGTGCAGATACGAAAAAGAAAAGGGTCCTCCCAAAAGATTTTTTTCAAGTCAGAAAAGAATATCTTCTTTTGCTGGCTCGAAAAGTCTTTTGGGAGCACCCGCACAACTAAATAGTTGCGAAATCCGTGAACCAAGGTAGGGAAGAGGAAATAGTATTTATGGCTAGGAGGCATTCCTCGGGGAATCTGTCATTTATGACAGATTTGACGAGCTCTTCTGCACCCAGATTTTTAAAATGGGAGAGGTGATCGGCGGCTAAAGTTTCTACGCCCTTCTTATCCCGGATCTCAAAATTAAACTTTTGTAGGAGGAGGCCCATCAAAGAAGGGGGGGGGGGGGTTGGAGTTCGTTTTAGCTAATAAATATTTTAAGGCGAAGCATTCGGTAAATACAATAACTTTAGATAGAGTAATATACGAGCGAAACTTGTCGAATGCAAAAATGACGGCTAAAAGTTCCTTTTCCGTGTCGTGTAATTTCCTTGTGCGGAAGTGACCGTCTTGCTAGCGTAATAAATGGGGTGAAAGTATTTGTTTATGCATTGGCCAAGAACATCATCTACTGCAATATCACTAGCGTCGCACATAATCTCGAATGGAAGGGACCAATCGAGCGCCACTAAAATTTGAGAATTTGCGGAATAAAAATTGGTATCAGAGGGGGGGGGGGTGAATAGGTGAATCGTGCGTCTATTTGCGTAATAAAAATTTTAACGATCATGCACAAGAATTCAAGCAATAACAAAAGATAAGAAGATTTATAGTGGTTCCCCAATCTTGGGTACGTCCACTTTACCTCACCGATCTAGCAAATCACTAGACTCGGCTACTCCACTATATCGGATTGAAAACAATCCTATGCCTCAGAATCAAGTTCCTACAAACTCGATCCAAATGGATCTACACTTGGAAGATAAAAACTTCCTACAACTCGGAGAGCAACGCTCCTACACTCGGAGAAAATCTCCTACAACAATAACAAAGAGATTTGGAAATACGAACATAGTAATTTCTCAGATCTGGAAAAATAAGTCTCTAGGTCTTCTTCTTGAACTTTGCGGCTCTTTCAGAAATGGTTGAAGAAGACGTGTAGATTTGATCTGAGAAAGGTTTGACCTACTCGATTAAGGAGAGGATGAGGATCCCATGAATAACAAGTCCTTGATCGAAAATAGAAAACTCGATCTACTCTTGAGCGGCAGCGGCGACTTAAGAATTTGTTCCTTTTCTTTTTGAGAGAGACGACCGATCCAGAAGATTTCGAATGTACGGACTGCCGCTTCTTATAATTGTTAGGGTTTGGTTTTAATGAAAGGACCTTATATAGGATTACCCCTAACAGTTAGAAAAGACATTAATGATGACACGTGGACCAATCACATCAAGTCATTTGAAAATCCGGCTGATCTGGACTTAAACAATTTTCTGAAAAATTTTACCTGCAGTTCTCGAGAAGTAACATTAGTTCTCGAGAACTAGTTTGAATTCTCGAGAACTATACTGTCTGGAACTAAAGTTAGTTTTCGAGACATCAGGGCTAATACTTCTCGAGACCAATCTGGACTTCTCGAGAACCATAAGCTGACTTCTCGAGATCTATGAAGATAAGCTTCTCGGGAACTATAAGGACTTCTCGAGAACTACTCTGGACTTCTCGAGAACTAAAAGAACTTCTCGAGAACTACACTGGACTTCTCAAGAGTTCGGACTTAGAAAAATTCTTGAAGCTGTCTGGACTTCTCGAGAACTAAAAGATGGGACTTCTCGTGAACTTTGAAGCTAAGCTTCTCAAGAACTATAAGCACTTCTCGAGAACTACACTTCTGCTTCTCGAGAACTATAGAATTCTTCTCGAGAACATCTAACTCTAATTCTCGAGAACTAAGAGGCACTTCTCTAGAAGTGGACTTAGAGAATTTTCTGACCTTAGAGAAAATTTCTCCTAGTCCTGTCTTCATCCCATGCTCCAAGTGGTTGAACATAAAGTGTATCCCAATTGAGAGGCTACACATGAGTCAACACCTTGGATCATACAGTGAGGGATTAAACTATATGGTCCTGTGTTCCTGACCCACTGTAGACTGACATTGGTCTACACTTAGCACTAAGAGAATCTACAAACACACAACTAGAACAAGGATATCAAATACAACTTAATTCATCTTAGTTCAAGGGTGACTTCAAGCAAATCTGGGTTATTGTGGATGCAATACCCAACAACTGTCACTCTTGCAAATAATCACACCATTACTAGTGTTGGATAGGTAATGGAACATTCTATCACTCTTGCAAATAATTAGATTCAGTTAGAAAAGAAAGCCCAGGAACATGTTATGAAAATCTTTGAAAAGTGGGAACTTTCAAAGAAGATGCCATAGATACCCTATGTGTAGAATTCAGAAAGGGGGAGAGCCTGGTAAAAGAACATGTTGAAAACATGTGAAACAGTTTACTGAAGCTGCAAACAAAGCCTGGTCTTATAAAATAAGTGAAATCAATAAGAATTTTGTAGAACAAATTCAATCAGTGAAACTCCATACTTATGACACAACAGTATGGATGCACAATCAGATTTTCCTTGAATTTCAGCTTGATCTAAATATAATTCCTCATACCCTGAATCCTCTTTCTGAAGGACAATCTAGTCAGATGCCATCTCAAATGCAAAAACCTTAAATGCCATGCTTTTATCCTAGGCCAGAAGATCAGAATGCTCCTCCTGCTTCCTATTCCCAGGTTTGGGATGATGCTATTCCTCAAGATCTACCTGAAATTCACATCCCCTAGAAAAGGAAGTATGGAGAAGGCCCATCTGCAAGCAGAAGTGCCCCCAAGCCTGACTTAGAGAAAAGGAAAGCCTAAGAGTTTGCAGAAGTCTGGAGTCCTACTTTTAAAAGCTTAATTCTTGACACTTTCAAATTAGTCATGGACTTTAATGAAAGCAGGAATCTCCACTACAGCTCCTTTGAGTGGGAATTATATGAGAAGTCCATGACCAAGAGAAGAATATATGATAGAGAGTATGGCAAGAATAACCCTAAAGCTCCTCCAAAGCCTCCAAGGTACTATCCAAAGCCCTTCAACTATTAGAGGAGACAGCAGGAGAAGCAGGACAGACAACAATAGGGCAAAGAATGAATTCTTGTTGATATGTTTTTGAGAATTTTGATGAAATGGTTGTTGATTAAAAATCTAAAACATTACATATATACAATTTTTAGTTTTGCCTAATTGTGTGTTCAATTAATCTCTTATTTCACTTAGATTAAATTATTCATTTCTAGTTCTTTCTTTATTGTTATAATTCACCTTAGTGTAGAGGGTTCTGACTTCTAAAAATAGGGGGAGATTATTGGGTATTGCATCCACAATAACCCAGATTTTCTTGAAGTCACCCTTGAACTAAGATAAATTAAGTTGTATTTGATATCCTTGTTCTAGTTGTGTGTTTGCAGATTCTCTCAGTGCTAAGTGTAGACCAATGTCAGTCTACAGTGGGTCAGGAACATAGGACCATATAGTGTAATCCCTTACTGTGTGATCCAAGGTGTTGACTCATGTGTAGCCTCTCAATTGGGATACACTTTATGTTCAACCACTTGGAGCATGGGACGAAGACAGGACTAGGAGAAATTTTCTCTAAGGTCAGAAAATTCTTTAAGTCCACTTCTCGAGAAGTGCCTCTTAGTTCTCGAGAAATAGAGTTAGATGTTCTCGAGAAGCATTCTATAGTTCTCGAGAAGCAGAAGTGTAGTTCTCGAGAAGTCCTTATAGTTCTTGAAAAGCTTAGCTTCAAAGTTCTCGAGAAGTCCCAACTTTTAGTTCTCGATAAGTCCAGACAGCTTCAAGAATTTTTCTAAGTCCGAACTCTCTAGAAGTCTAGTGTAGTTCTCGAGAAGTTCTTTTTGTTCTCGAGAATTCCATAGTAGTTCTCGAGAAGTCCTTATAGTTCTCGAGAAGCTTAGCTTCATAGTTCTCGAGAAGTAAGCTTATGGTTCTCGAGAAGTCCAGATTGGTCTCGAGAAGTATTAGCCATGAAGTCTCGAAAACTAACTTTAGTTCCAGACAGTATAGTTCTCGAGAAATCAAACTAGTTCTCGAGAACTAATGTTACTTCTCGAGAACTGCAAGTCAAATTTTTCAGAAAATTGTTTAAGTCCATATCAGCTGGATTTTCAAATGACTTGACGTGATTGGTCTACGTATCGTCATTAATGTCTTTTCTAACCGTTAGGGGTAATCCTATATAAGGTCTTTTCATTAAGACCAAACCCTAACAATTACAAGAAGCGGCAGTCCGTACCTTCGAAATCTTCTGGATCGGCTGTCTTTCTCAAAAAGAAAAGGAACAAATTCTTGAAGCCACCGCCGCCGCTCATGAGTAGATCGAGTTTTCTGTTTTCGTTCAAGAATGACTTGCTGTTCAAGGGATCCTCATGCTCTCCTTGATCAAGTAGGTCAATGCTTTCTCAGGTCAGATCTACACGTCTTCTTCAACCATTTCTGAAAGAGCCGCAAAGTTCAAGAAGAAGACCTAGAGACTTATTTTTCCAGATCTGAGAAATTACTGTGTTTGTATTTCCAAATCTCTTTGTTATTATTGTAGGAGATTTTCTCCGAGTGTCGGAGCATTGCTCTCCTAGTTGTAGGAAGTTTTTATCTTCCGAGTGTAGATCCATTTGGATTGAGTTTGCAGGAACTTGGTTCCGAGGCGTAGGATTGTTTTCAATTTGAGATAGTGGAGTAGCCGAGTCTAGTGGTTTGCTAGATCGGTGAGGTAAAGTTGACGTACCCAAGATTGGGGAACCACTATAAATCTTCTTGTCTTCTGTGATTGCTTCAATTCTTGTGCATGATTGTTAAAATTTTTATTCCGTAAATAGACACACGATTCACCTATTCACCCCCCTCTAGGTGATTTAGGATGACAACTTTACACTTTCATTTATATGTTTTGGTTTTATAAAATTAAAAGCGGACTCACATTCGCTACTAAAGATAAAATGTGATTCCTTTTCCAAAAGGCGAGTATGTGACTTTGTTATCTTAGAAAAATCTTGAATAAAATGCCTATAAATGCCCGCGTAGCCTAAGAAACTCATAATAGATTTTACATTAGAATGGGGGGAAGCTTTTCGATAATTTCTACCTTGGCCTTATCGACAACCATCCCCTTTGACAAAATCTTATTGCCGAGAACCAAACCTTCTCGAACCATAAAGTTAAATTTTTCCCAATTTAAAATGAGATGCATGTCCTCACATCACTTAAGGACACAATCTAAATTATTAAGACAGGTCCGGAATGAGCATCCAAAAAAAGAGAATTCATCCATAAAGACTTCCATAATGTCTCCTAACAGCTAGCCAAAGATCGCCAACATACATCTTTGGAATATTGCTGGCGCATTACATAGGCCAAATGGCATCCTTCGGTATGTGAAGGTGCCAAAAAGGCAGGTAAAAGTTGTTTTCTCTTGGTCATCGGGGGAAATGGGGATTTGGAAAAACCCCGATAAACCATCAAGAAAATAATAGTATGGATGACCGGATAAACGCTCTAGAATTTTGTATAAAAATGGTCGTGGTAAATGGTCCTTATGGGTGGCATCATTTAGTTTTCTATAATCGATATACACCTGCCAACCCATAACAGTACGAGTTGGGACGAGTTAATTATGCTCATTTTCCACTACGGTAAGATTGCCCTTTTTGGGAATGAAATGAATGGGACTAACCGATGCAATGTTCGAAATAGGGTAAATAATCCCCGCATCTAATAATTTTATTATTCCGGCATTAATGACGTCTTTCATGTTTGGATTAAGATGCCACTGCAGCTGAATAGTTTTGCGGCAATTATCGTTAAGGAAAATCTTATGGGTGCAGAAAGAGGGGTTAATCCCCTTTAAATCAGAAATTTGCCATTCAATTGTGTGGCGATGTTTAAGCAAAACTTCCAATAAATCGGAAGTATCCAAATCGCTCAAATGTGAAGAAATGATAACGGGAAGGGTATCATCTTTTCCCAAAAAAGCGTATTTGAGAGATTCGGGTAGAGGTTTTAGTTCTAGGTAGGGCAGTTTTTATAGCGAGGTTTTATTCTTAATGTCGTTCGATCCAAATGGTTCGAAAGAAAAATTCATAGAGTCATCCTCTACATAATTAAAGTTTTTGAGCTTAAAAATATCGTCGTTTAAAAAGATAGACATGAAAATAGGGGAAGAACAATCTCCGAAATAGGTATCTAAATTATAAAAAAATTCATCGCTCGATGACGAGTCCCCCATTGAGGGATTAATAGAGAAAGCAACCTCATCATCTCCTACCCAAAGGAGGAGATTACAGTTACTCACAAAAATTAATGTGCGGGAGGTGGCGGGAAAAGGGAGACCGAGTATAATTGGTCCATCGAAGTCCTCCTCGATGTCTAAGATGATGAAGTCTACGGGAAAGATAAACTTATCAACATGGACAAGAACGTCTTCCACAGCTGAAAGAATTGGTTTAAAGAATGTTTAAACACCTATAGGGAGGGTGAATAGGTTTAATTCCAATTCACTTAGGCAGTTAACAAACTATTCATAGTACAACTATAAATTCTACAGCTACCACAACACATAATAATCCAATCACAGCATACACACAAATTTATAGTGGTTGCACAAATGATGGGTAAATCCACTTTCCCCCTTCGCATATCTAGCAGTACACTAGATTCGGCCAAACTTCCTTTCACCTTCTTAGATCCTCAGATCTTACAACTCAGAACCCAAATTGGTTCCTACAGCTCAGACTTCAACAAGTCCTAAAACTCAGTCTCTTCCCAAGAACCCTACCTCAGAGTGAATCCACACTCCTACAACTCTAGCAATCAAGCCCTATCTTAGCCCTCATCACCAGGCCTACAACTCAGAGAACTTAATCTCCTACCTCGGGCAAACAACCCTACCTCAGCCTTTATAGATACAGGCTTATAACTCCGAGATGGAAATCTCTTACCCTCAGATATAAAAATATATCTTACAGAAACATTACTTAAAGAGTTTATTTCTTCCTTCACACAGATAGAGAGAGAATAGGGTGAGGCAATCTTGATCAGATCTCTATGGATCTTCTTTCTCCTGACCTTTGCTGTAATGAATCTGATTCAACCTGACTTAGCTTATTCAAAGCTTCTTGAAAGAGAGATCCTAGGTTGAATATTCTTGAGAAGTTGGTGTAGATCCAGCTTCTTCCTCCTTGCAGAATTAAATCTGCAAACACTGACAGATCTGATGAGATGCTCTCTACTTCTCTGATTTTGAATCAGAATCTTCTTGTTGTATTGAATTCTGTGAATTCTTCTTGGAGTGATTCTCCTTCTTCTTATTTTTCCATCCTTTTTCATATATCATCCATTCTGTGATAGATCAACTCTTTTTATAGATCTCGTTAGAGGCAACCTGCTGATTCAGTAGTTAATTGACATCTGATAGTTCTGACATATCTGATGGCCTTGACGATTATAATAGATTTCAATTCTTTAGTCTTGAGATCTGACACTTAGAGTTATTTGACTCAGCTGAATGTGTCGAGACAAAAATATAGAATGTGTCGACACAAATATAATGTGTGTCGACATAATTCCTTTTTGTCGACACAGCTTCTTTGATGTTGTTGACATCTTCAAAATCTATCGACACAGCTCTTTATTTAGTCTCGACACAACATTTGTAGAATGTGTCGACATAATTCCTGTGTATTGACACAGCTTCTCCATTTATAACTGATGTCAACTTAACTTCTATGTGTCGACACAAGTCCTGTCTGTCGACACAGCTTCTTCTGCTAATGTCAGCACTTCTAAGTCTAAGTGTGTCGACATGAGTCCTGAGTGTTGACACAGCTATTGTCGACTCAAATTCTATGTGTCAACACAAGTCCTGTGTATCGACACAGCCTTGCTTTTAGTCTTGATGCTGCTCCTTCAAATGTGTCGACACATTATAAGTGTCTTGACACTTTTGTACTTAGAATATTTTCTGCAATTTTTAGCATGCACAAGTAAACTCAAAATACCATCAAATACAAATGACATATATCATTGAGTTATGTGAGGCTTCTCCAAATCTGGTACATAATTTTCAATATACCCAACAATCTCCCCCTATTTGGAGAAGTCATAACCCATAGTCAATGATATACACCAATATAACAAAAGTAATAAACATGATGTATACTGACATTTCTAACAGGGTTATTCATAAGCAGAAATAACATGTTACACACAAATATCCAAAATGAAACATCATAAAGGAAAAATCATGCAACTCAGAGACATAGATATATTGTTGTCAACCAAGGATTTTTTTATATTAGTTAAACAGAGTAAGATTACAAGGTTTTTATAAGAACAACAAAAAAGTTTACATAGTTCTTCTAAAACCTAGTTAATCTAAAGCTAAACTTGGTTTGGTTCCTTGTTAACAATGCCTTTGCCTGTCTGAATAGTAGCTTTGACTTCAGCTTCAGCATTAGCAACAGGCTTCTTACCTTTGATGTCTTTGGCCTTAAGTTGAGTAGCTTTTAGCTTTTGCCTTTGAAAGTAGTGGAATGGTTTAGGGAAGTACTTGCAAGGCTCAATGGAATTTGAAGGGATTTTTCAAGCCTTCAAGTCCTTTCTGAATTTGTAGATTTCTTCCTGTTATGCAAGATATTTGTCCCATTCTTATTTGGAGTACCACTTACCCCTATCATATTGATTATCAGTAACTATATTCCATGCAGTTAAGATGATGCCTCTAGAGGATGGACTCAATTTCTCAAAATCAGGCCTAGCCTCAACCTGTTCTCTGAATCTTTTCTTAGATAACTGAGCCTCTTGCTCTTTAAGCAAAGCTGAATCAGCAACTTCCACTTCTTCAGAAATTAATGACAATTTTTCCAGTGGAGGGTTGTACATATTCTTTACGGCCTGCTGAATTTCTTTAAACTCAAGAGAGGGATATATGACTTGAGCTACTTCATATTGCATCCCCTCCAAGAATGCAGGTTGGAATCCAAATTGTACAGTATTGTTCTCATCACATAAGGGTGGATATCCCAAGGTAGCTCTGATACTGCTAGATACCCATTTTGCATGTTCAGAGCTAGCCTCAACTAATACCCTCTCCCCCTTTATGACTTCTCTATGAATATGATATCTGATATCATTCTTCTAAAATCTTATTTGATCTATAATATAATAGTTCCCAGTTGTAGTAATCTTTGAACTTCTTTACTTGAGTTGAAATTGCAGGCTCAAAAGTTTTGATAGCAGTATGAATGGCTGCAAGATCCAGTTTTATCTGTGGCTCTACAACAGACATTTTGGTGTTCATATGTGTTTGTATTGCAGTTGTTTGGTCAGCTAATTTTGTCAAAGTAATTGAATGCATGCCAATCAAATTCTCATTCATTCTTAGCTAGTTCTCTAGCCCATACCCTTGCTTGACAACAAGATCATCTACCTAAGACTTTGTCTCTTTCTGCTGCTTGGCAATATATACCACAGCATTATCTCCCATATAGAAGCAATCTGTCATTTCTTTCTTAAGCAAATTTACTTCAAATCTTATAGATTTGATGTCCTGTGCTTGATTGAATTGCAACAACTTGTGGCTTTCATCCACATACTTTTCTAGTGCAAGTCTTTGCTCATCAAGCTTGACCTGTAGTTATATTAACAGAGAACTAAAGTCCATTGTAGGAGTAGTAGATGAGGATCCAGCCTTTAAGGCTTTCTTATATCTAGAGCTATTTTTTACTTAGCTCCACAAACTTCCTTTTCTTTATCCTAGAGATTTCTTGCTCATCAGCAGAAGCAAAAGAATTGTCAACTTCCATTAGTTGTTCTGGAGCATCTGCTCCTTGTCCTTGTGTTAGGTCAGGTACCTCCCCCTCAACCCTTGCATCTGGTTGAATATCAACAGTAGTGTCTTCCTTGTTTACCTCTTCATGCTCCCCCTAAAAGTCAGTTTCCAGTTCTTGGACTATCTCATTCACAGGATTTTGAGGTTGTGCTGTCAAACAGGAATATGCACATCTTTTGCCTCTTTTTCAGAAGTTTCAGTAGCTATGTTGATGTCCTGGACCACTTCCATAATAGTGAGGTTTGTAGTCTCACTATCTAGCTCACCTTCATTTATATCTTCCCTTGGGACTGATATCTCTTGATTATCTGTCAGATGGACAATATCCCCTAGATTTTAGCTTCAGTTCCAGGTGTGAGATTGGGAGACTTCTTGGGTAGTTCAGTGCTATCATCATCAGAACTGAATTCAACCCTTTCTTTTGAGTCACTGGAGGACTCTACATCTTGGACAGTAGCATTCTTTGTTTTAGTGACCTGTTTTGACTGGTGCTTTGGTGCAGGTTCTTCCTTGGACAATACTCTGTCCCATCTAGACAGGATTCTTATATCCATTCTCCTCATGTGGTTAATTTTAGAACCAGCAAACTGGTTTAGTACATCAGGTATGCTGAAAGCCAGATACAGAGGATTCTGCCTAGATTTGGCTTCTTAATACCTTCCTTAATCTTGTTAAAGATTACGTCACTCTAGTCAGTATTCACTTGGAAGATGACTCTACTCATGAGGTTGAACATGTAGGAATAAATCCTATCATCCCCCCAGTTTTGCAGAGAAATACTTTTCCAATAATTTTAGATAGAAACTTTTCTTTGGAGTTCATCCCTTTCCTAGTCATGGATGATCTAATGTTGGTGGTTGAGGATAGCCAAAACAATTTAAGGGCTTCAACAGTAAAAGTAGAACCAACCTCAGTCTCTTCTTTAATCCTTGGTAGTTGAAGGGATTTTCTCAGACTTTTGAGAGTTATTTTCACCTTTTCTCCATTAACAGTAGACTTGATCTTGTTTCCCTTTATATTCAATGAAGCGTTGGAATATAATGCACGAACTTCCTTCTTCCATATCCTTATTGGTTCTGAAACTAAATAATCTAGTCCAGCGCCTTGTATTAGGTCCACTGCCGCCTTGATTTCCTGTTTAGCATTGTTGAACGCTTCTTGGACTATCTCATAACCTTCATAAATATTGTTGTCCATCTTGGATGCCATTGGAGATGAAAGAAGTGGAAGTTTTAGAGAGAGAAGAAAAATTTCTTATCGACACTGATGGTTTAGTCTCGAGATTCTTGAGAGCGTAGTCGTCAAGGTCTCATTTCCCTATATTTATAATTTTCTAAATAGTGTAGGTGAAAAGGCGCGCTGAAATTGGAGTTTCGTATGTCGACACAAGTTTGTTTGTGTCGACACTGACTGCTAAAGTTTCGATAGAGAGTTTAGAGTCTCGAAAACTCTATATGTCGACACCAACTTTTGTGTGTCGACACAGACTACTAAGGTCTTGACACACTGGACTTGTGTCGACACATATTTTACTTAGTCATATATTGAGTAAATTTTTTTTCTTAACCTATCATCTAATTCCAGGTTCAACATGCCTAATTTAATTTTAAAATAATTAAATTTACTTTCATCTAGAGGTTTAGTGAATATATAAGCTACCTGTTTATCAGTAGAAGAAAACTCTAGACTGATGTCCTCTTTCTCAACATGTTCTCTTATAAAATGTTACCTAATTTCAATGTGCTTTATTCTGCTGTGTGAAACATGGTTTCTAACAATTGATATAGAACTAGTAGAATCACAATATAATGGAGTTCTACTTATCTTGATGTCATAATCTTCAAGTTGATGTTGTATCCACAATAACTGAGTACAAAAACTTCAAGTTGCAATATATTCTAACTCTGCTGTGGATATAACAACACTTGTCTGCTATTTGCTTCTCCATGACACCAATCTTCCACCTAGGAATTGGCGTGTACCTGTGGTACTTTTCCTGTCCTCCTTGCAACCTGCAAAGTCTGTATCTGAAAAACCTGTTAGCAGAAAATCTCTATTCCTAGAGTACCATAGACCAAGATCTGGTGTGCCCTTAAGATATCTTAAAATTCTCTTTGCAGCAGAATAATGAGACTCTTTAGGGAATGCCTGGTATCTAACATAGACATATGTAACATACATGATGTCAAGCCTACTTGCAGTCAAGTATAGTAAGGAACAAATTATCCCTCTATACAAAGACTCATCAATAGGTTTCCCTGCCTCATCTTTGCCTATAAGCATACTTGACCCCATTAGAGTTTTCATGGTGGAGGCAGTCTCCATGCCATATTTTTTAATCAACTCACTGGTGAACATAGACTGGGATATAGATAGGACATCATCAGTCTGTCTTACTTGGAGTCCCAAGAAGAACTTTAGCTCACCCATGTTGCTCATCTCAAACTTCCCTTGTATAAGTTTGGCAAACTTCCTGTAAAGGTTGTTTTTAGTAGATCCAAAGATTATATCATCAACATATATCTAGACTAGGATGATCTTGCCCTTTGATTCTCTCAGGAATAGGGTCTTGTCTATTTTCCCCCTTTAAAATTTTTTCTCAATGAGGAAAGTATACAATGTTTCATACCATGGTCTAGGGGCTTGTTTCAACCCATATAGGGCTTTCTTAAGACTATAAACATGATCAGGAAAGTGAGGATCTACAAAACCTGATGGCTGATCCACATATACTTCCTCTTTTAGATCTCCATTCAGGAATGCTTACTTGACATCCATCTAGAAGACCTTGAATTCTTTATGGGCTGCATAAGCAAGGAATAGTCTTATTGCTTCCAGCCTTGCTACTGGGGCAAAGGTCTGGTCAAAGTCTATTCCTTCTTCCTGCATGTAGCCTTTTGCAAACAATCTGGCCTTATTCTTGACAATAATGCCATTTTCATCTAACTTATTCCTGTAGATCCACTTTTTCCATTTGACATTATGTCCCTTAGGTCTGGGAACCAATTTCTAGACTTTGCATCTCTTGAATTGGTTCAGCTCTTCCTGCATAGCACCAATCCAGTACGAGTCTTGGATAGCCTCTTCAAACTTCTTTGGTTCCATTTGAGAAAGGAAGCTTGAACATAGTGCTGAGTTCAAGCTCTTGCTTCTGGTCATTACACCATGACTTGCATCACCAATGATTTGGTGAGCTGGATGGTCTCTTAAATATCTCATAGCTAGAGGCAATCTTTCTTCAGCTTGCTGTTCTTCATTTCCTATAGCTTACTGATCCTCAATGTCTTCAGCTGGTTTTTCTTCATTCTCAGCTTGTAAGTCTTGAGCTCCTCCTGGACATCATCCATCATCTTCAATCTCTTGGCCTGCTAGTTTATCTTCCCTGATGGTCAGATTCTTCATCTTATCCTTTAAACCTGTAGGACTAGAAGAAGTGCTTGGCAGCACACAATTAATTAACCTAGACTCATCAAAGACAACATGAACAGATTCTTCTATAACTTGTGTAGTAAAGTTATAAATTCTATATGCCCTACTATTGTTGCTGTACCTAACAAATATCCTTTCTTGGGACTTGGTAGAAAACTTAGTCAAATGAAACTTACCATTGTTAAGTACATAACACTTGCTACCAAAAATCCTGAAATAGGATAAATTTGGTTTTCTACCTTTTAGAATCTCATAGGGAGTCTTTTTGTGGCTTTTGGTGATGGAAGCTCTATTGAGAACATGACAAGCAGTATTTACTACCTCAGGCCAGAAATATTCTGGGAGAGAATTGTCATTTAACAAGGTTCTACCTGCATCAATTAGAGTTCTGTTCTTCCTTTCAACAATTCCATTTTTCTGGGGAGTTCTAGGTGAGGAGAATTCATGATGAATCCCAAGCCCTTCATAGAACTTTGTCATGCATTCTGATTGAACCTCAATCCCATGGTCACTTTTTATCTTGACCACAGAACTATTAAGTTCATTATGAATTTGCTTGACAAAAGTCTGGAAGATATCTGGGGTTTCATATTTTCTCCTTAGGAAGAATTCCCAAGCAAACCTTGATAAGTCATCAATCACCACAAGGGTATAGAATTTCCTATCTAGACTATGAACTGGCATAGGAACAAATAGATCCATAGGCAGGAGGTATAAATACCTTACTGAGTCTTTGGTATCAAGAATTTCGAAGGAAGACCTGGTCTGCTAGCCCTTTTGACAAGCTGAGCAGATTCCCTCCTTAATGCACTTAACCTCAGGACCATTCCTCACCAACTCTTCACTAAAGAGTCTGCATATGGTCTTTTAGTTCAGGTGAGCTAGCCTCTTGTGCCATTGGACATAATGAGAAACTTTCTCATCTATAACTAGGCATATAGGAGAGCCCTCACTCTTACACTCAAAGTCTAGACAGTAAACATTTCCTCTCCTTGTGCCTGTCAAGATAACCCCTTGGTCACTTGACCTTCTAATTTGACACTGAGGAATGAAATGTCATAGCCAAGATCATATAGTTGACTTATGCTTATAAAGTTATGTTTCAAACCTTTCACATAAGCTACTTGTGTGATAGTTACTATGCCATTAGATATTTTACCCAAACCTCTAGTTACCCCTTTTTATGAGCCCCCAAAGATAACTTTGGGACCATTCTCAATAGAAGTGTATTCCTTTAGCTTGCTCCTTGTTACATTCATGCGGGCTCGCAGGAGCAGAAGGCGAGATTGGTTAGAGAGGAGGCTATTTTGCTGGGCGAGATGGACCCAAGCGAGAGCCGACTCGATAGGCGAGTGGATCCCAGGGAAGGGACCACTCACGGGGCGAGATCTGCTCGCTAGGAAAGTGGGGCCGAGGCAAGAGCCGACTCGCTGGGTAAGAGGGCTCTAGAGGGGGAGCTCTCGCAGGCGAGACGACAAAGAGCCGACTCGCTGGGCGGGAGGCTCCAGAGGGGGGAGCTCTCGCTCGTGAGACGATGCTCTTACTAAGCGTCGGTTCGGAGAGAGGCCAAGGGATCGGTTCAGTGTTCAGTCAAAGGTCAGTTCAGGTAGAGAGGGGTTTACCTTTTTAGCTCCATGTGATTTTATACTTGTACCCTGGGTGGTCTGCATATAACCCCTCAAAACAGAAGAGTTTGGTTGTTAGCAGACCCGACTAAGGGTCTTTTGGTAATATCTGGTTGGTTCAGTTTGGTTATTGGCATTTCAGATTCAGAGGCCTGTAAATAGACTGATAAGGTGCCTGATAGAAGGTTGTTGCCCCTTCTTTTCTTCTTCTAAGGCACCTAGCTAAGCATTGGCTAGGGAGGGGGAGAATTGATAATTCTTCCAGTTAAGAGGTGGGACCTCTACACTGAAGCCCACAGTCTGTTCCTCTGTGATTCTCATCTAGGGGGTGCTTCAAGAAGATTAAGTATGAGCTGCAGTTTTAGATCCGAGCTTTAGGGGGAGTCGGGTTTACTAGATCCAACATTTTTGGTGCGGTGAGCGTAGATTGCAGCCAACATAGAAGAACCTTGGACTACTCCATGGCAGGAGATCTTGGAGAAGGAGACGAGGGCAGGTCCCAGAACCCGAGAGGATACATTAGGAGAGAGGAGTTCATGGAATCCATTTGAGGCATTATGGACATGCTGCAACAGATCTCACAGCGAGGTGATTGTGTGGCCCCCCACCTCAGGCGCCTTGTCTTGCGCCTTAGGAGTGGATCGTCTCGGTAAGAGTAGGAGAGGATGCACTGGGTGGGGGGGGGCAGACTAGGGAAGGAGAAAATGGTAGAAGGAAGCCGGTGAGACCTGGAGGGCAGGGAGCTCTTCGCTAGTCCCACGAGTGCCATCTCGCTAGGGGATATGGTCGCGCGAGTTGAAGTGGTGAGACCTCCGGCAAGAGGGTATCCCTTTTGCGAGTTGATTCTTTCAGCTCCCGTCCTGGAAGGGTTTGGTGAGCCGGAGATGACCTACTACATGGGGAAAGACGATCCCCTCCAGTACTTGCAATGGTTCGAAGATGCGGTCTCCATCAGTACGATGACAGACGTATTCAAGTGTCGCCTTTTCGCCATCACCTTAAAAGGCAAAGCCAGGGGCTGGTGTCATCAACTCTCGGCAGGGTTGATATATGGTTTCGAGGACTTGAGTAGGAGCTTCCAGTTGCACTTCTCGACCTTGAAGAAGAGGAAGAAGAATCCAAAGTCTATTTGTCTGATCAAGTAGAAGGCCGAAGAGTCCTTAGCCCAGTACGTGGATCGCTTCGAAGAGGAAATCCTAGATATTCAGGAGGTGCCAGGATTTGGTCTCCAAATGGCCTTTACCGTGGGGCTGAGGGAGGGCTTCTTTAAGATGAGTCTGACCAGGAAGGCGCCGCTGTCATTTGAAGGGTTGATGGAGAAGGCAGCGAAGGAGATAGTGATGGAGGAAATAAACCCGACATTTGCAAATAAGTTGGCTAGGTTGACGGAGGTGGAGTCGAGGGAACCAGGAGGAGCGAGGCAGCAAGAAGGAAGGAGGAGGGAAGAGCTGAGGGGTCCGGTGCATCAAGAGTTGGGGTTGAGGTAGCCAGGAGGCCCTGTTCAAGCGCAGGGAAGAGGTTTCCCCCAAGGGGATGGAACTATTACGAGGGAGGACCAGGGAGGTTCAATCCACCAGGGTGGGGATATGGTCCTAGACCACTCCCACACCTGCCTCAGGAATCTATGGCCATTAGCCGAGGTCGGGGGAGAGGAAGAGAGCGGGGAAGAGTGGGAGTTGGAGCAGGGAGAAGGAGGAACCACCCGGAGGGAAGGCGGGATGGGGAGGTAGCCTTGCCGTATTGTGACTTCCACGAGGAGGAAGGCTACGCGACTGCTACCTGCCCGGAGGTTCTGGAATTGAAGGAAAGGACAGGAGCAGGTGAGAAGCAACTACCGGTGTGGATAGTAGAGGTGACTAGAACTGGGGAGGAGGATCGATGTGTGGACCGATCGGAAGTGGGAGATCGAGGGGGGATTGGGGTGATTTATGGGGGTGGGGGGGGGGGGGGGTGGGGTTGGGGATTGAGGCTACCCGACAGGCCAGCCTTCATACCATGTACAGTCGGAGCATTTCCTCGATGTCACAAGCCCCGCCCCCGGATGAGAAGATCACTTTTTCTAGGAAGGACTTGCCGGATCACGAGGATCCATTTTGCGATGCATTGGTGATTCAGACCGCCATCGAAAAATTCATGGTGTTAAGGATCTTGGTGGATAACGGGAGCTCAATGAATGTCATTTTCAAGAAGGCATTCAACGAGATGAGGGTAGAGGCAAGGAGGGTGTTGGCAGATGACGGACCGTTGTTCGGATTTTCAGGAGAAAGGAAGGAGGTCGAGAGAGGAGTAGGACTCCAAGTGACTCTGGGAGGGTTGTCTAGGAATTGCCGCTTTGTGATAGTGGACGTTCCCAACAGTTACAACGCCATCTTTGGGCACCCTTTGATCAGTGCCTTCAGATGCGTACCATCATCTTTCCATCAATTCTTGAAACTCAACTCAGGGGGGACTCAGATCAGGGTGTGAGGAGATCCAAAGGCAGCCATAGAATGCTACGTGACAGCGGTGAACACCATTTCTTAGAAAGGTGATGCTGAGGAGCTGGAGAAGAGGATGGAGCAGTGGGAGCAAGAGGAGAAAGAAGCTGTAGGATGGGAGAGTGGAATTGCGAGGGAGCCAGAAATGGCGGGAGAGAAGGAGGTTGGAGGAGAGGTGGAAGAAGAGAAAGACGCTGTAGGAGTGGAGAGTGGCATTGGGGGGAGTCAGAAATGGCGGGAGAGTAGGAGGTCAGAGGAGAAGTGGAAGAGGAGAGAGAAGCTATAGGAGTGGAGAGTGGCATTGCGGGGGATACAAAAATGGCGGGAGAGTAGGAGGTCTGAGGAGAGGTGGAAGACAAGAGAGAAGTTGTTGGAGTGGAGAGTGACATTGCCGGGGAGCCAGAAATGGCGGGAGAGCAGGAAGTCGGAGGAGAGGTGGAAGAGGAGAAAGAAGCTATAAGAGTGGATAGTGGCATTATGGGGGAGCCAGAAATGGCGGGAGAGCAGGAGGTTGGAGGAGAGATGGAAGAGGATAGAGAAGCTATGGGAGTGGAGAGTGACATTACGGGGGAGCCAGAAATGGCAGGAGAGCAGGAGGTTGGAGAGAAGGTAGAATTGGCAGGAGGAAGAAAAAGAAAAATAAGGGAAGAGGGGGAGTCATCCATGGGGGAGGCTCATCTAGGGAGGAGAGGAGATACGTCGTAAGGAAGGGGTGCTGATGAAGAGGTGGAGAGGTTCTTGAGGGAGGTGGCTGCGGCCATTGAGGAGCGTGAAGCCATAGAACGTGAGCTGAGGGATCAGAAGGGAGAGGAGAAGCCTTTGAGGCTGGAGGCAACAGTTGAGGTGCTGGAGGTGGAAGTCCTCATCAAGGAAGGAAGGAAGGAAAAACTAAAAGTAAGTGGAGAGCTCAGCCCCGAAGATCGGGAGAAAATAAGAAAGTACATACAAGAGAACATTAACGTCTTCTTCTGGAGCTCAGCCGATATGCCGGGGGTTGAAAGTCCACCTAGTGTCAACTACCTTCACCTATGGGGGGGGGAATAGGTGTCTTTGCAGCGTGTTAGCGGAATTGAAATTATACCTGCACAAGAAAATAAAACAACAAAGCATAGAGAGGACACATGCAATTTATAGTGGTTCCCCGATTTGGGTACGTCCACTTTCCCCCTTCAACCTATCTCCCAACCAGGGACGACTCGGTCACTTCACCAACAGGATTGAAATCCAATCCTTGCACTAACGGAAGGAACCCTTCCACACATAGGAGTCAACACTCCCACAACCCGGGTTGTACCCAACCCTTACAACTAGAGACCAATCGGTCCGTTACAAAGAAATTGAAAATAGCTTGTAAGAAATACAAACGACGTTTGGAGACAAAGGTGTCCCTCTTCGTTCGACGACGTGTCCTTGAAGTCAACGAAGAGTCCACAACCCTAGATCTCACTTGGATTGAATCTTCCTGATACCGGCAGAGGCTTGGAGCGGCGGCAAGGTTCTCGGAATAACCGGCGGCGACGGAGAGCTGCTGCTGTGCTATCTTGATTCAAAATTCGTAGCAAGGGAAGCAAGGTCTTCCAACGGTCACACCAGGATCGGTCGTCTCGATCGATTCGGAAGGGGAAGGTTTTTCCCGATCAACGAATCAAGAGACAAGGGATCTCTAGTTAGACGCGTGAGACGCTATGCTAACCTAAGCTTCTGTCGCCGGTGATATGGAAGAACTTGAGATCAACAGCGGCGACTACTATACGAATGGCGGAGACGATCGGCGGAGCAAGATCGGGGATTTAGGGCTCGACGGCAGCTCGTCCTTTTTGAATTCGCGTTTTTCGTATCTCCCCCTATTCATACATACGGGGTATATATATATTAGGTCAGGTATATGACCGTTGTGGGTCCCACCAAAGTAAAGACCAAAGTCCGGTTCAAACAGCTGCAGGTAACGTGGACCGGTCCAGAATTTTCTGAAAATATGCCAAGTCAAAATCGGCGAGAATCGAAGGTGATTCTCGACGATTCGGCGAGAATCACCTACGATTCTCGCCGAATTCTACTTAGTGAATTCAGGCAACACAGGTTGTAGGGGCCGGGGAGAATCGGTGGGAATCACTTTTGATTCTCACCGAATCGTCGAGAATGTAAGGTCATTCTCGACGAATTGGCGAGAATCATAATGATTCTCGACGATTCTGCCTTGGATAATTTTCCTGTCTGTATCAAGACAGCCGGCCCAACCCGGCGAGAATCAACTAGTGATTCTCGACGACTCGTAGAGAATCACTAGTGATTCTCGACGAGTCGGCGAGAATCACCTAGTGATTCTCGACGAATTACACTTAGACGATTTTCGTCTTTCGTCCCGTGAGCTGGTCTTTGGCCCATCCTTGCTCCTTGTCTGCACTTGCTTTATTATAAACCTGTACTTGAAATTAAGTACACCCCAATAGAGAGAGTACACGTAGGCCAACACACTGATCTGCTCAACGAGGGATTACGTTGCACAGACCCGTGTATATTGACCCACTGCACCCTGACATTGGTGTGTACTTAGCATGGAATAACTGCAAGCACAACTAAAAAAATATTTCATCAAATACATTGTCTATTTACCTTGGCTTGCACAGGGGCTTCTTCAAATCAGGTACATTGAGGATGCAATACCCAACAGGGGTCGATGCAGATGTGGCATGCAACCGTCTTAACCTTGACCCCAAGGCTCATCCCATTTAACAAAAAAAGAGGGCCATCACTTCTGAGATGGCCAGGCCCATTAGAGAGGAGGTGGATAAGCTGCTCCAGGTAGGGTTCTTATCTGCAAACAAGTATCTTAGGTGGTTGAGTAATGCTGTACTAGTGAAGAAAGGGGGGGGGGGGTGGAAGTGGAGGATGTGTGTCGATTTTTCCCTTTTAAATAAAGCATGCCTTAGGATTGTTACCCTCTTCCTGGAATCGACGCGCTGGTTTATTCAGCCGTCTGTTTTCACTAATGAGTTTTCTAGATGCCTTTTCAAGATACCACCAAATACGTATGCACCCCCCAGACGTCAAGGATATCACCTTCGTCACCAAGGATGGGTGGTTCAGTCACAATATGATTCCCTTCAGGTTGAAGAACGCAGGGGCAACTTATCAGAGGTTGATGGACCGGATCTTTCAGGAGCAGAAGCGGCGGAACCTTGAGGTCTATGTAGCCGACCTGATGATCAAGAGCCGGGAACTCGAGTCTCATTTCCTAGATCTAGAGGAAACCTTTAGAACTATAAGGAAATACAAGATGAGGCTCAACCCTCTGAAGTGTGTATTCGAGGATAGCAGGGGGAAGTTCTTGGGACACCTCCTCACCCCCTCAGGAGTAGAGCCTAACCCGGACAAAGTGAAAGAAATATTAGAGTTGGAATCTCTAAAGAATGCCAAAGAGGTTCAACGTCTCACAGGCAAGTTGGCTGGATTGAGTAGGTTACTCTCCAGAGTAGGAGAGAGGTGCTCGCTTTTTATTATAATGTTGAGAGGAGTAAAGAGATTCGAATGGACCTCTGAATGTGAGAAGGCTTTTTTAGCTCTGAAGCAACAGCTCACCCAAATGCAGCTACTCCAAGGGACATGAGAGAGAGTTTGTTCCTTTACCTAGGAGTAGGGATAGGAGCAGTAAGTTCAGTCCTTGTGCAAGAAGAGGGTAAGAGGTAGTTCCCTATTTATTATGTCAGCAGGGTCCTGAAAAAGGAGGAACTAAAATACCCTATCCTTGTGAAACTGGCCTTCGCCCTCATTGTCTCAACTATAAAGCTCAGGTTATACTTTCAGTTCACTCTATCCAGGTTGTGACGGATCATCCTCTCCGTCGCATCTTGGATAGGGTGGAGCATTCAGGAAGGTTGGCCAAATGGTCGATTTAGCTCAGCGAATTCGATCTCACTTTCATCCCTCGGGTGGCTATCAAGGCGCAAGTAGTGGCAGATTTCTTGGAAGAATATGTGGTCGAGGTCGAAGAAGCTGAAGCATCCCCTGTAGCGGCTTGGGAGATGCTCGTAGATGGGGCCTTGGTAAGAAGCTCTTTCGGAGGAGGGATGATTCTAGTGAGCCCCGAGGGGACCAGAATTGAGCAAGCCCTAAAGATTCACTTCACCCTCACCAACAACTAGGCTGAATACGAAGCCATCATTGCAGGGCTCAGGCTGGCTCGGGAGCTCGGCATACAGGACATCAAGGTATCCACAGATTCTAAGGTAGTTATAGGACACATTAATGGAGAGTTTGAAGTGAGAGAGCCCACCCTCCAATTGTACTTGACGAAGGCGAGGGGTGTCATCGGTCAGTTCCGCATCTTTTCAATTATTCATGTCTCCAGGGAAGAGAATGCTCAGGCAAACCTGCTAGCTAAGCACGTCCCTCGGGATGGAGGAACTATGACAAAGCTCTTTAGGCCTTCCATAAGGGAGGGAGAGTTGATGGAGGTGAACCATCAAGGGTCCTTGATGGATCCTTTTATCACCTTTTTGACATCGGGGCGTCTACCTGAGAGAGACCTTTAGAAGAAGCTAGTCAGGTACAAATCAATATATTATCTATTTAAAGAGGGAACCTTATACCGGAAGACGCTGTCAGGCCTACTGGCTCGGTGTGTATCTGAGAAGGAGGCCTCGAGGGTGCTAGAGGAAATTCACTCGGGAGAATGTGGGAGCCATTCTGGAAGTCGGACTTTGGAAGGAAGGGTGTTAAGGTAAGGCTACTTCTGGCCTACCCTCAGAAGGGATGCCGAGGAATTCGTAAGGAGATGTAAGAAATGCCAGTAGTTCACCCCTCTTCAACTCCTCCAGGCCCAAAGGTTACACACAATCACGGCTCCATGGCCCTTTTCCATATGGGGACTAGATCTGGTTGGCCCGTTCTCCTAAGCCAGTGGCCAGAGGAGATTCCTACTGGTCATGGTGGATTATTTTTCGAAATGGCTGGAGGTGAAGGCACTGGCAAAGGTGATGTAACGTCCCTAGCCGATCCAACATGATGATTTCACGGCTCCGCTCTAGGCGACGCTACCGGGCTGCAGCCCAAGCACCCCAACCCCTCTCCCTCCACAGGCGGGTTGTTGGTGGCCACAACCTCCCTTTGATGAGCGAACTCGACAGTTAAGTTGGGCCGTACGGGGACTTCCCAGGAGGTCACCCATCCCAGTACGACTCTCGCCCAAGCACGCTTAACTATGGAGTTCCTTCAACCTTCATCACCAATTGAGCTATATAGCCACGGAATGTACAACAAATACATAGAGTTTGGCCTTACGGCCTTACAGTTCCTCTTTTCACACCGTATGGTTTACAAACCTCGGCGCGCAGGCCGGCCATACATGAGTAAAAGAAAACAAGCAAAAACATTCGCTTAGCCTTCAAGGGCCAGCCGCAGCAGCAGCAGCAACAGCAGCAAGGGCTTCAGCCCTTCATTTACCACTTGGCTCTCCAGCACCTGCACAGGGACAAACCACCCAAACGGTGGCAAACAAGGCAACGGTCAGCATTCAGCTGACCCAATTATAATAATCCTACCCCTTTCTCGGGGCATTAGCATTCTTTCCCTGCATAGCATGGCATCATCATATAGCAACTATGTGCGTGCAGGCACATTCAAGCCATCACAACTATCGGCCACACGGCCCGACAGTCCGTGCACTCAGGGCACATTCTTGGTGTACCGGAATACCAGGATCAACACCACCGTCTACACGGTATTTGAGCATTCTAGTCTTTTCGGCGCGCGGGCCTAAGACTCTCATTAGGCGCTCCAACAAAACCTATATCCAGGCTTCCAAGTCGGACGGACCTAATGCAGGTACGGATCAGCCACCCCCCGTTGCTCAATCGCCGTGCCACCTCGAATACGGAAGTATCCATGGCAATTTATAGGCGCGGGTCGGTTTCACCTTTCCTGTTCGGCAATCTGCCTATTCATCGAGTTGCAGCCCAACGACTCAACCGCACACAAAGTGGCAACGCACGGCCATAAGAGTTGCATCCAACCCTCTTCATTTCCTGGACTTCATCCAGTACTTCCTGCTGCACCAAGCCAACAGGTAGGCACAAGGCAAACAAGCCATAATCACGGAGCCTTCTCCGATATGCAAACAAGCATCACCAATCCAGACCAGCATGTCCAGATGGGCTTCACACAGCATGCCTAGATCCGTACTCCAATTCCGGACTCTAACAAGGGGGACTTCACCTATCTACCCCAAGGGATACCACAACCCACCGCACACTCGCGGGGAAGGGTTTTCCCTATGCAATGAAGAAAAGAAGGACTTCACATGTCCAAGAAGGGAGATCGTTACCCTTGACGATCTCTTGGGAGCCATCGAAATATAGCCGGTGAGAAAGAACCGCAGTAGCTTTGCCTCCACAACGCTGGTCTCGGATCACGAATCGGACCACGGGAGCTCCACCGGTGGCTTGATCTCCTCCTCCTTCTTCTTCCTCCTCTCTCTTTCTCTCTTCCTTAACCAAATGAAGAATGATGTCTTCATCAGCCTCTGCTGATTTAATCCAGCCAGGAATCACCTGAGCCCTTGGATCCAAAGAGAGAAAATGAACGGCCATGATTTTCCCAAAAATCACAATTTTTGCCTGACACGGCCTGTGACACGCCCGTGTCACAGGCCGTGTACCCTTAAGCGGCACACTCGGTATTCAAACTGACTGAACTATACCAGAACACGGGCATCGACACGCCCGTGTCAAACCTGACACGCCCGTGTCAGTCATGAGACACGCCCGTGTCACCCCTGCCTCATCGAGCTCCAAACTCAACCAGCAGTACACGGGTAGGCACACGGCATCGGACACGCCCGTGTCCAATCTGACACGGCCGTGTTCACGGATTGGTTCCAAGCCGTGTAATCTTCTGACTCAATCCGCCTATTATTTGAGTGACACGCCCTGGGAAACGCCTGTGTCCCAGGCCGTGTACCCCCGACACGCCCTGGGACACGCCCGTGTCCCAGGCCGTGTAAACCAACCTGCACCTCAAATCCATTTTTTGAGATTTTTGGGGTGTTACAATCCTCCCCCCCTTAACAAAATTTCGTCCCGAAATTTGCACGGTAAGGAAACAAGGAAAAACAATGCTATCACTTGATAACTCTGTTATAACAAATGGAACACGGTCTACAGTTTATACAAACAGCTCGGGAAATTCAGCTCGCATGGTCTGCTCTCGCTCCCATGTTAGCTCTTCACGGCCACAATGGTCCCATCGGACTTTGACCATCCCGATCACTTTGTTCCGCAACTGTTTCTCGGCTCGATCCTCGATCCGAATGGGTCGAACCCTCATCATTAGCCCATACTCGACCGGTACCCAATCATTCTCCACTACGTGAGCTGGATCCTTAACAGCCTTACGCAGTACTGAGATGTGAAATACATCATGTAATCCACCCAAGTCTGCTGAAAGCGCTAGTCGATAAGCAGCTTCCCCAACTCGCTCCACCACCTCAAATGGACCAAGATACCTCGGACTTAGCTTTTTCAAATGCCGAATCCTGGACACACCTTTGAAGGGTTTGATCTTCAAATATACCCAATCACCCACCGCGAACTCCACGTTCCGGTGTTTGGCATTGTAGTACTTTGCTTGACGATCTTGGGATATCAATAGCCTCTCCCGAATAGAGCGTATAAGCGAGGTAGCTTCTTCGACTTCCTTTTTCCCATTCAGCTTAGATTTGTCTGCTTCTGCCCAAGCTAACGGTGTACGGCATGTACGACCATATAAAGCCTCAAATGGTGCCATACCGATGCTCGCTTGGTAGCTATTATTATAGGCAAATTCTACAAGAAAAATATAATCTTCCCAACTCTTACCAAAGTCTAGGGCGCACATGCGGAGCATGTCCTCCATCGTCCTGCTGGTTCGTTCAGTCTGGCCATCCATTTGGGGATGAAAGGTCATACTAAACGCTAACTTTTTACCCAACATTTGATGAACTAGCCGCCAATCATTCGATGTGAATCGCCCATCACGGTCACTAACGATGCTCCGAGGAACACCGTGCAGTCGAACAATCTGCTCCACATAGAGCTTGGCCAAGGTTTCCACTGAATCGTCTCTTTTGTTTGGAAGGAAGTGCGTCACTTTTGTCAACCGGTCCACAATCACCCAGATTGAATCATGACCGCATTGCGATCTCGGCAACCCGTGCACGAAATCCATCGAAATGTCATCGAACTTCCACTCCGGAATCGGTAACGACTTCAGGAACCCGCCAGGCTTCTGGCATTCTGCTTTCACCAACGCACAGGTATTGCATTCCGCCACATAACGTGCTGCATCTTTCTTTAGTCCGGGCCACCAGAACAGCTTTTTCAGATCTCTGTACATCTTTGTGCTCCCTGGGTGAACTGAGTACTTTGCAAAGTGAGCTTCGTACATCAACTCTTCCCTCAATTTACCCACACTCGGGACGCACATTCGACCATTTCTTCGTAACAAACCGTTATCCCAAGAAAACTGGTCGTCCGGCCCATCTTTAGCATAGCGCTGGAGACTTTCATCAAGCTTCGTTGCTCGCCGAACTCTGTCCGTAAGGTCATATTGAACCTCCGTCCAGTTCAAGCATGCATCGGTCGACGAACCCTTGTCAACACAAGATATCTCCAATGCTTCCAATTCCTGGATTAAACGCTGATCATGCCTCTGCAACCAGCTTGCCCGTACCGGAGTCTTCCGACTCAAAGCATCAGCAACCACATTTCCCTTCCCGGGAGTATAATGAATCTCGAAGGTGTAGTCCCCAAGGAACTCCATCCATCTTCGTTGTCGCATATTCAGATCCTTCTGATCCAATAAGTACTTTAGGCTTTTTTGATCTGTATAGATGTCCACTTTAACGCCATAAAGATAGTGCCGCCACAACTTGAGCGCAAAGATTACCGCCGCCAACTCCAAATCATGGACGGGGTAATTCCGCTCATGCACTTTCAACTGGCGCGAGCCATAAGCAATCACTTTACCAAACTGCAGAAGAACGCAGCCTAAGCCGCTCCCAGAAGCATCACTATAGATCTCATAGCCATCTGTACCATATGGCGATGTCAACACAGGCGCCGTGGTCAAACGACTCTTCAAGTCTTCAAAAGCTCGCGCGCACTCCGGCGTCCAAATGAACTTTTGATCTTTTCTCGTCAGCGTGGTCAGAGGTAAAGCAATCCGTGAGAAGTTTTCCACAAACCGTCTATAGTAGCCCGCAAGTCCAAGGAAGCTCCTGACCTCGGCCACCGAAGACATCACTAGCCAATCTCGAATGGCACTTATCTTCAACGGATCCACCGCGATACCTTCTCCACTTACCACATGGCCTAAAAAGGCTACTGAAGAGAGCCAGAACTCACACTTTGAGAACTTGGCATAAAGCTTGTTCCTCCGCAGGGTATGCAAGACCAACCGCAAATGGTTTGCATGATCCTCTTCCGACTGAGAGTATACTAAGATGTCATCGATAAACACAATCACGAACAAATCCAAGTACTCTCGGAACGTTCGATGCATTAGGTCCATAAATACCGAAGGCGCATTACATAGGCCAAACGGCATTACCGTGAACTCATAATGACCGTAGCGTGTTTTAAACGCCGTCTTGGGAATGTCACCTTCCCGAATCCTCAACTGATAATATCCCGATTTCAAATCCAACTTGGAATAGATCGTTGATCCTGCCAATTGATCAAAGAGGTCATCAATTCGTGGAATCGGATATTTATTTTTCTCCGTCAGCTTATTCAATTCGCGGTAGTCAATACATAACCGTAAACTACCGTCTTTCTTTTTCACAAATAGAACAGGCGCGTTCCAAGGTGACATACTTGGGCGTATATATCCCTGCTCCAACAACTCTTGCAATTGGACTTTCAACTCAGCCATCTCTTTTGGCGCGACGCGATATGGTGAGCGGGCCACAGGTTTCGCACCTGGCACCAACTCAATAGAGAAGTCAATCTCCCGCTGGGGTGGTAACCCAGGAAGATCTTTAGGAAACACATCGGCAAACTCTGACACAACCAGAACTTCACCGGCACTGGCCTTTGGCTCAACAGCTGATGCGTGGATTACGGCAAGCGCACCGGTCGCACAAGTAATAAAGTTTGGGAATAAATCCCCGAGTGTCGGTCTCTTGAGGAACACAGTAAGGGATGAGTTAATGTCGAGGAGGACTTGAGATTGAAGTCCTCGGGTCGGAGGTAACGATGGGGGGTTTTGATTGTTGCGGAAAATAAAGTAAAATCTACAAGCTACTCCTATGCAACGCCGCTATGCGATGCTTCGCCAGGCGGGATGGAAACTACACGGGCCGCTATGCACCGAATCGCTAGGCGGATGGACGAGTAGGCTAGCGGATGAGGTGGAGAGAACGGCGGAATGAGGGTCGTGAGCACCTCTTCGCAACGCACGCCACTAGCAATTGCTAGTGCGGCAAGGGTGGAGGGATGGCGGAATAATAAGGCGCACCTCAAGCAATAATAACGAAAATACACAAATCACATAGACATGATTTAGAGTAAAAGTTAACTACAAATAAACATTCTTCATCAATACAAAGAGAATAACTAAGCTAACAACAACAAGAGGAAGAGGTGTGCGAATCGACCGAATCCGAAGCCTTGTTGAGGGTTCACGGTTGGAATCCCGGGTTGTCAATCCGAGTCCAAGCTCGGTCCTCAACTGCGTCCGGGGTAGAGGAGGCTGTCACTCACTCCCAATGGACCCGTCTTCTTCGTTGAAATGATCCGTAGATTGCGGCTCCGGCCCTTCCTTGCTTGATGGAGAAAGCTAGGTCAAAACTCCGCTTGAAGCTTGAGGATGAAGGAGGAGGCCGAGAGGATGCTCCGGCGTTGATTTGGCATTGAAAGCTTGCCCGGAGACCCTCCCTAAGGTGGGAGATGGAGGAAGACGGCGGAAACCCTCGTTCGGGACGGGAAACGGCGGAAAAATCGCGAGATTTGATCAATCCCAAAATTAGGGCGGACCTGCGCTATTTATAGAAAACAGATTTAAACAGCGCGCACGATCACAGGCGCACGACCAATGGTCGTGCGCGATATGGTCAGTGATCGTGCGATATGGAGGCAGAAAAGTGGAAAAAGATGTCATGACTGCGCACGACCGGCAACGCACGAGCAGTGATCGTGCGCGGTATGGCTGGTGATCGTGCGATATGGCGGGACAGAACTTTCCCAGGAGAGGTCATGACTGCGCACGACCGATGATCGTGCGCCAAAGAGGTCGATGGTCGTGCGTGGGTAAAAACGCACGACCATTGACTCCTTTGCCAAAAATGGGGAAAGTTCGATGCCGGCCGCCCACACGATCCCAGAACCTGCAGGAAAACTGGACGGGATGTCGACATGGCAGTCACAGACATAAATATTAAGCAAAGCAAAAAGGGAAATACACACACGCACAGAAATAGGCTAATAAAGTGCACAAGACGTGGAATAACCGTAGCGAACCAAAAGGAGTGCAAATGACGCTAAACGGTGTGCAAAGACAAGAAAATAAGCCTAGATGAGTCCGAAAATAGGTATATAAAGAGGACTCATCACACCCCCAGACTTAACCATTTGCGCGTCCCGAGCAAACAAAACCTAAGCAGACAGGGAAAATGAACTAGCTAACAAAGAAATTGCAAAACGGAGTACCATGCGAAGTCGCATGCTCGCGTGCATAAAAAATAAAGTAGAGGAAATTTTTAAGTATACAAAATATTTTATATTTTTCACAATGCGTATTAAAAATTTATTATTACTCAAAAGTGGAATCACGGTGAATCATCCGGTCCTACGCAGGAAGAAAGTAGACAGGCCACTAAGGTGAGCATTGCCGAAGACCGGGGCTCAAGATTACCCCCAAAGGAATCCACCAATGTCGGAAACCATAAGCTTGCCCGTTCGCACTCTCTCCACGGCACTAGTCAACTCAAGCGCAAGTCCGTAGGACTTCGGGTAATAATGGGGCTTGGGTTACGGTGAGGAAAACAAGGGTAAACATGAAGGGTATGCACCTAACCCAAATGAGCGAATGTACAAAACTAGTACCCGCTGCCCACAAAATAAACATGGGTGCACCACACCCCCAGACTGAACGTTTACAACATGGGTGTGTGCACCGCCTACTCCAAATCCAAATCATCTCCAATAAAGATTTTCAATCAAACTTTTTCTTTCTCTTTTTTCTTTTCTCTTTTTCTCTTTTTCAAATATTTTTCTTTTCTTTTTTCATCTTTTTATTTTCACAATTTCAGCAGATATAACTTGGAAGCACTTCCACATTTTCACAAATAATAACACCACATCACAACCCAACATGAAAATATAAAACATTAAGCTCGACTTGGGTGCGCGACTAGGATAGGCTATAAGGCTTTGGTGAAATATAGGTGGAGCTGAATCAAAAGAAAGGGTAGGCACAAAGGGGCGTAGCGAGGATATGACGTTAGGAACGGTACAAAGCTCAACCGGGCCAAAAGATGGCCTACATCACTCTCACGCTAGACTAACCGTGTACCAATGCTTCAAGATAGCTTGGGGCAAGTTCTTAGCAACCGAGAAAGATAATCCTTCCTCCCGACTCAAGCAATACGAGTCTAGTGGCGGCTACACACATTCCTACGCTACCGTTTGATTCACACCGGATTCACCAACTTTTGAGTAGAATAAAAAGAATTTACGCAGATAGAAAAATATAAAGCTATAAGCATACAGAAAAATTAAATCTACTCAAATTTCTATACAAAACGAGAGCAGTTGACTAGAAACACAGCAAGGCCAACATTTTACTCCGTCGCGCAATCCTGAACTAGCACAGAAATTTTCCAAATTGAACAAAGATACAGGTTCAACTCGTGACACGCAAACCGCTAAGCTCGCGCTCATGTGGGTGTAGTGGTGTGCGATGCAATGAACATAAACAAAATAAAATACAAAAAGCTTCTAGCATGCAAAAGAAATGTGTACGTGCAAAAGGTAAACTGACTCTCCCCCAGACTTAAACTAAACAACACATCAAATGATAGAGAAATTTAAATCAAAAAGAGCTAAGGGAAGAGGTTACCCAATGCTCAGCTAGTGAGCATACCAGAAGACGCGTGAAAACTAGGAGCAGGCCCGCCATACGAAGAATCACAACCCCGCCAATGCGTAGTATCCATGAATACCTGCAGGGGTGAGCTCCGCAAAAACAAAAGAAAAATATACAAAAAGAAATACTAAACTAAGCTAGACATAAAAAAAAGAAAAATACAGAAAATGAAAGATAAGCACTGGGGTTATTGTCATCCCAGCACGACTTATTCAGCAAAAGAAAAATTCTAGCTAATGGGCCTATGAAAAGAAAAGTGCACAGGCAACTGTCCTAATATCCGTGTCGGTAACGGGTACCGATACGGTGATAGCACAGTTACCCCTCTACCTAGATAATAATACCTGCGACGCACAGGTAGAGGAAATAGGAAGTAAGATGAGGAGGCCTGGTCCTCACTCATCTCACCACAAAACAAATCCTTGCCTAGCAAGGTATCGTCCACCACAAGCTCGTTGGGGGCGAAGGTGTAGGCAGAGGCTTCAACTGCAAAAGGAGTAGGAAACTCCTCACGCAAGCTGAGGCACTCGCCGACAACCTGAGCGCAAGGCTCAAAGTCAACCCAACTCACCTGCAGGGAATCAACCCGCACAGGCGCAGAAGGAGAAGGGGGGTCAAGGAATAAAGGAGACGAAGAACATAAGGAACTAATCGGGGGAGTGGTCCCGGTCTCACTCCCAGCAGGCTCCAAACAATGATCATCGTCGGTGTCATGTGAGTCATGGCGAGGGGAAGCTGAGACCATGAGGTCCTCGGTGGTGATTCGGACCTCCTCAACCAACAAGGAAGTAGAAACCTCCTCGCCAGCAAGGATTTCCTCATCACACCTCGGTACGTCACGGTGTTCCAAGACATAGTACTCACCATTGATGAGAATAATGTCCTCGTCACACCACGGCGCATCCTCATATTCCCAATTCCCGCAGGGCACAACATCATCAACCAACTCACTAGAAAGGGGAGTAGGTAATTCATGCAAAGAAAGCGGAGGAGCAACATCATCAGAGATAATATGCGCAGGTTCCTCCGGGGGTGAATCAAAAATAGGGGAAGAAGGCACAAGGAGAGAAGGTGCCGCAATGTCGTCGCACTGACCAGTAGAAAGTCTGATGGGTGTATCCACAGCAGTCCCCCATAGACAAGGTGGCACTGCGGATACATCATCAGAATCAGAAGGAGCGGCCATTTGAGAAGTGGATGAGACAATCCGGATATCCGGTTCATCATCCGCCTCCAACTGGCGCTGAAATTCTGCACAATCTTTCAACACATGGTCGGTGCTATGACAACACAAACACCGTTTTCCATTACCCCTCGGTCCAGAAGGGACCGGGGAGGAATATGAAAAAGGTGAAGGCGGAGAAGAGTAGTGACCATAAGACTGGGGTGCGGTGTATGAAGTACCATAAGACAACGGTGCTCCATACACTGAACCACGAGAATTATGCTCCCATTCTTCAGTGGGGCACTCATCACTGTTATGCCTATAATCCCCGCACCAACGACAACAAATATTCGCATAAGAATACATGGTGCAGCAAGAAAGAATTCACCACAAGAATTTTCTAAGCAAAAATTAACTACACACAAGCAGATAAATAAAAAGGAATACCTGCTACTGGAATATAAAAAATTAGAAGAGGAATAAAGAAAAATAAGCAACAAATTATAAAAACTAAAGTAAAGAAAAATAAAACATGGAATGAACAGATGGAAAAGGGCTTCTATCTCAAATCTACCTCTTCAAAAACTCAAACGACTGTGTTCCCCGGCAACGGCGCCAAAAACTTGATGCGTGGATTACGGCAAGCGCACCGGTCGCACAAGTAATAAAGTTTGGGAATAAATCCCCGAGTGTCGGTCTCTTGAGGAACACAGTAAGGGATGAGTTAATGTCGAGGAGGACTTGAGATTGAAGTCCTCGGGTCGGAGGTAACGATGGGGGGTTTTGATTGTTGCGGAAAATAAAGTAAAATCTACAAGCTACTCCTATGCAACGCCGCTATGCGATGCTTCGCCAGGCGGGATGGAAACTACACGGGCCGCTATGCACCGAATCGCTAGGCGGATGGACGAGTAGGCTAGCGGATGAGGTGGAGAGAACGGCGGAATGAGGGTCGTGAGCACCTCTTCGCAACGCACGCCACTAGCAATTGCTAGTGCGGCAAGGGTGGAGGGATGGCGGAATAATAAGGCGCACCTCAAGCAATAATAACGAAAATACACAAATCACATAGACATGATTTAGAGTAAAAGTTAACTACAAATAAACATTCTTCATCAATACAAAGAGAATAACTAAGCTAACAACAACAAGAGGAAGAGGTGTGCGAATCGACCGAATCCGAAGCCTTGTTGAGGGTTCACGGTTGGAATCCCGGGTTGTCAATCCGAGTCCAAGCTCGGTCCTCAACTGCGTCCGGGGTAGAGGAGGCTGTCACTCACTCCCAATGGACCCGTCTTCTTCGTTGAAATGATCCGTAGATTGCGGCTCCGGCCCTTCCTTGCTTGATGGAGAAAGCTAGGTCAAAACTCCGCTTGAAGCTTGAGGATGAAGGAGGAGGCCGAGAGGATGCTCCGGCGTTGATTTGGCGTTGAAAGCTTGCCCGGAGACCCTCCCTAAGGTGGGAGATGGAGGAAGACGGCGGAAACCCTCGTTCGGGACGAGAAACGGCGGAAAAATCGCGAGATTTGATCAATCCCAAAATTAGGGCGGACCTGCGCTATTTATAGAAAACAGATTTAAACAGCGTGCACGATCACAGGCGCACGACCAATGGTCGTGCGCGATATGGTCAGTGATCGTGCGATATGGAGGCAGAAAAGTGGAAAAAGATGTCATGACTGCACACGACCGGCAACGCACGAGCAGTGATCGTGCGCGGTATGGCTGGTGATCGTGCGATATGGCGGGACAGAACTTTCCCAGGAGAGGTCATGACTGCGCACGACCGATGATCGTGCGCCAAAGAGGTCGATGGTCGTGCGTGGGTAAAAACGCACGACCATTGACTCCTTTGCCAAAAATGGGGAAAGTTCGATGCCGGCCGCCCACACGATCCCAGAACCTGCAGGAAAACTGGACGGGATGTCGACATGGCAGTCACAGACATAAATATTAAGCAAAGCAAAAAGGGAAATACACACACGCACAGAAATAGGCTAATAAAGTGCACAAGACGTGGAATAACCGTAGCGAACCAAAAGGAGTGCAAATGACGCTAAACGGTGTGCAAAGACAAGAAAATAAGCCTAGATGAGTCCGAAAATAGGTATATAAAGAGGACTCATCAACAGCCTGAATTAGCGTGAAGAATAACTCCGCGCCCTTCCGAACAGTATTGACGACTTGGAGCGCAGACAACAACGTCCCGCCAACTCCTCGCATACCAGCGAACTTCGTCACAAGTCCGGTATTCTGGCCCAGTGTGATCTCCTTGGAGTTGCAATCAATAAAGGCACGCTGCTCCGAGAGCCAGTCCATACCAAAGATCACATCAAACTCCGATAACGGTAGCATCGCTGCACTCAAACCGAAATCCCGACTTCCTATTTGAACATCCACATAGCAAGCCCTATCCGCAAGCATCACATAGCCATTCGGCAATAGCACCCTTGTACTATCAACCGTCACATGACTCGGCACCCCAATTCGAGATACGAAGTCCTCAGACAGAAAAGAATGCGAAGCACCCGTATCAAACAGGGCTCTCGCAGGATTATTCCGAATCAGGACAAAGACTGCAGCACACACACATCATGCACAAGCTATATGTAACCACAAGCAATAGCATGTAAGCAATTAAGCTATAATCACTCGTACCTATGACGACGTCACTTTGCTTAATCGCCTCCTGCTGGCCAAGCTGATAGATTCGGGGCTGTGCCTGGGATGCAGAGGAATCCACCACTACTTTGCCCTTCTCAGCATAAGACGCACCCGTCTTCTTTTCCCCTTTGGGCTGAACAACCCGACAGTCACGGGCTATATGCCCCACTCGGCCACAGTTATAGCATGTACGAGAATCCGGCCTTGATGTCGCCCCCGACACAACGGTCGTAGTCACTTGCCCGGACGGCTTGGATCTCTTACCCCCTTTCTTCTGGTAGAACGATTTGCTCGGGCGAGGTGCTTGAACCTCTGGCTTTGACACAACCAAGCCCTTGTTCCCTTGTACCCGCCGCATGTCCTTCTCCAACGCACATGCAGTATCAACCAACGCCTGAAACCCTTGGTTCACTGAACTCGAAAGCAGGAACCTCAACTCATCCCGCAATCCTTCATAGAACCTATTCGTTTTCCTTTGGTCATCCGCGAAGATTATTCCCGCATACCGCCCCAACCGGGTAAACTCATGCAAGTAGATATCCACGCTATCTTCTCCTTGCTTTAACCGATGGAACTCATTTTCCATGGCAATGCGTTGCGCCGCTGGGACATGCTTCGCCAGAAATATTCGAGAGAACTCCTCAATCGATACTTGCGTTAATGGCCTGCCCGCCAAATGGTGTACCTCAACCTCGTCCCACCACAACCGCGCCTCTCCTTCAAGCATGAAGGTGGCCAAGGTGACCTTTAGAGTTTCCTCCGCCCTGATCGCTGTCATTATCCGCTTGACACGCGATAACCAATCCTCTGCCTGCGTTGGGGATCCTAGTCCCGTAAACGTAGGTGGACTGAAGCTCATAAATTGCTTCAACTGTCGGTCAGCTGCTCGTGGATCTACAGCCTCAACCGGCTCGGGTTCAACACGAACTGGCTCGACTGCCGGCTGCGCTTGCCCGGTCGGCTGAATCATGGCAAATAAAGCCTCAGCAACTAGGCGAACAGTTTCCGCAGATGGAGGAGGTGTTGGCACCTCAGCTGGTGCCGCACTCTCATCAGAGCGCTGGGGCTCAGACTGCCCAACACCACTACGCGTCACCTATAGGTGGACAAGACACACATTAGCGATCGTATGCAAGCAAAACAACACAAAAAGGAACGCGCAGATTCCTCAAACAAGATTTTGTACATTCCTTAGTGGACATTCCAGAGTTCATTAGCGTTACAGCAGGGCGCACAAACACACGCTCGCCACCCCACAAAAGAATTCGACCACGAATTCGAAAGAGGAAAACCGAACGAAGCTGATACCAAAATATAACGATCCCATCCGTTAAATGACGTATAGTAGAAGGTCCGGCCGGGGCCCCACACTATATTCCACAAAGAGACAGTGAGGTCACAGGATAATACCAAACCATACACGCATCCTAACTCAGAGCATGCTAGCGGAAGCCTTAATTTGTAATTTGAACTCTAACCAGGAATGTCCAATATATAAACCACTTTTATATATATAGCCACGGAATGTACAACAAATACATAGAGTTTGGCCTTACGGCCTTACAGTTCCTCTTGTCACACCGTATGGTTTACAAACCTCGGCGCGCAGGCCGGCCATACATGAGTAAAAGAAAACAAGCAAAAACATTCGCTTAGCCTTCAAGGGCCAGCCGCAGCAGCAGCAACAACAGCAGTAAGGGCTTCAGCCCTTCATTTACCACTTGGCTCTCCAGCACCTGCACAGGGACAAACCACCCAAACGGTGGCAAACAAGGCAACGGTCAGCATTCAGCTGACCCAATTATAACAATCCTACCCCTTTCTCGGGGCATTAGGATTCTTTCCCTGTCTAGCATGGCATCATCATATAGCAACTATGTGCGCGCAGGAACATTCAAGCCATCACAACTATCGGCCACACGGCCCGACAGTCCGTGCACTCAGGGCACATTCTTGGTGTACCGGAATACCAGGGTCAACACCACCGTCTACACGGTATTTGAGCATTCTAGTCTTTTCGGCGCGCGGGCCTAAGACTCTCATTAGGCACTCCAACAAAACCTATATCCAGGCTTCCAAGTCGGACAGACCTAACGCAGGTACGGATCAGCCACCCCCTGTTGCTCAAGTCGTCGTGCCACCTCGAATACGGAAGTATCCATGGCAATTTATAGGCGCGGGTCGGTTTCACCTTTCCTGTTCGGCAATCTGCCTTTTCATCGAGTTGCAGCCCAACAGCTCAACCGCACACAAAGTGGCAATGCACGGCCACAAGAGTTGCATCCAACCCTCTTCATTTCCTGGACTTCATCCAGTACTTCCTGCTGTACCAAGCCAACAGGTAGGCACAAGGCAAACAAGCCATAATCACGGAGCCTTCTCCGATATGCAAACAAGCATCACCAATCCAGACCAGTATGTCCAGATGGGCTTCACACAGCATGCCTAGATCCGTACTCCAATTCCGGACTCTAACAAGGGGGACTTCACATATCTACCCCAAGGGACACCACAACCCACCGCACACTCGCGGGGAAGGGTTTTCCCTATGCAATGCAGAAAAGAAGGACTTCACATGTCCAAGAAGGGAGATCGTTACCCTTGACGATCTCTTGGGAGCCATCGAAATCTAGCCGGTGAGAAAGAACAGTAGCAGCTTTGCCTCCACAACGCTGGTCTCGGATCACGAATCGGATCACGGGAGCTCCACCGGTGGCTTGATCTCCTTCTCCTTCTTCTTCCTCCTCTCTCTTTCTCTCTTCCTTAACCAAATGAAGAATGATGTCTTCATCAGCCTCAGCTGATTTAATCCAGCCAGGAATCACCTGAGCCCTTGGATCCAAAGAGAGAAAATGAACGGCCATGATTTTCCCAAAAATCACAATTTTTGCCTGACACGGCCTGTGACACGCCCGTGTCACAGGCCGTGTACCCTTAAGCGGCACACTCGGTATTCAAACCGACTGAACTATACCAGAACACGGGCATCGACACGCCCGTGTCGAACCTGACACGCCCGTGTCAGTCATGAGACACGCCCGTGTCACCCCTGCCTCATCGAGCTCCAAACTCAACCAGCAGTACACGGGTAGGCACACGGCATCGGACACGCCCGTGTCCAATCTGACACGACCGTGTTTACGGCTTGGTTCCAAGCCGTGTAATCTTCTGACTCAATCCACCTATTATTTGAGTGACACGCCCTGGGACACGCCCGTGTCCCAGGCCGTGTACCCCCGACACGTCCTGGGACACGCCCGTATCCCAGGCCGTGTAAACCAACCTGCACCTCAAATCCATTTTTTGAGATTTTTGGGGTATTACAATCTGGTTTATATATTGGACATTCCTGGTTAGAGTTCAAATTACAAATTAAGGCTTCTGCTAGCATGCTCTGAGTTAGGATGCGTGTATGGTTTGGTATTATCCTGTGACCTCACCGTCTGTTTGTGCCATATAGTGTGGGGCCCCGGCCGGACCTTCTACTATATGTCATTTAACGGATGGGGTCGTTACAGGTGACATCACAGGTAGTCAGAAATTTTGTGTGGGGAGAGATCATCTGCCGACATGGGCTCCCATTGGCCATCGTCATGGATAATGGACCGCAATTCGCTAGTAGGGAATTCGTGGATTTCTGTGTCCAACTGGGCATAGATCTTCGATTCGCCTCAGTTCATCATTCTCGAAGCAATGGGCAGATGGAAGCTGCAAACAAAGTCATCGTAAACCTCTTGAAGAAGAAGGTAGAGAATTTGAGGGCGAGTTGGGTAGAACAGCTCCCCTCCATTCTCTGGGCTTTGAGAACTACACTGAATACCGCCACGGGAGAGACGCCATTCAAACTTTCCCACAGCTCGGAGGCCGTTATACCTGTGGTGTTTGAGGTTGAATCCCCCAGGGTGGCAGTGGCAAGGAAAGGAGATGAAGGGTGGCCAGCAGAAAAGGAGGAAGAACAGAAGCTCTCCCTTGACTTGGTGGAGGAGCTCAGGGAGCTAGCATCAATCCGACAGGAGGAAGTTAAGCGTCGAATGTCTAAGTATTTTGATAAGCACATCAGGGTTAGGCAGTTCTAGAGGGGGACTTGGTCCTCAAGAAAGTGGATGTAGCAGTCAGGGGAGCCTCAGTAGGGAAGCTCAACCCCAACTGCGAGGGTCCCTTCATAGTAAGGGAGGCCTTGAAGTCAGGAGGGTACCATCTCTAGGATGTGGATGGGGTATCTCTCAATCGCGCCTGAAGCGGCGACGACTTGAAAAGATTCTACCCTTGATGTTATCTCTTTCTATACTTGTTGTTTGGCTTTTCCAGAACATGATATTTTTCCTTTTTCAATACTTATAAACTTGGCTCAGCTTCCTGATATAATAAAATTCAAGGTGTTTTCCTTCATGAGATAAGATTGTTATGTTTGGAGAGGAGACCCCGAGAAGACCCGCTGACAAGACTCTCATCAAGTTGGCAGGGCTATTGGCTCACTCGGTGGTTGGAGTTGGTTTGGAGAAGAGACCCCAAGAAGACCCACTGACCAGGCTCTCATCAAGCTTGCAGGGTTGTAGGCTCACTCAGTTGTTGGAGTTTGTTTGGAGATGAGACCCCGAGAAGACCCGCTGACCAGGCTCTAATCAAGTTGGCAGGGTTGTAGGATCACTCAGTGGTTGAAGTTAGTTTGGAAAGGAGACCCCGAGAAGACCCGCTGACTAGGCTCTCATCAATCTGGCAGGGCTGTAGGCTCACTCGATGGTTAGAGTTGGTTTGGAGAGGAGACCCTGAGAAGACCCGCTGACCAGGCTCTCATAAATTTTGCAGGGCTGTAGGCTCACCCGGTGGTTGGATTTGGTTTGGAGAGGAGACCCCGAGAAGACCCGATGACCAGGCTCTCATCAAGCTGGTAGGGATATAGTCTCACTCAGTGGTTGGAATTAGTTTGGAGAGGAGACCCCGATAAGACCCACTGACTAGGCTCTCATTAAGATAGTAGGGCTGTAGGCTCACTCGGTGGTTGGAATTGGTTTGGAGAGAAGACCCCAAGAAGACCCGCTGACCAGGCTCTCATCAAACTGGCAGGGCTGTAGGCTCACTCGGTGGTTGGAGTTGGTTTGGAGAGGAGACCCCGAGAAGACTCACTAACCAGGCTCTCATCAAGTTGGCAGGGCTGTAGGCTCACTCGGTGGTTGGAGATGGTTTAGAGAGGAGACCCTGAGAAGACTCGCTGACCAGGCTTTCATCATGCTGGCATGGCTGTAGGCTCACTCGGTGGTTGGAGTTAGTTTGGAGAGGAGATCCCGAGAAGACTCACTGACCAGGCTCTCATCAAGCTGGTAGGGCTATAGGCTCACTCAGTGGTTGGAGTTGGTTTGGAGAGGAGACATCGAGAAGACCCGTTGACCAGGCAATCATCAAGCTGGCAGGGCTGTAGGCTCACTCGGTGGTTGGAGTTGGTTCGGAGAGGAGACCCCAAGAAGACCCGCAGACCAGGCTCTCACCAAGCCTTTAGGGTTGTATGCTCACTCAGTGGTTGGAGTTGGTTTGGAGAGGAGACCCCGAGAAGACCCGCTGACCAGGCTCTCATCAAGCTGGCAGGGATGTAGGCTTACTCAATGGTTGGAGTTGGTTTGGAGAGGATACCCCGAGAAGACCCACTGACCAGGCTCTCATCAAGCTGTTTTCAAGAAGCCGTTGCTTCACACCTTTGTTTAGAATTGATATGCGGTTGGTAAGCCTTAGATTTCTCTTTCTATATATTGGCGAGACACTTCAAAAAGAAAGAGTACGTATTCTTACTTTCTAGGGCTGCAGGCTCACTCGGTGGTCTGAGTTGGTTCGGAGAGGAGACCCCAAGAAGACCTGCTGACCAGGCTCTCATCAAGCTGGCAGGGATGATGGTTCACTCGGTGGTAGGTTGAAAGACAGAGCCCTAAGAAGGGATGCTTACCAGGCTCACTAAGCTGGCAGGATCGTGGGCAGGTTAAGTGGCAGAGTAAATTGTGAGGTCCCTTAAAGAAACATCCCTACTGATCAACAAACGAGGGAAATTCATAAAATGATAAGGGGAGAGGAAAGAGTTGGAGCAGTACAAGTGGGTACACTCCCAGCCAGCCACCCGGGCGAAGGTCTCGCCTATGGTGAGTGGACAATCAGGGAGAAAGAGGGCCCTACATAATAAGGGGGGTGGGTTGACCCTTCGAGACCACTCGCGCCGGAGATACCAAGAGGCGAGATGAGATGGGAGAATAAGTCGGTCCCGCGCGCAACAGCGTTGGGGAAAGCAACAACTCACACTTTGAGCAAAATCCACTCTCCCGCAGGGTGGCGAAATAAGAAATGGTCCTGTCTCGCAAGCATGATCAAAATTAAGAATCGTCTCACAATAAAACAAAATAACATAATAACAAATAAAGTAAGAGCATATACACTTATCCATATAACTGTTCATTACAAAAGAAATTAAGTACAAAGTTATAAGGAAGCAAAAAGAGAGAGCCCTAGGTCTCGCCAGAAGTGTTTCATTCCTCTTCGCCGGAAGATGAGTCATCATCCGCCTCGCCATAAATCTTTAGCACGAGATCGCGGGCAGTAACATTTTCAGACTCATCCTTGACCACCCCCAGCTCTTTCATCATTTTCAGGATGAGCTCGGCCGTCCTAATGTTGGAGTCTCGGCAGAGATCTTTGACCTCCTCGTAGGAATAATAAGGGGGAGGAGCCTGGGGAAGTACTGAGCAAGAAAACGATGGAGCGCTGTCTCGAAGATGGATGATCTGATACTTCAGATCTTTGACCTCCTCCTCTAGGGCCACAATGTGCGAATGCAGTTAGTCCGCCGTTTTGGCATCCTGCAAAAGCTTATCTATTAACCTTAGGTAGACGTGAGTGAAGTAGATAGAAGGTAAGATGAAGCTTACCATGCCACCCCAGGCCTAAGCGAGAAGGGTCTCGACAGCCAGCTTCTTTTTGAGGTCCCCAGACTTCTCGCGTTCCGTCGCCAGGTCAGCCTCAGATTCTTTCCATTTTCGATTATTTAAAATTAGGCAGCGTGAGAGCCGGTGCAAAAGCTCCAAGGTGCGCAGCTACGCATCCATAGTCTTCAGAAAAAGATCTCGCAAAGTTTCCGTCTCGACGGAATCTGACCTCGGACCTCCATAAAGGCCGAAGCCCAGGGAGAAGGCGTGGCTAGTGGGTGGATCCTTCTCCTTGCATAAGGGAAGGAGGGTGGAGATTGACCCCCAGTTAGCCTCCTTCTCCCATACTAAAACCGGGTCATTAACGGTGTCTTGGACCAAGGGGCCCATGTTGAAATTTTGATGAGAATAGGGGGTCGGGCGACTGGAAGAAGTGGCTGTGCAAGATGGAGACCCAGCTGGTTGAATCGAGGTGCCGGCAGGTTGGTCGGGTAGTGCCGTCTCGCGGGTAGGCAAGACGGCCTATTGACGAGACGACCGAGGAGGTGATTGAGGGGACTGCGATCCTAAGGAGATGGGGCTCCGGGACCGTGAGCTCTCCTTCTTCTCTTTGAGGGCCTTCTCGTTTTTCTCTTTGGAGAAGGACACAACCTTCTTCATCTTTTTCTTAGGGCTGGGGCGAGAAGAGGCGGTGCCTTCAGCGGGCCTTTTCTTGACGGAGAGGGCCAAGGACTCTTTCGCCGCCTCGGCCGCCATGTTGGCGAGAGTGAGATCCTTGGATAATTTAACGTTACTCCTGTAAGGGGGATGAACGAGGATGTTTCTCTCTCCTAAACAAATAACTGGGTGATAAGAAAGCAAGAAGAAATAAGTAAAGGCGAGACCAAAGGGAAGCGAGTGTACCTTCGCCAGGGAGCACGGGAAGTAGCGAGTCGAGGCCCCGCCGCAGGAAGAGGACTTCGTAGTTTTTGCCGATGAATAAATCATACAACAGCTTATCGGTGCCACCCACCTGCGGAGACATGTAAAATATCTCGAGAGGTGACACAGGCGCGAGTGGGATGCCCCCAAATTTCCACGGATGAATAAAAATTTGGTGAGCCAGTGGTGGTTCTTATTGGGCATCTCACACACCTTGAGCCCTTGACTAGTGAAGTGGAGACACCGTTGGCGTTAGCATGGTAGACAAACAGCTTGCGGAAGACTGTCAAGCTAAACTCAATGCGCTCCCGACACATATAGCTGGAGAAAGCAATTAACACCGAAATAGCATTCAGGTTAAGTCGCGTGGGGACTGCGCCAAAATATTTCAGGACCTGCTTTACCTCCGGCCAAAGAGGCAGTCTCAACCCCTCCTCGAAGTGAGAGACGGGGAAGGCGAGTTCTCCATGGTATTAGGTGATGATCGCCTCGCCAACTTTGGATGGCCGCAATTTGAACCCTTCCCTCAAGAACTCGCCGGCGAAGCCATTGTATTCTTCTTCAGAGATCTTACTTGGAGGGAAGTCATGGTCGATAAACCTTTTCCCACAGCAGCTACACCCCTCCCCCTCGTCAGTTTTCTTCTTTCCCATTTTTGGCAAAATGGTTGGAGGCGAGGTGATTAAAAGAAGATGTGGTGAGAAGAAAGATTGGCGAGACGACCAAAAGAAGAAAGAGCGAGAGTAACAAAGGGTGAGAATGATAGGCGAGACGGGGTAAACAAAAGGACGAGAGCTAGAGTGCAAAAGAGGTAAGAGTGTGGCTCTGATCCGGGGTGAGGGAGTATTTATAGGGGATATGGTCAGTAAAAGAAAAAAACAGGCGGGAAAAATATATGGAGGAAGGGGGAGAGTCGGCCGACATTTCACTCTCTCTCTGCCTCGATTCATGTGCAGCCCAATGCGGGTTCCCTCAGTAAGGAGGGACAAAGAGCGATTGGCAAAAAGAAATAAATAAAAAGAAGTTAAAACTAAGCACAAAAAATAAACTAGAAATACCGATAATTTAATTATCCCATCCCACACAAAGCGAGCAATATGTTCACAGGTCCTAGGCCCTGGGCGAGGCAGTAGCATAATAAACATTACTGGAATATTACAACTTTGAAGAGTGAGACGGGTAAATTAGGCGAGACGAGTTGAGGGTTCTTCAGTGCTTGTGCCATTTGCAGCAGCAACCGCGAGATCCTGCATAGGGGGCCGGTTAGGGAGGTGAAAAGCGCGGTCCGCATCAACACCATGGCACGCGAGACGAAGCTGCTGATCGACCTCGTTCAGTATGGCCTACTGATTAGTCTCATCCACCTCAAAGTTAGCATCGATCTCCGAAGACAAGCGAGCACATTCAACTTCCAACCAGTCGATTCGCCGATCGGCCGCCTTGTTATCTTGTTCTAACTCGCGAATGATACGGGCATACTTCCGAAACATCTCAGCTATTCTGCGCTTCATCTCTAGCGGATCCATGGGGTTGCCCAGGTAGTGTTCAATCTCGTCTATAGGAGGAGGGGGTGAGACGACTAGTTTCCTAAAGAATTCCTTAGTGGGCGAGTCGACCTGGACGCCTACGTAAGGGGAAGGAGGGTAGAGTAAGGGGGTTCTCGCAGTAGTTTATGGGAGTAATGAGCGGAAAAGATGTCTGAAAAGGATGGTTTGTTTACCAGGATAACAAGAGGACCAAGCAGTGCGAGAAAGGTCATCCTCCCTTGCACTTGGAGGAGTAGATGGAGGGGTGGATGGCTGAGGCAAGTCAGAATTTTGGTGATGGTCGGCGGTGACGTCCCACGGGATCTCGGGTCGATGTTGATGTGTGAGATCCCCCTAAAAGTAAAAAGTAAGTGAGAAAATGCGAATAAAGGAGAAATAAGGACAAGAAGCGGAAGCTCACCTCTTTTCTGCGGGGAGACGCGGGAGGAGGGGGGCATGAATTTCTGGGAAGGCACGAGAGGACTCCTCTGCCAAGGGAGAGGGGTCCGTTGTTTTCGCCTTCTTCATGTAAGACGATGATGACGGTAAGGCGGGGGGGGGGGGGGTGCGAACCGGAACCATGGTTAGAGCGGCCACGTTGGCCTTATTCTGCTTGCGCACCATCGCAATACGGTCACGGAATCTCTGGCTGTGAGACATGATGGCAGTAAAGCTATAAGAGGAAGAAATGTGGAAAGGGGGAAGGCACTCACAACACGGGGGCGGAAATCCTATATTTATAGGTTCAGGTGGAGGGCCCCCAAAAATATTCCGTCATAAATTTACTTTAATGACGCGAGCCTCAGTTAGGCTTTCTTTCCGAGCTTGAGGCAACCTTGAAAAGAGCAAGGATTGTGTACAACCTCGGGCTCGCAGGACCAGAAGGCGAGATGGGTTAGAGAGGAGGCTATTTTGCTGGGCGAGATATACCCAAGCGAGAGCCGACTCGATAGGCGAGTGGATCCCAGGGAAGGGACCACTCACGGGGCTAGAGCTTCTCGCTAGGCTAGTGGGGCCGAGGAAAGAACTGACTCGCTGGGAGAGAGGGCTCTAGAGGGGGGAGCTCTTGCAGGTGAGACGACAGAGAGCCGACTCGCTGGGAGGGAGGGCTCTAGAGGGGGGAGCTCTCACCTGCGAGACGACACTCTCACCAAGCGCCAGTTCGGCGAGAGGCCTAGGGATCAGTTCAGAGTTCAGTCAAAGGTCAGTTCAGGTATAAAGGGGTTTACCTTTTTAGCCCCATGTGATTTTACACTTGTACCCTGGGTAGTCTGCATATAACCCCTTAGAACAGCGGAGTTTGGCTGTTGGCAGATCCGACTAAGGGTATTTTGGTAATTTTCGGTTGGTTCAGTTTGGTTATTGGCAGTTCAGATTCAGAGGCCAATAAATAGACTGGTAAGGTGCCAGATAGAAGGTTGTTGCCCCTTCTTTTCTTCTTCTAAGGCACCTAGCTCAGCATTGTCTAGGGAGGGGGAGAATTGATAATTCTTCTGGGTAAGAGCTGGGCCCTCCGCGCTGAAGCCCACAGTCTATTCCTCTGAGATTCTCATCTAGGGGGTGGTTCGAGAAGAGTAAGTGTGAGCTGCAGTTTTAGATCCGAGCTTTAGGGGGAGTCAGGTTTACTTACTCTAACACATGGAATATCCACTGTCTAAGTACCATGTTGGGGTATGGCCACTTGGAGTTACCTGCAACAAATATATTATCTAACCTTAGGACCCCAAATTTTATTAGGTCCTAGGTGCAAGTTAGATTTAAACCGAACATGCCTGCATGAAGTTCTTCTGACAGGTAAGCCACCATTACTTCTCTAGACACTCTCATTGTGCCACCAATCAATGGCATAGTGGCCCACTTTACCACAGCACCAGCACTCACGCACATTGTACCTTCTTTTAAGATCTGGCTTAACAACAATGTTGTTGGCAGCTCTTAAACCAGCTGGTACTTCAGCTCTTTTCTTAAGTCTTTCAACAAAGGCTTGCTTAGGGACTTTTCTGGCAGCAAAAGTACTTGGGATATCTTAAACCCTATCTGCAACTGCCTTTTTTTCAGAATGCATACTCCTGATAGCTTCAGATATTCCTAAGTCTGCTTTGCTAACAAACTTTCCCTTAGCTTGATAATGAACTTGCAGACCTTGTGAGTCAGTTGCTACCTTGTCCTTGAGTGTTGGGGCTGGTACACCAAACACAAATGGTCCATTATGGGCCATTTGGGTTTTCTCATGGACTGCCCAATAGGCACTAGCACCCTTGCCATTTCTACTGCCTTGCTCACAGTGACAATAAATACTATCATGGTCATACCTGTTAGAAGGTTGAATCACTTATTTAAAATAAATTGGAGGCTTGGAAGGAAGTGGTTGAACTAGAGCTTTGCCTTTCCTGTTGGAATTGATAGCACTTGTTCTTCCTTTGAAACCTAATCCCTTCTTACTCTTTTGGGAAAAGAAGGAATCAATTAAAAGTAACACAGAACTAGGTTTTGAGAACTTGGCCACTAGCTCCCTCTCCTTTTGGAGTCTACTTTCAAGATTTCTAATATGGTTATTATTGAAAGTAATGGTATCCATCTGAATAATAGTTATGTTTTGCAATTTACTAATCTCTTTTAAATTCAGATCCAGCACTTTTGCTGAGTCTGAAGTAACCAACATCAGAGTGGCATTCTCCTTTGCAAGCTGTTTGGCTAGGAGCCTGCTTTCCTTAAAGGCTTGCAAGAGCTCTCCATAATCATCAATTAGTTTATTGATGTCTCCTTCAGATTCAGAGCCATCTTCATCTCTTGATGAAACTGCTTCTGACTCTATACTAGTAACAAAATCTGACACGGAAGGTGAAGACTGTACCTTATAAGGATAAGGCTGCTCTTGGCTGTGTCCATCCTAAGTTATAGCCATCATCCCTATGCATTGGATATCTTCTGCTATATTGATATCATCCAACAACTGCAAGAATTATTTTTCTACATAATCTTCATCAGTTGAGAACAGCCCAATGTAGGCCTCAGCATCCTCTTCATTTTCTGACTCTAATGAAGAAGAGTCAGTCTAGCTTTTCTGCTTCTTGGCCACAAAGGATTTCTCCTTCTTGCCATTATGCTGGTGTTTCTTTTTCTCACCAGACTCCTTTCTTTTGACAGGACAGTCTGCTATAATATGTCCTGTCTTGCTGTATTAATAACAAACAATTTTAGTAGAAGTTTGTTTACCAGGTTTAGAACCATACCTTTCCTCTTTAGAGGTTTTCTTCTTCCCCTTATAGTAGTCATCTTTGGAGTAAGAAGAAGAGGATGGCCTACTCCTCCAGTTCTTTTTCTTCAGGAACCTCTAGAATTGCCTAGAAAATGCTGCAAAATCTACATCAGAGTTATGGCAATCTGATGTGCTTGTGTCTGAACTTTCTGAATCAATATCAACAACTTTTCTGGGAGGAGGATTCTTTCTCCTGCCCTTCCTTATAGCTTCAACTTTGAAAGCCACAGTCTTTTCTTTTGCAAAATACCTTCTATTTTTCTCCTCTTCCATTCTGGCAGTTAGATGCATTTCATATGACAGTAATTTTTCAAACAAGGTTGGTGGAGGAGTATCTGCAAGTCTGGCCACTTCTCTGATGGCACAGACCTTGGTGTCCCAGTACTTTGTTAATGATCTGAGAAACTTGTCATTCAGTTCATAAGTGTTGAATACTCTTCAATAGGTAATCAGCTCATTGATAATTCTGAAGAACTTTTCATAGCACATAGCTATGTTATCTATCTTGTCTTGTCTGAAGCTTTCAAACTCTTGATTGAGCATGGACTTCTTATCCTCTCTTACTTCTTCTGTCCCCTCCATCACTACTAAAAATAGACTTTTAGCCACGGAGGATTTCCGTGGATAAAAGTCCAAAACTGTGGCTAATAACTATTAGCCACGACCTACCCACGACAAATGGGCGTGGGCAATACGAGCATGGCTAAGAGTATTTGCCACGCCGAATCCGTGGCTAATAAGTTATTAGCCACGGTTCAATTATCGTGGCTAAAAGTTAACTATTAGCCACGGCTCAATTGCCGTGGCTAAAGGACCTGTAATAAACCTAACATAAAAAATATTCGGCCGCCCGGCCTCCCTCCGCCGCCGCCCGGCCGCCGCTGCTGCTGCCACGCCGATTTCATTTCAAACAATAATTTTGAATGACCTATATAAACCTCAAATCGAGTTTTTTATTGGCGGTGTGGGACTAAAAAAACCAGGCTTTTTGCCACGGATTAGGCTTCCGTGGCTAATACTAGATTATTAGCCACGAAACAGTCAAACCGTGGAAAAAAGTCAGGTTATTTGCCACGGATTAGTCATCCGTGGCTAATACTCACTTATTAGCCACAGAATAGGAACCGTGACTAATACTTCAGTATTAGCCACGATTTTTTTCTGTGGCAAAAAAAACCGTGGCTAAAAGCCATTTTTCTAGTAGTGCATGTAGACAATCAATGTGTCCCATATTTCCTTTGAGGTTTTGCAGTGGACCAAAATTTTAAAGGTAGCAACCTCTATTACACTAACAATTATGTTCTGTGCCCTCTTGTCCAAAGTTGCTCAGATGATCTCATCTTTTGTCATCTCAGAATAACTCTTGGGAGTCTGTAGATTTGCATCAAGAATTGATGTCTTCATTGGGATGAAAGGACCTTTTGGAACTGTGATGTAGATTTTAGGATCAGATGCTTCCATGAATAATCTCACCCTCTCTTTCCATATCCCAAATATTTCTTTTCTACAAATGGGAAGTCTCATGGATCCAAGTTCTTTGTGATTTTCACCTGAACCCATCTTAGCTATCTTATTACTACCTTGGAGATATACTCAGACTATTAATTCTAATTTTGAGGAACCTCCCTCTGATACCACTTGAAAGAATTGGTTTCAAGAATGTCTAAACACCTAGTGGGTGAATAGGTTCAATTCCAATTCACTTAGGCAGTTAAAAAACTAATCATAGTACAACTATAAATTCTACAGCTACCACAACAAACAATAATCCAATCACAACATACACACAGATTTATAGTGGTTGCCGTAAATGTTGGGTACATCCACTTTCCCCCTTTGCCTATCTAGTAGTACACTAGATTTGGCCAAACTTTCTTCCACCTTCTCAGATCCTCAAATCGTACAACTTAGAACCCAAATGGGTTCCTACAGCTCAGACTTCAACAAGTCCTATAACTCAGGCTCTTCCCAAGAACCCTACCTTAGAGTGAATCCACACTCCTACAACTCAGGCAATCAATCCCTACCTTAGCCCTTATCACTAGGCCTACAACTCAGAGAACTTAATCTCCTACCTCAGGCAAACAACCCTACCTCAGCCTTTATAGATACAGGCTTACAACTCAGAGATTGAAATCTCTTACCCTAAAATCTAAAAATAGATCTTAAGGAAAAATTGATTAAATAGTTTATTTGTCCTTCACCCAGATAGAGAGAGAAAGGGGTGAGGGAATCTTGATCAGATCTTGATGGATCTGCTTTCTCCTGACCTTTGCTGTAATGAATCTGATTCAAACTGACTTAGCTTATTCAAAGCTTCTTGAAAAAGAGAACCTAGGTTGAATATTCTTGAGAAGTTGGTGTATATCAAGCTTCTTCCTCCTTGGAGAATTAAATCTGCAAACTCTGATAGATCTGATGAGATGCTATCTACTTCTCTGATTTTTAATCAGGATCTTCTTGTTGCATTGAATTATGTGAATTCTTCTTGGAGTGATTCTCCTTCTTCTTATTTTCCCCTCCTTTTTCATATATCTTCTATTCTATGATAGATCAGCTCTTTTTATAGATCTCATAAGAGGAAACCGGCTGATCTGGTAGTTAACTGACATCTGATAGTTTTGACATATCTGATGGCCTTGACGGTTCTAATATATATCAATTCTTCAGTCTTGAGATCTGGCACTTAGAGGTATTTGACTCAGCTAAATGTGTCGAGACACAAATATAGAATGTGTCGACACAAATGTAATGTGTGTCGACACAATTCCTTGGTGTCGACACAACTTCCTTGATGTTGTCGACATCTTCAAAATCAGTCGACACAGCTCTTTATTCAGTCTGGACACAACATTTATAGAATATGTCGACACAAGTCCTATGTGTCGGCACAGCTTCTCTATTTATAATTGATGTCAACTTAACTTCTATGCATCGAAACAAGTCCTGTGTGTCAACACAGCTACTTATGCTAATGTCAGCACTTCTAGTCTAAGTGTGTCGACACTAGTCCTTAGTATCGACAAAGCTGTTGGCGACTCAAATTCTATGTGTCGACACAAGTCCTGTGTGTCGACACAGCCTTGCTTCTAGTCTCGATGCTGCTCCTTCAAAGGTGTCGACACATTATAAGTGTCTCGACACTTTTGTACTAAGAATATTTTCTGCAATTTTTAGCCTGCACAAGTAAACTCAAAATACCATCAAATACAAACTGACATATATTATTGAGTTATGCGAGGCTTCTCCAAATCTGGTACACAATTTTCAATGTACCCAACAAAAACCCTGACAAGAAACTTTACCGAGCGATTCGCTAGTTGGATACACATTTTTGTCAGACTCGGAGCGCCCAAACCTAATTTTTGAAAAAGCGAGAATGGCATCAAATACATGCTCGCGCCTAAATCCGCTAAGGCGTATTTTACTAATATATCGCCAAAAAGGCACATGATGGAAAACCTTCCCGGGTCGTTTTTTTTCGGGGGCAATTTATTAGTAAGAGCTGTCGAGCACTCTGTGTTGAGAGAGATATGCAAAATATTCTCTAATTTGTGTTTATTAGAAAGTATTTTTTTTTAATATTTCGCATACTTAGGCATCTGCTAGATTGCCACGCAGAAGGGCAAATAATATGAATTTGTTTTAATTATAATTTTTTTTTTGTACTCCTCGTCCTTACACTCACTATTTAACTTATGCGGATACGACAAGGCACATCTCTTCGATAAGCTCTTGGGCAGCCTCGGGGGTCTTGTTATTCAGAGTACCCTCGGCAGCCGCGTCAATCATTTGACGAGTCAGATAGTTTAGCCCGTTGTAAAAGATTTGGACCTGGAGCCACACTGGCATTGCGTGGTGCGGACACCTACAGAGGAATTCTTTAAACCTCTCCCAATTCTCAAATAGAGACTCGGGATCGTTCTGAACGAACGAAGAAATATCCGCCCGCAACTTTGTAGTTTTTGCGGGCAAAAAATACTTTGTTAAGAACCGTTCCGCAAGCTCGGCCCAAGTGGTGATATATCCTCGCAGGAGGGAATTCAACCGCGCCTTAGCATTGGATTTTAAGGAAAACAAAAAAATGCGCAAGCGAATGACGTCATCATTGATGCCATTAATTTTAAAAGTGTCACAGATTTCTAAAATACCAGATAAGTGGACATTTGAGTCCTCATCCGACAGTCTATTGAACTGTATGGCGTTTTGGATCATTTGAATAATTCTAAATTTTATCTCAAAATTATTGTTCGCCACCATCGGGAGAATAATACTTGACCCAGTATAATCCAAATTGGGCCGGGAGTAGTTGTTCATAGTACACTCCGCGACCGCGTTTGGGATAAGGTCAGCCATAATAGCGGCATAGGGTTTTCCGACGGATTCTTTGGGGTCTAAAGAAGGATTCTGGCGTTGAGATTGAATACGCGCAAGGGAGCGTTCGATCTCAGGATCGAAATCAAAATTTTCAGACTCTGAAGGTTGTACACGGGTCATTCACCCTAAAATATATACTAAATAATTAACGTTTTTTGGGTTTTAAGTTGAGTTTTTAAGTTTTTTCTTATTTTTAGAAAAATAGGTAAAAGTAATAGACTCCGGAATTCAAAATAACAACAGTTCGTTCCTCGACAACGACGCCAAAAACTTGATGGTATCCGTGATGCCCGACCTTTATTTAATTAGTAATGTGGGGGTCGAATTTCGCAGAGGGAGTTATAGCTTGGTTTTAACGAAAGGAGGTTAGTGCACCTATCACGAGTAGTACATGATATTTGGGGGGAATATCATGGGTGTATATTTCTTGGGGCGGGTTGATTATTTCTACTCCTCCCGTTGGGACTATTATCTTACCAAAAATAAAGTGTTGGGTTAACTAACTAAGGCTGCTATATAAAAAAACTTGAAAAAAGACTTAAAAAAGATCGATGAAGGAATAACGCTCGGTATCGAATTACGTTAGGACTAAAATAGGTTTATATAACAAGAGATATAAAATTTCAAATTAATTAAAGGCAACTTGGTCTTAGAGGTTCCATAAGTATGAGCTCACCTATCTCTAGGGCTACCGCTCACCTGAACATTAAGACTATTCGACCGAGCTCTCGTTCGACGAAGGATCCCTCTTAATGCCCTCTTTATGCTAAGAACCCCGCTATTGGGGAGGGGACCCAATTCGGAAGAATTCCGCTCCTCTCTCGAGATTTAGTGCGAAAACTCTTTTTACCCAAGGGTGATCAGTCCATATACACGGCCTCTCTGCTAGCTAGAGTATGGATAACGAAAATAGAGCCCACATATCGATATGTGGTTCTACGCATCGTATACCCGGGGTAAACCTTAAGTTCATTAATTATAGTGAAAAAGAGTACCTTTATTTATTTAAAAAGATTTTTATGTCCCAATGCTCTTCGATATAGAGGGCTAAGAGTGATTTGCCACTCATCGGGATGGGGAAGGCTTATGAGTTTGGTGAGGCATGAGTGGTAAACTAAGCGCTGAAGGGTTATATAAAAAGGACATAAAAAAGAACACGCCATTAGAAAAAAGGAAAATCTAGCTAAACAGAGAACGCACACACTCATCAAAGACCAAATAAAGGAAAAAGCTAAGTTATAAAAAAGAAAAATACATAATTGAAATTGCAAGTTCTACTCAAATGAGTAGGCGGGAATTAAATGCGAGTACTACTCAAATGATTAGGTAGGAAATAAATGTGATTTGCAGAAAGTAATCTAAGTTAACAAAAAAGAAACTAAGTTACAAGAAAGAAAAAGACTAATCTCATACACACACACACTCTACATTATTTAAAGAAAGTAATAAAAGATATCTCATACACACACTGTAACATCCCTTTTCCAACTAGACCCCTAAGATGGTTTTGTCATGACTAGGTCATGACAAAACCCTAGGAAGCCCAAGAAGACCAAGTGAGCATAGGTATGAAGGTGAAAATCACCTTGGTATGCAAATAACACTTTCCAATTACCCAACCTAGGGTTTGACTTTAGGGCCTCACCTTGACTGTTTGACCCCCAACATAACATCCCTAACCCTTTAGAAGGTTCATTGGGTCACTAAGGATCCATTGGGGTCAACTAAGAAGGTCAAGTTGACCCAAGTCAACCCTAACCCCAAAATGGTCAAAGTGCCCTATCTAGGGCCAGAGGACCTTCCCTTAGCCAATTTGACCCAACCTAAACCTCCCTAGCCCTAAATGGAGTTCATTGGTTCACTAAGGATCTATTGGGATCAACTAAAGAGTTTAAGTTGACCAAAGTCAACCCTATCCCAGAGTGGTCAAAGTGGTCTAATTAAGGGTCAAGTGACCTCCAAGGTGCCAAGCCAACCCTACGCAACCCTTCCTAAACCTTAGGGGAGGCCAATGGGTCACCAAAGACTCATTGCGGTCAACCTAAAAGGTCAAATTGACCAAAGTCAACTCAACTATAAAATAAGTCAAACTAGCCTAAATGACTTAACCAAGCCCAAGCCACTTGGGCTAAGCCTAATTTGAGTGGCCCATTAACTTTAGGAGGCTGATATTTACATAGAATGCCATCCATTTTCTGGAAATGGTGACTAGGAGAGAGAAAGTCAAGTTGCCCTTTAATGGAGGAGAGAGAAAGAAGAAAGAGAGAGAGGATTAATGGAGGAAGACCATGGGTCACTCCTTCCACCTCCCCTAAGTAGCCTTTGGGATTCCCAAATGCTTAGTATTCATCTCCCCATCAACTCCAACCCATATACATCAAGACGGGAGCTCAACCACCATGGTCGACCACCCCTTTACCTCTCCTCCCATGAAAAAAAATATAAATCCCCCTATACAGCCCCCATTCCTTATTTTGGCAAACCCATCACCTTTAAAACGTTCATTGTAGTCGAATTGGTATATTAGATCAAAGGTTTTGGTGGAGGATTGAGTAATCGGGCAAGCTTGTCGGAGAGGAAAAACACCATGGCCAACCGCCGCCGCCGCCGTCGTCGAACCCCAAACAAGGTCCGCTTCTCCTCCTCTCCCCAAACGAGCATATCCAAGTGAGAAAAAATGGAGTTTTTCCGAAAAATTTTGGTGGCGGGATCGCCAGAAATCACCACCTCCGGCGGCCAAACCACCGTTGGGAGATAGCCACCACCTTGACGAAGGAAGTGGTGGTAGTGGCTGGATAGGGAGGTTATCGGGTGGCCGACTTTTGGCTTGGCGAAGATCTACAGGAAATAAGCGGCGTTCTGTTTGGGTGAAGGAGCTAGATGAACAGTGTCGTTTTAAGAAATTATTATAATTATTTACATAAAATAGTAATTAGATTACCTCTTTACCATGCATACTTTAATGCTGCTAAATGATGCCTTAGAGGCCGTTTCATGGAAAAATGGTAAACATGGAAGTTGTAGCCCTTGAGGTCCACTTTAGTTTAAAATTTGTTTCAGCTCATTTGGGTCAGTGGTTTGACCACAACATTCAAAATAGTGCAATCTATACCTAGGGATAATCAGAGACTAATTTGAGTGCCCCCACTATACAACTTGTCCAACTGACTTGAAATTTGGGATGAGGGTCACTCTTAACTATACCGCTGAAATATCCAAAAATGGGAATTTTTTGAAAAAAGTTTTCTATAGTTTTTGTAAAAAATTAATAAATCATGTATGATTTATTTTTGTTGTTTAATGACCTAATAATTCCCCAACATTTTGGTTGATGATTCTTAGGGTTATGATATGACCCTGGTAAAAATCTCAGCCCAATTGGGATTGATTTGATTAGTCAATGGTGTGACCAAAGTTTGGTCTCTTATGGGTAAATCAGGGCAAATGTGTAATTGATGGGTTGAGTGGCCAATCCTCATCAAAAGGGGATGAAACATGGGCCACTGCCTCAAAGTCATGTAAAATAACCCCTCAAGAGAAATTGAGTGGTTTTTGGTGGAGATGGCCTAAGACCCTAGTGTAGGCCCTAGAGTTGGGGTTTTGGGCCTAGTGAAGGATATGGGACCACATGTCCTTAAAATGGCTTGGAACTTGGTAGATGAGTTCATAGGCTGGAAATAAGCCCTAGGAAAGTTTATTAGAATTTTTAGGAGGACTTAACCTCTCTTAAATAATTTAGGACCAACTAGGGTACTTCTACTTATAATTTTATTGCATGATATTATGATCTTGGATATTTATGAACCTTAGGCGGTGATTTTATATAGTTTTTATTGATCTCTGGAAATTGTTGCATGAATTTTGAATTGATATATTTGGTACTTCATTCATAATCCCAATGTCTGCCCTAATTGCAAGAAAATTAATTATGGGTTTGTTACTCACTAGAAAATTATGAAAATTTGTCAAAGGAATTTTTAGGGCATTCCAATGTTTTGTGAATTTTTATGTAATTTTTGGAAGAATCTTTATGTAGGATCATTCACACAGTGCCCTAGATTGAATATAATTAAAAAAATTATTTATGAGACCAAATGATGTTGAAAAATAATAATTCTTGGTCAATGGACTTTTCATATCATATTTTTAATTTAGTAATTTTCTGATAAATTTTGGAAGGTTGATTCTATTTTTCCCCTATTTATCCTATTATTGTAGTTGTTTATTCAATTATTAATTGATGGTCAAATTCATCCTAAAAATATGGATTTTTGGTATTTACTGTTATATTGATGTTATTAATCTATCAGAATTTTTAAGGCCATACCTAGTCAGAAAAGTGTACTTTGTATCCAAAAGCCTAGGTGGCCTGATTTTGTAGAAAATTAAATAAATGCCAAATAAGTTAGGAAATAATATTATCTTCTGGATTTAATCTTAAAATACAAGGATTGACGCCCAGTAATAATCTTCGGTCTTTTGGATGAGTATTTGGAGGGGTCACCATTTTTGCACATCATATAGTCCATTAGGTTTGCACATAGCAAAACCGTAGAATTAGAGAAACATGTGAACCTTGGTATATGGTAGTTGATGTACCTGGTCTCAGTGAGAATGAATAAGGTCACCAAGGGAAGGCAGGTTGTGAGAGCCTAGTTGACTAGGGGCAAGGTTGTGCTCAGGACCGATGGTGGATCGTCTTTCCCGGGAGAAAGAAGCTAAATACACTTAAAGTTAGTTTAAGTGCAATGCTAAGAGAGTTGAGGACATGGGTTGATACAAACAATAATAAGTACCTTGCGAAAGGGAGCTTTGGGCTTCAGCCTATCTTAGTTCCTAGTGCCCTCGAGAGTCCTTCACAGGGAATGCCCTAGGCAGTCCAAGGTTAACCCTAAACTGTATGGCTAAACTGTTAGTGCAAGATTAATTCTAAGTACTTCACTTTCAGTCACCCCAAAGCTATAAGAGACTGGTTTGGTTTAGACTCACGAGCAGAAGGCTCGAAGGTGGTAGGTACGGGCTGGTTAATTCAGGGAGCTAGTGGCTTGGAAGCTTATAGTGACAGACGGGTTTATCCGGGGAGCTGATGGTTCGGATATTTATAACTATCATAAATGCATGTGCATAAAGGTGGTGGGTCTTTGGTATTTGACGGTCGTTCGCACCGACGTTGATACGTTGACTCGGCAAGTGTGGTTTACACTTAGCCAAGGGAAAGTCTGGCGGTGGGTCAGCATAGTATGCGGTGACTCTGCAGTTATGTTCTTCATGTTGAGGCATACGAAGGGCTAGGCCTGGTAGTGCGGATACTCTCCTAAGAGTAGGGTGGCCTGACCCACTGTCTTTGTTGGCCATGGTAGAGGCCCTTGGAAGTGATGCTAGCTTCCAAAAAGGGGGAACTAAAGGTATATGCGCATAGATTCGTGTGTTTGTGTTATACTTGCAATGAGTCATGGTATAACATATCACTACACACATACTTGCATATAACCTAACACCCCATCGCATAAATTGGTATGGGTCTTTTTATATGATGGGAGCCTTGCAAAATACCCCTTAACTTATAAGTTTGTATGGACATTCATATAAGTTAAGGTTTCTTATTCCATAGTTTACTTTACATGTACTCACTGCTCTACTTTCCTTGTTTACATTACTGCTTTCTTATTATAGTTCTTTTGTACATACACCTGCTAGGGTATTTGTCACATACTTGTTCCACTCTTCTTTGTTATCCAGCGCTTTCATCCTCCCCGCATGGTGCCGAGGAGTCACGGGGGTGAGGCGAGGATGATAGTAGATAAGTATTTTGACAAACAGTCGGTGGACCACATCATTTTAAGGGATCAAGCAGCAGGAACACCAGCATCGACACGACAAGGAGGCAGGACATAAGGAGTAGTTGTTGCGCACTACCACTACTACATAGTGACAGGTCGAAGACGACTTTCAGTTTCTTCCGCTAGATGTATGAGTTGTGAGAGAGAGATTATTTGTATTTGACATGTATCGGGATTTAGACCATTTTTCTACTCTATTTCATACTTTGTACTAATTGTGGACTATAGCACTTTTACTTATATTTATTTGATCTTGTGGACTTGAACTTATATTTGTTCAATTGTACATCTACTCCATTCTATGATCGTCAATGACGGCAGAATCAGCGTTTTGTAGTGGCGACCCACCTGAGTGTTAGTGTCACAGCAAAATGGCGGTTCTGGGTATAAGACCTGGTAGCGTAGCAAAAAAAGGTGTCTTATAAACTGGTATCAGTGGAAACCTCAATCCGATGAGAAGTCCACAAAACACTGGGTCACCATGCGCGAGCATTAGTGTGGGGATAAACTAAGCACCGGAAGTTGTGGTGTGTCCATGTGTAAAAATCACAATATATAGTCCATAAATCAATGAGTTAGGCCAACATAACTAGGAAACTTGACTCACCAAGATGATTCTTACTGTATCCTTGTCAAAATTGACTTTAGGTATAATTCAGTTAAGGTACGCGGATACCCGAAATGACTAGAGGAAGAATCTAACGTGAGAGAAGGTACTTATCGCTTAAACTTTGATGTCCTTACTTTACTCATCAAGTACTACTATCACCGGTTACCAAAACTAATATGACTAACTTAAGGAGAATTGAGGCCTACAATCCATTAACAGAATAGTAGGGGACTCGTAGACTCAACCATCATACCGACAACACGATTATGTTGAGTCAACCATCATACCAAAAACCAAGGGTCGAATAAGAATTCAGGTTCAGAATAGACCCATTTGGGACTGGGTCACAAGTTGACCTTAAGAAAGTGGTTGTAAATATTAACCTAGAGAGTTTAAAGGTGTGGAGTATATCAACAAGTTTCATGATGGAAACCCAAGTCTAAGGTTGCATACCCTAAGGATTGTGGGCATATCTAGCCCGAATATAACATGGTAACATCGAAGATACTTAGCCTAAGATAGGTAGGGGCTTATCTTTTGTTTATTGGGGCTTGTCTTTTATTTATTGGGTAAATTAGTTATTTACTTGGGTTTCCTTATACCTAATTTAGAAAATGTTGTGTCACAAAGATAGTGAGATTGAAGTTGATCTTATTCGACGTTATTCGGGCGAAGATAAGATTTTGTAAAAGTGTGTTTGGAATGATGATTTGTAGCATTACCAGGACAATATCGTGGGAAAAAGGAGTAATTATGATATTTAACTATTACAAGATATCATGTGAAATTTGATGATGGGTAGTAAGGTTCAGGATATTTAGGAAGACAAGACTTAATCGCTATGTTGTAACATCGGTAGTATGATAACACTAGGAAATTGGAAAGAAATTACAGACAATATATTGAAGACGTATAGCTTAGGTACAACTCTAGAAACTTGATTCGGATAACATCAAGGACCAGAATATATACGTTTGATGACATTATAGTCACGGTTAACAAGAACTCAAATTACCGAAAGAGAATTGTGTTTACAAGAACGTGTATTTCTTCGGAATAAAGAAAGACGTCATGAATTTCGTGATGCATGGTGAGGTTGTCGGCTGGTGTAGGATAAGTTCAATGGTTTTTGGGTAACTACTACAGTCACTGCCCGAGTTAGTGTAGAAGTTTGAGAGTATAATTATGAATTTGACATACAGGTTACCACATCCCCACTCCGGGCACAATTTTAATTACAATATTGAGGATAGATTGACCGAAGTAGCTGAGGTCACCCCAATCTGGAAGAAAGCTCTCGTTGGTGTTTTATGAGATCTGTGAGTAGTTTGTCCGTTATCATGATATGCTCAAGACGATCATGTCAGATTAGGATGGACGGTTTACGTCTAAGGAAAGAAGATACGTCCAAGCTTATCTAGGCTCTCAGTCAACATTCAACACAACTCTTCACCCTCAGATAGATGGAGGTGCAGGACTCCACCATCATGGATCTAGGATGAGGATCCAAAATCACTCAGCTCGGAATTTGTAGAGGACACACATACCTAGGTGAGACTGATTCGAGATAGGATTCTTGAGGCCTAGAGAAGACTGGACAAGTATTACGATGCATGACATTGTCAAGTAGAGTTTTAGGATGGAGACCATGGGTTCCTGAAGATACGTCTGATCCATGGAGTCTCGCAGGTAAGCGGGCGGAAGAAGCTCGGTTTGAAGAATATGTGGCCCTATAGGTTCCTGGAGCGGATCGGCCCATTTTCATACAGATGAGAGCTATCGCAGGAGTTAGCGGGTTTGCACGACGTCTTCCACGTCTCCTCTATTAGAAAGGCTTTATTATGGCCGGAGCAGCATGTTACTAGTATAGATGGCTCGGTAGCTTCTGAACGATCGGTCCGCTCAGAGTCTGTCAGGATAGATGATACGGTAGTGAGACTCCTGCGGCACGAGATGGTTCCGGTGGTAAAGATCATGTAGGAAAATCATGGACAGGAGGACCATACATGGGAGCCACTGGATCTGATGTAGCAGAAGTACCCAGATCTCTTTGCGACACAAATAATTTCAACTCTTGAGGGATTTAACATTCAGTTACTCTCAATAGAAACCCCGCAGGCCTAACTTGTATTTCGGGGATGAATTTTTTTATTTTTATTTATTGGGATTTGTAACATCCTATTTCCAACTAGACCCCCAAGAAGGTTTTGTAATGATAAGGTCATGACAAAACCCGAGGAAGCCCAAGAAGACCAAGTGAGCTTAGGCATGAAGGTGAAAATCACCTTGGTCTACAAATAACCCTTTCCAATTAACCAACCTAGGGTTTGATTTTTGGGCCTCAACTTGACACTTTGACCCCACTATAACATCCCTAACCCTTTAGAAGGTTCATTGGATCACTAAGGGTCCATTGGGGTCAGTAAGAAGGTCAAGTTAACCCAAGTCAACCCTAGCCCCAAAATAGTCAAAGTGCCCTATCTAGGGCCAAAGGACCTTCCCGTAGCCCATTTGACCCCACCTAAACCTCCCTAGCCCTAAAGGGGGTTCATTTGGTCACTAAGGATCTATTGGGGTCAACTAAAGAGGTTTGGTTGACCAAAGTCAACTCTAGCCACAAAGTTTCAAAGTGCTCTAATTAAGGGTCAAACGACCTCCAAAGTGCCCAACGAACCCTACCTAACCCTTCCTAGACCTTAGGGGAGGCCAATGGGTCACCAAAGACCCATTTGGAGTCAACCCAAAAGGTCAAATTGACCAAAGTCAACTTAACTCTAAAATAGGTCAAACTAGGCTAAATGACCTAACCAAGCCCAAGCCACATGGGCTAAGTCCAATTTGAGTGGCCCATTAACTTTAGGAGGCTGATATTTACATGGAATGCCATCCATTTTCTGGAAATGGTGACTAGGATAGAGAAAGTCAAGTTGTCCTTTAATGGAGGAGAGAGAAAGAAGAAAGAGAGATGATTCATGGAGGAAGGCCATGGGTCACTCCTTCCACCTCCCCTAAGCAGCCTTTGGGATTCCTTAATGCTTAGGATTCATCTCCCCATCAATTCCAGCCCATAGACATCAAGAGGGGAGCCCAACCACCATTATCGACCACCCCTTCACCTCCCCTCCCGCGAAAAAAATATAAATCCCCCTATAGAACCCCCCATTCCTAATTTTGGCTAACCCATCACTTTTAAAAAAATTCATGGCAATCGAATTGGTATATTGGATCAAAGGTTTTGGTGGTGGATCGAGGAATCGGTCAAGCTCACCGAAGAGGAAAAATGCCACGGCCAACCACAGTCGTCGTCGTCGAACCCCAAATAAGGTCCGCTTCTCCTCCTCTCCCCTTGTGCTAGTATCTAGATCAAATTAGGCTGAGAAATCGGGCTAAAATGAGCCGATCCAAGTGATAAAAAATGGAGTTTTTCCTAAAAAATGTGGTGGCGGGTTCGCCGGAATCCGCCACTTCCGGCGGCCAAACCACCGTCGAGCGATAGCCACCACCTCGACGAAGGTGGTGGTGGATGTGGCTAGCCAGGGAGGTTACGGGGTGGCTTGTGTTTGGCTTGGCGAAGAGCTACAGGAAACATGCGGAGTTCTGTTCGGGTGAAGGAGGAAGATGAACAGTGCCATTTTAATAAATTATTATAATTATTTACATAAAATAGTAATTAGATTACCTCTTTACATACTTTAATGCTGCTAAATGAGGCCCGTAGAGTCGTTTCATGGAAAAATGGTAAACATGGAAGTTATATCCCTTGAGGTCTACTTTATTTTAAAATTTGTTTCAACTCATTTGGGTCAGTGGTTTGACCACAACACTCTAAATGGTGTAGTCTATATCTAGGGCTATTTAGAGACTAATTTGAGTGCCCCCCACTAAACCACTTGTCCAAATGACTTGAAATTTAGGCTGGGGGGGACACTCTTCCGTATACCTATAATATATCAAAAAATTGGAATTTTTGGATAACATTTTTCTATACTTTTTATAATACTTTAATAAATAATGTATGATTTAATTTTAGGGTCTAATGACCTCAAAATTCCCCATAATTTGGGTGAATGCTTCTTAGGGTTATGATATGACCCTGGTAAAAATCTCAGCCTAATTGGGATTGATTTGATTAGGCAATGATATGACCAAAGTTTGGTTCCTTATGGGTAAATTAGGGCAAATGTGTAATTGATTGGTTGAGTGGCCAATCCTCATCCAAAGGGGATGAAACTTAGGACGGTGCCTCAAAGTCATATAAAACACCCCCTCAAGAGAAATTGAGTGGTTTGGGTTGGCTATTCCCTAAGACCCTAGTGAAGGCCCTAGAGTTGGGGTTTTGCGCCTAGTGAAAGACATGAGACAATATGTCCTTGGAATGGTTTGGAACTTGGTAGATTAGTTCATAGGGTGGAAATAAGCCCTTCAAAATTTTATTAGAATTTTTAGGAACACTTAAACTCTATGAAATAATTTAGGACCAATTAGGGTGCTTCTACTTATAATTTTATTCCATAATTATATGATCTTGGATGTTCATGAAACTTAGGCAGTGATTTTATATAGTTTTTATTGATCTCTTGAAATTGTTTTATGAATTTTGGATTGATATATTTGGTACTTCATTCACAACCCCAATGTTTGCCCTAATTGCAAGAAAATTAATTATGGGTTTGTTACTCACTGTAATTATGAAACTTTGTCAGAGGACTTTTTAGGGCATTCAAATGTTCTGTGAATTTTTATGTGATTTTTGGAAGAATCTTCATGTAGGATCATTCACATAGTGTCATAGATTGAATATCATTAAATAAATTATTTATGGGGTCAAATGATGTTGAAAAATAATAATTATTGGTCAATGGACTTTTTGATCATATTTTTTATCTAGTAATTTTCTAATAAATTTTGGAAGGTTGATTCTATTTCCCCCCTATTTATCCTAATATTGTAGTTGTTTATTCAATAATTAATTAATGGTCAAATTCATCCTAAAAAATTGGGATTTTTAATATTTATTGTTATATTTATGTTATTAATCAATCATAATTTTTTTAAGGCCATACCTAGTCAGAAAAGTTTACTTGGTGTTCAAAAGCCTAGGTGACCTGATTTTGCAGAAAATTAAATAAATGCCATATAAGTTAGTAAAAAAATATTATCTTTTGGATTTAATCTTAAAATATCATGATTGACCCCAGTAATAATCTTGGGTCTTTTGGATGAGTATTTGGCGGGGTCACCATCCTTGCACACCATATAGTCCATTAGGTCTGCAAACAATAAAACCATAGAATTATGGAAACATATGAACCTTAGTATAGGGTAGTTGGTGCACTTGGTCTAGGTGAGAATGAATAAGGTCACCAAGGGAAGGCATGTTGTGAGTGCCTGGTTGACTAGGGGCAAGGTTGTGCTCGGGACCGATGGTGGATCGTCTTTCCTTAGAGAAAGTGGTTAAATACACTTAGAGTTAGTTCAAGTGCAATGCTAAGAGAGTTTAGTACATGGGTAGATACCAACAATAATAAGTAACATGCGAAAGGGAGCTTTGGGCTTCAGCCCATCGTAGATCCTAGTGCCCTTGAGAGCCCTTTACAGGGAATGCCCTGGGCAGTTCAAGGTTAACCCTAAGATGTAAGGCTAAACTGTTAGTGCAAGATTAATTCTAAGTACTTCACTTTCACTCACCCCATATCGATAGGAGGTTTGATTTAGACTCACGAGCAGTAGTCTCGAAGGTGGTAGGTTTAGACTGGTTAGTCCGGGGAGCCAGTGGCTCAGAAGGTTATAGTGACGGACGGGTTAGTCCGGGGAGCCGATGGCTCGAAGATTTATAACTATCATAAATGCATGTGCATAATGGTGGTGGATCTTCGGTATTAGATAGTGGTTTGCACCGACGTCGATATGTTGACTCAGCAAGTGTGGTTTACACTTAGCCAAGGGAAAGTCTGGCGGTGGGTCAGTATAGTATGTAGTGACTCCACAGTTGTGTTTTTTGTGTTGAGGCATCTAAAGGGCTAGACCTGGTAGTGCAGGTACCCACCTAGGAGTTGGGTAGCCCTACCCACAGTCTCCGTTGGCCAGTACAGAGGCTCCTGGGAGTGATGTTAGCTTCCAAAAAGGGGGAACTAAAGGTCTGTGCACATAGAGTCGTGTGTGTGTGTTGCACTTGCATGAGTCATGGGATAACATATCACTACACACATACTTGCATATAACCTGACACCCCATCATATAAATTGGTATGAGACTTTTTATACGATGGGAGCCTTGCAAAAGGCCCCTTAACTTATAAGTTTGTATGGACATTCATATAACTTAAGGTTACTTATTCCATAGTTTTCTTTATATGTACTTACAACTCTACTTTACTTGTTTACATTACTGCTTTCTTGTTATAGTTTTTTTGTACGTACACCTTTTAGGGTAGTTATCACCTACTTGTTCCACTTTTCTTTGTTATCCTCAGCTTTCATCCTCCCCGCACATTGCCTAGGAGTCACCGGGGGTGAGGCGAGGATGATAGTGGCTTAGTCTTTTGACTAACGGTCGGTGGACCTTATAATTTTATGGGATCAAGCAGCAGGAGCACCAACACCGACAGGACAAGGAGGCCGGACATAAGGAGCAGTTGTTGCGCGCTACCACTAATACATGACGATAGGTTGAAGACGGTTTTTAGTTGCTTCCGCTAGATGTTTGAGTTATGAGAGAGAGATTATTTGTATTAGACATGTACCGGGATTAAGCCCATTTTCCCACTCTCTTTCATACTTTGTACTCATTGTGGACTATAACACTTTTACTTATATATATGTGATCTTGTGGACTTGTACTTATATTTGTTCAATTATACTTCTACTCCCTTCTATGAACGTCAATGCCGGTAGAGTCAATGTTTTGTAGTGGCGACCCTCCCGAGGGTCGGTGTCACCGTGAAATGGCAGTTCTGGGCATAAGACCTTGTAGCGTAGCAAAAAAAGGGGTCTTACAGACACATACTCTACATAAAATTAAGAAAGGCATAAAATAAAGCATTAAAGGAAAACAATAAAGACTAACTCACACACACACACTCTACATGAATTGAAGAAAACTTGAAATGAAAGCAAAAAAATAAAACCTAACTCATACACTCACACACACAACAAAAAGAGAAAAATAAAGTGATCAAAAAATTACAATGACTACAATTCTACTCCTAGACCTTGCTAAAAATGCATAAAAAGACAAAATAGAAATTAAAGAACGAAAAAAGTTTTAAAACAAAAGGGAAAAACAAAGGTTACCAAAAATTTATACAACTTGATATTCATTCTTATAAGTTCATAAAAGTGATTAAATGTGGAAATAAAGTTTAAAGGAATAAAAAGTTTAACAAAAATTAAAAGAAAGACTAAGTTAAAAAAATAAAAACACTTTTATAAACCCATAAAAATGAATACAAAGCAATTTAAAAAGCAATTAAGCTAAGGAAAATGATGAGAAAAGCTATCATAAAACTAAATAATTATAAGAAAACCCAGAACAAAAAAAACTAAGTAAAATAAAACTATGAAAATATAAAAACAAAACAACTTACTCTCATAAACACACACCCATATTAAATAGAAAGACAAGGAAAGACAAGGAATAAAAAGAAGAGATAAGTGAGGCACCTAAATGAAATCCAATACAATGTAAGGAGGCAAAAACTAACACATTTTATTAAGCTAAAAAGAGGGTTATAAAAAGCTAAAACAAACATAAAGAGGGAGGAAGAAAGTTCTCCTTACATAGCACAAATCCCACGTAGGCAGCCCACTAACACCCAAATGGTCCAAAAAAACTGAACCCTTGGGACTTACAAAAAATTTCAATTTATTGACAAAATTTTGCGATTACACGCCCCTATCACGGGCGTGATAGGGGGGTGTGTCGGGCTAGCGTGTTGGAGAGGCCGAATAGGTGGTGGCGGGTTAACTTCAGGGCTCTTCTAGAAGTTCCACGTGGCGGTCACGGGCATGAGAAAATGACACGGGCATGTTGGAGGCATAGAGTCCATGCCTAGCTAGAGGCGTTGAGTCCATGCCTTGCTGGAGGCATTGAGTGGTTGTCTTGCTGGAGGCATTGAGTGGGCCAACACGGGCATGCCAATCTTGACACGGGCATGACTTGATTTTTCCATTACACGCGGTAGTTTTCCAATAGAATCAAAGTGACACGGCCCGGTCACGGGAATGACCCAATTGACACGGGCGTGTACTTTGAAAAATCACTAATTTTTGCAAATATTTCAGAAAACAAAATAAAGCTAAGTTAAAAAAGTATATACAAAAAAGAAACATTTTATTGAACAAGAGTAACTAAAAAACAATGAAAATAAACTCAAATGACCTAAATAAAGTACTGAAAAATACGAATATTTATAATTCATCACAGTGTAAGGACCTAATTATGCTTTTATACTTGGTTTCATCAAAAAGTTTCCCTTTCTTATTGTTGTCTAGAGACATAGTTGAACCCATTAGAGTACTCATCGAGGTTGCATTCTCCATTCTGAATTTATTAAGTAATTCTTTGGTGAACTTCGTCTGAGAGATGAAGATCCCATTATTGGATTATTTCACCTGAAGTCCTAAGAAATACTTCAGCTCTCCCATACTGCTCATTTCAAATTTCCCTTGCATGAGTTTAGAAAACTTCTTGCAAAGGTTGTCTTTCGTAGAGCCCAAAATAATGCCGTCTATATAGATTGGCACTAGCAAAATCTTTCCTTTTACTTCCCTAATAAATAATGACTTGTCTATCTGTCCTCTTGTGAACATGTTCTCAAGATAAAAACTAGCCAACATCTCATAACAAGCTCGGGGAGCTTGTTTTAAGATGTATAACGCTTTATTAAGAAAATATACATAATCAGGAAAAGTTGAATTAATAAAACCTGGAGGTTGTGCTACGTATAATTCCCTTTTAGATCTCTGTTGAGAAATGCAGACTTCACATCCATTTGATAGACCTTGAAGCCTTTGTGAGCAACATACACCAGAAATAACTTGATCGCTTCGAGTCGGGCCACAGGTCTGATTGAATTCGATCCCTTCTTCTTGTCTGTACCCTTGAGCTATAAGCCTGGCTTTATTATTTATAATCACTTCATTTTTGTCCAGCTTGTTTCTGAATACCCATTTGGTTTCGATCACATTTTATCCTTTAGGCCTGGGAACCAACTCCAAAACTTTGCATCTTTCAAACTGGTTGAGCTCCTCTTACATAGCATAATCCAAGAGGCGTCCTTGTTTATTTCTTCAAACTTCTTTGGCTCAACTTGAGATAGAAAACTAAGATGTAGAACTTTGTTAGCAGTAGCTCTTCTGGTTCTAACACCATCGCCTGTGATGGAGCCGACTACCCCCTGCGTGTTGATTTGGAGCGTCCTCCCCTGGACGACTTTGGTGATCCAGTGCTTATTGATGAAGACCCGCTTCCGGATGATTATGGCGACCCGGTAGATATTGTTGCGGGCACTCTCTTGATTGATGGCGTTGCTCGCCGTCACTTGTTGTTCGATGACCATGATGATCGTTGCCGCAAGCTTGAAGGTTAGAACTTGGCTGCAACATCCACCGCCGTCGCCGCGTTAAAATCTTCGCCGCTTCTACGATCAAATTTATAATTATGTTGTTTAATTTAGTCATTTAATTTCAGCATTGTTATTTTGTTTATGTGGCCTATGTTTATCCACTTTGGTGTGCACTTAGCCTATATTTCTTGTAAAGCCTATAAAAGGCTAACCCTTACTTTATTTTGGGTAGAATGGAATGATAAAAAAACCCTAATGTCAGATTAGTGAAATCCCTCTCCCTCTCCCTCTTGTGGCCGCCCACTTCCCCTCTCCTTCCCCTTAGGCCGCCGGCCTTCCTCCTCCCTCTCTCCCCCTCCAACATCTCGGTCCAGCTTTGGCCGCCCACCTACCTCCTCCTCCTTCAAGCCACCGACCGCCCACCCCCTCTCTTTCTTCTTTACTTATTTCGGCCAAGCTTGGGCTGCCCACCTCCCTCCTCCTCCTTCAAGCCACCGGCCGCCCACCTCCCTCTCTCCACCATATTTCTTACTCCTTTCTTGAACGGCGCTCCTTCCGTTATTTGGGCGGCACCATCTCCGGCGTGACCCGAAGAAGGCGATTGGTTTTCCTCCAACCGGTGTGGTTTCGGTTGAACCGGAATCGGAACGATCCCTACATCCTCGTCGACATCCGAGCGGGGGTAACGAACATTTCTACACAAACCTAGTGATTTCCCTCTTGATATATTAAGTGGCTACGGCATGTTGTGTGATTGGTGACGCATGATTTTTCGTGATTATATTTCTCTGATTTTCTTGCGTATTTCCGATCTTCATTTACATTCGTGAGGCTTGGCAGCCCTCGTTTATTTTGTTGGGAGAGAACCACCCTTTTCCGAATCGTTTATTTTCGGTGGGTTCTCTTTTGGTACAACTAAGCTCGAACGAACTGTGTGGGTTCCTTTCGCTTGAGAGGACCTTGGCCTATAGCCTTGGTATCATCTTGAAGGGCTTTGTGACCCCCTACGTAATAACCTAACCACTAATATCCGGACCTGCATGTTGCTGCGTTTCACATATGCTTGAGATCGTTGAGTCATCGGAGAGAGTCTCGCTTAGTCACATCCGTTCCCGTAACGCCAAAAGGACTAGCCTGCATCAATTTGGTATCAGAGGGAGGTTGTTGTCGATTTCCTAATCGGCACCATTCTTCTATATTTCGGTAGGCTATTTGAGTTTCGCTAGAAAAAATTTCAGCAACATAAAAAAAAATCCTGCATATGTAAAATTTTTGATTTTGGTCTGCCAATAGTGTGCTAGAATCCAGAATTTTTACCTATTTAAAAAAACAAAATTTTTGCATTTTCTACTTCATAACCTTAGTAAGAAATTAAAATAAAATATTATTTCAGTCCTATAGGAAGGCTAGAAAAAAAATATTTAAATATAAAATTTTACTTCTGATAAGAGCTTATGTAGGCAAAAACCGGTTTTCAAAACTTTATTTGCATGCGTTAGGTCGCATCGTGCGTGCACACCCATCTCCTCTGACTATGGCACATGACGTTGATGCTTCCCGCCGGTTGGCGAAGCATCAAACGGATGACCTTAGAGATTGGTTAGCGCAAGTAGATGGTCACAGATTTGCTCCCCCTTCGCCGACGGCACCTAGGAGGCCCTATGACCAGTTTAGCCCTCATCCCAATCGAATGACTAATGTCGTGTCTAGATCTTCCAGGAGCGTTGCCCCCACCTACGATGGGTTGGGAGGTCCCCTGATCCTCCTACGTTGGGTAGACGACATTGAGCATTATTTCGTGCGTGAACGTGTGCATGACTACTCCAAGGTCGGGGTCGCGAGCATACAATTATATGGTCGAGCCCAGAGCTTTTGGCTCAATGAAGAGCGACATTTTAGAGGCTGTGTCAGTTGGCTTAACATGAAGAGCCTTCTCATCGACCAATACGAGCTGCGTGGATGTTGAATGAGGTGGCTTCTACTCACCAGGGCACTAGATCCCCACCTGACTATAGGAGTGGCATGTCCCCTCAGGTTAGGCCCTTTCTCCATGAGGTTAGAGCTACCCGTAGCGCACCTGTACCCACCTACCGGGGAAAGGAGTACTATAAGTCCCATATCCCGAGCCCGTTAGAAAAGGTTGCTAGGATTGCCATGAGCCCGCGGGGTGAGAGTAGTCCTATCTGTACGGTTAGTCAAGCGAATGTGACTTGTGAGTCTGTGGTGATGTTTTTGGCTGAGCCCGCCACTGAGGGCGAGGTCGATTTCACTGTCGATTGTAGTGACGCTGAGGAACTGGGATATCCTAGTGATTTGGATGAGGATTTCTCCTTTGAGGAAGTTCCCCCTGGGATTATACTCCTTCCCCTCGACCATGTTGCTGATCCGTCCCCTTTGACTATCATTGAGCCATCTGTTAACATTGATTTGGGTGATATTTCGACGGTGTTGGAAGAGTCTCCTTTGGACGAAGGCGTGTTATGGGATGATCTTAGTTATGAGTGTTCAGAAGATAGATCTTTGATTTTATTGCCTTTACTCGAGACTCAGGCTATCTTGGAGTCTCCACGGGATTGGATTTGTCCTACCCTCCTTCCTGATTTTGATGATGTGCCAACGTCGTGGGAAGATTTAGCTATCGAGAGTAAGGTGTTATTGGAAGATATTAGTGCTAAGGACCCGAGAGATGCTTCCTTGGTGTTATCTCCATCTCCTGACGGACAAAGTGATTTGGACAGTTTGTCGGGTTCGGCTATTCCTATTTCTGAGCTCGTTTCTGGAACTGATTTGAGTATAGTCTCTAGTATGTTGGAGGATTATCCTAGCAAGGGAGATAGACTTTTAGATGATGTTATTGTTGCTGAGCCGGGCATGTTACTTGTGATGCAGTCCCCGTTGCATGTGATCCAAAATGACTTTGATTTTCACCCGGGCTCGATTTTACCGCCTCTCCCTCCGGATCCCTTGACCCGATTTGTGGACCTTTTTGGATACGAGTCTATTTTACCGGGTCCGTGTCATTCATTTCTTTCGACCATGTTGGCCCCTCCTTTGGGTGTATCTCGAGGTACTAGTGTTAGTAAATTGGTTGAGTCACCTGGTAGCGAGTGTTTGACTGAGATTGAGTTAGGTGATGATACTTTTCTTGAGTTTGATAGTACGCGCCCGAAGGATTTCTCTTTGATGATTTCTCCATGGTATGATGATCCTTTTGAATTAAATCCTTCGGTTACCTTGACGCAGGTAGTTGACTTGTTAGGACACGTGCTGGTTCCTTCTAGTCTGGGATATTTTGATGCGCCCACTTATTTGGCCCCCCTGTTGGACTTACCTAGGCGGACTTATGCGGGCGAGTTACTGTTGGTCGTGTTCAGTCTCTCCATCACCTTTCATAGACATGACTACGCTTTTACTAGGATAGACCATTATTTTGGAAGCCCGACGCTGGGTAAGCCCTCGCTTTGGATCGCTAGTGAATCCAAGGTTTTGGTTCCTCCGTACGAGGTACCACCTAGACATTCCTATATACCACACCCAGTTGCTCGCATTTACCCACCCCCTTTTGTTGACCTTCATATGTACACATTCGTGGTCGTAGTTGGGTACGTTGAGTTGTGTCGTTCACACGGTCGTTTGCTTCTGAGAGCGTCCAACTCTATGGTTGGGGATGTGCGAATTTCTCTAGTCTTTCTTTATGTTTGTAGAGTGCCCGTGCCACCTGATTTTCTCACGTTAGTCTACACTTTGGTTTCCCGTCTTGTTGCACACGGGTTCACTCCTCACGGTTATAGTTTACGCATGCACACTTTTAAAATCTTTATCGTTCAAAATGTGTTTTTCACTTTATGCGCTAGTTTATTTCGGAGAGCCCCCCGCCACATTGCACATGGGTTCACCCCTCACGTTCACTATTTTCTTAAGCACATTATTAAATTATTTTCCAACTTAAATGCATTTTACTTACTCGACGCTAGTGCGTATAAGAGAGCCTCCCACAGTTATGTGAATGATTTGGATTTGGCTGATCTCACCCCTGAAGGGAAGCCCTCGGGCGCCTTAGAAATTTTAACGAATCAAGTCAATCCTTTGCGAATATTTTTGGAGGTTGGTGACCTTGCATCTCTGGTGGTATTTTTCACTGATTGGGGCATAGCTCCTATTTTCATTGTGTCACATTTTATAATTCATGCTTATATGCCACTTGATATGTCTACCTTCCCATTTTTATTTTCCACTATCTCTTCTATTGGGTTGGGTGGTGAGAGTTTCCCAGGATCGTTCTCTTTCTTGGTCTCCATCGGAGGTATGTTGGTTGATGTTGTGGAAGCTTTGTTTCCTTCGTTGGCTAATGCGTTTATGAGGTCCCCCCAAGACCACCTTTTGCCTTGCAGGTTCTTCTTCCCCGTCGACGCTCTTCCTGGTGTGTACACACAGGTCAACTCATCGGTGATGAGTATTTTTGAGAGGGGGAGGATTGATGGAGCCGACTACCCCCTGCGTGTTGATTTGGAGCGTCCTCCCCTGGACGACTTTGGTGATCCAGTGCTTGTTGATGAAGACACGCTTCCGGATGATTATGGCGACCCGGTAGATATTGTTGCGGGCACTCTCTTGATTGATGGCATTGCTCGCCGTCACTTATTGTTCGATGACCATGATGATCGTTGCCGCAAGCTTGAAGGTTGGAACTTGGCCGCAACATCCATCGCCGTCGCCGCGTTAAAATCTTCGCCGCTTCTACGATCAAATTTATAATTATGTTGTTTAATTTAGTCATTTAATTTCAGCATTGTTATTTTGTTTATGTGGCCTATGTTTAGCCACTGTGGTGTGCACTTAGCCTATATTTCTTGTAAAGCCTATAAAAGGCTAACCCTTGCTTTATTTTGGGTAGAATGGAATGATATAAAAACCCTAATTTCAGATTAGTGAAATCCCTCTCCCTCTCCCTCTTGTGGCCGCCCACTTCCCCTCTCCTTCCCCTTAGGCCACCGGCCTTCCTCCTCCCTCTCTCCCCCTCTAACATCTCGGTCCAGCTTTGGCCGCCCACCTCCCTCCTCATCCTTCAAGCCACCGACCGCCCACCCCCCTCTCTTTCTTCTTTCCTTATTTCGGCCAAGCTTGGGCCGCCCACCTCCCTCCTCCTCCTTCAAGCCACCGGCCGCCCACGTCCCTCTCTCCACCATATTTCTTACTCCTTTCTTGAACGGCGCTCCTTCCGTTATTTGGGCGGCACAATCTCCGGCGTGACCCGAAGAAGGCGATTGGTTTTCCTCCAACCGGTGTGGTTTCGGTGGAACCGGAATCGGAACGATCCCTACATCCTCGTCGACATCCGAGTGGGGGTAACGAACATTTATCCACAAACCTAGTGATTTCCCTCTTGATATATTAAGTGGCTACGACATGTTGTGTGATTGGTGACGCATGATTTTTCGTGATTATATTTCTCTGATTTGCTTGCGTATTTCCGATCTTCATTTACGTTCGTGAGGCTTGGCGGCCCTCGTTTATTTTGTTGGGAGAGAACCACCCTTTTCCGAATCGTTTATTTTCGGTGGGTTCTCTTTTGGTACAACTACGCTCGAACGAACTGTGTGGGTTCCTTTTGCTTTAGAGGACCTTGGCCTATAGCCTTGGTATCATCTTGAAGGGCTTTGCGACCCCCTACGTAATAACCTAACAACTAATATCCAGACCTGCATGTTGCTGCGTTTCACATATGCTTGAGATCGTTGAGTCATCAGAGAGAGTCTCGCTTAGTCACGTCCGTTCCCGTAACGCCAAAAGGACTAGCCTGCATCAGCCTGGCTCTCCAATAATCAAATAATTTTGGTGATCTATTAGGTGTCTGAACACTAGATTTATTCCTCTCCCACCAGCAAGTTTTTCCACATCTATTTCATCTCCTATAGGTTGAGGTAGTTCTTTATCTAGTCGTTCTTCATCAACCACATATGGATCAACGACCTTGACTAAGCTTGGAGCATCTTCCTTGACCTCTTTTTTCATGCTTAATTCCTTTAACCTGTTACCTGCATCTACATCAAAAATTTTAAACAAGCTGCTATGAAGCATGCTTGTCTCATCAAATACAATATTTATAGACTCTTCTACCACTAGGGTTTTCTTGTTAAAAATTCTATAAGCCTTACTATGGCTACTATAACCTACAAAAATACCTTCAAAACAGTTTTCACTAAACTTCATGTGATAATACTTCCCATTGTTAAGTACAAAGCATTTACTGCCAAAGATCCTAAAGTAGGACACAGTCAATTTTTCTGCCCTTTAATATTTCATAGGGAGTCTTATGATGACTTTTGTTGATTAAAGCTCTGTTTTGCACGTGACAAGCTATGTTGACTGCTTCGGCCTATAATTACTCTGGTAGTGAAGCGTCATTCAATATAGTTATACATGCCTCAATGAGTGTTCTATTCCTTCTCTCTGTTACTCTATTTTGTTGTGGACTATGCAGAGCAGAAAACTCATGAAAGATACCTTGACTTCCATAAAATTCTGTCATGGCACCAGACTCAAACTCTGTTCCGTGATAGCTTCTGATTTTGACCACCGAGCAGCTTTATTCATTCTGAATTTGCCTAACAAAATTAGTGAAAGCCTCAAAGGTGTCTGACTTGTGTTTTAGAACGAACACCCAAGTAAAATGAGAGTAATCATCAACAATAAGCAACGTATAGACTTTACCTCCTAAACTGTGAATTGACATAGAATCGAATAAGTCCATATAAAGTAAGTACAAACTTATGGAGGAATCTTTTTCAGCAATACCCTTAAAGGTATCCCTTGTCTACTTACCCATTTGACATGCGTGACATGGACTCTCATTAAGGCACTTAATGTTTGGATCTTCACATATTAAGTTGTGAGAAAATAATATATTTATAGTTTTGAAATTAATATGTGTTAATCTCTTGTACCATTGGTCATAGAGAGACACACTATCTTTTGCCAAAAAACACACTGGTGTAGACTTGTGCAAGCATAAAAAAATTTTAGCAGAAAATATTTCTACTCCGAGTGCTTGTTAAGACTGTCTCCAAATTTGCAGAAAATTTTATGAGACACTTGTCCTTGTAGAACTCAACGATATAGTCTTTATCACATAATTGACTTATGTTTACAAGATTATGCTGTAGTCCTTCAACATAAGCCACGCCTGTGAAGAGACTATGCCATTGGAAATTATACTGTAGCCTTTAGTGACTCCCCTGTCAGACCCTCCAAAGATAAATTTTAGACCATCTTTGATTGGGGTAAATTCTAACAGTAGGCTTCTTGTCCCGGTCATGTGCCGAGAGCATCCACTGTCCAAATACAAGATTGGAGTTTTGTTGGCCTTTGGACATACCTGTAACCATAAATCATTTTCCCTTAGAAACCCAAATAGATTTGGCTCCTTGGGTCCTTGTTCGTTTAACACCACTAGGAACATTAACATTGAGAGTGGTCGGTCTCGCACAGTTAACTCGTGGAGTTTTAAGCTTTACCAGATGAAACCAACAATCTACGGCAAAGTGACCAATATTGCCGCAACACCAACAATAAAACCTGTTATACCTTCTCTTGTACTCCTACTTCACCTTTTGAATGGGAGGCCTAGTAGGGGCACTGAATTGGACGTTGAAGCCTCGTAATTGCAACACACAAGGCTTAACAATTTCCTTAGTCTTGGGAACAACAATGTTTGCTTTTGGAGCCTTCTTGCTACTTGGTCCATAAACGTATGGACAATAAATTTTTAGTGTAATTTATTCATAAGGTGCTTTGAAAACACTAGCACCAAAGTCTTGAGGATGGGTCCATCCTTGGTAGTGCTTTTTTGGCTCCACATAAGTAGGCATAGCAAGGTGACCATAGGATGTCTAAAGGTCGTATATATTTGAGGGGAAGATTACCTTCTTAAACGAGGGTTGAATTTTATGTGCCTTCCCTTTACCTTTGTACTGTCTCTTTTAGTAGCCTTAACCTTTTACGTTACGTGCCCAAGACCACTAGCCTTCTTAAGAGCAGAAGATTCATCAATGAGGGGGAAGAATTGTTCTTGGCTTAGAGTAACTTTCAACCAGTTTCCTTTCCACCAAGAGCTTTTCTTCTAGCTCATCTAAGTATTTTTCTTTCTGGCTTACTAGTTTAGTAGAGCATTTTAATTCCTCTTGTAAGGAGTGAACTTCATTTATGAGAGGAGTTAATTCAGCAATATCCTCCTTCAGGCTTGATTCCACTGCCTTGAGAGAATCTATCTCTTTTAATTGCTTTTTGACTACCTTGTGGCACATGTCAAAGGCTTTCAAAAGTTCTTGATGCTGGTCCATCAAGTCAGCTTCATCTTCCTCAGAAGAGTAGTCTTCATGACTATTAGTGGAGGTTTTTGATTCAGAGAGCATTTTGTGAGAGTTTACCTTCCCATGGAATTTAAAGTCGCCTACATTCTCATCTGATTGAGCCATAAGACCAAAGTAAGCTTCTTTATTTTTAGAGCTTGACTCACTTGAGTCACTATCGCTGAGAGTCTTTAACTTCTTTGTAACGAAGCTCTTCTCTTCCTTCCTCTTACCTTTAAAGGATCTCTTGTATTCTTTCTTGGATCCTTCCTTCTTCTTATATGGACACTCTGCAATCAAGTGTCTTGGCTTTTTGTAACAATAATAAACTATGTCAAAGGAAGAATGTTTTTTCGGTTTAGATTTATACATGTCCTCTCAGTTGTAGTTTTTTTAGACCGGTCACCATCATAATGTGATCTTCTGAAGTCCAAGGAGGAGGAATGATTTTTCATTTGCCTCCTCTTGCTAAGCAATCTTTTGAATTGCTTTGAGATTAACGAGAATTCTCCATCAGATAACTTAGAGCCTGACATAATTGGCTCAGAGTCTTCTAGGGAATTTTGAGCTCGTGTCCTTACTAGTGACACAACTTTAGATTTTCTTGTCCCTTCAGCTTTCAGAGCTACTGACTTCTCTCTACTTCAGGTCTTGCTGCTTTACTGCTCTTTATTTCGAGTATTCATTTGCAGTCCATAAGAAAGGAGTTTTCTAAATAGATTCTAGGGATCAATCTCGGGCATCTTTCCAAACTCCCTAATGGCTACCACCTTTGTGTCCCAGTCATTTGTTAGGGATCTGAGAAATGTGTCATTTAGCTCACCATTAGTGAAGGTGTGACCGTAGTTTCTGAGGTCATTAACGATCTTGAAGAATTTTTGAAAACTTTCAGCAATAGTATCATTTTTACCTTGCTTGAATGCCTCATATTCTTTATTTAGCAGAGATCTACGACCGTCTCTAACTTCATTAGTTCCTTTCATGAGAACTACAAGATAGTCCCATATCTCCTTGGCAGATTTGTAGTGGAATAAGTTTTGTAGCATTGAGTCAACCACTGTTGGCTATGATGTTCTTTGCCATTTTATCCAAGGAGACTAGGGCAATTTCTTCCTTGATCAAATATATCATTTTCTTTAGAATCATGACCATAGGATTCAAAGCTGAGAGCTGTGTGGGAATGTGAGATCCTTTTTCCACAATCTGAAATATGCGTGGATCAACAACTTCCATGTATAATCTGACTCTTTCCTTATACATGGGGAAGTTCTCCTTAGTGTACACCGATAACTTCATTAAAGACATGTCCTTTCTTCTATCCAATATAACTGAGCGATATATCTTGACAACTATATAGGAGATCTTGTTCAAGGTATTAGCCCTATATCAAACAACCTCCCTCTGATACTAGTTAAAATTATCTAGTATCAACCTAAATAACTTAGAGGGGGGGGGGGTGAATAGGTGAGTTCTATGTCTTTTAGCAGAATAAAAATTTATGAAAAATAAACACACAGAAACACAAAGATTTATACTGGTTCCCCGAGTTGGGTATGTCCACTGGCCCACCTCGCCTATCTACCACAAAGTGTTAGATTCATCTACTTCACCTTTATCTAAAATTGCAAACAATCTTACACCTCAGAGCCTCAACTCCTACAAATCGAAGACAACACTCCTACCACTAGGAGAATAACCTCTTCTACAACTCGGAGAACAAACTCTCCTACAACTCGATCCTAAAATAAGGATCTATAACTTGGAGGGAAAAACTCCTACAAAAGTAAAAAGATTTACACAAGAAAAGATTAAAAATAATCTTAAATAGATATGAAATCTTCGATCCCTCGTTCCTGATGGAGACGGTGACCCCCAACATGATGAAGAAGGAGATGGCTTACTTACGGAAGATTTTTCTCCGTCTCTAGTCAAAGACTTGCGGCGCCATGGTGATCTTGTGGAGCGAGACGCTACAATCTGCGCCCTCGACGTTTGTCAAACTTTTAATATTTATTTGCATTTATTTGAGAGCGTTATATATTTGCATTTATTTTGAGAGTGTTTTATTTCATCATTTTATGTTTAAACATTGGAGTGTTTTATTTTCTCTATTTGGGCTGGATGTAGCCTAAACTTTGTGGTGAGCCTATATAAGGCCATTTATTGTTATTTTTTTTCATTAAGTTGAATGTTAAGAATTTGAATCCCTAAATCTTCCTTGAGATCTTTTTCCCCCTCCTTTTTCAAAATTCGGCCAAGGCCTTTCTCCCCCTCATCTAGCTGCCAACCTATTCTCCCCCTTCCTCTCTCTCGGCCTCTCTTCCACCACCCTCTATCCTCCTCCTCTTTAAAACCTGACCACCACCATCCACTCAAAAATCCAACCAGCCCTCACTATAACAAAAAACCGACCAACCCCTCCTCAAGGCCACCGATCACCCCTTTCCCTTTGGTGGCTCTTGGTCGAGGTGTTTCCAACGAGGCCTCGTGAACTCCATACCGACGTGAAGCGAGGAAGGAATACGAGTTTCCTCTCCATCTGTCGTGACTCTGACGGAGCCGTTGAAGAGTGATCTAGATTATTGAATCGGAATCATCCATTCCGATTTGGTAACGAAATTTTCTACTTGTGTGTGATTTTCCCTCTAGATTTTTTCATTGCGGTGGAAATATTTTGGCATGATCTTTGAAATGTTTGATTGATCGTGGTTTTCTTCGATTTCCTTGTTGTTCATCTTAATTTCATTTATGTTCGAGGGGTTTGGCGAATCTCATTTTCTTTTTGTTGGGAGAGATCTACCGTTTCAGAATCGCAAATTTTGGTAGATCTCTTTTGGTACAACCTTCGCTCGATCGAACCGAGTGGGTCCTTTTAGCCAGAAAGAATATTGGCCTATAGCCTTAATTCGATCCTAATCGGTTTGGCTACCCTTACGTTAGCATATAATTGATATAATTGCATAGTGTGCGCTGCGACGAAGTTTGTACGATTGTAGAATTTGTTCGTAGAGAGGCAATCGTGTTTAGTCAATTGATTTTATGGTGTCAACGTGTGAGCCTGCATCAATTTGGCATCAGAGGGAGGTTCACGTCAATTTTCTAATTGGCACCCTCCCCCTCTTGCTTAGTACGTCGACACGCACCTATCTTGCATGTCTTTCTGTCAAAATTTTAAAAAAAATTCTTGTCTGCCAATAACGGCCTAAAATTTTATTTTTCTACAAAACAAACAAAATATTTTTTTAATAGTCTCTTTATTATTTTCAGTAAGAAAAAAAATTTCCCTAGATATTAAGCTGGAACAATTCCTTCTGTTGTCTTTTTCCATAGGTCAGAAAAACGGTTTTGTTTGCATGCGCACTAGATTAGGAACAGAGTATTCCCCATCTTCCTCCCATATGGCGGACGAGCGGTATGAGGGTCATGCTCCCATAGCTATTTAGGAACTCGCCAGGATTTCACTGAACAGATGAATTCTATTAGGGAGACCCTTCACGAACTTAGATTAAATCTCGCGGCTCCCCATAATCAACCCGCCAACCAATATGTGGAAGGAAATAATAACCATAAAATTAACAATAATATTGAACAATTACCGCGTGCACCATACGAGTTTTATATAACTAAGGTTATCCGGGTCAAACCCCCATCATACGATTGATTGGGATAACCCCAAGTTTTCGTAGACTGGGTTATGGAAATAGAGTACTACTTTGAGTGGTACAATCTGACTAACGCGGATAAGGTGCGAGTTGCGAGAATGTAGCTGTTAGGTAGAGCTAAGATATTTTGGTTGAATGAGGAACGACGTCTGAGAGCTAAGAACGGTTAATTTCTCATTGGTTGGGCAGACATGAAGGCCTTGCTGACAGACCAGTACGTCCTTACGTACTATCGAACATAGATGTTTGATGATTTGGTTACCCTTAAACACGGGAATAAGTCGGTGTTTGAGTATATAAGTCTTCTTAGGTATATGATGGTTAGGTGTAGTGTGAAGTAGATTCTAAAGATCACCATCTCTAGGTTTCATAAGGGGTTAAACCCCGACATCCAGGGTAAATTACGTCATTATGGTCACACCGACCTAAACACCACTTTTAATGCTGCATTTGATATTGAGAAGCACAACGTTCATAAGAAAAAGACTCGCTTGTTTCAGAAGGGAAAGTATGTCTTAGGACAACCTCCCACCTCCACCTATAAGGATAAGTTCCAGTACACTGACTCGAACTCCGTTGTCGCGATTGCTAGGAATGTTAGTAACCCAACGAGCGAGAGAGTTCCAGTCGGAAGGGTTAGTAAAATTAATGCTACCTATTTTTCTTGTGGGATTCAGGGTCATTATGATAGTGAGTGTCCTACTAAGCCCAAGCCCTTAGCCCTTTTAGATTCCACGTGTGAAACAGACGACCTTATATATGAGGCAGGAGAAGATAGCGAGTCAGAAGGAGTGCCGAGCGATTTAGAGGATGATTCCCATATGTTGGTCATGCAGTGTATTCTGGCCACTCCTCGAGCATTAGATTACTGAAATAGGACGAACATCTTTTCATTAAATTTTAAGAGCGGAGAGAAGTGGTGTAAGTTGATCATAGACAGTGGTAGCTGTATGAATGTAATTTCTGAAAATTCAGTGACACGAATGTCATTACCTACCGAGCCGTACCCTCATCCTTATATGGTTGCATGGATAAATAAAACATCCCTCCCATTGTCAAAGCATTGTTTGGTACCCCTTACCATCAAGGTTTATTCTGAAAAGCTTTGGTGTGACGTCGTCCCCATGGATGCTTGTCATGTCTTACTTGGACGTCCATGGCTTTATGACCATAATGTTACTCATCTAGGGCAAGCAAACACCTATGAGTTCAAATTTAATGGCAAGACCATTATTTTTAAACCCACTCCGCCTAAAGATCCTTCGGTCTCTTCTAAAGACACTATTGTGCCCATAAAGAAGAATACGTTAAGCATGATAGGTAAGAAGGATTTTGAGCGCGAGTGTTTTATAGATGGTGTCATGTATGCGCTTGTATGTTTGAAAGTAAAGGAAGATAGCTCCTCTTTTAAGAATTTACCACTAGCATTGTAGACCCTTTTAGAGGAATTTAAGGATGTATTCCCAGATGATTTGCCACCCGAGTTACCCCCCATGCGTGAAATTCAACACGAGTTTGATTTCATTTCGGGTTCCTCATTTCCCAACCTTCCCCACTATCAACTAAACCCCTCCGCGCACTTAGAATTACAAAAGTTAATTTCGGATTTACTAAGTAAGGGGTTCATTCATCATAGTAAGAGTACTTGTGTCGTACCCGCATTATTGGTCCCTAAGAAAGATGTTTCTTGGAGGATGTGTGTACATTATAGGGCCATCAATAAAATTACTGATTGGGGTTACCCACTGATTGTGGTATTTCCCCTATTTTTAATGTTTCTGATTTAACGTCATATGTATCTCCACCACTTGAATTATCTAACTGCCAGATGGTTCCACTGAATATTCTAATGGGTTGGGGGGTGAGCTTGTTTCTGGATCGTTCTCTCCATCGGTCTCCAATGGAGGTATATTGACTGTTGATGAAGAAAATTTTCCTCCTTTATTGCCTAATGCTTTTCCCAGGTTCCCTAGGACCAACTTTTTGCCATATAGGATCACCAAGGATGAAGTGCTTTCCTCTCCAAGTGGTGATGTTCGCCGCTACTTTATTCGATGGCATGATCATCCGGCCTCTGATGACTCTTGGCTTCTTGAATCGGAGGTGGCTCTTTTGGATGAAGCTCTTCTGAGCCGGTACCTTTAGAACAACTCATCGGTGATGAGTACTTTCGAGCGGGGGAGGATTGATGGAGACCGTAACTATAACACCCCTATCTGTCACATAGCATATAGTAGTAGGTCTGGACGGGGACCAAATCCAAATACCACAGATAGACCGGTGGGTTACTAAATGAAACCATTCAACCAATACACACGCCCTACACAGAGCATCTAGCCAAAGCAATTTATTAAGTTGTAATAATGAGAACCCAACCAACAAGCATGAATGTCCACTAACAAACCACACATGAATGAAATACAAAGTACCAAAGAGTACTGGCCTTATGTCCTTAAAATAGTTCACCAATAATTAAATAGTGTCTTACAAACTTCGGCTCGTAGGCCGGCCACACATTATTAAACAAAGTAAACAAACAAGGCCTTTGAGGGCCGGCTCTGCAACTTGGGCTTTGGCCCGCTATTTGCCGCTCGGCTCCGCAACACCTGAAAGCACAAATCACCGCAACGGTGGCAAAACAAGAATAACGGTCAGCTAAAGCAGACCAAATTATAACGATTCCACCCCCAAACTCGGGGCGGCAAAGTTTCTTCCCTGCACATGTATTAGAATAAACAAACAGGATTGCGAAAGTACAATTTAAGCACACTTCACCACAGGTGTAGGCACGCACGGTCGCACACCCTGTGCTCTCAGGGCACTTACACGATGAACTCGGTCCACCACCGCCCGAAGGACGATAATCTCATGAGCATTAAAGTCTTCGCGGATTAAGCCGAAGACCCTCCCTCTATGTCATCGACAGGCCACTAAACCGAACCACATAGAGTAGGTACGGTTTCACTCAACTCACTGCTAATACTGCCACAACACTAAAAGTCATCGGCGCGAGCTAAGTTTCCACGTAGCCCATAAATCGATCAACCAACGTACATAACCCGGTTATATACAAAGATGGCAGAAACACGCTTCTGCCTAGATTTCCGGGTGCACCTTGGTGTTAATCCCCAAGGATCCCTGCTACAATCGACCACGTAGAATCCCAAAAAACACAAAAGGCACAGAGTCTTCTCCAGCTAACAAGGCATAACAAATCATCACCGATCCAGACCAACACGTCCGGGTAGGCTTCACACACCATGGCTATGCTTGTACTTTGATTCCGGACTCTAAACAAGGGGGACTTTACATATCTACCCCAAGGAATACCACAAACTCGTCGCACACTCGCGGGAGAGGGTTTTCTCATGCAAAAGAAGAAGAGCTTCACATGCTCAAGATGTGAATTGTTACCCTAGCATTTCTTCTTGGCGCCATGATGATCCAGTCGGATTGAAAGCACCGTATCGGCCTCGCCTTCGCGGATCTGGACTCGGATCGAGAATTGGAGCTCCGAGGCTCCACCGGCGGTCGGATCTCCCTCTTCCTTCTTCCTCCTTGCTCTCCCTTATCTCTATGACTTAGAAAGAAAATTGCCCAAAAATAAATAAGGGTTTGAACCCTATTCCCGCCTTAGAACCCAACCAGGACAGCCCTGAGCCACTAGCTCCCAAAATAAGGAAATGGACAGCTGTGATTCGTCCTAAAAATAAACTTTCTGGGCCGAACAAGGCTGCGACACGCTTGTGTCCAAGGCCGTGTAACTCATTCGACGTCAAAACCGTCAAGTCTCGAAAAGAACACGGGCACTCGATATGCCCGTGTATGGCTTGACACACCCGTATCAACCAGAACACACCCGTGATGCTGGGCATGTTCCTCCATCGAAACATGTACAAAACATCAAGAGAACGACACGGACATATGACACACCCGTGTCACATGCTGTGTGTTAGACATACCCGGGACACGCCCGTGTCCCAGGCCGTGTAGCTTCCTTAGCACAACTCGCTAACTGACCAAAGCAAGACACAAGTATTTGACACGCCCGTGTCAAATCTGACACGCCCGTGTAGGACCAAAACACGCCTGGGCTCAGGCCATGCATCGTCACTCAATAATCGTTGAGTGAAAGGCGTTGACTGGCTGATATGGCCTGGGACATGCCCGTTTCCCAGGCCTGTTCACTGCCCCGACGACCGTTGATTGCAATTTTGTCGACCATGTGACCATCGTCGAAACCGAGCATGACACGCCTCTAGGACACACCCGTGTCCCAGGCTGTGTCACTTCTACCAAATCCCAGACTTGGCTCAAAATGCCACCCATCACTCTTTTGAGTTTCGGGGCATTACAACTCTCTCCCTATTAGAAGAATTTCGTCCACGAAATTACCAAACGAAAAGATAACAGAAAACCAATAGCGGTACTTTAGTGAAATAACTTTGAGTATTCCTCAAGCATGGTCTGCTCTCGCTCCCAAGAGAGCTCCTCCTGACCGCAAGTGTCCCAACAGACCTTGACCATCTTGATCTCCTTGTTACGAAGTCGCTTGACTTCAGAGTCCTCAATACGAACGGACTTGACCCTCGTCGTCAACCCTTCGTCCACTGATACTTGATGAACTGCGATCACCTGCGAAGGCTCTTGCACCACCTTCTGCAAAACTGATATGTAGAATACGTTGTGTAGACCACTTAACTCCACTAATAGACTTAAATGGTAAACCGCTTCACCGATCCAGTCCAAAATCTCAAATGGTCCAAGGTATCTCGGGCTCAGCTTCTTCAAGCGCCGTACCCGTGAGACATGCTTGAATGGCATTATCTTCGAGTACACCCCATCGCCAACTGCGAATTCTACGTTCTGAATCTTGGCATTATAGTTGTTGGCTTGCCTAACCTGAGCAATCAAAAAACGCTCCCGAATTGTTCGCACCAATGAAGTGGCGCTTTCCACCTCTAGCTTTTTGTACAACCTTGCCTCACCCGTTTCCAACCATGACAACGGCGTGCGACATGTTCTACCATATAGGGCCTCGAAGGGCGCCATTTGTATGATCGCTTGGTAGCTGTTATTGTACACGAACTCCACCAAATACAGACAATCTTACCACTGCTTTCCGAAGTCCAGAACGCACATGCGAAGCATGTCCTCGATCGTCCTGTTGACCCTCTCGGTATGCCCATCCATCTGCGGATGAAAGGCTGTGCTGAATTTCAACTTAGTCCCAGTATTGCCTGCACCACCCTCAATCATTGGACATAAAATGCCCATCTCTATCACTCACGATGTTGTGGGGTACGCCGTGCTGTCTGACATTGTTATCTACATACACCATCGCCAATTTCTTCACAGAATCATCCTTCCTATGCGGAACAAAGTGCGACACTTTTGTTAACCGATCTACGATCACCCAGATGACGTCGTTTCCCTTCTGCAACCTTGGCAAGCCATGCATAAAGTCCATCGAAATGTTGTCGAACTTCCACTCCGGAACAGGCAAAGATTTCAAGAAACCCCATGGCTTTTGGCACTCTGCCTTCACTAAGGCGTAAGTCTGACATTTAGCCACATATAGTGCCACATCCTTCTTGAGTCCTGGCCACCAGAACAACTTCATTAGATCTCAGTACATCAACTCCACCCGTAGATTTCCCACATTTGGGATGCACAAATGATTGTCCTTCCTTAGTAGCCCATCTTCAACTAAAAACAGGGAATTTGACCCATCTGAAGCTGCATCCACGATCTCCTTCATGAGGCTATCGAAACCCATAGCTTGACGAATCCGATCAGCCAGGTCATACTGAACTTCTATCCAGTTCAACAACGATTCAGCGCTAATCTGCTTGTCAACACAGCAGATGTCTAACGCCTCCAACTCCTGAATGAACAGCTCATCAGGAATCGTAAACTAGTTGGCTTGGGCGGGGCCCTGCGATTCAATGCATCCGCAACTGCATTGCCTTTCTCGGGCCTAAAATGAATTTTGAACGTATAGTCCCCAAGGAACTCCATCCATCTCTACTGTCTCATACTCAGAACCTCCTGATCCAACGGGTACTTCGGGCTCTTGTGGTCGGTATAGATATCGACCTTTACGTCGTCCAAATAATTCCCCCCAGCTTTAGCGCAAAATTCACGGCCGCCAACTCTAAGTCGTGAACCGGATAATTCCTTTCGTGCACTATTAGCTGACGTGAGTCAAACGCTATCACTCTCCCATGCTACAGTAGGACACACCCTGAACCACTGCCCAAAGCATTACTGTAGATCTTTAAACCTTCGGTCCCCAACCGGCGAACATAGAATAAGCGTCGTAGTCAACTGTCTATCCAGCTCCTCGAAAGCTTGTACGCACGCAGGCATCCAAACAACTTCTGATCTTTCCTCCTCAAAGTCGTAAGGGGTAACGCAATCCTCGAGAAGTTCTCCACAAAGCGCCTGTAATTGCCGGCAAGCCCCAGAAAACTCCGGACTTCCGCTACCAAAGAGAACACAGGCCACTCTCATATCACAACAATCTTCGCTTGATCTACCGCAATCCCTTCACCACTGAATATATGACCAAGGAATGCCACTGAGGACAACCAGAACACGCATTTGGAGAACTTTGCGTATAGTTCATTCCTCCTCAGCGTCTCCAAAACAAGATGCAGATGCTTGAAATGATCTTCTTCGCACTACGAGTACACCAATATGTCGTCAATAAAGACGATCACAAAATGGTCTAAGTACACCCTTAACGTCCTGTTAATCAGATCCATGAATTCTAATGGCGCATTAGTCAGCCCGGACGGTATTACCGTAAACTCGAAATGCCCATACCTTGTGTTGAACGGTGTCTTTGGGATAGCACTCTCCCTTATCCCCAACTGATAGTAACCGGAATTAAGATCTAATTTAAAGTATACCGATGACTCGACCAACTGATCAAAAGAACATCAATCCTTGGGATTGCGTACTTGCTCTTTTCTGATAACTTGTTAAGTTCTCTATAGTCGATACACAGCCGCAAACTTCCGTCCTACTTCTTAACAATGAGGACCGGCGCGATCCAAGGCGACGAACTTGGATACACATAACCTTGCTCCATCAACTCTTCCAGTTGAGCCTTTAGCTCCGCCATCTCCTTAGGCATTAACCGATATGGAGAGCGTGGCACAGGGTTGACACCTGGAACTAGCTCAATCGTGAAGTTAATCTCTCGCTACGGTGGGGCTCCCGGGAGACCATCAGGTTAACACATCAGTATATTCGTATACACTTGAGATACTATCCAATGTAGTCTTAGGCTTCGAAGCCTCCCATGGTGGCAGTAACGATTCTTGCAAGTCGAACTCCTGACTTCCAAACCGTAACCATACGACACAAACTCTCTCTCTCTCTGCGCGCATCGAATGACCACTGAGCAATAACATATCCAAATTTTCCTTTACCATCGAAGGATATACTCCGATGTGCAATATAAATCCTTTGGACAAAAGGAGGGCGAAGTTCCTGTATCAAAACTATGCCCTCGGCAGATTACCAAAAATCCAAAACAAAACCTAGAACTTCCAGTCCTAAGCTAACGCGCATAAGGTAACAGGTATAAGAAGCTAAAATGCTATTAAATAACCCATACCTGTAAACTCAACAGTCGGCCACATGGCCTCCTGCAGGCCAAGGATGTCCACTCTCCGTTTGATTGGAGTATACTGCAATGCGGTGGACTCCACCGCCTTGCCCTTCACCTCAGATGTTGCCCCTGGCTTCTTCTCAGACATTGGGCATCCGCTCCAACAATCCCGAGCATAATGTCCCGGCTTGCCACAATTAAAGCATCCGCCCGGTGCACGACCTGTAGTATTCCCCGAAGCACCAGATGAAGGGGTTGGAACCGAAGTCCTAGCCTTTTTATTCCACCTTCGGAAACCGGACTTCGAAGTCGGCACCTTGAACTCCAACTTCTTAGCACAAGAGTCTTCAACTGCTCTTGTCATAGGTTTCATTATCTTGTGAGCACCCTCCCGACAATCTCGGGCAAAGTGCCCTTTCTTGACACAAGACTGACAATTGTTAGTAGCCTGGCTAGTAGATGGTCTAGCTTCTTTTCTCAACGTTCTGCGGTATGCAGTCCTTATAGGATCTGCAGGGTTTGGTACCCTATTCACTGGTATTTGATGAGTTTTCCTCAACTTTACTTCCAAAGTTCTGGCCGACTTCACCAAGGCTCGGAATCCGAATAGCTTTGGTCTAAGCCGTAAGATACGCAACTCGCTGCGTAGACCATTATAAAATCTATCGACTATAGACTGCTCGCTTTCCCACTCAAAGCCTGGGTAGCGCCTTATCATAAGGAACGTTTGCAAATATTCGTCAACTGAGTGCGCTCCCTACAACACAATCATGTTCATCTGCTGCCCTAATGGGACTCTAAATGCCATTAGCACAATCACAATGCCCGGTGTTGGGGCCATCTCAGGGACAGAGGGTTGAATATTTCTTCCATGTTGTGCGTTGGTCACAGCTAACACCGCTTCAACTACCCTTCTTATGGTTTCAAAAGAAGTAGGGGTCTCAGGCACGTCGTTGGGTACAGTACTTTTCTAAGAAAGTGTCCGTTCAGACTGCCACGCGCCACTCTCGGACACCTATAGTCGTACGAAAGACCAATAAGTGATCGAAAAAAATTGCAAAAAGTAATTATAGGAACATGCAGGTTCATCAAACATGTGTATTTTCATTCTTAAGTGGACTTTCATGGGTTCTTTTCATGTTATAATGATGATGCACACACATGTGCTCACCACACCTTAAAGTGAATTCGTCCACGAATTCATTTAAGCCTGACCGAAACCGGTAGTCTGACACCAAATTATAACACCCCTATCCATCACATAGCATATAACAGTAGGTCCAGCAGGGGCCCGACGCCATATACCACGGACAGACCGGTGGGTTACTCAATGAAACCATTCAACCAATACACACGTCCTACACAGAGTATCTAGCGGAAGTAATTTAATAAGATGTAATAATAAGAACCCAGCCAACAAGAATGAATGTCCACTAACAAACCACACAGGAATGAAATACAAAGTACCAAAGAGTACTGGCCTTATGGCCTTACAATAGTTCACCAATAATTAAATAGTGTCTTACAAACTTTGGCTCCCAGGACGACAACACATGATTTAAAAAAAGTAAACAAACAAGGCTTTCGACGGCCGGCTCAGCAACTTGGGCTTTGGCCTGCTATTTACCGCTCGGCTCCGCAACACCTGCAAGCACAAATCACCGCAACGGTGGAAAATAAGATTAACGGTCAGCTAAAGCTGACAAAATTATAACGATTCTGCCCCCAAACTCAGGGCAGCAAAGCTTCTTCCCTGTACATGTATTAGCATAAACAAATAGGATTGCGAAAGTATAATAAAAGAACACTTCACCACAGGTATAGGCACGTACGGCCGAACACCACATGCTCTCAGGGCACTTACAAGGTGAACTCAGTCCACCACCTCCCCAAGGACGGCAATCTCGTGAGCATTAAAGTCTTCATGGAAAGCTGAAGACCCTCCCTCTATGCCATCGGCAGGCCACTAAACCGAACCACATAGAGCACGTACGGTTTCACTCAACTTACTGCTCACACTCCCACGACTCTAAAAGTCATCGGCTCGAGCTAAGTTTCCCTGTATCCCGTAAATCGATCAACCAACGTACATAACCCGGTTATGTACAAAGATGGCTCCCGGGCCACCAAAGATGGCAGAAACACGCTTATGCCAAGATTTCCGGGTACGCATTGGGGTTAATCCCCAAGGATCCCTGCTGCAATATACCACGTAGAAACTTGAAAAACACAAAAGGCACAGAGTCTTCTCCGGCTAACAATGCATAGAAAATCATCACCGATCTAGACCAACACATCTGGGTAGGCTTCACACACCATGCCTATGCCCGTACTTTTATTCCGGACTCTAAAAAATTGGGACTTTACATATCTACCCCAAGGAATACCGCAAAATCGACGCATACTCGCAGTAGAGGGTTTTCCAATTAAAAATAAGAAGAGCCTCACATGCTCAAGATGAGAATCGCTACCCTAGCATTACTCCTCGGTGCCATGACGATCCATTCGGATGGAAAGCACCGTATCGGCCTCGCCTTCGCGGATATAGACTCAGATCATGAATCGGAGCTCCAAGGCTCCAGCGGCGGCCAAATCTCCTTCTTCCTCCTTGCTCTCCCTTATCTCTAGGACTTAGAAAGAGAATGGCCCCAAAATAAATTAGGGTTTGAACCCTATTCCTGACTTAAAACCCAACCAGGATAGCCCTAAGCCACTAGATCCCAAAATAAGGAAATAGATGGCTGCAATTCGTCCTTAAAATAAACTTCTTGGGCTGAGCACGGCTTGCGACACGCCCGTGTCCAAGGCTGTGTAACTCATTTGCCGTCAAAACCGTCACATCCCGAAAAGAACACGGGCACTCGACACGCCCATGTCAGGCTTGACATGCCCGTATCAACCAGTACACGCCCGTGATGCTGGGCGTGTTCCTCCATCGAAATAGGTCCAAAACATCCAGAGCATGACACAGTCATGTGACACGCCCGTGTCATATGCCGTGTGCTAGACACGCCCTGGGACACGCCCATGTCCCAGGTTGTGTAGCTTCCTTAGAACAACTAGCTAACCTACCCAAGCAGGACACGGGTATTTGACACGCCTGTGTCAAATCTGACACGCCCGTGTCGGACCCGAACACACCTTGGCTCAGGCCATGCATCCTCACTCAATGATTATTGAGTGAAAGGCATTGAGTGGCTGACATGCCCTGGGACACACCCGTATCCTAGGCCGTGTTCACTGCCCCAACGACCGTTGACTGCAATTTTGTCGACCACGCGACCATCGCCGAACCTGAGCATGACACGCCCCTGGGACATGCCCGTGTCCTAGGCCATGTCACTTCTACAAAATCCCAGACCATGCTCAAAATGCCACCAGTCACTCTTTCGAGTTTCGGGGCATTACAGCAACCCCCAACATGATGAAGAAGGCAACAACATGCTTACGGAAGATTTTTCTCCATCTCCAGTCAAAGACTTGCGGTGTTGTGGTGATCTTGTGGAGCAACACTACAATCTCTGGCCACGATGCTAGTTAAACTTTTAATATTTATTTGCATTTATTTGAGAGCATTTTATATTTCCATTTTTTTGAGACTGTTTTATTTCATCATTTTATGTTTAAACATTGGAGTGATTTATTTTCTCTATTTTGGCTGCATGTAGCCTAAACTTTGTGGTGATGTTCTTCTTTTAATTAAGTTGAATGATAAGAATTTGAATCCCTAAATCTTAATTGAGATCTTTTCTCCCCCTTTTTCAAAATTCGGCTAAGGCCTTTCTCCCCCTCTTCTAGCCGTCAACCTCTTCTCCCCCTTCCTCTCTCTCGGCCTCTCTTCCACCACCCTCTATCCTCCTCCTATTCAAAACCCGACCACCCTCATCCACTCAAAAATCTGACCACCCCTCACCCCAACCAAAAACCGACCATCCCCTCCTCAAGGCAACCGACCACCCCATTCCCTTTGGTGGCTCTTGGCCAAGGTGTTTCCAATGAGGCCTCGTGAAATCTATACCAGCGTGAAGCAAGGAAGGCGGATGAGTTTCCTCTCCATCCGTCTTGACTCCGACGGAGTTGTTGAAGAGCGATCCAGATTATTAAATCGGAATCATCCATTCCGATTGGGTAACAAAATTTTCTACTTGTGTGTGATTTTCCCTCTAGAGTTTTTCATTGTAGTGGAATTATTTTGGCGTGATCTTTGAAACGTTGTATTGATCATGGTTTTCTTCGATTTATTTGTTGTTCATCTTAATTTCATTTAAGTTCTAGGGGTTTCGAGAACCTCATTTTCTTTTTGTTGGGAGAGATCTACCATTTTCGAATCGCAAATTTTGGTAGATCTCTTTTGGTACAACCTTCGCTCGATCGGACCAGATGGGTCCTTTTAGCCGGAATTTGATCCTAATCGGTTTGGCTACCCAAACGTTAGCATCTAATTGATATAATTACATAGCGTGTGCGCTGCGTTGAAGTTTGTGCGAGTGTAGAATTTGATCATAGAGATGCAATCATGTTTAGTCTATTAATTTTACGGTGTTAACGTGTGAGCCTGCATTAGTTCCTCTGAAAAGTTGATCTTGAACGTCTTGAACAATAAGAGAAACTGAAGGCTTTACAAACTTGATTTGAACACACAGATCAACTAGATCTGAGTAGAATCAGAATCATCATAGATCAACGATCTAGTCGACTTACTTGAGGGAGAACGAATCGTGCGGCAAAAAGGTCGTCGGCCAAGCAGGTAGCGAAGATCGTATCGTGCGCTGACATGAATGTTTCGTTCTTGAGATTTCTTGATTTGAACAAAAGACACGATTTGGGTTGACTGAAATTTGCCTTATATACCTTCTTCTATAATGACTTGAAATATCATTCCTTATCGAGAGATCTGGAATTTACTGTACATGGCGATCTGAACAAACCGAGCCGAAAATTTGAAAGGAGAAGAAATAACTCTAAGTATAATTCGTCATGAATCGTCAAGTATCTATGGGTATACTCGTCGAAACACCTAAAAACATTATTAAATTTACTTGGAAAATTCTAGCAGGATCGATCATGTAACTCAACGCTTGACAGAAGAGATACTCGATGAATTTGACGTGTATCAGCTAGTATATTTGAAGGATTCGACGAGTATCGACTAGTTGACTCGACAAATTTGACGCCTAACCAAGTGATATTTGACGAATATCACTTATTGAAATCCAGAGAAGTAAGGTCGAGATTACTCGACGAAATTGTCGTGTATCGACATGTTTATTTGACAAATTCGACGAGTATTGATAGATACACTCGACAAATTCGACGTGCATAAACGACATTTCTCGACTACTTTTACTTAACTGATTTCCAGGAATTTGGAGATTATTCCCTAAGTAAATATTTTGAATTCGACTAGTGCTAGTAAGAATACACGACGAATTTGATGATTATTCATGAGTATACTCGACAAATTCGACGAGTATCCGTTACTATACTCGACAATTTTTAATTAGAGAAAAATCTTCACTTCTGAAAGCTGCAACTTGATCTTCTTTGATTCTTCTTGCGTACTTGAAGTAGAAATAAACCCTAATAGAGAGATTACACGTGATTCAACACCTTAGCCTATACAATGAGGGATTACATCGTATAGTCCTGTGTTTAAAGACCTACTATAACCTGACATTGGGTTATACTTAACAATATCATGTTGCAAGTACATAATTAGAAAACAACATCATATACAAACTTAATTCATCTAAGTTTAGGGGACACTTCTTCAAATCAGAGTTATTTTGGATATAAAACCCAACAATGCCCGTTACTTGGAGGCGTGTGTAACGCCCCCATCCGTCATATATCATTTGACAGAAGATCCGGCCGGGGCCCGACGCCATATACTATGGACAAGTATGGAGATTACAAGTTGTTTCCAAATCCAAGTTCAAAAATGAATGCGTCCTAACTTAGAGCATTCTAGCAGAAGCATTTTAGTTACTATACAAGAATGTCCACTACACAACAGGAATGATATATACATATACATAAAACATGTTTTGGCCTAGCCTTATTATAATTATTTCATTTTATAAAAAGTGGTTTCATACTTAGGCACGCAGGCCGGCCACACATGAAAACAGTAAATGTTCTCCTTTGGGACTTCAAGGGACAGTGACTTGCAGCATAAGGGCTTCATCCCGCTACTTCCCACTTGGCTCTCCAGCACCTACAATAAAGGGCCCACCGAGACGTGACAAACAAAGCAACGGTCAGCATTTTGCTGACCCGTTTATAACGATCCCACCCCTTACTCGGGGCAGCATTTCTTCATTCCTGTAAACAAGGCATCATAAATATCGTTTCATTTACGAAGTGCAATTTAAGCACCATTCATCACTGACGTAGGCTCAACGAACACACCTCCCATGCACTCAGGGCACATTTTTGGTGTCCATGACTTCCCGCGTATCACCACCGTTTAGAGGTACATCACAGTTAACTTTGTTGTTCAGAGGTCCTTAACTTGACGACTACGTCATTCAGAGGTATTGAACTTAACGACTAACTGCCCATTCATAGGTACTTAACTTAATTACTCTATCTTTAAGAGGTACTTAACTTGATGACACAGTAATTAGCCTTCACGGCACAGTTCATCATTTACCATTTCAAGCTGGTACCCACCATCGCTGGGCAATTTAAGCTCACAGCTTTGCATACATATACAATGGCCCCCCAGGTCTCATAGAGATAGGCCTCACAACATAATAGCTCCCTTGGAGCTATCGTCAGTGTCAGTCAGTATCGCCCGACGACATCCACAGTTCTCCAGACTGGGATCTTTTTTAGGTCTTTTCCTGGAAATGCTTCCAGTATTATGATGCAATATCTTGCATACCCCTAGAACTCGGATTTCACACGTACATCACGCGCATATCCACGGAGTCTTCTCCGGCATGCAAATTAAACATCACCAATCTAGATCAACTTATCAAGACGGGCTTCTCACATCATGCCAGTTCTGTACTCTACATTTGCAGATCTAAATGAAGAAATATATGGGATCAAACCAATCTTCCCATTAGAATCCACCATTTTTCACCTTTTGGAGAGGGGATCCATGCAAATATGCATATTGAGGACTTCACTTGTCCGGGAGAAAATCGTTACCCTTATAGTTCTCTTCGTAGCCATGGTGAAGCTTTTCTCTATTGATGGTAAGGAGCATGTCGCTCTCCTCTTCGCGGATCTATCCTCAGATCTGGCCTCTGACCACAAGATCTCCTTCAACTAGCTTACAAAGCTCGGCCCAGCACTTCCTTAGCTTCTTCTTCCTTTTCACTCAAGGAAAATCAAGAGATGAAGAGAGAGAGAGAGAGAGAAAATTAAAGAGAATAAAACCTCCATCCTATTCTTCTCTAGTTAAGTGGATTCGGGATTAATCCCAGCCACATGATCTCTTATTCAAAACAAATTATAGGCTAGGATTTGAGTGATTGGTCATCTTTGGTGCTATTGCTTGACGATATCGATAGTCACCACTTGGCGACATTGAGTTTGCCACTTTGACCGCTATGAAACAGGTCAAACACCACTTATTGGCAACTTAACAGCTAATCTGACACGTGTCTCACGCCAAATGACACTATCGCCTGACGATATCCACTATCGCCCGCAATATCAAGCCGCTCAATGCTTTCAGGTGTTGAGTGCGGCGAGAGAGTCGAGAGCATCGAGTGTCGACTCAATGCTTACCGCTATCGCCACCTGGCGATACCAACTATCGCCACTCGACGATATTATTTTGACGATTCGTCGAACGTGGTAAGTGCATTGAGTGCAGCTCGATGAAATCTACGTCGCTATCGCCATCAGGCGATACCCAGTATCGCCCAGCAATAGTGACAATCTTTCTACTGAGAAATTTGGGGTGTTATAACATATAACTTTAAATATCGTGGAATGGCTTCTAGGACATCTAGAAGAGTCACACCCACTTGTCACAGCCATGACTTTTAGGTCACGCCTGTGACTAGGGCGTGTACTCGTTATTTTTCCTATTTTTCTCCAAATCTTCTCCTAATAAGAACTGTCAGCTTGAAAATTTTTTTGCAGGCCAGATTAACCTGAAATTAGAAAAGAAATATATTAGAAAGTTAATTTATAAAATATAACTATAAAATAGTTAATTATTAAATAAAAAACTATGTAAAAATAACAATAAACATAGAGTTATCAAATACCCCATACTTACTCATTTACTAGTCCCGAACAAACAATTTTTCATAGGGAGCAGAAGATTTTCAATGCTAGAAATGAAAATTGAACCTTCAGAGTAAAATACGAAGTCTTATGCCTATATGCATAGCTATTTCAGTAGTAAAACCTACTCAGCATAAAAATTAGCTTACATTTTTAAAAAATGTGTTTTCACTTATTATTTCTACTTTTAAATTAAAAAACAAGTAAATTCTAAAATTATATTTAGGAAGAAGGTAGCGTGTGTACTAAGATCGACATTACACAAATCAAAGATTGAGATACCCTCCAAAGAAATCCATCAATGTCGATGGCCATAGGCTTGCCCTTTCACACTCTCGCCATGGCACTAGTCCAACTTATTAACACAAATCAATATGACTTAATTAGGTTGAAATGTAGGCTTAGGTTTTGGTTTGGATAATCAAATATAAACACGATGGCTAGTCACACCCAAACAACAGATAGCTTGCACAAAATAAATGGTCATGGCTTTAAGAACATAGCCAATTCCCAAACCTTTTTTTTCTTTTTTTTCATTTAACTTTTTATCATATTTTTTTAATGATTAGTTATCTTTCTTCCCCTTTTTAGTTTTTTTTAATATTTTCAAAAGTAAGGAGAAACAAATCTGCTCTTTTTTCAGTAAAAATAGCCACCAAAATTAAATGGCTCCAAATCACTCGCAAAGTTTTTTTTTAAATAAAATCATTATAGAGCTCGGACTTAGGTGTGTGATTAGGATGCTTTTTAGACATTGGTTAAATATTTGGTGGATCTTAAACAAAAGGTAGGGTAATATTCTCAAAGTGGTTTTAACAACGATAAAATGTTAGGTACTGGTGCAGAGGCTCAAATTGGCCAAACGGAGTGCCTATATCCTATTCATGCTAATGAGTTTTACTTATGCAAGTCTTGAGAATCGCTAGAGGGCAAGTTCTAGACATCGAGAAAGAATACCTTTACTCTTTATTCGCAAAATATTTCTTTAGTAAACATCTACGTACATACCTTAATTATTTTTTTGATTTTATCGGTTTCAAAAAGAAAGTAGAGTAAACTATTTCCTCGCATTTAGAAAAATAAAAAATCTAATTGTATGCTGAATATTTAAATCTACATAAAATTCTTTTAACACTTGCACTTGAATAGGAAGACAACATGACCAACAGTTCTACTTCAAAATTCAAAATTCAAATAAAGCATGAAAATTCTATAAACACTATGTAAAAAGTTAGATACAAGAGATTTTGCATGTGAATAAATAAAGAAATAATGTTCACTCTAATTAAAAATAAACCTATTTTTTGTTATTTCTCTGACTTCCCGAGGTATACCCTTTGAAGGGCTTTCATCAGTACTAGGAGGTAAGATGAGGTGATATCCCAAACATCCCTTTTTAAGAACTTAAGTTTCGATTTTCTAATTTGTTTAATTCTTTTTGAAAATTTTTCGTAAAAACTAAATAAAAAGTGAAATTTTTTATTATTTAAATTTTTTAAAATTTTTTTATTTTTTTTGTTTATTTAAAGGAAAAAAACTATCTAAAAGTGATATATATTATATATATATATATTTGTTTTGCTAAAAAGGAGGTTAAACTAGTGAGAAATACCCCCCCATACTTAAATGAAACATTATCCCCAATGTATGAAAATAAAAAGTAGGGGAAGAGAAAACTTTCCTGAATAGTGGAAATCTGCACCAAGTCGAACCTGAAAGCAAATACTAAAGAAAAACATGATATATATTTCAATATTAATATTTTTTTTGAAATAAATAAAAAATTATTGGAAAATGCTGATAATAAAAAACAGATAATGATACAATAGTCTGCTATAGACTCGAAACAAAAAGAAGCCTATTCCTCATCCCTATTGTACCCCTGATACTGATAGTATGTCCGCAGGTCCGTAAACTAATACATACTATGTGATATGGAAGAAGCATGACTCTACTTTAGCGCGGTTAATCGACCATCAAACTACGGAAAACGCTCATCAAAATGGGTCTGCATCTAGTTTAGTGGTGTGTGAAGAGACCAAAATTGGCGTTCCCAATAGGTCGAAGGACCTAGCATTGGGGAAGAATGTTGTGGTATTAGAAGCTGTAGAGAGTGAGGAGTGCCACTTGGACCTACCCGACATCAAGATCAAAGTCTCCACCACCCACTTCTGGCGGGATAGCCTCGAAGTCGTCTTCACGTCATTGCGCTAAGCGAAGGGTCTTGAGGGTCTTGAAATGAATGGTAAGCGGTGTCTAAACATAGTGCAGCAATGAAAGAGTATCCCAAATCCCCATCTGTTTATTTAGATGAGTGATGAAGTTCCCACCATGGACAGCTCCTAACCTCGCATTCTTGGCCTTATGCCGAAAGAAGATCACAAACATATGGCCTAGGTTGAATGGGATCCAGTAGAACATACTATATTAATATAGTAAGTTTGCCCGAGTCACCATGCCATGGCTATCGTCGCGACCGATGATGGTAAATATGAGGAGGTTGTGGAGACTATATAGGGCGGGGGAAATGAGATGGCTATCTTTTTATTTTTAAGGAGTGTAGGGGATGATATCATTATTGATTTCCAACCAAAAGGTAAGAAGGTTGAAGTCCAATGGAAAATCATAACAAAGGGTGGAGTAAGCAGGAGAGAGAGAATGTCTCATCGCAAAAACCAATCGCAATGTTGAATTGGAGGAAGGTGAGCTAATGCATTACGCCTCCCATCCAAAAGATGATAAAATCATCTTTCGCACCTCAATGAAACTCGAATGAAGATAAGAACTCAATGGATAACTTGAGTAAGGCGGGCTCCGAAATAGCAAAAAGGGAATTCTATCCAGGGGTGGATAGAAAATTCTCGAACCAAATCTTTCGTGTCAAAAGAAGCAAGGATCCCCTAGTCAAGAATCCTGAATACTTTAAAGGGTTTGGCAAGTAAACGGTTTCTCCGGTCTTATTAGGTGGAGTCCTCAAAGCTAAGCATAACCTCCGTCGCGACGGGGCCCGCGAGGTGCTCATATGAGAAAGCAGTAGAGGGAGGTTGGTGCAGAAGAATGTTGGGAGGAAAGGAAGGATTTCTCGGGTTAGAGAGGGGCATGAGGAAAAAGTGGTGTATTTGGTGTGGAGGGGAGATGGGGGAAAGGCCTTGAAATAATACAAAAAATTTGTGAGGTCACACCCATGACTTGGGGGCGTGTAAACTTCACGAGAGTGTGGAGCAGGGATTTCTCGGGAGTCTAGGAAAAATTTATTTTCGAGAGGTCATGCCCCAGAGTCTCTCCCATGACTCAGCGACGTATAATGTAAAATATCTTAAAATAAGGGCCTCAGAGGCATTGACCGGGTAAATGCCTTAGTTTCGGTCGACATGGTCTAGGGTCATGCCCGTGACCCTGGGGCTTGTTACTAAAAACTATCAAATTATTACTTTTTTTTAATTCTCACTGGTACACCATGAGTGTGACTTCCCTATATCACGGGCCTAACATAGGTTATCATGGTCATGACATAGGTTATCACGGTCATGATATATGAAACCAGATTTAAATTTTTTTTTAAAATTTTTCGCTCGGAATGGGAAAGTGTCATCGTTGACACGCCGGTGAGCAATGAAGGTCACAGACGTGCCTTGAACGAAGATGGAAAAAAAATCTCCCCCTCGGAACCAACGTCGAGTTCCATTTTCCTGGAAGTGCATGCCTTCCTATCATGTTCGTGAGTTTTAGGTCACGCCCGTGATAGGGCGTGTAAAAATAAAATTGTAAAAAAAATTCAATCTTTTTTTATAAATTTTTTTGATATACCATAAAATAAAATAAATTAAATTAAACACAAATTACTGACATTCAATAGTCTTGATGTTAGAGCCTGGCTGACCATCATTCATCAACAAACCTATAAAAAAACTAAACATAAAATTAAAAAAAGGAAAACCATGGGGTGCCTCCAAAGAGCGCTTTTTTCTCGTCTTTAAACTAGACGATTATTGTTAGGAAAAAGGAAAGTAAAATTTTAAGTGAACATGCAACTCACTTAATTCATGCTTCGGTGAATAAGTCGAATTTTGTCGCCCGACTACTCCTTCGCGTATTTTTTGATTTTCCTTGTTGTTGAAGTTAGCTTGAAAATGTAAATCCAAATCACCTATACATACCTTAGGTGATTTGAATTTTTGTAGATAAGCGACAAAAGGATCGTTGAAGATGTGTAATTGTAACGCCTCCTCTTCTACGTGACAATTGTTACAATAAGGAAAATCAATAATAAACGTGTCAAAAAAATTTCGCAAGGAAGAGGCTTTTGTGAAACTATATGATTAAGCTCCGGTTATTTATTTCCTAAAATAAAATTTTTATCTAAATATTCATTTAAAGTAAAATCATTGGACACATCATGTTTATGAATTTGAATTACTAAATATTTGTATGTGATGCTTGAAAAACCATGAAGAAATGAAGAGAAATCGTGTGAAGTAGGAGAAGAAACATGTTCTTTTTCTAATTCACCAAGTGAGCGCATACAATAAATAAATTCTTAAAATAATAATTTTTCTTCTTCTTCAGAAAAAGACACTAAGGGATACATGAAGATTTATGTTCGGTCATAGGATAAATATTTGAAGATCGAGAAAAATCATTAGAACTAATAAAATTTTCATCTAAATTTGTTAAGACGAATCAAATTGAAATTGTGAAGTTTCTCCAAAATTAGAAGAAGAAGCTTGTGATGCAGAAGAAGAACAAAAATTTGGATCTAAATAATTATTTTCATTACTTTGGAATCCTTCCGGTTGATCTTACCAACAAGAAAAATTAAAATCCGAGGTGGAAGAAAAATAATTTAAATCAGAAAAATTATTCTCTTTAAAGCTTGAAAAAGTATTTTCATGAAAATTAGAAAAAAGTATTTTCATGAGAATTTGAAAAAGAATGATCATTAAAGTGGCAATAATTATTTTCATAATTATTATCAAAACTATTTTCATAAGAAATTTTTTGATAATAGTAATAAAATAGCAATCCTCACTTCGATGAGGCGCACCACAATAATAATAAAAAATTTGGCACTTGCATACGACTTCCAAAAGATGTACTTTAGTTTGAAGCTTGACAACCTTAACGATCAAATTAGATAACATTTCTATAAGAAAGAAAATTAAAACAACCTTTATTAAATAGAAATGAATTTGAAAAAGAAAATCAAAAAGAGAAGTGGAGGTAGAGAAAATGATAAAATTAATAAATTTGCGCTTTCAAAATATCAACAAAAATAAGTCTCTAGCAACGGCACCAAAATCTTGATGGGTAAAAATTTTAGGATTAATAATTTCAAAATTCTATTTACTATAGGCAAGAGCACCTATCGTTCACAGAATATGTTATTTTAGAATATCAAGTTTCGTATTCTTTCGGGCCTATTGACTACTTCTACTTATGCAAATTAATATTATTTTATCGAATATAAAAATAGGTTAATAAAAACTATAGGAAGAAAATGAAATAAAATATAACATTTGATCTATAATCCCTTTGGATTAAAATAAAGTTTCATGAAATGCAAGCTTCTAAATTATCTACTTCGACTGTGGAGATCCCAAAATAAAATAGCGCTTTCCTCGAGAATACGCACTCGACCAAACTTAGGTTGATCGATTAAGACCCCTGAGCTAGTCAAAACCCCTAAGCTTGCTTTATGTAGAGAACCCAACTATTGGACTTGACTCCAATCTGAAAGATTTATGTCATCCTTTCTTGAGGAGTGCATGCATGTCCTATCTTTGGGCGATCTACTCTTATCCACAACCTCTCAGTAAATCTTGGATACTGATCGAGAGTCTTTAACATATTCATGAAAAGTGAATTCGACAAAAATAAAATCAAAGATAAATAAGAGTGATAATAATAAGCCTAACAAATAAAACAAATTTATTTTATTACAAATTTTTTCATAATCAAGTGCTAATGAAATTAGCTACTCAGCATGAATAAGGAAATACAAAAGATGGAAAAGCAGAACATGATTTCATAAAAGAAGTGGTTGAATTGGAAATTAAAAAATGCTAAAAACTACTCTATGAAATGGAAAATACATAAAAAATGAAAAAGTATCGAAAACTAAACTACCAAAATCTTCCTAAAAATCATCCTACTCAACTCCTGGCATGACTGGAATTTATAGTAATTTTTTTGGAGAGTCAAGCCCCTAGGTCACGCCCGTGACTTGGGGGCGTGTTAGGTGTGGAACCGTCGTCTTGAAAGCCAGAGAATTTTGGAATTTTTTTTGCCAAAAGTTGTTGTTTTGAGGGTCACATCCCTAGGTCATGCCAGTAACCTAGGGTCTGTCTTGACTATTGCTAGAAACTGCAAGAACTTGAAATGACGGGAGTTAATTTGGCAGTTACTAAAGAGGTCATGCCCCTCTGTCACTCCCGTGACCTATGACGTGTAAGCTTGGAGCGGCCTAGATCAAAAACTACCTTCTAAATACTGTGTTATGACCTGAGCTAGATGTCATGCTTATAGGTCATGCCCGTGAACCGAAGGTCACGCTCGTATCCTAGGCATGTAACTTTAATCTGACGTATAGCCTGAATTTGGATCTCATTCAGTCAGCAATGCCCGTGACTATTGTCACGCCCGTGACTTGGGGGCATATAACTTTAAATGATGTGGAATGGCTTCTAGGACATCTGGAAGGGTCACGCCCACTTGCCATGCCCGTGACTTATAGGTCACGCCTGTGATTAGGGCGTGTACTAGTGATTTTTCCTATTTTCTCTGAATCTTCTCCTAATCAGACCTATAAGCTTGAAATTATTATTTGCAGCCTAGATTAACTTGAAATAAGAAAAGAAATAAATTATAATGTTAATTAATAAAATATAAATATAAAATAATTAATTTTTAAAGAAAAACTATATAAAAATAATGATAAACTTAGAGTTATCACTACTAGAATCAATTGACCAAGAAACTCATAATGATTAAACATTACACTCAACCATTACTGATGTTAATATAACAGATATACATTTAATCATTTCTTCTACCACTATCACTCAAGTAGTCGGATTAGTCGCTTCCACCTTATATTCTATGCTCAATGAACATGCTTCTCAGATAAAAATCACGGTGGATGATATACATTCTTAGTTAGACATGATTACTGCTTCAATCCAATTTCTAAAAGCATAGATTTCATCTTCTAACATTACATGATCATTCTTTACCTTTCGTGATTATGAGGTCATGAAAGGGGATATTCAAGATGAGGAAGAAGAATTAGATGAAGTTACATTGTCTTTGCAAGGACTAGATCCACTTAAGATCACTGGAAATAAAAATGTGTTAGAACTGTTTGAACTAGAGTCTGCATTAAGCCACTGGGAGGTCAAATAATCATGCTGTTAATATAAAACAGAAAGTTGCACAGAGTCAGGAGGAGGTATCTGTTTAGTCGGGGAAGATTAGTGATAATGAGTAGTAATTACATTCTTTAATACTTTAATATTTTAATATTTTATAAATGAGTAGTAAAAGTTAAATACACTTCAAAGGGAAAGTAATTACATTCTTCAAAAAAGTAAGAAATCTCCTATAGTTAATATTCAGCCAACTGAAGAGGTCTTTAGAACCTGTATAGGAAGCTGCAGTACTACTTCATTCTTTATGCCACAAGTAATCCCTATTCCACTAGATGATTTAGATGTAGTTTATTTAAGAAGTGCAATATGTAATTTTCCTTCTATTCCACCACTACAACATCCTGCTGACAGAAGATCAAAGAAACAAAGCTTGATGTTATAGCAAAGTTTATCAAAGGTAAAAGTTTAGTAAATCTTACAAGTGAAATGGAAGAAATTAAGAGAAATGTTTGGGAGCTAGTGTAAAGAAAGATAAATCTTAATGAGATATATCATTATGCTCAGATGGCTTGGAATGGTTAATTTTTGTTAAGGAATATCTTAAAGATAAACCTGATTATTAGAGACACAAAAGTCTAAGACAATATTTAGAATTGATAAATGACAAGATGCTTGATGAACTATATAATTTTCTACTTGAGTTGCTTATTTCTAAATCTAATAACAAAGCTTGGTGACAGTTAGTCAAGTGTTATATATTAAAATATATTCTAAAGGTATACTTTTGATAACTATGTTGGCACTTTATAAAATTCATTCTAGAGCCTCATATATTTAGTTGCCTCTCATGTTTATGTCCTTTTCAATTTAATCTGTGTCACTTAAATTTTGTATGTAAGTCAATTTTTTGTAATCCTATAGATTTGTCTTTGAAAAATCACATTAGAAATTTTGAAAATTTTGTTAAGCTAAATAGGGGTAGTTGTTGGGAGAAACCCTTATAATTAACCTTAACAAATTACTTTAAGTGATTTTATATCCTAGGTTTATTTCCCATGTTGTATAGAGCGGGTAATATTGTCTAGAAGTTCTAGGATATCATTGGTGTAAAGAACATAAGAAAGGCACACTGAATTTAAGAGGAAAGTCAGGAAATGCCAAAATGCATTGACTAGAAGTCGACAAAACTTAAACATTATATCAACGCTATGTCGAGTATAAATCAGAGTAACAGAGAATGACAAATCAACATTAATTAAAGGATTAAATTGATGCATATTTCGATATAGTATCAACACAACGTCGATTATAGAACTAATTTGATAGATTGTCTGAATAAAGCTAGAACTCGATGCTAATTCTATATAAACTTGAAGTTACGTCGAATAGTTTTATGAATGAGAGTTATTTTGAGGATTAATTCAGAATTATTTCAAGAAAGGTTTGAATTGAATAACTACTTCTTAGAGACATTAGATTCTCTATTAGACATTTATATGCATATACATATATATATATATATATATTTATATATAGACAGAGGAAGAGAGAAAGAGAAAGAGAGAGAGTGAGAGAGAGATATATATATGATGAAGAAGTATTAATTGAATCAAAACAACCATTATTCTAATGATTGCTACACTCATATTAGATCGAGATTTTGGAAGATTGATTTCAATAGAAAAGGATAGGAAGATATTTATCTGTAATTGAAGCTCTTCCTTGAATTAGTTGACCTTCATCTTTATATTTGAATCTGAAAAGAGAATCAGTTCTTCTACTCAAGGGCTTATCAATTAGTATAACAGATTCAATGTAGATTAAAGGATAATCAGGATTAAGGGCTTATAATTATTGAGATCTTCTTATTCAAGGATTCATCAGAGTTCAGATATCAAATCACTAAGTGTTGAATAGTCCTCAGGATTCTTCTGAGAGGACTCATTAAGAAGATCGTTAAATCTTCAGATCTTCTTTTATTTTCTATTTCATAAACATTTTTCAGGTTATGAAAGGAGTTTTGAGAATCCCTCTTCAAAGGATTCAGTTCAAGTTTTTGAGAGTTTCTTGTTGAAAATACTCTGACTATATTGGTTCAAGATCTTCTTATCAAAAGATCCAGTGATTGGTTCTAAGAGTCTAATTATTAAAAGACTCAGTCCAGTGTATTCTATCTAAGGGGGTAGAAGAGTTGATGTACCCATATATTGGCAAACCATTCTAGTTTTTATATCTTCTGTATTTGTGCATTATTCTGCAATTTCTTATTTCTTCTATTACGATTTTATTTATCGATTTTTAATTCTTGTTGATAGTTTGTGCAAATGCAAATTTAGTGAATTATATAATTTTGTTTTATATAAATTTTAATCTTTTCTCACCCCCTAGAGAAATCTATGAGGAATTAGTCAACTGTTCACCCATTTCATAAAGGCACTAGCCAAAACTACTTCACAGGTTGTCAAGAATTTTACATGGGGGAGGTGATATGCATGCACAGACTCCCTCTAGCAAAAGTCACAGACAATGGGCCACTATTTGCAAGAGATAAGTTCATTAGCTTATATTGAAAATTGGTCAGTAACCTCCGCCTCGCATTAGTTCATCACTAGAGGAGCAATAAGTAGGTCGAGGAAGCGAACAAAGTGATCGCGAATTTGCTAAAAAAAGAAGGTGGAGAACCTGAAGGGTAACTAGGTGGACATGTTTCCCCTAGTCCTTTCGGCTCTAAGGACCACACCCAACATGGCAACGGGAGAGACCCCTTTCAAACTCTCTCATGGATCAAAAGTGGTGTTTCCTATGGAATTCGAGGTGAGGTCCCTATGGGTTTTAACTGTAAGGGAGGTGATGTAGAATTGAGAGTGGAGAATGAAAAAGAGTAGCGAATCTCGCTTGACCTCATGGACGAGGTATGTGACCAGGTGGCCCTTCATTAAGAAGAAGTGAAACGTAGAATGACAAAACATTTTGATAAGCATATCAGGGTCAAATAATTTGTGAAAGGGGACCTGGTTCTCAAGTGGGTTGGTGATGCTGGTAGGGCATGAATAATTTTAAAACTTCACTCTAACTAGGAAGGACCCTTTGTAATTTTATAAGCATTAAAGTTAGGATATAAACTCCAGAATGCTGAGGGGTTTACCCTTAGAAATATTTGGAGTGGTGAAGACTTGAAGTGCTTTTATTCTTAACAAATTAATGAGAACATCCCTTTGCGGTCAATTTTTTTCATTATTATGATTTTATCTTAACGTTTTCTTTTATTTGTACTGGTGTAAATCCCCAAGAAGGTTCCATCGATCGGGCTCTCACTTGTCGGCAAGGAAAGCTGACCTCTCAAGTGGCAAGTTTGAATAAGAGTTATATTGGTGGAAAGCCCTGAGAAGGCTCTGTCGACCGGGATTTCACTAGCCAGCGGGGCTTGTTGACCTCTCAGATGGTCGGTTTGAATAAGAGTTGTATAAGTGAAAAGCCTCGAGAATATTCTGCCGATCGGGCTCTAACTAGCCGGCGGGGCAGGTTGACCTCTCAAATGGCCAGTTTGAAAATTAGTTTTATTGGTGGAAAGCCCCGAGAAGGTTTCACCAACCGGGATCTCACTAGCTAGCAGGGAAGGTAGACCTCTCTGGTAGCCTGAATAAAAGTTATATTAGAGGATGCCCGAAGAAGGTTCTGCCGACTTGGCTCTCACTAGCCGGCAGGGCAGGTTGAACTCTTAGGTGGGCAGTTATAATAAGAGGTGTATTGGGAGAAAGACCCGCTAATGTTCTGTCGACCGGGCTATCATTAGCCGGCGGGGTAGGTTGACCTCTCAGGTCGTACGGTTGACTCAAACTATACATATTCTGTAATGCCCATTAATGGTGATCTTCCCTAACTCGGATGTTTTGTTCGTGCACTGTCTATTTTGCTCGTGCGTGAGTAAAATCTCACGAGCTTCTCTTTTTTTCTAAAACTTTTATGGTTTAATTGGCCATGCGTTTCCTTTAGGTACAAATGGATTCAATCTTTTGAGAAGGAAATCACATGATTTCTTCATTTTGAACAAGATTATTGTGATCTGTCACTACCCGTGCAATATATTCTCGCATGGTTAGTTTTGGCAGTGTATGAAAAATCACACAACCCATTTGTTTTACTAGTTAGGAGTTTTAGCCCGGTAAATTTCACACATTTTCATACTATGCATTCAAACATGTGTGCCTAAATTTTTCTATAGTTTTTATATAAGTGCAAGAACTTCGCTCTTGTTTGGATCTTTGGCTATTTTTGCACCCAGCGCACAATTCTACCCAATTTCAACATTACATTGCCTCCCACCATTAGGATGAGCTTCGGTCACCATTCCACCACTTATCTTCTACCAGGGCATCTCCCTTGGCCACCCCCATCATCTCAAGCATTCAACTTCTATTTTAAGGTATTTCTCACTGCATCCAAGGAGTGCTCTTGCAAAGACCATGCCTGAAGGAGAGTAGCAAAGAAGATGGGTCCATTTGGAGTAAGTGTCAACCCTCCTTTACCCCGAATGGAACCTATAGACCGAGCGCAGACAAGGATTGACAACCATCCGATTCCAACAGAGAATTTGCGGTGAGACTTCATTCTTTGGTTGTATCTCTCTCTCTCTCTCTCTTTGTTGTGGTGATTTTACTTTGATTTCTTTATTGTTGGATAATGTTTTCATGAACCCTAATTTGATATTTATGATTAATTCCATGTCTTTGGAAGTTATTGTGGTTTATGTGATTTGAGGTGCGCTTCCATTCCATGCTCCATCTCACCATTGCGTCGAGTTGCTGTACTTGCAATTGCTAGTGGCATGCAATGTGATGAGGTGTCTATTACCCTCACTCTGCCAGTTTGTGATCCGTCAATCTTCTAGCCTAGTCACATATCCTCCAATAAAAGTAATGCATAGCGGCCTGCAGTAGTCCCATTGGCCAAGCAATGCGGGGCTTGGGACCCATAGTTGTTAGATTAGTTTTTGTTTTACTTTTGAACACCAAACCAAAGCCCTGATTTACTTATTAAATCTCTATAAATACTTTCTGAACAATAGAATCTCTCATCCTAACCTGTGTTCCTTGAGAGATTAATACTCGGAGAATTCTCAATGTTTTATATTACTTGTGCGATAGTTCACTTACCATTCAATGCATTAAGTTTTTGGCATCATTATCAGGGAATGCATGCAACATGTTATTCATTGATTCAAAAAATTGTTATATGGGTAAATGATTTTTATTTTCTTCTTGAGTATCTATGTAGGGGAGTTACCATGGTGATAATGTTAACTTTGATCCTGAGATTGAGCAAATACTATATGCGCATCGCGGAGCTTCTATTGTTATGGACGGAAATAGGATTAATGTGAATGATCACATGGGATAGGTTGATCCCTATGGTAGACAAGCTACAGATGAACATAATGTGTTCCATCCATAGTCCCGAATAATGAGGGATTACACCACTCCTAGAGTTGGAAGTGTATATCAAGGTATTGGCCAAACAATAACAAAGTATAATGTCCCATTTTGACCTAGACCCCCGGTGCGTGTTCTGTGTCACCTTGAGTGGCAGGTAGACTCGATGAATTCATCAAAAGGACCCATCAAACTTATATAAAATACTCAACAAACTCGTCGATAGAACTCGACGAACTCATTGAAAGGACTCGATGAATCGTCGAAATGACTTGAATTGATCGAAAGGACTCGACGAACCATTCTTATTGTTTCGATGGATCTGTAGAATGATCTCGATGAATCATCGAGACTACTCAACGAATGGACTTGGAAGATTTCATTTGTCTTGTATTGATTACTGACCCGTCGAAATCATTAAAAAGATTCGTCGAACTCATCGAAAGGACTAGGAAACTCATCAAAAATACTCATCGAACTCGTCAAAAGAACTCAACAAACTCATCAAAAGGACTCGATGAACTCATTAAAAGGACTTAATGATTCGTAGAAAGGACTTGTATTGATCGAAAAGACTCGGCAAAACCTTCTTCTTGTCTCGATGAATCCGTCGAATGATCTCGACAAATCATCGAGAGCACTCGACGAATAGACTTGGCAAAATTTCATACTTGTTTTCTTGGTTATTCATGGCCTAGAGAAGAGGTATGGGCAATACAGATACATCAGGACTTGTACACAACATAGGATATGTCTTTTAAAAGTCCTATTTTTATATTATAACCAAGTATGGTCCAATAGGAGAGCGACACATGGCGTGGTAGTCATTCCAAGGCATGGGAGACATTAATTCTTGGTCAATTCAGCCGAATTTTCTCTCCCCCCTCAACTTTATACACACTGGAAGGATTTCTACTTCTTTTACATCATGCTAACTGCTCCTCCCTGAAAGAACAAAAGAATAGTAAAGGTCACTGGAAGCTGAACATGCCATGCCGCCAAGAAGGAGAACTCGATCCATGACCAAAACTTTGGTGAGCTTCCTACCCTCTCCCTTGGTGCCAGATCTTTAGATCTGAAATTATGAGAGACATCGTCTCAAGAGAGTTTGACATTGGGAGTTTAATGGAGTTTCCTAGTAGAAGGCTACGGTAGAATTTTCGTTCTAGGGCGTTAATCACCACGAAATTATCTTCAATCTCTTCCTCTCTTCAATACGAAGGTGATGGATTTGATTTCGTAAACAACGGTGGTCTATTGAGGGAGAAAAGGAGGTGAAAATCTAAAGCCCTCTTATATGTTGACTGGAGGAAGAAGATGAACAGTACAGTCTTTTGTCTTTAAGATTCATGCAGAAAATTGCTTCAAATACTTAGACATAAAACTGTCAAGTGTGCTATGACGGCCTTCAAGCCTATTTTTAGGCATAATCTGCCAGATAGATCTCGGGATTTCCATGAATGTTATAGCCCTTAGAAGACCTTTACAATGAGTGGTTGCACATTTTTTGGGGAGCTCTATATCTCCCTAAAAGAGATTTCATAGTTGTTATTCCGAAAATAATTAAGCTCTAATTACTGGACAGAATCTGTCCAGATCTACGTTGCTGGGTTCAAACTCGATTTCAGGCATGATAGACTTAGTTCTTGACCTAGGTCTTTATAGTAAAATTGTAGTCATGGGAAATACCTTTCCGGAATGGGGTTAAACATAACTTTTGGTGGTTTGTAGCTCTATTAAATCAAGTTTTGTAATCTATGTTGTAAATGTGCAGATTTCGATAACTCTTGAAATACTCTAAAATTATTTATCAAAAGCTTTGGAAATACCGATAGATAAATGCTTGATGACAATATGGACTTCCATATTTCTTTTTATAATTTTGATATATATATATACTTGATGAGAACTGCCAATAATTTCTTATATATTTTGAGCCACACATGGTTGTCATGATGATTCGAATGAGCCGAAATGTTGTGTAAACACTCAAGATGTTAACCATGACACATGGAAGAACAATTATAGGGAATTGGGTTGTCTTAACCACTTAATCAATAACTTGGTTGAGGCCATGTTGGTGATGGTAGGATATGTTATATCTAGGGTGCAATGTGTAAGGATGCGGTAAAAAGTCCTGGGGAGCTTTTTGGCTCGATGGTACTACAGGACTGCATGAGTATATATTAATACATAGTCATTGATTAATCTTGAGTTGAGGATAACTTGTGGTAGGTATTCGAGCTTACCAATCATCATATCGACAGAAGTTAGCAGATAGACTTTCGCCGGTTGGGATGTGTTCTTTGGTGCTTTCTTCCCAAAGGCCCCTTCTATGCCTGTGAGCCGGTTAGGCTGGGCTCTTTGGTGTTTACTTCCCGAAGACCCCTTCCGTGCTATTTTAGGCTAGTTGGGATGAGCTCTTGGTGCTCATCTACCCAAGAATAGGCAAGGGGATAATGTCTGATACTATGATACCTTCACTCTCCTTAGTGACAGGTGTGAGCTTTTGAGTGTCCTGTTATAGCCCTTCGGGTAAATACTTATACTATGATATTACGGGAGTGGGTGTAGCTTCCTATTGTGTTGTGTTATTTTTGGACCTTTACTTTTGTGGATCGTGACTTCTCTATTCTTCTCTTCTTTTGGGTTGGCTTTGTGAAATTAGTAATTAGTTGGTAGAATAGGAGACTTATGGTACAGATTAGCCCATGTCTTGATACTACATAGCGGCGGCTATTCTGGGAATAAGACTCCCCTCAACCATATCTTGGGTTCCAGGAGGGGGGTTACAATTAGTATTAGATTGAACCGATCCTACGATAGAGAACTCATTGGATAGTGGTGTTAGTCCTGCTCGATTATTCGGTTTGCAGACAAATTGAATTAGTAGAAGAAGTAGTATGCCCATTTGTGATTCACACTAAGTATGTTCACTCATTGTCCTATGTTATCAAACCTAACCCTAAATTCATCCTTTGTGCATAGATTCCGGTATATGTAGTGCCAACGACAGGCATTCCCATTCCTCTGATCCCTAGTCCCTTCCAACAATCAGAGATGGAGAAAACCCTATCTGTGATTTTATATGCCTTCAGGTATTAGCAAGTCCCGGTGCAGCAATAGGCCCCAAGATCAAGTGGGCTGAGCACCATCTTAGGTCTTTCTAAACCCGTGTATCATGGGACAGAGTCTGCTGTTCTCAAGGAGGAGTGGTTGGATACTGTTAGGGAGTTTATGGTCAGAATATGATGCCCAGCGAGCATGACTATCACCTTAGCAGTATATGTCCTAGAATTGTACGCAAAGAAGTGGTGGAAGTCTCTAATGCACTCCACTTTTGAAGTATGAATTTACATTGACATCAGTTGGAATGAGTTCTCCAATGCTTTCCTCGAGCATTTTTTCCCCTCTACTTCTCACGATGAACTCGAGGAAAGGTTCTTGATGCTAAAATAGGGATATAAATAAGTTGTGGAGTACCAACAGGTGTTTAAGAACCTTGCAAGGTTTGCTTACTTTTATGACTTGGATGAATGCAGTTATGAGAAGCGATTCTACAAAGATTTGTGAGACCCCCTGAGACAGGCTCTTTTTTTATAGCTGACCCGAGCCTTACTCAGATTATAGACATGGAGAAAAGATTGGAGGCAGACCATCTTGGTCTCCAGGCTAGTGGGAAGAGACCAGTAAAAGGTGTAATAAAGGTAGGGCCTAGAAGGATGAGACAGCTTTCTAGAGGCAGAGGAGGAAACTAAGGAGGAGGAGGCAGATGTTTCCTTCAGAATTTTAAAATAGAGCGTCTGACCCTATAGTTAGCACTACCCCCAACCCAATAGACTCAGGTAGATTGACATCCAAGGGAGAACTTCCAGGAGGGTTACTTCCATTGTTAATAGGCGGTCCATATTCGGTGTTTCTGACCACAACTCTTTTAGAGTGTTTTGAATCGTCCTGTATTCCCTCCTGTAGCTCAAAGAGGACAAGGACTTGGTCTAGGAAGAGGACCATAAGGTAGAAACCCTGGAGTTGAACGAGAGCAGGTGTTCGCTTTGGATATGACTCAAGAGCGAGACTCACAAGACATTATTGCAGTTATCTCGTAGTCAAGCTTATTATGATATGCTTATAACCATTCATCCTTATCATGCCTTAGATTGTGCTAAAAATCTAGTCTTGAAATTATTATAACTCAACATTTAGGCATCATGACTGTTAGTGGAAGGCCTGACCACACTTGTTTTGATACTGGTGCCACCCATTGGTACGTCTCAGCGGACTTCGTGAAGGATCTAAATGGTGTGAAATATTTTATCAGAGTCATTCAGAGAGTATGCCTTCCAGACGGCTCCGAGATGACCTCGTCATCCAAGTGCAATTTTGATGTGTACATTGGAGGGAAGCTTTTCGATACCCCTGTGACAGTTTTGGGGATTCTAGAGCTTGATCTTATTTTTGGCATGACATGGCTGGATTGGCATCATGATAGGATTGACTGTGAGGCAAAGTAGATCACCTTGAGACATGGAGATTCAGAGATCATTTTTCAAGGTATTAGATTCACACCCCGAATGTTATTATCTTTTATTTAGGCCATTAAGGACAATAAACAAGGGGATGAGGTGTTCATGATATGTTTTGAGCTAAAAGAGATGGAGACTAGCATGAAGGATGTACTAGTGGTGCGAGATTTTCCTAAGGTTTTTACTGAAAAGCTACCTGGTATACCCCCACCTAGGGAAGTAGACTTCCATAGTAGGCTAGTGTCGGGTGCCAAGCCCATCTCTTAGACCCCCTATAAGATGTCCCTGAAAGAACTAGCATAGTTTTGGGTTAAGTTACAAGAGTTAGTGGAATCATGGTTTCTTCATCCCAAATCATCACCCTGGGGAGCCCCTGTTTTGTTTGTTAAGAAGAAGGATGGATCATTGTGATTTTTTATAGACTACCGGGAGCTCTACCGACTGACAGTGCGGAACACCTATCCCTTGCCCTGGATTGACAAGCAATTCAATCAGCTAGTGGGAGCATGATGGTTTCCTAATCTAGATTTGTGGTCGGGGTACTATCAGTTAAGGATACAGGAAGAAGATATCCAAAAAACAATGTTTAGCTCGAGATACGTCTTATGCTAACTCATTGTGATGTCGTTTGGACTCATAAACGCCCCCTCTGCATGCATGAGTCTGATGAATAGGGTGTTTGAGCCATATTTGGATGCTTTTGTCAACATATTTATTGATGATATTTTGGTCTACTCAAGGACAGAGGAGGAACATACAGATCACTTTGCCTTTTCTTTAAAGAAATTAAAGGAGGACTATTTGTTTGCGAAGTTCAATAGGTGCAAGTTTTATCTCCGATAAGTTACTTTCTTAGGCCATATTATTACTGGAGCTTGACTCGCAGTAGATCCGGCCATGGTGCATGCTGTGAAGGAGTGGTTGCCTTTGAGGTTAGCGACCGATGTGTGAAGTTTTATCGGACTTGTTGGGTATTATCGTAAATTTGTGGAAGGATTTTCAAAGATCTCCCTTACCCTCACTACTATGATGAGGAAGGGTGCACCTTTTGTGTGGCCACATAATTATGAAACTGCATTCCAATAGTTGAAAGATCGCATCACATCCACGCTAATCCTCGCTATCCCATCAGGGAAGGAAGAATTCTATATATATATGGATACATCCTATCAAGGCATGGGGGAGGTATTGAAGCAACATGAGCATGTGATTGCGTACGCTTTTAGACAACTTAAGAAGAATGAAGCAAATTACCTAGTGCATGACTTAGAGATAAGAGCAGTGGTCTTCGCTCTGAAGATTTGGAGGCACAATTTATATGGCATCCACAATAAGATCTTTTTAGATCATAAGAACTTGAAGTACATCCACACCCAAAAAGATCTGAACTTGAGGCAGCAGCAGTGGCTGGAGTTTCTATGTCATTATGAGTTTACATTTAACTATCCCCATGGGAAGGCGAACTCAGTGGAGGATACTCTAAGCAGGAAGGCACCAACATCGAGCCCCAATTCTCGATTAATGGCTATGAAGTTTGCTTGAGTGCATGAAGAGATGGAGAACATGGTAGTGTTTAATGCTTGTCCTAAGGCCTATATGGAGAACCTGGACACCATTCGTATATATTGTGACATTCGAGACCGAATCTGAGTAGAGCAAGGGAAGGATGTTGCCTTTACCCATATGTTCCAAGCAATTATGGAAGGATTAGCTGAGGGATACATGCTAAATAAAGACCAAATTCATTTCCATGATAGACTTTACATTCCCATCGGTGGTGGGATTCAGGAAGACATCTTGAGAGAGGCCCATTACACTAAATATTCAATGCATCCCAGAATTGCCAAGATGTACACTAACTTACAGAGGACCATGTTTTGGCCATGAATTAAGAGAGATTATGTACTATGTTATACACTGTGAGGCTTGTCAGAAGATAAAGATCAAGTGCAAAAGCCCTGGTTTATTATTGCAGTCGTTGCCCATCCCAAAGTAGAAGTTTGAGGATATTTCTATGAATTTTGTTCACGACCTTCCCCAATCTCACTTCGGGAATGATTCAGTTTGGGTGATTGTGGATCGCTTGACAAAGGTTATCAGGTTTATTCTGATGATGAAGGAGGTGCATGTTGATGTGTTTGTGCATCTCTTTATGGAGCAGTTCCTTGGGTACCATGGGGTGCCAAAGACAATAGTCTTAAACCGTGATGGTCGCTTCACCTCTAAGGAATGGAGGGCAGTTAAGGAATATTTGGGCTCTTGCCTTACCTTCAGCATGGCTTTTCACCCTAAAACTGATGAAAAATCTAAGAGAACTATCAGAACTATGGAGGACTTGCTGCGATTATGTGTATTGGATAGGGGTGAGTCGTGGGAGAGACTTCTACCATTGGTAGTGTTTTTGTATAATAATAGTCACCAAGATAGCATCAGAATGATGCCCTATGAGGCACATTATGGTAGGAGGTGTAGAACCCCTTTGATGTGGGTCCAAGATGAGGGTCCTATGGCATTAGGGGTGGAGTACATCAATGATACTAATACTATGATTAGGTTGATCTAGGACCGCATTCTAGAGGCTCAAAGGCGACAAATGAGGTACTGTGATGCAAAATACAAGATGGTGGAATTCCAAGTGGGTGGCAAGGTATTCTTAAAGATTAGGCTTGTGAATGGGGATCACATATACGTGGAAAGAAGAAGCTCAACCGACAATATATGGGGCCTTATACTATTTTGGAAAAGATCTATCCCTTGGCTTATAAGCTGGAGCTACCACAGGAACTTGAAAAGTTACACGATGTATTTCATGTATCCTCCCTTTGCAAGGAACTACTTTGGCATGAGCAGTTAGTCACTAGTACATCTTGCCCTGTGGCTTCTGAAATATCTGTTTTGCTAGAGCCTGTACAGATAGTAGATACTGAAGTATGAAGGCTGAGGTGAAAAAGTGTTCCTTTGGTAAGGTCTTGTGGTCTACCATATTAAAGAGGTATACAATTGGGAGCCTATAGACCATATGCAGTAACGCTACCCAGAATTGTTTCCCCAAGGAAAATTCAAATTTTACCTTGTATGCCTCATACTTTATTAACTGTAGACTTAACCTCAGTTTTGGGGATGAAATCTTTTAATTTGTTTATAGTATTTGTAACATCCCATTTTGACATAGACTACTTATACGTGTTATGTGTCTCCTTGAGTGGTTGGTAGGCCTAGACGAAATGAGAGAAATCCAAAGCATACTCGACAAACTCTTCGGAAGGACTCGTTGAACTCGTCAAAAAGACTCGACGAACTCATCGAAAGGACTCGACGAACTCATTGAAAGGACTCGATGAATCGTCAAAAGGATTTGAAATTTTTGAAAGGACTCGACAAACCCATTTTATTGTCTCGATGAATCCATCGAATGATCTCGACGAATCGTCCAAAGTACTCGACGAATGGACTTGGAAAATATTATACTTGTTGTCTTGATTATTAACGGCAAAGAGAAGAGGTATGGATGATACAAATACGTCGGGACTTTTACAGAATGGCGGATAAGTCTTTCAATAGTCTTATTTTTATATTATAACAAGTATGATCCAATAAGAGTGCGACACATGGCGTGGTAGTCATTCCAAGGCATTAGAACTATTAATTCTTGGTCAATTCAGCTAAATTGTCTCTCTCCCCTAAACTTTATACTTACGGGAATGATTTCTTCTTCTTATTCATCGTGTTGGTTGCTCCTCCCTGAAAGAACGAAAGAAAGGGAAAGGACATTGAAAGTCGATCACGCCAAGTCGCCAAGAAGGAGAACTCGATCCATGGCCGAAAATTTGGTGAGCTTCCTACCCTCTCCCTTAGTGCTAGATCTTTAAATCCAAAATTAGGAGAGACGTCGGCTCAAGAGAGTTTGATATTGGGAGATTATTGAAGTTTTCCCGAAGAAGGTCACTCTAGAACTTTTGTTCTAGGGCGTCGATCGCCACAAAGTTATCTTCAATCACTTCCTCTCTTCAATACGAAGGCTACAGACTTGATTTCGTGAAGAACAGTGCTCTATTGAAGGAGAAAAGGAGATGAGAAGCAAAATTCCTCTTGTATATTTGTTGGAGGAAGAAGATGAATAGTATATTCATATGTCTTTAAGATTCGTGCAGAAAATTACTTCAAATAGTTGGACATAAATCCGTCATATGTGCTGTGACGGACTTTAAGCCTATTTTTACGCATGATGCAGTCAGACTCAGATCCCAGGCTCAACATTAAAGTTGTATCCCTTAGAAAGACCTTTCCAATGAGTGGTTGCACATTTTCTGGGGAGCTCTGTATCTCCCTTAAAGAGAATTCGAAGTTGCTGCTCTAAAAAAAATTAAGCTGTAATTACTGGACAGTATATATCAAGAGATGCGTTGCTAGGTTCAAACCCAATTTCAGGCACGATAGACTTAGTTCTGGACCTAGGTCTTTATAGGAAAGTTATAGGCATTGGAAATTACTTTTTATAATGAGATCAAACTTAACTTTTGGTGGTCTGTAGCTTTGGTAAATCTAGTTTCCAAAAGCTTTGTTGTAAATTGTAGATTAGGATAACTCATGAAATTTTCTAAAATTATTTACTGAAAGCTTTGGAAATGCTGATAGATAAATACTTGATGACAATATGTTCTTCCCTATTTAGTTTCATAATTTTGATATATATATATATATGTATACTTAATGAGAACTGCCAATAATATGTTATAAATTGTTTGGCCGCAAATGGTTATCATGATGAATTGAATGAGTTGAAATCTTATGTAAACGCTCTAGATGTTAACTATGACACATGGAAGAAATATTCAAGAGAATTGGATTGTCTTAACCACTTAATCAATCACTTATTTGAGGACCTTTGGGTGATGGTAGGATATGTTATATCCAAGGTTATATTGTGTAAGGATGCGATAGAAAGTCCCGATGAGCTTCTTGGTTCGTTGATAATGCAGGACTGTATGAGTGTATGTTAACACACGTTCGATGATTAATCTTGAGTTGAGGATTACTTGTGGAAGGTCTTCGGGCTTACCGATCATCACACCAATTGAAGCTGACAAATAGACTTTGGTCAATTGGGCTGGGTTATTTGGTCTTTCTTCCTAAAGACCCCTTCCGTTCTTGTAAGTCGGTTGGACTGGGCTCTTTGGTGTTTACTTCCCGAAGACCCCTTCTGTGTTGATTTAGCTAGTTGGGCTAGGATCTTGGTGCTCATCTACCCAAGACCCCTTTTGTTTCGTAGTATGCAGGAGCTCCGTTATTGGTGGTGTTAGCATTGAGGTATACGAAAGCCTAGGCCTGGTAGTATGAATGCCCGCCTAGTGGTGGAGATGCCCGCTCCACTTTCACCATTTTGCTACGACGGGTGATTTTTGAGAGGGTCGATACATCTCGAAAAGTGGTAACTAGGGTCTATGTCGACATAGCAAACAAAGTGTGTTTGTAAGTGTGGGTGCGTCATCATACAGTCATAACATTATATTTATTGCATTGCACCGCCAAAAGATCCTCATTATATAAATTAGTATGGGATCTTTTATATGATGAGTTACTTTACGGTACCATAACCTTTACTTATAAGCTTGTATTGGCACCCTTATAAGTTGTTCATTTCAGTTCTTACAAATATATTATTGTTTAAATACTTGTATAGCTATACTTTATACTCTTTATGATACTCCTCGTTAGTGCTTGTCTTCTTACTGAACAGATAATATAGGATAACTGTCTTATTATTAATACATCTGGTCACTTGCTTATTATACTACTTTGTATATTATGTCCCCTCTTTTTTCATTCCACCCAGTGCTTAAGAGTAGTCGAGGTGAGAGGATGTCATGTCACTTAGTCTTTATGACAAACAATTGCTACACCAACTTTTTTTGGAGGACACCCCACCGACGGTGCAACAGCAGCACCCCATGTAGGAGGGCAGCCAGGCTAGGTGGATAGTGCTTGACACTACGATACCTTCACTCCTCTTAGTGATAGATGTGAGTTTTTGAGCGTCTTATTATAGCCCTTTAGGAAAAATACTTGTACTCTGACATTACTGGAGCAGGTGTAGCTTCATGTTGTGTTATTATTTTTGAAAATTTACTTTTGTGGATCATGACATCTGTGTTCTTCTCTTCTATTGGGTTGGCATTGTGATATTAGTAATTATCCGATAGAATAGTCAACTTGCAGTACAGATTAGCCCGTGTGATGATACTACCACAATGCAGCTTATCTGGGAATAAGACACCCCCTCAGCCGTGTATTGTGTTCCGAATTACACAAACAATCAGTTTGATATTAAGTTGGCGATTCCAAACATCATCCACAACAACACTATATTTTTTGGGTTACCAAGTGAACACCCCCATCTATATTTAGCTAAATTTTCTAAAATTTGTGGAACTCTCAAAAACAGTGGAATCTTTAAGGATATTGTGAAGTTAAGGTTGTTCCCATTCTCCCTGCGAGATAAAGAAAAGGAATATCTCCACACTACCCAACTCGGAGCCACCACTACTTAGGATGTCCAATCATCAAAGTTCCTTACCAAGTTTCATCAAGTTGACAAAATTGTGAGACAACAGTGAGAATTCACTATCTTCCACCAGAATGACCAGGAGACTCTATTTGAGTCCTGGGAGAGGTTCACATACCTTCTAAGAAAGTGCCCCATCACAACTATCAACCCTAGAACCTCGTATAAATCTTTTATTTTGCCATTGAGCCGAATATTTGAGCTATGATCGATTCCACTGGTGGAGGAACGTTGATGAACCATACCTAAAGATGCCTTCTCTGTTTGATAAAATGGCTTTTTTGAAGCGACCCACCTCTACCTCTGTACCAGTGATGGCAATATCTTACCATGGTTTTGGTTACTCTGGGCACCATACTTATGAATGCCCCGTTAGTGAGCTTACTAATGATTTTTCCAATATTAACTTTAATGAATGCGTTATTCATATCAATAATCTAAATAATTATGTTCCATTTTCTAATTCTTATAACCCAGCCATGAGAAATAACTCTAATTTTCATTGAAACAGAATGCTCCAGGACATCATTAGCAACCAGGCCAACATCAAAATAATGTACAAGCTTGGGAGAGCTAGCTACTGCTAAAACATGCAGGTTATAATCAGGCTGCTCTAGTGCAAAAGAAGAGTGCACTTGAGTAGATCATGAAGAGGTTTGTGGATATGGCCTAGTCAAATATGACTAACCAAACTGCCTCAATGAGGAATTTATAAGTTCAATTAGTCCATTTGGCCCAAATATTTTCTGAGTGTGCTTAAGGTGCACTTCCTAGTACTACAGAGATGAATCCATGAGCAAGGAAAGAGCTTGTGGGTGGTTGTGAGAGTGAGATGGTAGTGAAATGCAAGATAACCAATTTCGGTACCACTACTTTGTGTGACTCTGGTTCACCACATAATAATCTTGCATTGCAAGACGTTGAAAAATTTAATTTGAATATTAATGTTGATGAATGAACATCTCTTGTCCTCATTAATAGTTTAATGGTGGAGTCCAAGGGAGTGGTGAAGGAGGTTTAGGTTATCTTAGATGGAGCGGTGGTTGTTACCTGACTTCCAAGTAGTGGGACCTATAGAGAATGAGTCATACCCATTCTAGGGGTCCCATTTTGAAAGAGATTTGTGCCACATTGCATATCATTGATGGATGTGTGTTCATTCTACCCAGGGAGATACACCAATCTTTCCCATCCATTAGAGTTAAGGACCTCATTGTTCTGGAGGAAGTTCTTGAATCTGCTATTTGTGATTCTTATTTTGTTTTGAGTTATGTAGACTACAGTTTTGACATGAAGAATCTGGTTGAGACCATTTTGCAAGAAGATTTCAAGGAAGAGGAGGTAAATCCTGATGTTGATGATGAACTGGAGGATGTGGTTGTTGTTCTTGATGTTAAAGTGATGAAGCGTGCTAAAATTGTGGAGGAAGATTGCAGTGAGTCTGCGAAATTAAGTGTTGAGGCAGCTGGTGAAAGATTATTGTTATTTCTAGTCTAACTCACCTAGAGGATGGGGGTGAATAGGTGGTCTAGCAACTTTTTAGTTTATTTTCAGTTTTTAGCAGATATAAATATTAAAGCACAACCAAACAAGCATTGCATACTACACACACCAATTCATTGTGGTTCCTTAGGGTATGGGTACATCCACTGTCCCTCTACGCCTATTTAGTAGTATACTAAAAACAATAAACTTCTCCAACACAAACCTCCAAGAGATTACAACTCATATTCCTCATAATCTCTCGTGTCTACTCCCAGACCCTACCTCGAGCTCTACAGCCCTACATCTAAGAGTATTCCAACTCCTATATCTCAGAGACCCAGCTAGTCTCTTACTACAGATCCACACAGAGATCCTAACTCAGGAAATATCCCTACCTTAGGGTGAAAATCCCTACAACTCAGGCAACATCCCTACTACTCAGATTTATCACTAGATCCTACTATTTGAAGTATGTAAGATGAATACAACTAAAGACTCAATTTATTCGACCTTGAAGTTCATGAGTCTTCATGTGTCTTTATTATGAAAGCAAACTGCTTGAATCATCCCCTAATTTGAGTGAGTCTTTAGGTTGAGTAGATCTGGGGATCTTCTTCTTTAGCTTCCTCTCCAACAAGAAGACCAAACAAGTGTTATGAAGCGTGACTTCTCCTTGTTCTTTCAAAACTTCTTCACAGACAGCTTACTCTATAAAATTACATCGCTGCTTGTTTTTTTTGGACATGGTCAAAAGTTCATGTTCCATTGCGCTAGCTTTTCTTTATATACCTTTGACATTTCTAACAGTCCTTTGATTAGAAAATGTCATATCAAAGTATGGTTATGAATAAAAAAACTGACAGGTCTTTATGCACCACAGCCAAATTTAAAATCTCGCCACTCTGCGTGCTCAACATAAATATAACCCCTGTTAGCACGATGTTGTGGAGAAAATTCTTCTTTCTCAATAGTATCTCCTTTAGCGCTGAAATCTGCCTCTTTCTATGTCTTCTCAATGATATCATCTTGAAGCTTTCCACGGTTACTCCTATACCGTGAAGAACCGTATACTAATATGTAGTTTCTTTGAGATGATCCTATCTTGAAGCACTCCACATTCAATATGATATTATTGAGATTCCTCCATATATCCAAACGATACTGCTCTATTTGCACTAACATTTCTCTAAACATGTTTTAGAGATTACTCCTGTATAGATATAAAATAGATATTCTATCAAATACAATATGCACTTAACATTGCAAGTGATGCTTCTTCAAATCCTGGAATTATGAGGTCAATATTCCTAACAATCTCTCCTGATTTGAAGAAGGTAGAACACTTAATAAATGGTAAGATGCATTAACAATAACATCATATTATCACATATATACAAGATGAAAATTTTGAATAATCATAACAAGAATAATGCACAACCAATCACACATATATATAAATGTATATATATATAGCTATAGGGTTTAATTAAGAGACATAAGTTCATAAACATTCATTATAATGTTCAGCCACACCAATATTCTTTGACTTCAAAGTACATGATGCTTGCCAATTGTCTATCTAATCACATCAATTGAGTCTGGACTCTTCCTCATTAGAGCAGATGCTTGTGATCCTTCACCCTGTTCAGTTTTTTTCCTTTTAGCCCCCTTGGATTTGATTTCTTATCTCTTGATGTATAGGAAGGGATTGGGAAGATATTTAGATGGCATCCTCTTTTGGTTCTTCCTAACCAAGTTTTCTTAAAAAATCTTTCCCTCAAAAATAGTCTTTCCAAGTTCTTGATCCACTCATATGATGGATAGATGCGTTCAATATTCTTTAAGATTTGTCAATGATGTATCCAAGAATTGATGATGATTGATGAGAATCACCACTCTAATATTCAAAGTCTAGGTCTTATGCCTGTTTAGATCTCTTCATAGCCATGAACTCCTCATGCAGTATGAGTCCTTCTCTCTTACTTCTCTTGGATAGTTGAACATCCTGATCAATCCTCTCTTGAGCTCTAAAATAAAAGTCAGAAGGCCTGTTAGCATCTAGTATAGGTAAGTGGAGAGCAATCTTGATTCCTTGCAAAACCCATAGAGCTTGCACTGCATTGATTTTGTCCCCCTTTCTGGCTTCTTCAAAAATTAAGTTTTCCAAATACATGGAGCATATTCTTTAATATGTTCCACAGCTTGCCTGATGGTCTCATCTGTTTAGCTCACATACTGCTTCACACTATTAATATCCTGTATAGTTAACCTCAGGATTTGATCCATTGAAGTTAGGATCTTAACATTCTAGTGCACCGTGTTAGCTGCTTTATCAAAACACTTTGTGATTTCTATATTTATATGTGCAGTATCATCTTTTAGAAAATCTAGATGACTTATGATTTCAGTTTTTTCCTTTTTTGACTTCAGCCAAGATCTAATCTTTTATTCCTTTTACGTTCTCATCAATATATGATTTTAAAGATATTACTTTCTCATCCAATTGAGCTTTCATAGATGAGGGAATTAAGTTATTAGTATCGCTTGAGGATGGTTGATAGTGTGACACTTGAGGTAGAACTTCAGCAGTAGCTTATTTCAAGCATGTCCCTAGGTCCTCTAAATCTTCTAACTCAGTATGAGCTATTTTCTCAACCTTTGGGGACATAGAAAAGCTATTCTCAGACTAGGGACATTAAATGGAGGCTTCCCCTCACTATGATCATCATTCCCACTTAAGAAATCTTCCAAAGAATCAATCCTCTCTTCTCCATCAAACTCCCCCTTAGCTTGAGCACTGGGCTTCTCTTGAATAACTGACACCCCTCAATAACAACAAAAACTTTTAGAGGTGAACTTGTATCATCTATATCAAGATTCGCTTGAATACTTATATCTTGAAGATTTTCTTCATCCTCATTAAAAGGTGGCAAGTAGGGATTATGGATGGGATCATTATCGACTTGGTCATCAACACCCTTGCTTCCTGATTTAGATTCAGAATCCTCTTCCACAACCACATTCTTTCCTTTCTATTTGCTCTGCCCGTTCTTCTCAATTTGACCTTTGGACAACATCCTAGTGTATCTCTCCAATGTTTTGATGTCTATTTTTTTCATGTAGTGGATCTTGGTGCCTAGTTTCTTTATTAAATGCTCGAGATAAGCATTCATCAAGTATAAGCATAGAATTCTTCCCTAGTTTGGGACATGAAAGCAACCTAACAGTTATTAGAATACTACTAAGGCCCGGTTGGTTTGTTTCTGAAGAATGACTCTTGTAACGAACGTAAACATGAGCTTGGAGATTCTATCACGGGATCTAGTCTTATGGAGAATGGACTTCCCAATTATATTTACCAGCATTTTTCACTCTGGTTGAAATCCATCATTTCTAGAGATCCATATCTCTCTCAACAAAACTTACACTTGTCAAATGCATCAACTGTTTCTTAAGGGGAAATCTTGTGGTCATCTTCTATATCAACAGATCCTATTAGGGAAATTTTGATCTTGACATTGCCTATCTTACTCTTAATATTCTTCCCAAATGAAGATACCTTTGCATAAGAGTAGAACTCCAAAACTTCATCTTTCATAATCGGGTTGGGCTCAGATACAATGAACTCTCAATTAGTGGCATCCAGCAAATTGATAACTTCCTTTATTTCATTTGAAGAATCCTTGAATCTAAATCTCACAACTTCATATCCTTCATGTAAGGTTTTCACAGGTTTTGGAACCATTATATTGAAGACCTGATCGTTGAGAACATAGAGAGAGGCGAAGCGATGTTGACGGACTTCTAGGATTAGAGGTTTTATGTCCTTAACTAAACCCTTAGCTTATGTATATATATGTGTGTGTGTGTATTTTTAATATATCTATGGTTCAAAATAAAATGAAGTTTTGCGCACATTGGGTTATCATGAAAATTATCTAATGCTTAAAATGATTTAAGAATGAAGATAGAATCTTTTAAAATGATATCGTTGATACGAAGAAGTGTCGTTGATCATCTTCTCAATGATCTCAATGATATAGTTGAGATTGACTCATCTTAACTCCTCTGCCCTTCTAGGCCTACCTGTCAATCAAAACAACAGAATAACTCTTGAAAGCGAGCCAATTGACTCATACTTATAAGTAATTGTAACATAGTTAGTATAACCTAACATACTACCCGAGAATATTTTCTAGCAGTAACTATAATGATGAAAATAGAATGAATAACTCAGTAGATATAATGGAAAAAATTAGAATTATAAGATAATTCCAAATTAAGCATTCCTAATTCAATCTTAAAGGTATTAAACTTAGCCTCATTCAGTGGCTTGGTGAAGATATCTTCCACTTGTTTGTCTTTAGGAACAAACTCAAGGCATATATTCTCCTTCTCAAAATACTCTCTAATAAAATGATACCTAATCTTTATAAGCTTAGTCTTGCTATGTGATACAATATTTTTAGCTAAAGAGATTACACTGGATAAATCACAATACATGGGAATTTTACTTATCTGGAGGTTATCGTCCTTCAATTGATGTTGAATCCAAAGAAGCTGTGTACAATAACTCCCTGAAGAATTGTATTCCGACTCAGCTGTGGAAATTACCACACTAGTCTGCTTCTTGCTGACCAATAAGATCAACCTTCTTCCTCAGAACTGGCATGTTCTTGAGGTGATCTTTTTATCTTCCTTGCAACCTCCAAAGTTTGCATCTGAATAACCTATTAGTTCGAAATCATTATTCCTAGAGTACATCATGCCATGTTGTCAGCTGCCTTTAAGGTATCTCAAAATCCTTTTTTCATCTGAGTAATGAGATTCCTTGGGGTAGGTTTGGTACCTAGCACAAACAAATATAGCATATATGATATTAGGTCTACTAGTAGTCAAGTAATGTGGGGACCCAAAGGTACACATGTATATGGATTCATCAAAAGTTTTCCACATTTCATTCTTGTTCAGGGATATATTTGATTTCACTAGAGTTATCATGGTGGAAGTTGATTCCATCCCAAATTTCTTTATTAGCTCTCTAGTGTACTTAGTTTAAGAGACGAAGATTCTATCCTCTGCCTGTTTCACTTGGAGACCTAAAAAGTACTTGAGCTCTCCCATACTGCTCATCTTAAACGGCCCCTACATAAGGTTGGCAAACCTTTTGCAAAGATTGTCATTAGTACACCCAAATCTAATGTCATCCATATATATTTAGACTAAGAGACACTTGCCCTTTATTTTCCTTAGGAATAATGTATTATATATCTATCCCCTTAAGAGCTTATTCATAAAAAGAAAGGTGGACAAGGTTTCATACCAAGCCCTTTGGACTTGCTTTACCCATATAAAGATTTTCTAAGTAAATAAACATGATTAGTAAGGTTTGGAGACAGAAAACCTGAGGGTTACTCCACATATACCTCTTCCTTGAGATTACCATTCAGGAATTATAATTTGACATACATTTGATAGACATTGAATCCTTTGAATGTTGCATAGCCCAGGAGAATCCTTATAGCCTCTAGTCTTAGATCTGGGGCAAAATTTTTGATAATGTCTATGCTCTACTCTTATCTGTGTCCTTTGGCTACTAATCTAGCTTTTTTTCTTTAAAACTACACCATTATCATTCAACTTGTTCCTAAAAAATCCACTTTGTGTCAACTATATTATGTCCTTATGGCTTTGGCACCAAATTCCATACCTTTCACCTTTTGAATTATTGAAGCCTATCCTGCATGACATTGATCGAAAAGGGGTCCTTGTTTGCATCTTCAAACTTCTAAGGCTCCACATAAGATAGGAAGCTTAGAAATTGAGCTTCATTGTAAATCCTGCTCCTAGTGGTGACTCCTTAGCTGGCATCCCAAATAATGAGATTATTAAGGTGATCACTCTTGCGCCTGGTTGTTGAAGGCAACCTGTCAATAGCTAGTTGTGTTCCAGCAATAGCATCTTTAGCTACTTGATCTTCTTCAATTGACTGAATCTCTTAACAAAAATCATCATTCAGATGAGAGATTTTGCTTCATCTGGGCTTGTTTTAGATAGAAAACTCATGCAATCTTTATTTTGTTCCTGCAGTGTTAGGATAACTAGACCATCCCTTGTATATGGCTAGTCTAATCAAAAACAACATTCATAGATTATTTAACAACATGGATCTTCTTATTGAATACTCTATGAATGTATCTAGTGTCTACCTAAATTACCTAGAGGGGGGTGAATAGGTGATGTTTGTGTCTTTTTGCGGAATAAAAATTATCTAAAAATTCAAGCACACAAACACAGAGATTTTATAGTAGTTCCCCGAGTTGGTTACCTCCACTGTCCCGCCTCGTCTATCTACCATATATGGTAGATTTGTCTACTTCACCAAACTCAGATTTCATCAAATCTTACACCTCGGAGTCGCAACTCCTACAACTCGGAGACGACGCTCCTACTATTCGGAGAACAACCTCTCCTACAACTTGATCTGCAAACCGGATCTACAAACTTGATCCACAACCAGATCTACAAACTCGATCAACAAAAATATCTACAAACTTGATCCACTAATGAATCTACAAACACAGAGATAAAACTCGTACAAAATATAAAGGAATATTACAACACACAAACAAGTACATGTCTTCCCTCTGACGTTCTTCGTAGAAGTAGATCTTGAAACTTGGAGAACTACGGAACTTGAAATCTTGGAAGAACTTGAATATTTAGCCTTTGATCTTCAAACAGCTATGACTGGAGTAGAATATATCTTGAAAGAAGAAGCGATCCAGTCAAGAAAGTCAATGATGAAGAAGATCGCATGATGACGGCGGCCGATCGGTAGGAAAATCGCGAATCGCGTAGGTGCGGCCGATGATTTCGTTTCTTTGGAATCTTTTGAAATTGAAAATTAATTAGGGCAAAGATTAGTCATTTCGAAATCATCTTATCCCTTTTTATAGAGAGATTCGAAATAACGACTATTAAAGACTTCCAAAAATATAACCTAGATAATTACTGTGCATGGCCGAAAATCCAGAACTAGAGAAATTTTCGGAAAAATAGCCTATGTCAAATTCGGCAGAATTCGTCGAATATCGATTTATACTCGCCGAATTTACAAGTGATATCCGTCGAATTTGCCTTAGCTAGAAATCCAGAGTGGTCGATATATGGCTCGACACATTCGAAGAGTATCATTTGGGATACTCGTCAAATTCAGCGTGTATCGCCAGTGATACTCGACAAATTCAATGAGTATCGCCAGTGATACTCGACAAATTTTTCTTGTTCAAAAACTAGATTTCTAGAGAATTTAGCCTAAGTACATACGATGAATTCGACGGCTATTGAGAAGCATACACGTCGAATTCGTCGAATTCATCAAGGGGATACTCGCCGAATTTTACTTAGGTAAAATTCCACTTCTCTGAGTCCTGGACTTTGGCATTCCTTGATCCTTCTCCTATACTTGGGATAGAAGTACACCCCAATAGAGAGATTACATGTGATTCAACACATTGGCCTACACAATGAAGGATTATATTGTATAGTCCCGTGTTTACTAACCCACTGTAACCTAACATTGGTGTGTACTTAGCAAAGTAAACCTGCAAGTACACAACTAAAATACAACATCAAATACACACTCAATTCAACTTAGCTTGACTGACTCCTTCTTAAAATCAGGGTTATTGTGGATACAATATCCAACAATCTCCCCGTATTTGAAGAAGCCAAAATCCTACAAGCTAAGATGAATTGCACATACTAATTAAAATTAAATTAAGACTTGAAAATAAAGAGAAAAAATAACACGCATTCCAAGACAAATAGGTAAATCATATATATATATATATATCAAAAATGTTTTAGTTTTGGGAGGGCAGCCCACAACACTCAACAATTGAAATATATATAAGAAATCAGAGCTGCATGTTCTTTCTTCAAAATCTGTCTCTCAAAGTATTTTTTGGGCTTTAGATAGTATCTAGAAGGAGCCAAAGGCATTGGATCAGCACCGCGACTGTTCCTGAAATGTATACTCCTTCTGGTGTACGCTTCCTTGTTTTTGTTCCATTCTTCTTGATTGTAGTGGTCCTGATGTTTTTATACTCCGAGCTTGACCAAAGAGAACGTTTCCAAAATGATTCCTTTGGACGTCGGGCTCCAAACCTCTTCCAATTCTCTATTGGGCTCTACTCTGATTGGAATTGGCCTGACCTCAAAAGTGCCTTCCCCAAATTTTCTTCTCTTGTGAGCTTGGGGAGCAACGTCTTTAACCCTTTGAGCTTCTTGAAATATAGCTGCAGCAACAATTTCTGGATTAAACTCCTTTGTTCCTGACCAGTACTATGAGTAATCCCAGGGAAGATAAGCCTCGTCAGTCACTTGTAGAGTGTAAGATATAAGTTGTCTACCTAAATCACCTTGAGGGGGGTTAATAGGTGAGATGTGCGTCTAATACGGAAAAAAAATTTAGCAACTAGCATAAATAAGTAAGAAAGCAATCACACAGACGACAAGAGATTTATAGTGGTTCCCCGATCTTGGGTACGTCCACTTTCCTCACCAATATAGCAAATCAATAGACTCGGCTACTCTACTATCTCGGATTGCAAACCAATCCTACACCTTGGAACCACGTTCCTACAAAACTCGATCCCAAACGGATCTACACTCGGAAGATAGAACTTCTTACCACTCGAAGATAAATCTCCTACAAAGAAAATTTTTTGAGGAAAAATACAAACAAAATAACACAGATCTGGATCTTTGGCTTTGTCTTCTTCGTTGAGAGCTTTCAGCTTGGACAAAAAATGTTGAAGAAGACTTGACAGAAATCCATGGATCTGAGATCTGGAATCACCACGATCAAATAAAAATATCAGAGATCGATGAAGCACGAAGTGATCGGATGATTCTTCTTGAGTCTGTATCGCTTTAGAGTTCGAGATCGGCAGCAGCGGCTGTGAGAATGACGATCCAGAGTTCTTTCCGAAACCAGTAATGGCGGCCGAGAGAATTATGTTTTCGAAATTGTTTTCTTTTATTTAATATTCTCTGTATTCTATATAAAAAAATTTGTTTTTAGGTCAAATCGGAAAGGACCTATTTATAGGCGAGCTGTAACGGTCATAATAATCTTTCATGACGACACGTGGACAGATAAAAAAAGAGTAATTCAAAATACCCGTTGAATCTGGACTTAGAAATATTCCAGGAAATCTAAACCAATCAACTCGAGAGAAATGATATACTCAAGTATAAGAGGTCTTCTACTCGAGTGGATAAGAGAGGAATATACTCGAGTACAAGGAGAGAAACTACTCGAGTATCTTAGGAAAAACTACTCGAGTGACTAGAAAACAACTCAAGTATGAAAACCAATCTACTCGAGTACTAAGTCACTTACTCAAGTATATCAGGGAAGTACTAGAGTATGTGGACTTGGAAAATTTCATACTGAATACAGAATGATCTACTCGAGTATGATACATAACGTACTCGAGTGACTAACCATCTACTCGAGTATAAGATATCACCTACTCGAGTATAAAGTAAATCTACTCGAGTATAAGCTCATATACTCGAGTATACAGAGTCTTCTCGAGTATGTCCAAGGTTCAACTCGAGTACTAAGTCACTCACTGGAGTATGTGAAGGATACTACTCGAGTATATGGACTTCGAAAAAATCCAGACTAAAATAATCTTCAATACTCCATAGTCCATAAGTCCAAATGCATGTAGATGAAGTGTATTCCAATAAAGAGGCTATACATGAGTCAACACCTTGGATCACACAATGAGGAATTACATTGTATGGTCCTGTGTTTGGTGACCCACTATAGACTGACATTGGTCTACCTTTGGCAATAAGTTCCTGCATACATATAACTCAAACACAATTTCAAATACAACTTAATTCATCTTAGTTCAAGGTCTGACTTCCTACAAATCTAAGGTATTGTGGAGACAATTTCTAACAATATCCCCCTATTTGTAGAAGTCAGCACCCTTTACACTAAGGAGAATTACTTAGAGTAAAAAGAACAATGATAGCATATATCAATGATAAATAAAGTAGTAAACTTCTTTAGCAAAGGAATAATAATTATAAGGATAACCATAATCAGAATTATATATAATAAAAATTTCCATTTCCACATCATCATTCACTCAAGGATAAGCTTCTCTATGCAATTTTTCTCTTTTTAGCTTTTTCCTCTCCAAGTAGCTGAAAGGTTTAGGAAAGTAAGTTCTTGGCCTTGGAGGAGCAGCTGGATTATTGTATCCCCATCGATTGTCATGCAATCTGATTTTTATCTGGGATACATCATAGGCTTTCCATTTAGAGTAACTGTAGAACTGATCTTTATTTTCTCCAAAATCTATCACCAGCTTCAAGGTATCAAAAATAAGAGACTTGGAGGTAGGACTCCAGACTTCAGCATGTACTACTTCAGGTCTTTCCTATGGAACTGGGGCTGGATCTCTCCTAGGTGCAGAATGGCTGGTAGAAGCACCGTCACCATACTTTCTTTTCTTACTTGGAGCACCCTGATCAGCAGGTATTCTAGAAGAGGAAGCACCTTGATCAAAGTGTCCATGAGAGCTACCAGGAATATCATATTTCCATACATCAGAATAAGATAGAGGAGGCTCAGACATCTCACCAGCAGGTCTGGGAGAGAAGACTAGCACAGCCTCTAAAATGTTAACTTGAACCTGAGCATCTAAAGGAGGATTTTCCTCAAGAGGATCTAGACTTTTGGGAATGATGGTAGGATCAAGCTGGAAATTTGGGAAATTCTGACTGTGCACCCAGACTGCAGTATCATATATATAGAATTTAACTGACTGAAGTTGGGCTAGAATATCTTCTTTCATTTCTTTAACTTTTTTATCCATAGTAGCTTGAGACTGGGCAGAGAACTGGGCAGAGATTTTTTCAACTTGTTCTTTCACTATTTTCTCCCCCTTGTTGATTTCTACAGATAGCTGAGCAATAGATTCATCTCTGAAAGTTCCAACTTCCTCACAAACCTTCATAATGTTTGCTTCAGCCATTTTGACCAACTGAATTTGATTGTATGCCACTATTTCAGCTTGGTTCCTTACTTCACCTATATTAGTGATAGTATGGTCTATTGCTTTTCCACCCAACTAAAACAGTCTTCTTAACTCATCAGTATTGGCTTGAATTTTTGCAAAGCCTCTACTCATCTCAGATTCAAGAGTAGAGACCTTGTCTTTTACTGATTTCAGAGAATCATCAAAGTAATTTCTCTGTTCTAGGAGCATCTGCTCAATCTTACTTATAATATCAGAAGAACTAGAGGGAGCAGAGGCTGGAGTAGAGGATGAAACAGGGGGCTTAAGGAAAAGGGGCTACCCATAGAGGAATTTCTTCAATCATAACTAAGCTTATACCTCTCTTTGTAGGTACTATCTCAACTGAATCTTCTGGATTTATGAAAGAAAGGAGAGTAAAATTCAGTGTCGCCAGAGGTGGATCAACATGCTCTAGGGACATGTCCTCATCATTGGACAGGAGGATATTCTCATGTTGATCTGGGTCTTCAGCAGGAGACTGAGCAGGGGAGGGAGAGGGAGAAGGGTCCTTTGCGGGAATCTGATCTTCAGGTAGTGGATGCTCAGGAGAGACAACAACTGATTCTACTGGAAACAAGGGATCATTTGATCTTAGCTCTGCAATGAATCTGTAAATATCTATAGCAGTTGAGAGGATGTCCTGTTGAACTTTTACATCTGAGAAAATATTTGTTGGAGGAGGGAATGGATCTCTGATCTGAGGTGGCTGAGATGGAGATTCTGAATTTTGATGCTGAGGGCTAGATGAAGCAGACTCCCCATCAACTATTGCACCCAAGGTTTCAATACTTTGATGTAAAGGAGGAAAGGGAATCCTGTCATCTGAAGCAGTGGGTTCTCTAGGGATAGCTTCTTTGATAATAGGAGCTTTGGATGCTTGAGCAGTGTTCTGAAGTTTGATCTCATATCTCTGGATAGAAGATATGGAGACCTTTTTCATGTGGTGGAGGGGAGTTTCATTGGATAAATTGAAAACTTCGGGATTAATCTCATGGAGGAGTAGAGAAATAATCCTAGAAAAATAAAGGTGTTTTACACTGTCCTTGATCTTGTCCAGTAAAAATTTTCCAAACTGGAACTTCTTTCGGCAGACGATAGCTTGTATAATGTCAAACATATTCCTAGATATCTCTCTGATCGAATAGGTTTTTCACACAATTACTTTAGAAATTACATCCACCAGGAATTTACCTTTTGAATTGAAATCTGCTTTGTTAAAGGATTTGGCTTTAGGGTCTGCTCCACAGAATGAGCTTGTTCTGTCGGAATCTTCAGGACCTAAGTCATCCTCTTCATCTACCACCGGCAGTCGTAACAGAGTAGTTATGGTGGTCTTATCCAGACGGATTTTTACCCCTTTCACCTTGGATTTCAGTACTTTTCCATTTCTCTTTATCTTTAGATTATTGTAAAATTCTTCAACAGCGGGAAGAAGAATATTACACGGAAACTACAGGAGGAAGGTGAGTCCAGCGGTATCGAATAGTATCAAGAGATTACAGAAGTCATCCGAGAGGTCTACTATCCCTTCAGGAGCAAGCTCCGAGCCGATTCCAATCTTCAAGGAGTGAGCCATAACCAAATTTCTGTAGAACTGAAATGTGGAAGACGAAGCTCTGCGAGCTCTGGAAGACGAATTGCTGGCGGCTTACTCGAGAGAATGGAAACCGTGGAAAGGATTTTCCGATTTTTCTATTTATATATAACCCTAATTAGGTTTAAGGAGGTATTTAAAATTTAAATCATACATGCGAGGGAGCGGCAAAAGTCTCGGTGTGCGAATATAGAAAAATAAAATTTTCAAAGTTCTGAAATTTCCGTATACTCAAGTATATTTCGTCATACACGAATATTTTTGGAACATACATGAGTGGGTCGAGGACATACATGAGTAGGTTTTAAAACTACTCGAATAGTTCTTGAAGTACTCGAGTATGTTTCCATGTACTCGAGTATGTAAAATTTGTACTCGACTATATTTTTATTTACTCGGGTATGTAAGTTTATCTACTCGGGTAAATTACCAAGTACTTGAGTATGTGAATACACTTACTCGAGTATATCACTTTGAAAGTTATTTTTCATGGAGAATTTTTTTTTAACTTCACCGATTTCTTCAACTCTGAACCTTTGAATAAATTCACCATCACTATTCTTCTTTGTTGAACATCCCGAGTTCCATTTTGAAGAACGAAAACTTAGTCTCATCCAGCGGTTTAGTGAATATATCTGCAACTTGCCTGTCTGTGGAGACATATTGTAGATCTATGTCTCCATTCTCCACATGCTCCCGAATGAAATGATATCGAAGCTCTATATGCTTTGTTCGGCTGTGGGAGACTGGGTTGTTGGCAATCGCTATTGCGCTGGACGAGTCGCAAAATAGAGGAATGTTCTGGAACTTCATATTGTAGTCTTCAAATTGATTCTTGATCCACAGAAGTTGTGCATAACAGCTGCCTACAGAGATATACTCTTATTCAGCTGTTGAGTTTGCTACACAGTTCTGCTTCTTACTGCTCCAAGAAATAAGCCTCATTCCTAGGAATTGGAAAGTCCCGGAAGTGCTTTTCCTGTCGTCTTTGCTTCCTGCAAAATCTGCATCTGAAAATAAAATCAGTTCACTATCATTACTTCTTGGGTACCATAAGCCAAGATTTGGTGTACCTTTAAGGTATCTCAAAATTCGCTTTGCAGCAATATAGTGAGATTCCTTAGTGTTCACCTTGAATCTAGCGCATACACATGTTGAAAACATTATATCTGGTCTACTTGCGGTAAGGTAGAGCAAGGACCCAATTATACTTCGGTACTTGGTTTCATCAAAAGGTTTCCCTTTCTCATCCTTGTCCAGAGACATAGCTGAGGCCATTGGTGTCCTCATAGAGGTTGTATTCTCCATTCCGAATTTCTTAAGTAGCTCTTTGATGAACTTGGTCTGTGAGATGAAAATTCCATCCTCAGATTGTTTTACTTGAAGCCCTAAGAAATACTTCAGCTCTCCCATACTGCTCATTTCAAACTTCCCTTGCATAAGTTTAGAAAACTTCTTGTAGTGGTTGTTATCCGTAGAGCCAAAAATAATGTGATCGACATAGATTTGCACTAGAAAAATCTTGCCTTTTATTTCCCTAAGAAATAATGTCTTGTCTATCTTTCCTCTTGTGAACTTGTTCTCAAGAAGTAAGCTAGATAGAGTCTCATACCAAGCATATGGAGCTTGTTTAAGACCATATAAAGCTTTCTGTAGTAAATAAATATGATTAGGAAAAGTTGATTCAACAAAACCTGGTGGTTGCTCTACATACACTTCTTCCTTTATGTCACCATTAAGGAAGGCATACTTTACATCCATCTGATAGACGGTAAAGCCCTTAAGTGCAGCATAAGCAAGGAATAACCTGATCGCCTCCAGTCTTTCCACTGGAGCATACGTTTGATCGAAGTCGATTCCTTATTCTTGACGATATCCCTTGGCAATGAGTCTGGCTTTGTTCTTTATAATATTTCCATCTTCGTCCATCTTGTTCTGGTAGACCCATTTTGTCCCGATGACGTTCTTACTCTTGGGTCTAGGAACAAGTGTCCAAACTTTGCAACATTTGAACTAATTTAACTCTTCTTTCATGACTAGAATCTAGGATGAATCCGAGTTTGCTTCTTCGAACTTCTTAGGTTCAACCTGTGATAGAAAACTTAAGAATAAATTCTCGTTAGTTGTTCCTCTCCGAATCCTGACACAATACCGGGGATCTCCTATGATTTGGTCTAAGGGATGATCCTTCAGGTGTCTGAGCTCTAGAGTCCTTGCATCTAGGATCTTGTCAGCATCTGGGATCTCTTCAGCCACTGGAGTTGCATCTTCAACTGGGATGAATTATTCATCTTGATCATCTAACTCTCCAATCGGGTTTGTAGAGGTGATCTTGATGAACTTTTCATCTTTATCTTCAGTGGGTTCATCCAGGCTGAGTTCCTTTATCTTTTTCCTGCATCTTCAATGAGCACACTAGAAGAGTTGCTTTGCAGCAAACTCATCTCATCAAATACAATGTGTATCGATTCTTCTACCACCAGAGTTTTTCTTTTAAATACTCTATAGGCCTTACTATGGCTACTATAACCTACAAAAATACCTTCAAAGCTTTTCTCGCTGAACTTGGTAGTGTGATACTTGCCGTTGTTAAGTACGAAGTACTTACAGCCAAAGATTCTAAAATATGAAATGGTTGGTTTCCTGCCTTTTAGAAGTTCGTAAGGAGTCTTATCATGGTTCTTATTGATGAGTGCTCGATTTTGCACGTGACAAGCGGTGTTGACAGCTTCAGCCAAGAAGTACTCTGGAAGTGAGGCATCACTCAACATAGTTCGGCAAGCCTCTATGAGTGTTCTGTTCCTTCTCTCAGCTACTCCATTTTGCTGTGGAGTGCGAGGAGAGGAAAGCTCATGAAAGATACCTTGACTTTCACAGTATTCTGTCATGGCCCCAGACTTGAATTCCGTTCCATTGTCACTTCTGATTTTGACTACGGAGCAGTTGTATTCATTTTGGACTTGCCTAACAAATTTTGTGAAAATATTGAAGGTATCTGACTTGTGTTTCAGAAAGAACACCCATGCAAAGCGCGAGTAATCATCCACAATAACCAACGTATATTCCTTACCTCCCAAACTTCTAACTTGTAGTGGACCGAACAAGTCCATATGAAGAAGCTATAAGCTTCTATTAGAATCCTTGCCTATAATGCTTTTAAATGAACTCCTTGTTTGCTTGCCTTTTATACAGGAATGTCAAGGGTTGTCCTTAACGCACTTGACATTAGGGGCATCACATACTAAGTTCTGAGAGAATAGTTTATTAATAGTTTTGAAATTAATATGTGCTAGTCTCTTGTGCCATTGGTCAGCAAGAGATGCACTACTTTTTGCTAAAAGACATACTGGTGTAAAGGAGTCAATACAGATGAAATTTAAACAGAAAATATTTCTGCTTTGAGTGCCTGATAAAATTGTTTCCATATTGTTAACCAATTTTATCAAACACTTGTCAGCATGGAATTCAACCACGTATCCTTTGTCGCATAATTGGATTATGCTGATAAGATTGTGTTCCAATCCTTCAACATAGGCCACATCTGAAACGGATACAATACCGTTAGTAATCATACCGTAGCCTTTGGTAATTCCTTGGTCTGAACCTCCAAAGATGACCTTTGGTCCGTTCAATACCGGTGAAAAGTTCTGGAGTAGGCTCCTTGTCCCGGTCATATGCCGAGAACATCCACTGTCTAAATACCAGATTGACGTTTTAATGGCCTTTGAACGTACCTGCAATTATAATCACTTAGCCTTAGGAACCCAAACATGTTTGGGTCTTTGGTCTCGAGTTAGAATACTCCCCCTACGAGTATTAGCCTCATGAGTGGTCATTCTCGCGTTGCTAACTTGAGGAGTTGCAACATTTCTATGATTGAACCAACAATCTATGACAAAGTGACCAACACTACCACAGCACCAACAGTCAAATCTGTTGTATCTTTGCCTTATAATCTCTTGCCTGACCTTCTTGAGAGGAGGTCAAGCAAGGGTAGCATTCTTGGAGGAAGAAGCTTCATAATGATGACAACTACATGAAGTCTTCTCCTTCATAGGCATTTCCACAACAGGTTTTACCTTTGGTGCCTTCTTGATGTAATGACCATGAGCATATGGTCCATAGCTCTGAAGTTAAATCTCTTCATAAGGTGCCTTGAAGACACTCTCGCCAAAGTTACGAGGGCGAGTCCAACCTTGGTACCTTGACTTAGGCTTTCCCTTTTTCCTCGGCCAAGGACTTCTTGGCATCCTTATTCTTTCTCTTGGCCTTGTTTCTCCTAGAGGATTTACTAGGAACACCTTTCTGGTCTAGACCAGCACCCTCGGCCTTAGCTGAGAATTCAGCAATTAAAGGAAGTACAGTCTTAGGCTTAGAGAAACCTTCTACAAGTTTCTTTTCAGCCGAGAGTTGTTCTTCCAACTCCTTGATGATTTTCTCCTTAAGGTCAAGGTGCTCAAGAGCCTTGTTATATTCTTCAATAGATTTATTGAAGTCTTCCTTGAGAGAGTCATTCTTAGAGACTTCTTCTCTTAAGGTGCTCTCTGTAGTTTTTAGAGATTTTATCTCTTTAGCTTGAGTTTTCACGACTAGGCGACATTTGTCGTAAGCCTCGAGTAACTCCTTATATTGTCCCATGAGTTCAGATTAATCCTAAGAGGGATAGCCCTCTTGCTCATTATCATCATCAGATTCTGAAAGAGGGGTGTGAGATTTTACCTCCCCAGTGAACTGGGGGACTTTTACATCATTAGTTAGATCCATTAGCCCAAAGTAGGCTTCTTCCTCTTCTGCACTCGACTCAGATGAGTCGGAGTCACTGAGGGTTTTGCCCTTCTTGGCTAACAGGCTCTTTTCTGTCCTCTTTTTATTGTAGGACTTCTTCTCTTCTCTTTTGCCACCCTCTTTCTTCTTGTGGGGGCAATCTGCAATGGTGTGACCTGGCTTATTACAGCAATAAAAAACAATGTTAGTCGAATATTATTTATTCAGTTAAGAACCATACCTGTCGGGGCTGCTTGAGCCTTTTCTATGGCGATCACCATCATTGCGTGATCTTCTATAGGAGGCATCCTTGCCTTTCCATTGCTTCTTCTTGTTCAAGAATTTCTTGAACTTCCTTGAGAGTAGAGAGAACTCTCCATCAGATAGCTATGATCCAGAGGAGCTTGGCTCAGATGATTCTTCTTCATCAACTTCAGGAGCTGGGGCAGGAGAGCTAGCCTTTGTCTTCCTCTAGCTATCTGCCTTCAGAGCGACAGACTTCTCCTTGGACGCAGACCTGCTCATCTCTTCTTCAGCTTTTCTTGAGTTGATTTGAAGCTTGTAAGACATAAGCTTTCAAAACAGATTCTGCGGGTCCGTCTCAGCTAAGCTTCCGAACTCCCGAATGGCACATACCTTATTATCCCATTCCTTAGTCAGGGATCTTAAGAATTTGTCATTCAGTTCCCCATTTGTGAAGACTTGGCCATAAAATCTTAGGTCATTGACTATCTTGATGAAGTTCTCAAAGGTATCAGCTATGGCTTCCTTGTGACCTTGCCTGAAGGCTTCATACTTCTGATTTAGAAGGGATCTCCAATCGTCCCTAACTTTTTCAATGCCTTCCTTCAGAGTCACCAGGGATTGCCACATCTCCTTGGCAGACTTGCAATGAATCAGATTTTGCAGCATCGAGTCATCTAATGCACTTGTTATAATATTTTTAGCATTCTTGTCCAGGGAGACAAGTTCAATTTCGTCCTTATTCAAGTCCATCAACTTCTTTGGGACTTGTCTTGTTGGATATATTGTAGATGCAATTATAGGAACATACAAACCTTCTTCAACAATCATGAAGATCTGAGTGTCCACTGCTTCCATGAAGAATTTAACTCTTTCCTTCCACATAGGAAAATTGTTCTTGGTGCATATAGGGAGCTTAGCAAAATCCTTGGTCTTACTCATGCTTGATACTTCTCTAAAGACAACTTGGAAAGGATCAGATCAAGGTGCTAACCTTTTAATGATCAACATCCCTTTGATTCCAATTATAAGATATAAGTTATCTACCTAAATCACCTAGAGGGGGGTGAATAAGTGAGATGTGCGTCTAATGCGGAATAAAAAATTTAGCAACTAGCACAAATAAGTAAGCAAGCAATCACACAGAAGACAAGAGATTTATAGTGGTTCCCCGATCTCTAGTACGTCAACTTTCCTCACCGATATAACAAATCACTAGACTCGACTATTCCACTATCTCAGATTGCAAACCAATCCTACACCTCAGAACCACGTTCCGATAAAACTCGATCCCAAACGGATCTACACTCGGAAGATAGAACTTCCTACCAATCAGAGATAAATCTCCTACAAAGAAAATTGTTTGAGGAAAAATACAAACAAAATAATACAGATATGGATCTTTGGCTTTGTCTTCTTCGTTGAGAGCTTTTGGCTTGGACAGAAAATGTTGAAGAAGACTTGACAGAAATCCACGGATCTGAGATCTAGAATCACCACGATCAAAGAAAAATATCAGAGATCGATGAAACACGAAGTGATCAGATTATTCTTCTTGAGTCATGATTGCTTGAGAGTTCGAGATCGGCAGCAGCGGCTGTGAGATCGACGATCGAGAGTTCTTTCCGAAACCAGTAATGGCGGGCGAGAGAATTATGTTTTCAGATTTTTTTTCTTTTTTTTTAATATTCTTTGTATTCTATATAAAAAAATTATTTTTAGGTCAAATTGGAAAGGACCTATTTATAGGCAAGCTGCAACGGTCATAATTATCTTTAATGACGACATGTTGACCAATCAGAAAAGAGTAATTCAAAATACCTATTGAATCTTGACTTAGAAATATTCCAGGAAATCTGAACCAATATACTCGAGAGAAAAGATATACTCGAGTATAAGAGGTCTGCTACTCGAGTGGATATGAGAGGAATATACTCGAGTACAAGGAGAGAAACTACTCGAGTATCTTAGGAAAAACTACTCGAGTGACTAGAAAACTACTCAAGTATGAAAACCAATATACTCGAGTACTAAGTCATTTACTCGAGTATATCAGGGAAGTACTCGAGTATATGGACTTGGAAAATTTCAGACTAAATATAGAATGATCTACTCGAGTATGATACATAACCTACTAGAGTGACTAACCATCTACTCGAGTATAAGATATCACCTACTCGAGTATAAAGAAAATCTACTCGAGTATAAGCTCATATACTCGAGTATACAGAGTCTTCTCGAGTATGTCCAAGGATCTACTCGAGTAATAAGTCACTCACTCGAGTATGTGAAGGATACTACTCGAGTATGTGGACTTAGAAAAATTCCAGACTGAAATAATCTTCAATACTCCATAGTCCATAAGTCCAAATGCATGTAGATGAAGTGTACTCCAATAGAGAGGCTATACATGAGTCAACACCTTGGATCACACAATGAGGAATTGCATTGTATGGTCCTGTGTTTGGTGACCCACTATAGACTGACATTGGTCTACACTTGGCAATAAATTCCTGCATACATACAACTCAAACACAATATCAAATACAACTTAATTCATCTTAGTTCAAGGTCTGACTTCCTACAAATCTGAGGTATTGTGGAGACAATTCCCAACATAGAGGCTCAATAGGGACTTGAATACCTGCCAACTGATTAGAGAGCCACACAGTATTATCATATATGTAGTCATTTGTAGCCTTGAAGTGTTGTCCCATCAAAGTAGACATTAATTCCACCTTAACTGTACGGGCATCCTCACCCTTTTTGGCTTCGACGGCGATGGCATTAGCATAATGTACCATACTTGTATCGAAGTGAGCCATTGACCAGTTGTGAGCATCTATCAAGGATAGAGCGTTTTGATCAACATTTTTCACAACATGAAGATTTTTCTTTAGAGAATTCAAAGTCAAGGCAATTGCTGTACCATCTTCTCGGCCCCACTCATCAAGTCTCTTTTCCAGCTTGCCAATCTCAACTTTTACCTCTACATGTACATTCAACATAAATTTCTTAAAATATTTAACTCTTTTCAAAACCTTTTGCAACGAAGCCTCGAACTTAGCTTGTTGCCTTGCAAACATTACTTCAACAGCTTGCAAAAAGGGGTCAGGGGAACTCGAAGATGGAATAATAGTAACCTCAGGCACTGGAACATCTGTTGGGATGTCAGAATCACTGGGGGATTCTTCGATCGGAGAAATATTATCTTTATCAGCAAGAACAGAATCAATAGCAGTTTGTATAGGAGAATGCTCCTCAACATCTCCTTCCTCATCAGAAAGTTCAATACCCCTTCGAGCACAGATGGCCTCTTGCCAAGTCTCTTCTCTAGGTTGCGGATGAATCGGTCAACCTCAGTGGAAACAGAGATCTTGGACTGAGTAGCCTCCCCCTTAGAAACTGCAATTGGCGACATCATTGGGAGAGGAACTAAAAGGTTTTCCACAGACATCGGCTCATCAACAGCAATAAAACTTACACTCTCAGTCTCAACAACAATAATAATAACCTTTTCATAATTAACTATATTCTATTCAGCAACAATCTCTATCTCATACTCAACAACTGTCAAATCATCATCAACAGCATCCTCAATATCAAATTCCTCAGCATCCTCCTCATGCTTAGAAGGATCTAGATCCTCTTCTTCTTGAGTCACTTCTGCATCCTCAATATGTAGAACCTCAGCTGCAGCAGTAGTACAAATAGTAACAACCTTTGCTAGGAGATAACCTGGCTCTGAGAAGGTAAACGTTGTATCTGGGGCCACTGAATCAGGAACTAAATCTAGAATCACTGAAGCTAAAACTGGATTAAGAACTAGAACCACTCTCTCCCCCTCAATTCCTGCACTCAAGCCATCACTAATCTAACTAGGGTGTGCAGAAGGAATCCTATCATCAGGTACTTTTTCCACCTCCACTAGAAAAGCTGGGGCTCCCCCTTGCTTCACTTTCCTCCTATCCCACATGGAGAAGATTATGGAGTCTATCTTCTTGAGGTGATGGATAGGAACTTCTTTGGTCATATCAAACCTATCACCATCTAATTGATTCAGGTAGAGGCTGATAATCCCCCCGAAGTTGGGAGTGCGTAGGCTGTGTTTGATTTTGGAAAACAGCAAAGCACACCAATACAACCTCTTCCTACAGATAATATTAACGAGCACTTTGAACATTTCTGTAGAAAGGTAATCATGAGATCTTGTCTTGCATATCAGAACTTTGCCAACTATGTCAGAAAGAAGTTTTCCTTCATCGTTCATCCCCTTACGCTTGAATGCTTTTGAACCTCTGGGTAGTCCACAAAATAATAGGGCTCTAGAGAAATCATCTCCATCTAGGTAATCGGCCTCTTCACAGACTGGAAGCCGCAAATACCTAGACAGAAGAGAAGCATTTACCTTAACCGTGTACATTAGAATCTTGCCCTTAATCACTGAGTCTTCACGTCTAAGCTTTGCATTCTGGAAGAACTCAAGAACTTCCTTGTTCAAGACTTTGCATGGGTGTTCTAAGACAAAGGACAGTCCTGTAGTCTCCAGCATGAGAATTACATTGCGAAACTCATCTAAGGCATGAGCAAACCCGGTGCAAACTAACTCATTTCCCCCTAGTAGACCACAGGTGGTTCTAGGAGCCATAGGAAAACTGAAATATAGATTTTGGAAAAGAAATTCTCGGTTGCTCTAAAGCCTGATTGGTCGGAATCTGTCGGAATAAGAGGTTATCGGGAATTTTCCATTGTGCAAAATCAGCGTAAAACCTTGTATCACTATCGCTTAGGGCTTGGACGGAGTAGACAACCCAAGCCGAGGGATAAGAAGCACGCACTCTACAGAGCCTTTCGACCGGAACGACACTGTCGAGTTGATTCCATTGTGCGAAATCGTTCATCCCCTTACGAATCTCGACGAAATTAACTTTGCCGCTACCCCCTTTATTTATATATATATACATATATGATTTTCAAATTGTCTAAGAAGGCTCGTACCTTATTTGTCGTCGATTCTTTGGATCCAATATTGAGTATGAAAATTTGTTCAATAATAAGTTCATCGAGATACATTGGAGGAGGAGTCCGATTCAGTGTGAATTACATGAATCGGCTGATATATGCCGAATTTACCTTGTGCAAAATTTCTTGCTTTTCTGAAGTTGTTCCCAAGAGATTTTCTGCATGCTTGGACTTTGTCAGGATTCAATTTTCAGCATACCTAGTCCCATTTTGAAAAATGAGAAATTGGTCTCATCCAGCTGCTTTGTAAAAATATATGCAACTTGTTTGTCCATCGGGACATAGCTGAGGGCTATGTACTTATTCTCCACATGTTCCCAGATGAAGTGGTAGCACACCTCGATGTGCTTTGTCTGATTGTGGGAGACTGGATCATTTGTGATTTCTATTGTGCTAGAGGAGACGCAATACATTGGAATCTCTCTGAACTTCAAATTATAATCTTCGAGTTGATTCCTTATCCAAAGATGTTGTGCGCAAAAACTACCCACCGAGATTTACTCTAACTCTGCAGTAGAAGTTGCCACACAATTCTACTTCTTGCTGCTCCATGAAATAAGTCATCTTTTGAGGAATTGGCACGTCCTAGAAGTGCATTTCCTTTCTTCACTGCTTCCTGCAAAATCAACATCTAAAAGCCAATTAGCTTGACATCATTACTTCTCTGGTACCATAAGCCAAGATTAGGTGTGCCATTAAGGTATCTTAAAATCCACATTGCAGCGACGTAATGAGATTCCTTAGTGTTCACCTGATATCTAGCACAGATATATATTGAAAACATTATATCTGGTCTACTAGCAGTCAGATAGAGCAAAGATCCAATTATGCTTCTGTACTTGGTTTCATCAAATGGTTTCTCTTCCTCATCCTTGTCTAGAGACATAGTTGAACCCATTAGAGTCCTCATAGAGATTGCATTCTCCATTCCGAATTTCTTAAGAATCTCCTTGGTAAACTTCGTCTGAGAGATTAAAATTCCATCTTCAGATTGTTTCACCTGAAGTCCAAAGAAGTACTTCAGCTCTCCCATACAACTCATATCAAACTTCCCTTGAATAAGTTTGGAAAACTTCTTGCAAAGGTTGTCTTTTGTGGAGTCAAATATGATGTCATCGACATAGATTTGCACTAGCAGAATCTTGCATTTTACTTCCCTAAGAAATAATTTCTTGTCTATCTTTCCTATTGTGAACTTGTTCTCAAGAAGAAAGCTAGACAAAGTCTCATACCAAGCTCGGGGAGCTTGCTTTAACCCGTATAATTCTTTATTCAAAAAGTAAATGTAATCAGGGATATTAGAATTGATAAAACCTGTGGGTTGTGCTACATATACTTCCTCTTTCAGATTTCCATTGAGAAATATAAACTTCACATCCATTTGGTAGACGGTGAAGCCTTTGAGGGTAGCATACGCAAGAAATAACCTAATCACCTCTAGCCGAGCCACTGGAGCAAAGGTCTGGTCAAAGTCGATCCCCTCTTCTTATCTATATCCTTGTGCTACAAGTCTGGCTTTGTTCTAGATTATTACTCCATTTTTATCTAGTTTGTTTCTGAATATCCACTTGGTGCATATCAAATTCCTTCCCTTTTGCCTAGGTTCCAGCTCCCAGACTTTGCATCGTTCAAACTCATTAAGCTCCTCTTGTATTGCCAATATCCAAGAAGCATCTTTATTTGTTTCCTCGAACTTCTTCAGCTAAACTTGGGAGAGAAAATTGAGATGCATAATCTCATTAGCTGTACCTCTTCTAGTTCTAATGCCGTCTCCTGGCTCTCCAATGATCTGATCAGCTAGATGATCTCTTAGGTGTTAGAAAAACCTAGATTCCTTGCCCTCCCTCAAGCAAGCTCTACAGCAACTTGTGCAGCCTCTATGGGTTAAGGCAATTCTTCCCCTAGAGGTTATTCATCCACCAGGCCTGGATTAATGATCTTGACTGAGCTTAGAGCATCATCCTTGATAGCTTCATCATAGCATAGCTCTTTGAACCTTGTACCTGCATCTGCACCAATAACACTAGACGAGCTATTTTGGAGCATGCTAGTCTCATCAAATACAACATTTATCGACTCTTCTACCACCATAGTTTTCTGATTAAAAATCCTATATGCCCTACTATGGCTACTATATCCAATGAAAATACCTTCAAAACGTTTTTCAATAAACTTTGTGTGGTAATACTTCCCATTATTAAGTACCAAGCATTTACTTCCACAAATTCTAAAGTAGGACACAGTCGGTTTTCTGCCTTCAGTAGCTTATAGGGGTCTTACGATAGATTTTGTTAATGAGGGCTCTGTTTTGCACGTGACAAGCCATGTTGACTGCTTTTGCCACGAAGTTTTCCGTGAGTGAAGCGTCGTTCAGCATAGTTGTACATGCTTCAATTAGGGTTCTATTCCTTCTCTCTGCAACTCTATTTTGCTGTGGAGTGCGCGGGGAGGAAAAATCATGAAAGATACCTTGACTTCCACTGAATTCTATCAGGGAACCACACTCAAATTCTATTATGTGATCACTTTTGATTTTGACTACTGAACAGTTCAATTCGTTCTTAATTTGCTGGACAAAATTAGTGAAAGAATTGAAGGTGTCTGACTTGTGTTTCAAAAAGAATACCCAAGTAAAATGCGAGTAGTCATCAACAAATACTAACGTATAGACCTTATCTACTATGATGTGAATATGCATAGGACAATAATTCCATATGAAGCAAGTATAAGCTTCGTGAAGAATCTTTTTCAGCAATACCCTTGAAGGTAGCCCATATCTTCTTACCCATTTGACAGGAGTGACATGGACTCTCTCTATGACACTTAATGTTGGGGGCATCGTTCACTAAGTTGTGAGAAAATATCATATTTATAGTTTTGAAATTAATGTGTGCTAATCTCTTGTGTCATTGGTCACAGAGAGACGTACTACTTTTGGCTATAAAACACACATGGGTAGAATTGTCTAAGCAAAGGAAATTTAAACAAAAAATATTTCTGCTCCGTGTGCCTGTTAAGACCATCTCCAAATTTGCAAACGATTTTATCAAACACTTATCCTTACAGAACTCAACGATGTAGCCTTTGCCACTTAGTTGACTTATGCTTATAAGATTATGGTGTAATCCTTCAACATAAGCCACGTCTTTGAAAAAGACTACGCCGTTGGAAATAATACCATAATCTTTTGTTGTTCCCCTATCTGACCCTCCAAAGATCACTTTTGGTCCATCTTCAACTAGGGTATACTCAAGTAAATGGCTTCTAGTCTCGGTCATGTGTCGAGAGCATCCACTGTCTAAATACTAGTTCGGAGTTTTATTGGCCTTTGGACATACCTATAAAAATATATCATTTTACCTTAGGAACCCAAACATATTTGGGTCTTGGTTCCTATTCAGCTGAACATCACTAGGAACATTAACCTTGCGAGTGGTCGGTCTCGTATTGCTAACTTGTGGGGTTATATAATTGGCAGGATTATACTAACAATCTGCGCCAAAATGACCAATTTTGTCGCAGCACCAACGGTCAATTCAATTGTACCTCTTTTTATACTCCTGCTTTACCTTTTGGAGCTGAGGTATAGCAGGGGCATTGTTCTTTATGGTGGAGGCCTCCTGGTTGCAGCATATGCAGGAGCTCCCCATCTATTTAGCCTTAGGCACATCAGTTTTGGTTTTTGGTTCCTTCTTATTGTTATGTTTATGGACATATAGACCATAAATCTTCATCTGAATCTCTTTAAAAGGTGGTTTGAACATGCTGACACCAAAGTCACGGGGATAGGTCTATCCTTGGTATCTATTCTTGGGTTCTACATGACTAGTCCTAGCATGATGACCATAGGACGACTCAAGGTCAAACTTATTCGTTGGGAAGATTACCTTCCTAAATGAGGGTTGACTCATGAGTGCCTTCCCCTTTTCTTTGATGATAGCCTTCTTGGAAGCCTTTCCCTTTCCACCGATGTGGCCAAGAAAACTACCCTTATTCTGAGCTGAAAACTCATCAATGAGAGGGAGAATAGTCTTCGGCTTGGAGTAACTCCCAACCAGTTTTTTCTCCACTGCGAGCTTTTCTTCAAGCTCATTAACATATTTTTCTTTCAGACTTAATGTCTCAGCGAAGCCCTTGAGTTCCTCTTTCAAGGAGTGGACTTCATCTCTGAGAGGAAGTAATTGTGCAATTTCTTCCATCAGATTAGCTTCCACTGCCTTGAGGGAGGCAATCTCTTTTAACTACTTTCAGACTACCTTACAACATTTGTGGAAAGCCTTTAGTAGGTGCTCGTGCTGAGCCATCAATTCTGATACATCCTCATCAGAAGTATAGCATTCACGACCATTGGTGGACATTTCAGAATCAGACAGTATTTTGTGCGAGTTTACCTTCCCGTGGTACTCAGTATCACCCACTTCCTCATCTGATTGTGCCATAAGCCCGATGTAGGCTTCCGTATTATCTTAACTCTACTCACTCGAGTCACTATCGTGGAGAGTCTTCGACTTCTTGGCGATGAAGCTCTTTTCTTTTTTTCTTTTGCCTTTGAATGATCTCTTTTCTTCCTTCTTGGAACCATCCTTCTTTTTATAGGGACACTCCGCAATCACGTGTCCTGGCTTATTACAACAATAACAGACAATGTAAGAGGAAAAATGTTTTTTCGGTCTTGATTTATACCTGTCCTCCATATTGTAGCTTTTCTTTAAGCAATCTCCATCTCGGTGGGATTTTCTATCATTAGAGGAGGATGAATTATTCTTCATCTATCTCCTCTTGATGAACATTTTCTTGAACTGTCATGAGAAGAGGGAGAACTCTCCGTCAGATAGCTCAGAGCCCGATGTGTGGGGCTCAGAATTTTCAGGAGTGTCTGGATCTTGTGTCCTTATGGGTGATATGACTTTAGACTTCCTCGAACCTTCAGCCTTTAAATTGTCGACATCTCTTTGCTTGAAGATCGGTTGCTTTGCTCCTCCTTCTTTCTGGTGTTCATTTGGAGTTCGTAGGAGAGCAACTTGCCAAATAGGTTCTGAGGGTCAATCTCCGACAATTTCCTAAAATCTCTAATGGCATTGACTTTTGTGTCCCAGCCCTTTATGAGGGATCTAAGGAACTTATCGTTCAGCTCACCATTAATGAAGATGCGGCCATAGTTCCTGAGACCGTTCACTATCTTGAAGAACTTCTCAAAGCTGTCAGCAATGGAATCATTGGCACCTTGCTTGATGGCTTCCTACTCCTGGTCTACCAATGATCTGTGATCATCTCTCACATCTTCAGTCCCTTCTATTAGGACAATTAGGTAGTCCCACATTTCCTTCGTAGACTGGTAGTGGAAAAAATTTTGGAGCATTGAGTCGTCAATATTTTTGGACTTCTTGTCTAGGGAGACTAAGGAAATCTCATCCTTAGTGAGATCCATCATCTCCTTGGGAATCATAATTGCTGGATTTATCATTGAAGCCTGTGTAGGGATGTGTGGTCCTTCTTCCACAATCTGAAAAATCCTCAGATCAGCAGCTTCCATGAAGAGCCGTACTTATTCTTTCCACATGGGAAAGTTTTCCTTGGTGCACACTGGTAGCTTCATAGATGACATATCTTTGCTTCAGTCCATGGTGACAATGCAGAATCTCTTAACGCTAGATCAGGGATCTTGATCAAGGTGTTAACCTTATCGACTAAAACACACCTCTGATACTAATTGAAAGTATCTAGCATCTACCTAAATCACCTAGGGGGGTGTGAATAGGTGAAGTTTGTGTCTTTTTGTAGAAAAAAATTATCTAAAAATTCAAGCACACAAACACAGAGATTTTATAGTGGTTCCCCGAGTTGGGTACGCCCACTATCCCGCCTCGCCTATCTACCACAAAGGACAAATTTGCCTACTTCACCAAACTCAGATTTCGTCAAATCTTACACCTCGGAGCCGCAACTCCTACAACTCAGAGATGACGCTCCTACCACTCAGAGAACAACCTCTTCTACAACTCGATCCACAAAGTGGATCTAAAAACTCGATCCACAATCAGATCTACAAACTCGTTCCTCAAACAGATCTACAAACTCGATCCACTAACACATCTATAAAATCAGAGATAAAACTCCTACAAAATGTAAAGGAATATTACAACACACAAACATTTACAAGTCTTCTCTCCAACATTCTTCGTTGAGGTAGATCTTGAAACTTGGAGAACTCAGAAACTTGAAATCTGGGAAGAACTTGAATCTTTAGCCTTTGATCTTCAAACACCTGGAACTGGAGTACAATAGATCTTGAAAGAAGAAGCACTCAAGTCGAGAAAGTCGATGATGAAGAAGATCGCAAGATGATAGCGGCCGATTAAGAGGAAAATCACGAATCGCGTAGGTGCGGTCGACGGTTTCGTTTCTTTGGAATCTTTTGAAATTAAATATTAATTAGGGCAAAGATTAGTCATTTCAAAATCATCCTATCCCTTTTTATAGAGAGATTCAAAATAACGTCTATTAAAGAATTCCAAAAACGTAATCTAGATAATTACTGTACATGGCTAAAAATCCAAAACCAGAGAAATATTTGAAAAAACGGCCTATGTCAAATTTGGAGGAATTCGTCGAATATAAATTATGATAATCGTCGAATTTACAAGTGATATTCGACGAATTTTCCATAGCCAGAAATCCAGAGTGTTCTACATAATGCTCGACACATTCAACGAGTATCGCTAGTGATACTCGGCGAATTTGGCGAGTATCGCTAGTGATACTCAGCAAATTTTCCTTGTTCGATAACTTGATTTCCAGAGAATTTACCCTAAGTACATACAACAAATTCGACGGGTATTGGAAAGTATACATGACGAATTTGGCGAGTATCAAGGGGATACTCGACAAATTCGATGTGTATGACTCACCATACTCGCTGAATTTTACTTAGGTAAAATTCCTATTCCCTGAGTCCTGGACTGTGGATTTCCTTGATCCTTCTCCTATACTTGGGATAAAAGCACTCCCCAATAGAGAGATTACAAGTGAGTCAACACATTGCCCTACACAATGAAGGATTATATTTTATAGTCCCATGTTTCCCGACCCATTGTAACCTGACATTGGTGTGTACTTAGAAAAGTAAACCTGTAAGTACGCAGCTCGAATACAACATCAAATACACACTCAATTCATCTTAGGTTGACTGGGTCCTTCTTCAAATCAGGGTTATTGTGGATACAATACCCAACACTCTATAAGCTCTACTATATGAACTGTATCCAACAAGAATACCCTCACTACACTTTTCAGCTAACATAATCAGCTGAGATCTTCCATTATTTTGAATGTAACATTTGCAAACAATGATTCTAAAATATGAAATAATTAGTTTTCTGCCCTTTAGAAGTTAATAAGGAGTTTTCCCAAGGTACTTGTTGATAGTGGCCCTGTTCAGAATATAATAGGCTGTATTGATTTCCTCTGCTCAGAAATGTTCTAGTAGTGAGGAATCACTAAGCAATGTTCTGCCAACATCTAATAAGGTCATGTTCTTCCTCTCAACCACTCCATTTTATTATGGAGTTTTGGGAAAAGAGAACTCCTATGAGATACCTTCTCTTGCCAAAATTTTGTCATATAACCAGATTGAAATTTTATACCATGTTCTCTTCTTTATTTGACCACAGTATAGCCCAGTTCATTCTGAATGGACTTGACAAAAGTCATGAAGACATCCAGGGTATCTGATTTCATCCCAAGGAAGAAGACCCATGTAAACCTTGAGTTATCATATACAATCACAAAGATGTATAACTTCCCTCCTAAACTCTAAATGGGCATAGAACCAAATAAATTCATATGTAACAGATAAAGACATCTTATAGACTCTTTGGAGCCAATGCTCTTAAAAGTGGCCCTAATTTGCTTTCCCATTTGGCATGCATTATAAGGATCATATTTAATAGATTTTAGATTAGGACTATCCCTAATTATGTTTTACGAAATAGTTTCTTAATGTCTTGAATTTAATGTGAGAAAGTTTCATGTTCTACTGAACATAGAGAAACTCTTTCTTATTAGATACCAAGCATAATGGAGTTTCAGAATTAAGACAAATGAAATCTAAACAATAGACATTGCCACTCCAAGTGCATGAGAGAATAGTCTCTAAGTCAACTGACTTTTTGATCAGACACTTATCTTTGTGGAACTCAATCACACAGCATAAGTCATATAATTGGCTTATGCTTATGAGGTTGTGTTGTAACCCATCCACATAAGCTACCCTTATGATTGAGACTATGCCATTAGAAATCATATCATAGCCTTTGGTGACTCCCCTGTCAATGCCTCCAAAAATGACCTTAGGTTCATGCTTCATAGGAGTGTAATCCTTGAGAAGACTCCTTGTCCTAATCATGTGCTTGAAACACCCACTTTCCAAGTACCAAATTTGCTTTCAATTGGTACTTGAACAAACATGCAAGATAAAATTTATTTTACATTAGCAGCCCATTTGACTTTGGGTCCTAGGTTCTTGTTAGTATGAACAACAACATTTCTTCTGGGAGCTACTATAGTAAGAAGGATTTTGCTTGCCTGTGGCATAATGGGATTGTGGAAAAGATCTATTAAAAACTGTCCCACTTTACCATAACACCAATACTTAAAAATATTGCATCTTCTCTTCTGAACATTCATAAAAGTTGAACGTGCATGAGAATGTTCATGTTAAGCAGAGAAGGCACAAGCGTTCTTACTATTTCTTTCAGCAATCACTTCCTTGTGTGCTCGATGATAACTGTTATTACTCGACAATGTCGGCTTAACAACAATAGTAGTCAGCTTGATAGTTGACACTATGTTGATGACATTCAATATTGCCTTGTGAGAGTGAATTATAACTATGCCAATAACCTGCTTTTTCACTAGAATGAGTTTGGAAGATGTCACTTCTTTACCATTGAGTGTAGGGGCTGGTGTACCAATGACAAATGGTTCATAATGATCAATCTGAATTTCCTAATGGGTAGCATTCAAAGCACTCAACCTAATTCCGTTTCTACCTTGACGGTTTGGTGCACTTATTCCCTTACAGTAAGTGCTACCATTCTTTCAGTGACCATACATATTGTCATAGTCATACCTGTTAGAAGGAAGCAGAACCTTCTAAAAGGTTTTTTGAGTTACTAGAGCCATGCATTTTCCCTTATATCTAGCAGGAGCTGCTTTACTACTGAATCCCACTCCCCTTCTATTGTTTTAGGATAAGAGGGAAATAATAATTGGCAGCACAGATTGTTGATTGGAGAATTGAGCCACTAGATTACTCTTCTTAAGGAGCATCTATTCAAGATCCATGATGATCTGGTTCTTGCTTGGATAATTTTTTTTCCTTTCTGCTGGATAATCTCTCTACTCATTTGAGTCAGTTTGGTAGTAGACTCAGAGTAGTCAGATTTGGCTAACTAGAGGGAAACAATCTACACAGCTTGCCTCTTAACAAGCTTCTTCTCTTATTCAGAGCTTCGAAGAGAGAACCATACTTGTGAATCAATTTTTTGACATCATTATCTGATTTTGATCCATCCACATCATTGGATGAAGCGGATGCTTCAGAATCTGGGCTAGTCACATACTCAAAATAAGAAGAGGACATCTTCAGAATTATTATCTCATAAGGAATGGAGTCTTCCTGATTATCATCATTAGTAATGGCCATCAAGCCACAACTCTCTTATTCTTCCTCATTGTCACTATCTAAGTCTGACATTGGAGCCCTGATAACAATCCTTATAGTAGGAGCATCCTCTTCTTCTTCTTGAGCAAACTGCCCAATGAAGGCTTCTTATTCTTCTTGCTCAAAAGAGTTTGAGTCACATTGACTCTAACTCTTCTCCTTCATGGCAAGGAAATTCTTTTCAGATGTCTTTCCCTTGTGGAGCTTCATCTCACTAGCAACAACTTTCTCTTTTCTTTTGACTGGGCAGTCAACTATAATAAGCCCAGGTCTATTGCAAGAATTATAAAAATATTAGAAGAAAAATGTTTACAAGATTTAAAAACATACATATCCCCTTTAAGGTCCTCCTTAGCTCTGTCATCTTTGTTGAACTCCTTCTTCGAGTTGGAGGAGGAGAAGGTTAGCCCTTACAGCGCTTTCTCTGGACATTATTTTTTTGAATTTCCTTGAGATGGCAGTGAACTCCCCATCATATATATGAGCATATGAAGTGATGGGTTTAGAGGACTCTGACTCAGTCACTTTTTAGGAGGAGAGGGGATTCTCTCATGGTTCTACCTGGAGCCCATAGCCTTGAGGTTCACAGTCTTCTCCTTTTGGTGAGATCTGGCAGCAACCTCCTCCTCCTATCTTTTATTTAGCTACATCTCATAGGAGAGCAGCTTCCCAAAAAGAGTGTAAGGAGGAATACTTGCCAGGTTCACAATCTCCCTGATGGCATAGATTTTATTGTCCCAGACTCTAGTTAGAGACCTAAGGAACTTGTCATTTAGCTGATAATCTATGAAGACCCTTCCACAGGTCTTCAACTCATTAACTACCTTGAAGAACTTTTCATATCATTTTACTATGTTATCTTTATTGCCTACCTGGAGAATTTATTCTCTTGATTGAGTAAGTATTTCCTGCCATCCTTGACTTCCTCAGTCCCTTCTAGGTATATAATAAACGTACTCCCTATTTCCTTATCTGTCTGGTAGTGAACCAGATTTTGGAAGGTGGAATCATCAATTGTACTGACTATAATAATTTTATCTCTCTTATCCATAGTAGCATGTATAATTTCATCCCTAGTCATGTCAGCATACTTCCTAGGTACCTATAAATAAGGATCAATGCTGAAGGCCTTCATGGGGATGAATGACTCCTCTTCAATTGTGATATAAATCTTAGGGTTTGAGTCTTCCAAGAACATTTTTATGATTTGCTTCCATATGACAAAGATCTCCTTTCTGCATATGGGGAGCTTCATTGAGCTAAGATCCTTATGTCTTTCTATTAAAGACATGATAGACTGCCCGTATAGGATATTGGTCAGACTGTTATGCCTTCTTTTAACAAACCTAGCTCAGATACAACTTGAAAAATTATGGTTATTGGTAGTTTAACTCACCTAGGGGGGGGGTGAATTGGTGGTCTAGTAACTTGTTGGATTATTTTTAGTTTTCAGTATATATAAAAATTAAAGCACAGCCAAACAATAACTACACACAACACAAACTAATTTATAGTCGTTCCCGAGGGTATGGGTACATCGACTTTCCCTCTGTGCCTATGTAGTAGTGTGCTAGACTTAGAAAATTTCTCCAACACTCAACTCCAAGAGCTTATAACTTAGATTACTCAAAATCTCTAGTCTACTCCCAGACCCTACCTTAAGCTCTACAACCCTAAAACTTAGAGTATTCCAACTCCTACAGCTCAAAGACCCTTCTAGTCTCTTACATCAGATCCATACAGAGATCCTACCTAAGGAAAGGCACAATAGCACTACCTCAGGTAACAGCCTTGCCTCAGGGTCAAAACCCGTGCAACTCAAGCAACAGCCTTATAACTCAGATCTATTACTATATCTAATATATTGAAATATATAATGTGAATACAACTAAATACTTAATTTATTTGACCTTAAAGTTCCTGAGTCTTCAGGTTTCTTTGCTGTGAAAGAAAACACTTTAAAGAAGTCCCCGATTTGTGTGATTCTTCATGTTGAGTAAATTTGGGGGATCTTCTTCTTTATCTTCTTCTCCAGGAACAAGACAAAACTGGAGTTGTGAAGCTTGACTCCTCCTTGCTCTTTCCAAACTTCTTCATAGAGAGCTTACTTAGTGAAATTATATCCCTTCTTATTTTTCATGATTCAGTAGGATTGAGCAAATGTCAGAAGTTTTTGTTCCATTGACCTAACTTTTATGTATATACCTTTGACATTTCCAACGGTCCTTATTTATAGATAACAGACAAGAGGTAAATAAACTGCAAATTTTATTGCTCCAAAAATATAATCATTACATAGGTATGCCCCCTTATTTATAGGAAAAAGGGGAGATGAGAGAATACAATAACCGATGTGGGAGTAAATATAAGTCAGGCGGCCTGTGCAGTTTATCATAGTAAAACCGCACACTATATAAAGAACAATAGTATACCTGGAAACTACAAAGGAAGATTGCTACAAAGCTATTGAAGATCGCTAGTCCAGGCATCCAGACCACACCTGCGGGTTGCCACCAGACCAAAGTTGTGGCTAACCATCAGACTGCAGCTTCTTCAAGCCACCTGACTGCATACTACTGGTTTCCACCAGACCGCAGTTGCGGCTAACGATCAGTCAACTACCGCAGCTTCATCCAGGACGCTATTACTTAACTAGACCGCTGCGGCTAACCATCAGTCCACTACTATGGCTTCTTCCAGACCACTGTGGCTTCACCAGACTACTACGGCTTAACTCTAGACCACTGTTGCGACTTCCAGCTAGACCGCTGCGGCTTGGTTCACATGCACTGTTGCGCCCTCAAACCAGCCGCTTGGAGAAGCTACCAAATAGTCCACTGTGCCAAACTGCCAGATGGCTGAATAGAGCCCACAAGATCACACCTCCAGACCGCCAGCTAGACAAGCCGGGACGACTAGTTTGGCTTACCTCCCGAACTATGGTTCCAACACTTTATATACCTTTAACATTTCTAACGGTCCTTTGATTATAAAATGTCATGTCAATGTATGGACATGAATAGAAAGAACTAACATGTCTTTATGTTCGAACGCCAAATTTGAAATCCTACTACTATGCATGCTCAACGGTAATAAAATTCCTATCAGCACGATATCATTGAGAAAATTCTTCTTTCTCAACAATATTTCCCTTGGCTCTGATATCTGCCTCTTTCTGTGTCTTTTCCATGATATCATCTCGAAGCTTTCCATGATCACGTTGATACCATGAAGAACCATATACTTATCTCAACGGTATTGTCCTTAGTGCTTAAAGTTACTTTAGTAGTTGTTTTTAGATGATGTCATCTTGAAGCACTCCACATTCAAAATGATATCGTCGAGAGACCTTTATGTATCTTAATGATACTACTCCATTTGCACTAACTCTTCTCTAAAACTATTTTAGAGATAACTCCTGGATAGATATAAAATAGATATTCCATAAAATATAGTATACACTTAACATTGCAAGTGATGCTTCTTTAAATCCTGGAATATTTAGGGAAATATTCCTAATAGCGGGCATTGCTGCCAAAACTTTGATTTCTCGATAATATTAATTTTGTGTCTAAACAAGTTAATGTGAAATGGGTTGAACTTCTACCCGCAGAGGGTAAAGAAATGAAGCAACATGCTGATTCAAAGACTTTTAAAGTTGATTCTGAGCTTGTGATTTGTGATCGTTATTGCTCTCCCACTGTGGAGAAACTAAAATGAGAGAAATTGTTGTGCGCTTCGTGATTTGTTGCCCTCCAATACAAAAAGTATGAGGTTAAAGGCAGGGAATTGCACATCCCTTGAGCTCCAACTCCTTTGCCTCCTACACATCTTGCATGGCCGGGGAGAACCACCATAAGTAGAGATATAACTGATTCATAAAAGTTCTCTTGGCTAGTTAATTTTTGTTGTTGCTATATGTTGTTGCTCTTCTATGATATGGATGCTTTGTATTATAATTTTCTTGCTTAGTTTGGTGTAGAAAAATTCTGAGAAACTTTTTTATTATATAACTACTTAATACAGTGTTGGGTATTGCATCAACAATAACCCATATTTGCATGAAGTCACCCTTGAACTAAGATGAATTAAGTTGTATTTAATATCTTTGTTTAGTTTTGTGTTTGCAGACCATCATTGCTAAGTGTAGACCAATGTCAGTCTATAGTGGGTGATGAACACAGGACCACACAGTGTAATCCCTCACTGTGTGATCCAAGGTGTTGACTCATGTGTAGCCTCTCTATTTAGATACACTTCATATTCAAGCACTTGTACAATTGTATGAAGATTAGATTCTTGAAGAGAAAAAAATTTCTAAGTTCTAAAATTTCTCTAAGTCCACTTCTCGAGAAGTCTACTATAGTTCATGAGAAGTAGAGTTAGCAGTATTCGAGAAGTTCACTTAGGTCTCGAAAAGCCTAGACTAGTTCTCAAGAAACATCATTATAGTTCTCGAGAAGCTTAGCCTAGTTCTCGAGAAGTCACAGCCTATACTTCTCGAGTAGCCAGAGATAGCCATGAAAAATATTCTAAGTCCCTCTCTCGAGAAGCTGGTTATAGTTCTCGAGAACTTAGCTTTTAGTTCTCGAGAAGTCAGCTTAGTTTTCGAGTACAAGTTTTAGCTCTCGAGTAATATTCTTTTAGTTCTCGAGAAGCTAAGTTTAGTTCTTGAGTAGACTCAATGCTTATCTCTCGAGTACTAACTTAAGTCCAGAAAGCATAGCTCTAGAGAAATCAGGCTTGTTCTCGAGAACTCATTCACACTTCTCGAGAACTGAAGTTCATTTTTTTAAAAATTTACTTTAGTCCAGATCGACGGGATTTTCAAATGACTTGACGTGATTGGTCCACGTGTCTTCATTGATGTCAATTCTAACCGTTAGGGGAAATCTTATATAATGTCTTTTCATCAAGACTAACACTAAGCGAAATCCGTACTCTCTATTATTCTGAATCGGTCGTCTCTCTCCATGAGCAAACTTACAGAAGCTGCCGCCACCGCTCAGTTTGAAGATCGACTCGACTGTTTTCGATCAAGTTAGACATGCTGTTCAAGGAATCTTCAACTTCTCCTTGATCGAGTAGGTCCTAAGTTTCTCTGGTCATATCTATAGAGAGTCTTCTTCAACATTTCTGAAAAAGCAGCAAAGTTCAGAATAAGACCAAGAGTTAAATTTTTCTAGATCTGAGACAAATCTTGGTTTGTATTTCATATCTCTTTGTAATTTTGCAGGAGATTATTCTCCGAGTGTAGGAGTAATTTTCTCCGATTTGTAGGAAGTTTTCATCTTCCGAATGTAGATCCCTTTGGATAAAGAATTTAGGAACTTGGTTCTAAGACGTAGGATTGGTTTTCAATCCGAGATAGTAGAGTAACCGAGTCTAGTTATTTACTAGATCGGTGAGGGAAAGTGGACGTACCCAAGGTTGGGGAACCACTATAAATCTTCTTGTCGTCTGTTATTGCTTGATTGTTTTTTTTGCAAGTTCGTTAATTTTTTATTCCGCAAATAGACGCACAATTCACCTATTCACCCCCCTCTAGGTTATTTAGGTAGACAACTTAACACTTTCAATTGGTATCAGAGGGAGGTTGTTCGTTAAAAGGTTAACACCTTGATCAATTTCCTCTCTAACTTGTCTCTTGAGAATTTTCAAGCAATGGACAAGGATAAAGATTTTGCCAAGCTTCCCTTTTACACAAAGAACAATTTTCCCATGTGGAAAGAGAGAATTAAAGTTTTCATGGAAGCTGTGGATCCCCGTATCTTCATGATTGTTGATGAAGGTCCCCACATTCCTATGACTGTCTCAACTATAGATCCAACAAAGAAAGTCCCAAAGAAGATGATGGATCTAGATAAAGACGAGATTGCACTTGTCTCCTTGGACAAGAAACAGAAAAATATAATTGCAAGTGTAGTCGATGACTCTATGCTGCAAAACCCGATCCACTGCCAGTCTACTAAGGAGATGTGGCAGTCCCTTGTCACCTTGATGGAAGGTACAGAAGAAGTAAGGGATGACAATAGATCCCTGTTGAATCAGAAATATGAAGCCTTCCGACAAGGGCATAAAGATACCATTACAGATACATTTGAGAACCTTTTTCAAGATAGTTAACGGCCTCAGAGTATATGGCCGAGTCTTCACCAACGGAGAACTGAATGACAAGTTCCTAAGATCCTTAACCAAGGAATGGGACAACAAGGTCCGTGCCATCAGGGAATTTGGAAAGCTAGCTGAGACAGATACTCAGAATCTCTTCGGGAAGCTGATGTCATATGAGCTTCAACTCAACACAAGGAAAGATGCAGAAGAGAAGAGCAGGTCTGCATCCAAAGAGAAATCTGTTGCTTTAAAGGTAGACACCTCCAGGAAGTCAAAGGCTACCTCTCTAACCCTAACATGAGAAGTTAGTGAAGAAGAAAACTCGGAGCCAAGTACCTCGGGATCTAAACTATCTGAAGGAGAGTTATCCTTACTCTCACGGCAGTTCAAGAAATTATTAAACAAGAAAAAGCAATGGAAGGTCAAGGATGGCTCTCACAGAAGATCACGACCTGACGGTGATCGACACAGAAAAGGCTTAACCAGCTACGACAGGTATGGTTCTAAACAAAACAAACATATTTCGACTGACATAATTTACTACTGTTGTAACAAGCCAGGTCACGTCATATCTCATTGTCCCTATAAGAAGAAGGATGGTGGCAGGAGAGAAGAAAAGAAGTCCTCGTACAGCAAGAAGAGGATAGATAAGAGCCTGATAGCCAAGAAGGGCAAGACTCTTAGTGACTCTGACTCATTTGAGTCAAGTGAAGAAGAGGAAGCCTACTTTGGACTTATGGCTCAATCAGATGATGAACAAGAGCCCCAGTTCACTGGGGAGGTATAATCTCATACCGCTCTTTTAGAATCTTAAGTTTCTGAGCATGATCATGAGGACAGCTCCTCTGATGATGAGTCTGAACTCATGGCCCACTATAAGGAGTTGATCATGGCTTACGACAAATGTCAAAAGGTCATAAAAACTCAGGCACAAGAGATTAACTCTCTAAAGGCCATAGAAAGCTCTCTGAGAGAGGAAGTCGTTAAAATGTACTCACTCAGAGAAGACTTAGATACTGCTATTGACGAGTTCAACAAGGATATTAAGCACCTTGATCTGAAGGATGAAATCATCAAGGGGTTGATGACTTACTGGAAGTCGAAAAAAACTTGTTGAAGGTTTCTCTAAGCCAAAGGTAGTTCTTCCTCTTGTTGTTGAGTTCTATGCTCAGGCCAAGGGTGCTGGGCTAGGCCATGTAGGTGCTCCTAGTAAATCTTCTAGGAGAAATAAGGCTAAGAGAAAGAATAAGTCCGCCAAGAAGGCCTCAACTTAAGAGAAGGGGAAAGCTCCTCTAGATCAGACTATTTTTTAAGAAAGTCATCTTTCCAACGAATAAGTTTGACCTTGAATCGTCCTACGGTCACTTGACTAGGGCTAATTATGTAGAGCCAAAGTCTTGTTACCAAGGATGGACTAGCCCCAGAAACTTTGGTGAGAGTGTCTTTAAAGCACCTTATGAAGAAGTCATTCTTTAGGAATATGACCCTTATGATCATGGTCATAAATTCAGGAAAGCACCAAAAGTAAAATCCATTGTAGAAAAGCCAGTGATGGAGAAGAAATCAAATGATTGCCATCATCATGAAGCCTTTTCCTCCAAGAATGCTACCCCTGCTAGACCAGTATCTCAGAAGGTCAAGCAGGAGTACCTAAGGCAAAGATATAATAGGTTCGACTGTTGGTGTTGTGGAAAAATTGGTCATTTTGCCATCGATTGTTGGTTTAATCCAAGAAATTTTGCAACTCCTGAAGTTGGCAACATGAGAATGACCACTCATGATGCTAATCTTCATAGGGCGAGTATTTTAACACGTGACCAAGGACCCAAACATGTTTGGGTTCCTAAGGCAAACTGATTATGATTACATGGATGTCCAAAAGCCACCAAAATGCCAATCTGGTATTTGGACAGTGGATGCTCTCGGCATATAACTAAGACAAGAAGCCTATTTCAAAATTATTCTCTAGTGTTGAACGGACCAAAAGTCATCTTTGGAGGTTCAGACCAAGGGATAACCAAAGGATACAGTATGATCACTAATTGTAGTGTATCCTTTTCGGATTTAGCTTATATTTAGGGATTGGAACACAATCTTATAAGCATAAGTCAACTATATGACAAAGGATACATTGTTGAATTCCATGCTGACAAGTGCCTGATAAAGTTTTTTGACAATATGGTAACGATTCTATCTGGCACTCGAAGTAGGAATTTATTTTGTTTAAATTTCATTTGTATAGATTCTTCTACACCAGTGTGCTTTTTAGCAAAAGATAGTTTATCACTTGGTGACCAATTGCACAAGAGGTTAGCACATATTAATTTTAAAACTATTAATAAATTATTCTCCCTGAACTTAGTTCGTGATGCCCTGAATGTCAAGTACGTCAAAGATAGACCTTGTCATGCATGCGTAAAAGGCCAGCAAATAAGCGCTACCTTTAAAAGAATTATTGACAAAAATTCAAGTAGATGTTTCCAGCTACTTCATATGGACTTATTCGGTCCACTGCAAATTAGAAGCTTGGGAGGTAAGGAATATACATTGGTTATTGTTGATGACTACTCGTGCTTTGCATGGGTGTTCTTTCTGAAATACATGTCAGATACCTTTGATATCTTTACTAATTTTGTCAGGCAGATCCAGAATGAATACAACTATTCTGTAGTCAAAATCAGAAGTGACAATGGAACATAGTTCAAGTCTGGGGCCATGATAGAATTTTGTGAAAGCCTAGGTATCTTTCATGAGTTTTCCTATCCTCGCACTCCACAACAAAATGGAGTAGCTGAGAGAAGGAACAGAACACTCATAGAGGCCTGCAGAACTATGTTGAGTGATGCTTCACTACCAGAGTATTTCTTGGCTGAAGCCGTCAATACTGCATGTCATGTGCAAAATCGAGCACTCATCAATAAGAATCATGATAAGACACCTTATGAACTTCTAAATGGAAGGAACCAACTATTTTATATTTTATAATTTTTGGCTGTAAATTCTTCGTTCTTAATAATGGTAAGTATCATACTACCAAGTTTAGTGAGAAAAGTTTTGAAGGTACTTTTGTAGGTTATAGTAGCCATAGTAAGACATACAAGATTTTTAATAGAAAAACTCTGGTTGTAGAGGAATCCATACATGTTGTATTTGATAAGATGAGCTTTCTACAAAGCAAATCGTCTAATGTGCTTGTTGAAGATGCAGGTATAAGACTTAAAGAAATCAGCTTGGATGAACCGACTGAAAGGGAAAAAGAAAAGTTCATCAAGATCATTACTCCAACCCCCATTGGAGAGGTAGACGATCAAGATGAAGAAACAATCCAAGTTGATGAAGTCACTCCAGTGGCTGAAGAAGTTCTAAATGCTGGGAACCTAGAGCTCAGACATCTGAAGGATCATCCAATAGACCAAATCATAGGAGATCCTCGAGATGGTGTCATAACTCGTCGAGGTATAACTAATGAGAATTAATATTTATGTTTTCTCTCACAGGTTGAACCAAATAAGTTTGAGGAAGCAAACTCAGACGCATCATGGATCTTAGCCATGGAAGAAGAACTGAACCAGTTCAAGCGCTGCAAAGTTTTGAAGCTTGTTCCAAGACCCAAAGGTAAGAATGTCATCGGGACGAAGTGGGTCTATAGGAACAAGTTGGATGAGGATGGGACAATCATAAAGAACAAGGACTAACTCGTCGCCAAAGGATATCATCAAGAAGAAGGAATTGACTTCGACCAAACATATGCTCCAGTGGCAAGGCTGGAGGCCATTAGACTGTTCCTGGCTTATGCTGCACTGAAGGGCTTCACAGTCTATCAAATGGACGTGAATTCTCCTTACTTAATGGTGACATAAAGGAAGAAGTGTACGTGGAATAGCCCCCAGGTTTTGTTAATTCTAACATTCCTGATTATGTTTATTTATTATTGAAAGTGATGTACGGTTTGAAACAAGCTCCTCAAGCTTGGTACGAAACGCTATGTACCTTTATCCTCGAGAAAAAGTTCACAAGGGTAAAGATAGATAAGACATTATTTCTTAGGAAAATTAAAGGCAAGATTTTGCTAGTTCAAATCTATGTCGACGATACTATTTCTACAGACGACAACCTCTGCAAGATGTTTTCTAAACTTATGCAAGGGAAGTTTGAAATGAGTAGAATGAGAGAGCTAAAGTATTTCTTAGGACTTCAGGTGAAACAATCTGAAGATGAAATTTTCATCTCACAGACGAAGTTCACCAAGGAATTGATTAAGAAATTAGGAATGGAGAGTGCAACCTCTATGAGGACTCCAATGGCCTCAGCTATGTCTCTAGACAAGGATGAGAAAGGGAAACCTTTTGATGAAACCAAGTATAGAAGCATAGTTTGATCCTTGCTCTACCTTACTGCCAGTAGACAAGACATAATGTTCTATACATGTGTCTGTGCTAGATTCCAAGTGAACTGTAAGTAATCTCACAATGCTATTGTAAAGCGAATCTTGAGATACCTTAAAGGTATACTGAATCTTGGCTTATGGTACCCAAGAAGTAATAACATCAAACTAATTGGTTTTTCAGATGCAGACTTTTCAGGTAGCAAAGATGATAGAAAAAGAACTTCCAGGACATGTCAGTTCCTTGGAAGAAGGCTTATCTCATGGAGAAGCAAAAAGCAAAATTGTGTCGCAATCTCAACGGCCGAGTCAGAATATATTTCTGCCGGCAGTTGTTGTGCACAATTACACAGTTGTTTTGCGACTCCTCCAGTGCAATAGCAATTGCCAATAACCCAGTATCGAACAGCCGAACAAAGCACATCGAGCTAGGATATCACTTCATCCGGAAGCATGTGGAGCAAAGGGATATGGATCTGCAGTACGTGCCAATAGATCGGCAAGTTGTAGATATTTTCCCAAAGCCGCTCGACGAGACCAAGTTAGATTTCTTCAAAACTAAACTTGGGATGATGAACAAAGAAGTATAGACCAAAAGAGATCATTTCAAAGCTCAAGAATCGAATATACTACGAAAAGGTCAGAAATTTCTCAAGTGGAAGGCAGTTCTCGAGAAATATAATTACTTCTCGAAAAGTACATAACTAGTTCTCAAAAACTTAAACCCACTTCTCAAGAACTAAAGATATGTCTCTCGAGAAGTACAATAAGTTCTCGAAAATAAGAAATATACTTCTCGAGAACTATAACTATGTCTCTCGAGAACTAACCCTACCACTCGAGAAATGCCCCGTCTGTTTTCGATTTCTGTTCATTTCTTCAATTTTGATAACCGATCGATTTCTGCTTTAATCCAAGGGTTATTTTAGATTAATTAGACACCTAATCAACATTACTAGGGTTATATATATATAACACTTTAGAAATCTCAAATCAACTGACATTTCAAAATCCATTCTCTCGAATACTCTTCGCCTTCTGCCGACTAGAGCTTCGACACCGCCGCTTTCTCGCGCTCCGTCCATCGCCGTTGTCAATCTCAATGGCTCAATAGTCAAGAATCGTAGTCAGTAGTGAACTTATGGTCGCTGGGATTGCAGATATTTCAGACGATTTCAAGAATTTTCTTCTTCGGCTAGAAACCGCAGGTTTGAGCTTTGTTTTTTCAGAACCTTGTAAGATTCTATTTCCAGAAGTAGAAGAGTTCTATAGAAATGTCAAGATAAGGAGGAATAACACTGTACTGAAATCTAAGGTCAAGGGAGTTAAGATTAAGTTAAGTACTACCATAATGTCCAGACTTCTAAGATTGCCTACTATAGATGATGATGAGGATGAACTAAAAGAAGATGACAATGTCAGAGCCTGCTATTTCTGTAGAGTTCCAGTGGACATTACCTCTCTATTGAGAACTGCTCTGAATGATGTTAGCAAACTTCTTGTGGATAGAGTTGAAAAAATTCTTTGGTGCAGCACAGGATCCATAGGTTTCATAACCAATGACCTATTCAATGTCATGTCAGCCATAATCAGCAGGAAGAAATTTCCATATTGTTTGATGATTTTCTACATGATCAGGGATAACATTAAAGAGCCAAAGTTTGCCAGGATAATCTCCATGATGTTGCATGAGATTGATCCAGTGGTCTTTAAGACTTCAAAAAGTACACCAATTTATCACTTAAAGAAGATCTCCTTAGCTTTCATTCAAAGGTGGGAGTTAAAATTGAAGAATCCAAAGCAGATAGCTAAAGAGATTGCAGCCCCTGCTTTAGAGGTCAGGACCCCATCTCCCTCCTCTCATGAAGTTACTGAACCATCTGGTGCAGCAACTAAGGGGGAGCCTGCTTCCTCTATTCCAGTTGACAGAATTCCATCTCCTCCTCCAACAAGATCTCAAGTCAGAAGTATAGTCAGTTCACCAGCCAAGACACCAGCAAGATCACCAGTGAGAAGTCCAGTCAAGAGTCCTATAAGATCTTCAGTTAGGTCCCCAGTGGCAGACTTACCAGATGAGACATTCTAAGATGAGAAGGCTCAGAAAACCATCATCTCTACTGCAGTAGATATAGAAAGTGTGATAAAAGAGTTAACCTCTGATGAACCTCTTGCTCCCCTCCACACATAAACTGCTAAAGAACTTTCAAAGGATCCATCTCCAGCTCCTTCTCCATCTCCAGTACCTTCCCCCAAAGATCCTCCTTCTCCTTCTCCAAGAAAAGTCTCACCTCAACCAGATACCATCCTTCTATTAGAAGAGGAAGAGCCAGAACCTGAGGCAGTTGAAGCTCCTCTAAGGAGACTTTATTTCTCTATGCCCACCTTCCTTGATGAAGAAGGAGATACATTCATTCATACTACTAGAGCTAAAAGCTCTGTAGTTGTTGAAGAGATCCCTCACTGGGCAGTTCCTCCTCCACCTCATATTATTGTTCATCCTACTCCTGTTGTTCCTGCTGCTGCTACCCCTTGTTAATTTAGATATACTAAGTAAGATTGACATTATGCTGGATGACCAAAGGAAATATTTTGATGAATCCCTCAAAGTAGTCCAAGATAGTCACCGCTCTAGAGAAAGAGATGAGCAGAGGATTTGTAGAAATTCATCACAATACTGACTCTTTCAAAAAACTATTTCAGATTGGTGGTAAGGCTATAGACCACACTATCACTAGTGTTAGTCATGTCATGGATCAAACAATAACTCTTGCTAACAATCAAATCTTTTTGGAAAAGAAAGCCCGGGAAAACCTCATGAAATTTTGTGAAGAGGTTGGTACCTTCAAAGAGGATGCTATAGCTACACTATCTGTAGAATTCATAAAGGGGGAGAGCTTGGTGAAAGAACATGTGGAAAAGCTTATGGACAAGTTTACTGCTGCTGCAAACACAGTTTGGTCTGACAAGATATCTGAAATTAATAAGAATGTTTTAGAACAAATCCAGTCTATTAAGTTCCATAACTATGACACTGTTGTCTGGATGCATAACCAGATATTCCCTGAATTTCAAGTTGATCCTAATGTCATTCCTCATATCCTGAACCCTCTTGCTGAAGGTCAGTCAAGTTAGATGCCTGCTGAGATGCAACCTCAGATGTCATGCTTTTCTCCAAGGCCAGAAGATCAAAATCCTCCTCTTGCTTCTTATGACCAAGTATGGGATGATATTATTACTCAAGGTTTACCTGAAATCAACACTTCTAAGAAGAGGAAGTATGGGGAAGGCCCCTCTGCTAGCAAAAGTATTCCGAAGCCAGGCACAGAGAAAATAAAAGCACAAGAATTTGCTGAAGTCTGGAGTCCTATCTCTAAAGATTTATTTCTTGATACTCTCAAATTTGTAATGGACTACAATGAAAACATGAATCTCCACTACAACTCTTCTGAGTGGGAAATCTATGAGAAGTCCATGACTAAACGGAGAATCTATGACAGAGATTATGACAACAACAATCCTAAGGCTCCTCCTAAACCCCCAAGGTACTACCCAGAGCCTTTCAGCTACCAGAGAAGACAACAAGAGAAACATGACAGACAACAATAGAGCTAGAATTGACTTTCTGTTGATAATTGTTTTGAGATTATGGATGAAATGGATGTTAATTGGAAATCTAAAACATTATATATATATAATTTCTGGTTTTGCTAATTCTGTGTTTAATTTTTCTTTCTTGCATTTGAATCTATTCTTCATATACAGTTCTTTCTTTATTGGCATAATTCACCTTAGTGTTGAGGGTTCTGACTTCTACAAATAGGGGGAGATTGTTGGGTATTGCATCCATAATAACCCAGATTTTCATGAAGTCACCCTTGAACTAAGATGAATTAAGTTGTATTTAATATCTTTGTTTAGTTGTGTGTTTGCAGCCCATCATTGCTAAGTGTAGACCAATGTCAGTCTACAGTGGGTCATGAACACTGGACCATACATTGTAATCCCCCACTATTTGATCCAAGGTGTTGACTCATGTATAGCCTCTATATTGGGATACACTTCATATTCAAGCACTTGGACTATGTTATGAAGATTGGATTCTTGAAGAGAAAAAAATTTCTAAGTTCTAAAATTTCTCTAAGTCCACTTCTCGAGAAGTCTACTATAGTTCTCAAGAAGTAGAGTTAGCAGTATTCGAGAAGTTCACTTAGGTCTCGAAAAGCCTAGAATAGTTCTCGAGAAACATCATTATAGTTCTCGAGAAGCTTAGCCTAGTTTTCGAGAAGTCACGCCCTATACTTCTCGAGTAGACAGAGACAGCCATGAAAAATCTTCTAAGTCCATCTCTCGAGAAGCTGGTTATAGTTCTCGAGAACTTAGCTTTTAGTTCTTCAGAAGTCAGCTTAGTTTTCTAGTACAAGTTTTAGCTCTCGAGTAATGTTCTTTTAGTTCTCGAGAAGCTCAGTTTTGTTCTTGAGTAGACTCAACGCTTATCTCTCGAGTACTAACTTAAGTCCAGAAAGCATAGCTCTCGAGAAATCAGCCTTGTTCTCGAGAACTCATTTATACTTCTCGAGAACTGCAGTTCATTTTTCAGAAAATTTACTTAAGTCCAGATCGACGGGATTTTCAAATGACTTGACGTGATTGGTCCACGTGTCGTCATTAATGTCAATTCTAACTATTAGGGGAAATCCTATATAATATCTTTTCATGAAGACTAATCCTAAGCGGAATCCGTACTCTCTATTATTTTGAATCGGCCGTCTCTCTCAAAGAACAAACTTACAGAAGCCGCCGTCGCTCAGTTTGAAGATCGACTCGATTGTTTTCGATCAAGTTAGAATTGCTGTTTAAGGAATCTTCATCTTCTCCTTGATCGAGTAGGTCCAAAGTTTCTCAGGTCAGATCTACATAGAGTCTTCTTCAACATTTCTGAAAAAGCCGCAAAGTTCAGAAGAAGACCTAGAGTTAAATTTTTCCAGATTTGAGACAAGTATTTGTTTGTATTTCATATCTCTTTGTAATTTTGTAGGAGATTATTCTCCGAGTGTAGGAGCGTTTTTCTCCGAGTTGTAGGAAGTTTTCATCTTCCAAGTGTAGATCCCTTTGGATCAAGATTGTAGGAACTTAGTTCCGTGACATAAGAATGGTTTTCAATCCGAGATAGTGGAGTAGCCGAGTCTAGTGATTTACTAGATCGGTGAGGGAAAGTGGACGTACCCAAGGTTGGGGAACCACTATAAATCTTCTCGTCGTCTGTGATTTCTTGATTGTTTTTGTGCAAGTTCGTTAAATTTTTTATTCCACAAATAGACGCACAATTCACCTATTCACCCCCCTCTAGGTGATTTAGGTAGACAATATAACACTTTCAAACAGGTATTTGGTCTACCTTAAGAACGGTAAACAAAAGGGGTAATGGGAGACAACCTATTTTTGTTATTTTGATTTTTCTAACCCATTGGCACTTTATATATTATTTCTACGGTGCCAATGTTTTCTTCTTGTAGGCGTGGTGATCTAATAGTGATAAGCATGGATTTACCATTCAGTATTAACGCCAATCTTCTGGTATTCTCACTTTTGAGCATGGGGTAACTTCTCTTCTAGCTTCAATTTTAATTTTTATGGTTATATCATTGGATTGTATTGCATAGCTTAAGTTTTGGGGAGAGCCGATTTGTGTTACCCACTACGCATACACATATCATTTGCATATTAAAAGCTCTTTACTCAATACATTTAGATTTGTTCATATTCATCACACACCATAACACCCACATGAGCGCGCAATAACTTGTTGGTGCTTCGCGAGAATAACTCATTTCTTTTTTATGATTTGGGAAAGTCACTGTGCTAGCATAAGATTGCGAGACAGAGTAAAATATTTACTCCTGTAGTACTCCTAGTCGTGTGCTCGCATCTCGTGTAGATATTTGAGTAGAATTAATTTTTCATTATGCCTATAGTTTTAAAGTTTTTCTATTTGTGTAATATTGTTTATTCTACTCATAATTGTTGAATACACTATGAATCTAATGGTAGTGTAAGGATGTGTGTAGATAATTGTTATGCATGTTTTGCTCGAGTCGGGATGAAGTATAGTCTTTCTTGGTGCTAAGAATTAGCCCCAAGAGACTCTCAAAGCATGAGTAAATGTTAGTTCAATTGCGCGAGTGTGATGTAGGCCATCATCTTAGCTCGGTTGAGCTTGTGTACCATTCCTATCATCTTATCCTCACTAGTCCATTTGTGTTTTCCCCGTCTTTTGATTCTGCTCCACCATTATCTCACCAAATCCAAACACCCAATCCTAGTTGCACACCCAAATCCGAGCTCTAGTTGTATTCATATTGTCATTTTGCGGTGTTGATGTGGTGAATTAATTGTGGATGTGTGGTTGTGCTCCAATGAAAAGAATTCTGGAAAAAATGTTGTGAAAATTATTGAGAAAAGAAAAATGAATGAAAAGTAAAATAAATTGTGAATTGTGGAAAAGTGAAAATGAAAAGATATATGTGATTTGTATTTGTTAGTAGGCGGTGCACACACCCATGTTTTCAAATTACATTCTGGGGGTTTGGTGCACCCACATGTATATTTGGTACATGGATAGATTTTTATCGTGCTAACTATTTTGGGTTAGTTGTGTAGCCTTCACTTTTATCTTTATACACCCCATCGGAACCAAAGACCCATCTAAAACCTAAGTCCTACTGATTAACGCATTGAACCAAACCAATGTCATCAAGAGTTTATGAACGAGTGAGATTATGGTCACCAACATTAATGGATTTTTTTGGAGAAAATCCCGAGCCCAAGTCTTTAACAATGCTCACCTTAGCGATTAGTCAACTTTCTCCTTACGTGTGACTAAATGATTCACTGTGATTCTTATTATTAGTAGGAATAATATATAGATACACATTTAGAAGTTTATAAACTGCTGTTCATAATTAAAAAGTATTTCTACTATATTTCTGTGTACGCCAGCATGCGACTTCGTATGCTACTCCGCTTTACAATTTCTATGCTAGCTATATTTTTTCTCATCCGCATGAGGGATGGTTTCCTCAGGATGACTTAATGGTTAAGTTTGGAGGTGTGATGAGATTGATTAAAATAGGGTTTTTCAGATTCATCAAGACTTGATTTCACACACATGCACTTCACTTTTAGTTTATTATTGCTTAAATTTCACTGATTCACTCTTCTCACTCGACGTGCACATTTTGTACCAGTGTGGTGTGCAATTGCGCACTATTTTGTTCGGGGTAAGCATGCGGTGCTCCTCATTGCTTTTGTTATTGTTTTGTGTCATTCTGTGTTGTTGGAGCCATATGGCCTGGGTTATGATTTGCACTATAGGTGGGAAGATCCCCATTTAATTTTGTTCCAATGATGTATGAAATGCATAATCGTGAATTTTCTTCTCACGTGGTCGATTCCAACAGTGAGTGTTATTCAATGGCCATTAAAGGTGATCTGCCCCGGATCATGAATTTTGTTCACACATAAATACTTTCGCCCGTGCATGAGAAAAATCACACGAGCTTCTCTTTTTGTCTAAAAATTTAATGATTTAATTGGTTGTGTGTTTCCTTCACGCATAATTGGATTCAATAGTGTAAGAAGAAAATAACACAATTTCTTCTTTATGACCTGGATTATTGCGATCTATCGCTACCCTTGCAATATGTTTTCGCAAGGTTAGTAATGACCATGCATAAGCAAAATCGCATGGGCCATTTATTTGCCTGGCTGGGAGTTTCTGCCTGAAATATTTCACACGTTTTCACTCACGTTCATGCGTTCAACCATGCATGCCTATTTTTTATACTGGTTGGTATATAAGTGCAAGAACTTCATCCTAATCCGGATCTTTGTCCATTTTCTTGCCCAACCGCTCCATTCTGCCCAGTTTTTTCATTGCATCACCTACACCATCATTAGTAGCTCTGACCACCATTTAACTGCTTTTCTTCCACTAGGGCTTTGTCCTTAACCTCCTCCATTATCTCAAGCATTCAAGGTCCATTTCGAGGTATTTCTTGCTGCATCTAAGGAGAGCTCTTTAAAAGGCCATGGTCAAAGGAATTTAGCAAAGAAGATGTGTTAACTTAGAAATCAGCGATCCCTCCCATGATATCCAGTTCGCAAGTCGTGGCCTGCTCCAGGTTCTCCTTGAAGGTCGCGGCCTGTTAGCCCCCTTTTTTCAAAGAATGGGCGAATAGACTTCTCGATCCGCTCAGGACGTGCGGCTAGGGCGGTCCGCCCAGCTAGAACACCTAGGTCGCGCAGAAGCTGCTCGTTTTGCAGGGGCTACGAACTGCTTCCTCAGTCCTCCCTGCTGTTTGTGCGATTAGAATGACTATCCGCGCGTTAGTTATCTTCCAACAGGTCCAACAGAATTGTGGACTCACATTGCAATCCGCGCAGACCGCCATATTGCCAGGCGACCTGCATCCATGTCGCCAGCCAGTACGCGATATGCCTGTCCATCCAATAAGAGACGAGCTTGCTCCACCAAAATGGGCGACCTGCTCCTTATGTTTAGCAGGAGGTGGCGGACTCAGTATTCAGTCCGCCTAAGGGAGGAAGACTTGCTCCTCCCTCCAACTCTCCAGCCTGCATAACATCCAGACGGCGACCAACTCTCCTGTACGCCAACAATGGGCGGACTCGGTCTCAGCCCGCTTGTAAGGAAGGCAACATGGACAACCATTCTATGCGACCACGCCATACCACGCAGACTCAACTCTAACCCGCAAGGAGGAGGTGGACTCTCTTCATCCAGTAAAAGTGGAGACCTAACTCTAGGCCGCCAGGCAGCAATGCGTGATCTACCTCCTCAGCCCGCCATATCACCAAGCAAGTGGGGCGATCCTCCAGGAGGAGGCCTGCTCAACCCGTCCAGCGCGAGTTGGGCAAACTCATTAGGCAGTACACCAGGAATACCTAAGCTCAATAGCAGATCTGTCTCATCCTCTCCGCAGTAGGCTGGGCAGACTCATTCCGAAGTCCGCTAGCTAGCCCCCAGCTTCTCTACTCTAGCCGCTTCCCACCAGCAGGCAAGCTGCTCTTTAGCTCGCATATCTTGACGCGGGCTCACTCAGTATAGTCGAGGTGAACTCATCCCAGTTCGCCAATAATAGGATCAGCTCATTAGTCCCTCTGCACAGCATGGTGCTGACTCGAAGGACTCCTTCTTTACTCGTTCAACTCACCGCTCTATCGGCAGTGACGTTACTAACACCGTTACCTCCTCGGGCCCTATATATAGCCCCCATATCTCTCATTCAGCAGGCACGGTGGAGTGGGACAACCTAGGAAACAAAGCTTGCGACCATTACTTCCTATTCCGCTGGCACTAACCCGCAGTCTGAGCGATAGACCGGGCGGACTGCTGTAGTCAACTCGCGCGGCCTGAGACATTAAGTCGCGCGACCTCTCCCATTCTCTTCTCGTCTTGATCACACAGTCCGCTCGGCTTACTCCAGTGAGTTACGAGATCAACAAACTACATGGTCTACCGACCTCTCTTGTCAAACCGCACGGCCTCTGGCATTTTCTTCTCCTTAGCCGTCAACTTCCCCCTCTATACTCTTTATTCTGCTTTCCATGTAAAGGTGCAATCTCAAGCTATAATCTTATTCTTAATCAAGGGAAAGCCCATCGCATGAGTGCTATTTATGACACTGCGGGCGAAGTCTATTATTGCAGCCGCTAGTGGCCCCCTCTTCTTCTCAACTCCTTTCTTCTCTCGGCATAAACCTGCAAGGTTAATCGTCAAAGTAGCTGTCTGCTCGACAGCTCCTGATCAACCTTCCCAGCTATTCCCAACATCCTCAATAGCCTCTCCTCTATCCCCGCAACCTTCTTCTTCACCTTGCATGTGAGACCGAACACCCGTTAGCTGCTGGTTCCCGCGACCCTCCTCTCGATTTTCACGTATCAATAGTTAACATGAGACCTTCAAATCTCGATCAAATAGGGAAATCAGTGATTACTCATGTGAGACCATCAACCAGCCGAGAACCTTGCTCCTTCAAGTCTTAGTGAAGATCCTCTCTGGGAAGCCATGGAGAAATTGCGCAGAGAAACTGCCCAACAGTTTCAAGCAATCAACCGTACTCAATCTACAATTGCGCAACGATTAGAAATGCAATCTGTAGTAGAATCGGTTCCTCCGATCAATCCAGCACAAGCATCAAAGACTCCCTAAGTTTATCCATCGGCTTATCCGTGAATCTATCCTCCCGTCCACCAACCTTTCTGCAAGGGCCTGCAACCCCTTTGCGGTCTCAGAATGATGAGTTCTTAGCTTGTCAAAACTTCTTCCGGGAAGCTTCCCGGGGAAGTCAAGCTAGATTCCTAAATTTTCAGTGATGTCATCCCTACTCTTCAGCTCCTGCCTTTGCTCCTCCTACAATAGCTTTTCCCTTCTATCCTCCTGCTCCTTTTACAACTGCAACTTATGCTCCCTTTTTTCCTTATGCAATAGGAGAGCAAGAAGAGACGTCACCATTTTTAGAGAAAGTTATACATGAACTAACTCCAGTTAACTTCAGAGAGCCCCGGTTGCCAATCTACATTGGAGAGACTGATCCAATGAAATACCTTCAAGCCTTTGAATCAGCCGTAGCTCTCAAGACCTTCTCAGATGATTTAAAATGCAAACTCTTTGTAACAACCTTTGATGGTAAAGTGAGGAATTGGTTCAATAGACTGCGTCCTCAGTCCATCTCTTACTTTGTTGATTTAAGAAGATAGTTTCTTCTCAAGTTTTCTACCTCTACAAAGAGAAAGGGCGGTCCAAAAGCCATCTTTGAGATCAGGCTGCGAGAGAATGAGACTTGGTCTCATTTTGTGGATCATTTTCAGAAAGAAATCTTGGACATTGAGATTTTCGATCAAGAAATGTATCGAGTGGCTCTTATTTATGATCTGCGTGAAGTACCACTCAAGTTTTAGGCTAATGTCCGAGCGCCAAGGACATATCAAGAATTGATTGGTTTAGCTAACTCATACATTCTTGGTGAGAAAAGTAATCCCAGCTTCGTCTCCAAGCTTATAGCAGAGAAAGATTCTTCTTTTTCTTACAAGCAACCTCCGAGGTCTCCTCAGAAAGATTTTCCATCCTACTCAAGGAAGGGAAGAAGATTTCAACTTCATCGACACCCCTTCCCAGGCCAGGATCGTGCCCAAGATCAATTGTTACTATTGCCAGCACCAACTCCGCAAACAACTTCGGTTCATAAACAACAAGATGATGACTTGCCAAAGTCCGAACTGGATGAAGCTGTAATGACCCGATTCGTGCTAGGGGCGTTGTGCGTGCTTTTGAAGTTAGGAGAGCTGATTTAGGCTCAGTAGGTGCAGGCGATCTGGCGTGCACTCGTGGGGAAAAGGAAATAAGTTTATTACCTATGTTGAGTATGACACAGGTAGGGACACGAGCGTGTCCCTACCCGTATTCAGTGGTGTTGAGTGACCGTGGCGTTGAGTGATTTTGGTACGGCGTTGAGTGGACAGTCCCGAGGAGGACACAGGTAGAGACACGGGCATGTCCCTACCCGTGGGTCATGGCGTTGAGTGCCAAGGCTTTGAGTGTCACGGCGTTGAGTGGACTGTCCGAGGAGGATATTAGTAGAGACACGAGCGTGTCCCTACCCGTGTGCCACGGCATTGATTGTCATGGCTTTGAGTGGCATGGATCTAAGTGGAAGACATGGCTGACCAGAGAAGGACACGGGTAGAGACACGGGCGTGTTACTACCATTGTGCTCCAAGACAAGCAAAACGAGATGTGTCCTGAGCAGGACACGAGTATCGACACAGCTAGAACCACGGTCGTGTCACATGGAAACAGGTACAGACACGGGAAAGTTATTACCCGTGTATGAGCATGAAACTGTAGTCAAACCGTTGATGACGTTTCGCCAGAGAAGAACACGGGTAAGGATACGGCTGTGTCCCTACCCGTGTCACTTTTGTATAAAAGAGAAAAATGAAACCCTAGCCATCTTATTCTCTTCCAAACCCTATTTTATAGAGAGGAACTTCTGAAGGAGATAGATCTTGCTGGAGCCAACCAACCCCGTGAGGAAATGCCACCGCCGTCAAGGGAAAACGTGAAGGATGACAAGATCCATGGCCAGAAATGGCGGAATCGCTGGAAATGAGGTGAGCTTCCCCCCTCTCCCTTGGTGCTAGATCCTTAGTTAATCTTAGGCGAGACATCGACTCAAATGAGTCTTGATGTGTGAGGTGAAGATTTCTAGGAGGGCCTTCTTAGAACTTGTGTTCTAATGTTTAGTCATCTTCAACCTCCCCTTCTTCAAAGTGATGATGGGGGTGGATTCGTGAAGAGGAATGGCCTTAAGAGTGTGAATAAGGGTGGAGGAACTTCTGGTTGTGATTTGGGGAGGATTGGATTGAGGAGGAAGATGAACCGATGCCGTTCATTTCGCCTCAAGATGCGTGAAGAAATCTATGTTCTGCACGCAGCGATCTTCTTGGCTATCTTCAGGCAAGATATGGTCAGATCTTGGCTTTCGACTAAACACGAGAGTCGTAGCCCTTGGAATTACATTTCCGACGAGTGGTTACACGCCTTCGGGTGAATTCTGTAGCCACGGGAATGTCTGATCGGAGTAGAGGGTTGTCGGACGAAGCGTGCTGAAATTGTATTTTGTACGCAGCAGGCTTTGGATCCAATTTCATGTTGGATACAGTCAGATCTGGGTTGCGGACTGAACATGAAAGTTGTATCCCATAGAAATACCTTTCCATCGAGGTATTACACGCACTCACCAGATTCCTATAGCCATAGTAACCTTTTGTTGAATTTGCTGTCCAGCAGGATTCTGCACCTGAATTCCTGGGTTAGTTATATAAATGAATTGGGACTTGGAGGACGTCTTGTAATAATCTGACATTAAGCTGTAGGCGAATCATTATATGTACACTATGATAATTTAATGCATGATGATAGTATTGGAATAGACCCCACGTAAACAAAGGGTGAATGATATGCGGTTGAGCGAAACAACTTGGTGGGGATTAGTGAACGAATGTTATTTAGTCATTTAATAACATTGATTACTAGAGCTTGGGTAATTGCTCAGTGTTGATTGATATGAACTTGTGTGTTGATTATAGGATGAGTAACTCATGTGTTCACGAGTAATTAGGCTGGTAGAATAAATGTTGTTGTTGTCGTGAGAAGAGTCATAAATTGGATGGTTGGGCTTGGTCTTTGATGTTCATGTCCTGAGGCTCCTTCCGTGCCAAGTGGTCAGCTGGGCTTGGTCCTCGTGTTAGTTTCCGAGGCTCCTTTCGTATCATGATGTGGATATAATGCATGTGGTGTTAGTCAAAATGCGGTGTCGTAATCCCGGGTTAAGAATAGTGTGGCAGGTCTACAGGCTCGCCAATCGTCACACTGATGGGAGTTGACAGCTAGACCTTGGGCTGTTGGGCTTGGTCCTCGGTGTTCACGTCTCGAGGCTCCTTCCGTGCCAAGTAAATGGTTGGGATTTGTCCTCATGCTCATTTCCTAGGCTCCTTCTATATCATACCTTAGTCCAGTTCGGGGCTATGATCTCGGTGCACATCAACCTGAGACACCCGCTGAGCCGTAGTATGCATGTGAGCTCCGTGTTGTGTTCTTAGCATTGAGGCGTACAAAGGCGTAGACCAGGTAGTGTGGAGAACAGTCTAGTAGTGGAGATGCCCGCTCTACTATAACCGTCTGACCATGACAGATGACGCCTGAGAGGTTAGCTCCCTACTCGAAAAGTGTGAACTGCAAGTCTGTGTCGACATAGCGATTGCATGTGCGTGATCATGGGTGAGTCATTGCATTGCATTTATGTCATTACAATTCATTGCATACACAAGATCATCATCATATAAGTTTGTATGGGCACTCCTATACGATGAGTTACTTACTGCTGAATGATCATTAACTTATAAGTTTCTATGGTCATTCATATAAGTTGAATTACCTTCTGTTATATCTTTATTCATATGCTGTGGTAGATGGTAGAAATGCTAGAACTACATGTTACTTGTTTATACACTGCTTTACATACATAGTGATATACCACCTGCTTGAACCTATGATTTATATATATTGTACCCTGTTCCTTTCTCCGCCCGGTCCGAGGAGTCGCCAGGGGAGCGTATGTGAAGACACTTAGTCTTTATGACTAACGGATGCTACGTCTTCCTTTTTAGGAGGAAACCCTGCAGGTGGAGCAGTAGTTTATGCAGCCAGATAGCCAGGCCAGGATGACAGGGCCTGAGGGGATGGTATCGTCGCTACCGTCGGTTACTGATAAGAGTGTGAGAGGTTTTGTTGTACCCTTTTTTAAGGAAAACTATTTACGTACTCTTATATTAGAAGCTTGTTGTAGCTTCTTTACTATTGTTATATTATGGACTATATGCTTAGTGTGGATTTGACTTATATTCTATATTCTGGTTAGGTTGGCAATGAATGATATTGGTTGTAGCCGACAGAATAGGCGTCTTGTTGTACAGACTAGCCCGAGTGTTAGTGCTAAAGCAAGGAGGCTGTTCTGGGCATAAGACCCCTCTCGTGCCGTGTTCTGTGTTCCGGGAGGGGGTTCTTACAAATAGTATCAGCTTGCTATGATCCTGAACTGAATAAGTCATTTAATAATGGTGCCACACCCGTTCGATTAGTCTGTTTTGGGACAAACTGACTTAGCGGAAGCAGTGGTGTGCCCATATATAATTCACACTAAGTTTGTCCAACTTTGACCCTACGATTAGCCAACCTGACCTTAGGTACGTACCTTTGTGCGTCGATCTCCTAAAGTCTTGATGATCCCAGGAATGTAAAGCTTTTGTATAAAGTCTTGCGAGACCCCTAGGGCAAGCACTTTTGTTTATAACGGATTTTGAACCTAGCGCAGATAATAGACATAGAAGATTACCTAGGGCAACCACTTTTGTTTATATCAGACTCAAGCTTGGCGGAGATAGTAGATACGGTAAAGTGGTTGGAAGCTGGTCTTTTGGGTGTTTAGACATGCGTTAAGAGACTCATTGAAGGAGCAATTGAAGCAGGACCAAGCTCCAGGATGAGGGCTACGAGGAAGAAATTCATACTTTATAAGCATTCGTCCTTAGTCTGCCTAAGTTTTTTTTAGGAATCTGGCTTGAGCCTTCATAATTTGATACTTAGGCACCGTAATGGTCGGCGGGAAACTGACCTATACGTTATTCGACACCGGTGCCTCACACTCTTTTGTGTCTGAAGACTTCATCAAAGATATAGATGGAGTGCAATACTTAACTGGTATTGCTCGAAGGGTGTGCCTTCCAGCCGGATTGGAGATGATGGAAACCGCGAAGTGCAAGTTTGAGGTTCTCTTTGAAGGAAAGCCCTTCGACACTCCTGCCACAGTCTTGGGAATGCTAGATTTCGACCTCATTTTGGGCATGGTAAGGCTAGATCAGCACTATGCGAAGATTGACTGCGCGCAGAAGAGGATCTCGTTTAGACATGGAGATTCGGAGGTCATCTTTCAAGGTATTAAATTCATGCCCCGTATGATGTTATCTTCAGTTCAGGCTTGAAAAGCTCACATGAAGGGGGATGAAGTTTTCATGATTTAATTCAAGTTGAAGGGGTTGACATTGGATATCAAGGATGTGCGGGTGGTGTGTGATTGCCCCGAAGTATTTCCGGAGAAATTGCCATGATTACCCCCAGAAAGAGAAGTAGATTTTAAAATCAAGTTAGTACCGGGTGCCAAGCCTTTCTCCAGGACTCCTTACGAAATGGCCCCAAAGGAACTCGCCGAGTTTAGATTTCAGCTGCAAGAGTTGGTAGAATCTGGGTTTGTTCGCCCCAGCTCATCACCTTGGGGAGCCCCTGTTCTATTCGTTAAGAAGAAAGATGGAACCCTGCGATTGTGCATAGACTATCGGGAGCTCAACCGATAGACGGTACGGAACACCTATCCGTTACCTCGGATCGATGAGTTTTTCGATCAACTGGTGGGAGCGCATTGGTTTTCCAAGCTAGATTTGCGCTCGGGGTATTATCAATTGACAAGAGGATGATATTCAAAAAAAGACATTCAGCTCAAGGTACGGCTTGTTTGAGTTCACTGTGATGCCGTTTGGGCTCACAAATGCCCCATCAGCTTTCATGAGCTTGATGAACAAAGTGTTTGAGCCCTATCTAGATGTCTTCGTCATTGTTTTCATCGATGACATCTTGGTCTACTCCAATATGGAGGAAGAACATGTCGGGCATCTAGCCTTAGTACTGAAGAAGTTAAAAGAGCACGCCCTTTTCGCCAAGTTCAGCAAGTGCGAATTCTTGCTTAAGGAGGTTGCTTTCTTGGGTCATGTGATCAGTTGGGATGGACTAGCTGTGGATCCGGCCAAAGTGCGTATCGTGAAGGAGTGGTCTCCATTGAAGTCAGCGGCCGACGTGCGGTGCTTCCTTGGACTTGCCGGTTACTACCGTAAGTTCGTAAAGGGATTCTCAAAGATTGCTCTTCCTCTTACCTCCCTAACAAAGAAAGGTGTGTCGTATGAGTGGACACCCCCATGTGAAGGTGCGTTCCAAGAATTAAAGGACAGACTTACATCCGTACCCATCCTAGCCCTTCCATCCGGGAAGGAAGGAATTCAAGTTTACACGAATGCATCATATCAAGGAATGGGAGCGGTATTGATGCAGCACAGGCATGTGCTCGTCTATGCTTCAAGATAACTGAAGAAGCACGAAATCAACTATCCAGTACATGATTTAGAGCTGGGAGCTGTATTCGCCTTGAAGATTTGGAGGCACTACCTATACGGCGTACACTGCGAAATCTTCTCCGATCATAAGAACTTAAAGTACGTCCATACCCAGAAGGAATTGAATCTAAGACAGCGGCGGTGGTTGGAGTTTTTGTGCGATTATGAATACACTCTAAACTACCACCCCAAAAATGTAAATTCCATAGCCGATGCTTTGAGCAGGAAGGTACCAGAAACAAGCCCCAGGTCCCGGTTGATGCATATGGAGTTAGCTCAGATTCTTGAGGAGATGGAGATCACTTTAGTGTATAAGGATCAACCGGACGGGTATTTGGAGTACTTGACTATGATGAGCATAGTGTGTGATGTTCGAGACCGGATCCAGGCGGAGCAAGGAAGGATGAGGCTCTGGCCCCGACAATATATTCAATTGAAGATGGGACAACCAACGAGTACTCTCTAAAGGACGGCCTTGTTCATTTCCGTGGTCGGCTTTACATTCCAAGGGCGGTAAAATTCGGGAAGATATCGTTAGAGAGGCACACTACTCTCAGTATTCTGTGCACCCTGGGATTGCTAAGATGTACGCCGACTTGCGGAAGACCATGTGTTGGCCGGGGATGAAGAAAGACGTCAGGTGTTTTGTTACGCATTGCGAGGCTTGTTGTTAGAAACGAACTAAAACAAACCGGAAAGAGTATAACTGAAAATTTATTATCAGAAAAAGGTGCCTATTACAAAGGTATGCCCTCCCTTATATAGAATGGAGGAGAGATGAGAGAATACAAATAAGAGATATGGGACTAAAAATTTACAGGACTAAGCGGACTGTACAGAACAAACCGCACAAGCCGCGCGGTTAGACAGAAGGGCTAACCACACGGCTACCACCAGAGAGAGAGAGACCGCAAGGGGAGACCGCCTGAGAGCTCGACAACCAGACAGTAATAGCACAGCAATCAAACCGCTGAAGGGAAACCGTCAGACCGCGCGGTCTCTAACCCGCCAAGACAGACCGCCAGACCGCCCGGTCTCTAACTTCAACACTCCCCCTCAAGCTGGAGCATATATATCGATCATGCCCAGCATGTCACAGATATGATGAAACGAGGCAGAAACTGGCTTGGTGAAGATGTCAGCCAGCTCTTTATCAGAAGTGACAAAGGGAGTGCAAATTTGTTCCTTTAAGATCTCTTCATGAATGAAATGACAGTCGACTTCAATGTGCTTGGTTCTTTCATGGAAGACCGGATTTTTGGAGATGTATATGGCAGACTTGTTATCACAGAACATAGGTAGCGGATGGTTGTAGACCTCTCGTAAATCCAGCATTAGAGCCCGTAGCCATTTTAGATCACAAGTGGTCGACGCCATACTCCGATACTCTGCTTCAGCACTGGATCTGGAAACAACAGACTACTTCTTGCTCTTCCAGCTTACCAGATTACCCCCAACAAAGGTGCAGAAACCAGAGGTAGACTTGCGATCCCCTTTGTCATCAGCGTAACTCGCATCTGAGTAAGCTTCAACCCTCAGATGACCATTCTTCTAGAAAAGCAATCCTTTCCCAGATGCGGCTTTGACGTACTCCAAGATCCGTAAGGCGGACTGCAGATGACACTCCCTAGGAGCTTGCATGAATTGACTCACCTTGCCAACAGCATAGGAAATGTCGGGTCTGGTCACTGTGAGATATATGAGCTTACCAACAAGACGTCTGTACCTCGTAGTATCTGAAAGAAGAGGCGAATCATCTGTCCAGGTTTTGTCTTCTCCAACAGCCATGTGACATCGAGCAGGTTTGGCCCCAGTCAATCCTGCATCTTTTAAAAGATCAAGGGCATACTTACGCTGGGAGAGGACTAAGGAATTGGGCTTTCGAGAGATTTCGATCCCCAAAAAGTACTTTGGAGAGCCCATATCTTTCGTGACCAGATGTTGAAGAAGATGCCGCTTTGTCAAGGCTACCCCTTCCTGATCATCGCCAGTGAGAAGAATATCATCAACATACACTATAAGAACCACCAGTCCCGAGGAGGTTTTGCGAGTAAATAGAGAGTGATCGGCAGAGCTGCGTACAAAACCAACGACCGCCACGATGCCGCTGAACTTGTCAAACCAAGCTCGAGGGCTCTGCTTGAGACCATAAATTACCTTCTTCAGCCGGCATACTCGTGTCTCCCCCTGAGCAATATACCCAGTAGGTTGCTCCATGTAGACGGCCTCCTGAAGATCACCATAAAGGAAGGCATTCTTTACATCCAGCTGGGAAATCGGCCAATCCTTATTGACCGCCACAGAGAGAAGAACCAGTATAGTGCTGAGACGAGCCACGGGAGAGAAGGTGTCAAAGTAATCAACCCCATAGGTCTGAGTAAAGCTCTTAGCAACAAGACGAGCTTTATAACGGTCCACAGTGCCATCCGGGGCAAATTTCACCACAAAGACCCAGCGACAGCCGACAACATTAGTACCGAAGGGAGGAGGAACAAGAGTCCAGGTACCCCGCTCCTTTAGGGTGGCCATTTCCTCATCCATGGCCATCTTCCAGTGAGGAATAGCAAGGGCCTCCTGGTAGGAGCGGGGCGTGGCAGTGGCGGAGATAGCTAGAGCAAAGGCCCTGCGAGAAGAGGTGAGACGATCATATGAAACAACCGCAGTAAGAGGGTGTAGGGTACACGTCCGCACCCCTTTGCGAAGAGCTATAGGAAGATCCAGGTCAGCAGGTTCCTCGGCATCCAGAGCATCCGTGGCAGAGAGAGCTGGCCTGGGAGTAGAGAGCGACGGCGGCGGAGATGCGGGAGACGGGAGAGGAGAAGAGGAAGAGAGAGGTGGAAGAAGAGGAGTGGACGGGGGCGGAGTAGGGGTGAATATTGTAGTGGGAGATGAGAGAACAAAGGGAACAGCAGGAGAATCAGAGGCTGGGAGAAGAGGAGGGGAGTCATCCGAGAAGTAGGAGGTATTCTCGAAGAAGGTGACGTCAGCAGAAACGAACTGCTTACGAAGGATGGGATCAAAGCAACAATAACCTTTCTGAGTGGTGGAGTACCCCAGAAAGATACATTTGGTGGAGCGAGGAGATAGCTTATCACGGGTGGCAGAAGGGGAATGCACAAAGGCAGTGCATCCAAATATTTGGAGAGGGAGAGGAAACGGCTCCTTGCTCGGATACAAAATGGAGAAAGGGGTTTTCCGTGGAGAACGGTGGAGGGAATGCGATTGATGAGGTAACAGGCAAGGAGAACAGCATAGCCCCAATAGGAGCGAGGAACATGCATCTGGGTCATCAAGGAGCGAGCGACATCCAGAAGGTGACGGTTTTTGCGTTTTGCCACACCATTTTGTTGTGAGGTATAGACACAACTCGTTTGATGAATAATCTCATTTTGCATGCAGAAGGCAGAAAAGTCATGACTGATATATTCTTGGGCATTATCAATTCGAAGAACTTCAATAGAAACATCAAACTGAGTTTTGATCATGAGATAGAATGACGTCCATACAGAGAATAATTCGGAGCGATCTTTTAACAGATACACCCACGTACAACGAGAGAAATCATCAATGAATGTGACAAAATATGAACTACCCCGACCAACCGTAAGAGTAGGAGAAGGACCCCAAATATCGGAGTGGATGAGATCAAACGGACGGGAGGATCCACGAACGTGCTTTGGAGGGAAGGAGGAGCGGTGATGCTTGCCAAGCTAACAGGCTTCACAGTTGAGCGGAGGACTTTGGGGAGGAAGGTGGGGTAGAAGTTGACGAAGAAGATGAGGAGGAGCATGACCAAGGCGGAGATGCCATTGGAGAAGATCGTGGAGGTGGAGGAGAAGGTGGAGAAAGCGGAAATGTTGTCCAGGAAGTATAGGCCTCCACTCTCAGTCCCAGTAGCAATCGTCTGTTGGGAGTCCGGATCCTGAAAAGAGCAAGTAGTAGAAGTAAAAGTAACAGAACAGTGTAATTGCTTGCATAGAGAGGTAACAGATAATATGTTGCACGGGAACTTGGGCACGTAGAGAGTATCCTCCAAGCGAAGAGACGGAGTGACATGAACTATCCCCATCCCATGAACCGATGATGAAGAGCCGTCAGCGAGAGTAACCGGGGGCAACCGACCATGTGTTTCTAGGAGAGAAAAACACTGGAGATTGCCGGTCATATGATTAGTAGCACCGGTGTCGATCAACCATTTTCCTTGAGTAACAACGTGGGCACTACCAGAAGACGTGACCACCGAGGCGAACGGCTTTGAGGAGTATATGGAAGCCATGAAGGGAGGAACAAAAGAACTGCAGCGGTCACAGTGACAGCACACCAGCGGCAAGAAGGGCCACGACCAAGATGCAGAGCAAGGCAAAAGGGGACAAAGAGGGAAGCACAAGCCGCGCGACTCAACAGGAGGTCGCGGCGACTAACAAGCAGGAGCGGCTAAAGGAGAAGCCGCACAGAGGAGAACAAGCCGCTGCGACTTAGAGATAGGTCGCGGGGACAAGAGAGAGAGCGGCGAAGGAAAAAGGGCAGAGAGGCCTCCTAAACAAGGAAGAACTCGTGCGAACAGAGAGAAATCGCAGCGGTTAGGAGAAAGAGATCTGCCACACAAACAACAGGAAGCCACGCGGTTAGAAAACTATCCGCGCGGATAGGAAGAAGAAGATCTGCAGCGGTCACGATGTCAGACACCAGCCGCCAGAAAAGCCACGACCAAGCCGCAGAACCAAACAGCGGGAGAGAAGTCGGGCGGCTAGCAGACAGACCGCGCGAACAGAAGTGGAGGATATCGGGAGGCAAAAGGCGAACAAGGCAAAAGAGGCCGCGGAGACAGGTCGCGGAAACTAGAGAAGAGAAGGAGGAAGCGGCGACTAGAACAGGTCACAAGAAAGAAGCAAGCAACAGAAACAGGCCGCGCGAACAGGGCGCAAGCAAACAGGTGGAAGAAACAAGCCGCGGGAGACAGGCCACGAGAAGAAGAGGCAGGTCGCGCGGACAGGAGAATGCACAGAATCAGGAGTCAAAGATCGAATCCTCTGATACCATGTTAGAAACGAACTAAAACAAACCGGAAAGTGTATAACTGAAACTTTATTATCAGAAAAAGGTGCCTATTATAAAGGTATGCCCTCCCTTATATAGAATGGAGGAGAGATGAGAGAATACAAATAAGAGATGTGGGACTAAAAATTTACAGGACTAAGCGGACTGTACAGAACAAACCGCACAAGCTATGCGGTTAGACAGAAGGGCTAACCGCCCGGCTACCACTAGAGAGAGAGAGACTACAAGGGGAGACTGCCTGAGAGCTCGGCAACCAGACAGCAACAACACAGCAATCAAACCGCTGAAGGGAAACCGCCAGACCGCGCGGTCTCTAACCCGCCAAGACAGACCGCCAGACCGCCCGGTCTCTAACTTCAACAATTGTCAAAGAGTGAAGGCAGAATGCAGAAGCCCCGGTGGATTATTGCAGTCATTGCCCATCCCCGAGTGGAAGTTCGAGGATGTCTCCATGGACTTCATCCACGGTTTGCCTCACACCCACTCAGGGAATGATTCGATATGGGTAATCATTGATCGCTTGACTAAGTTAGCCCATTTCATACCTATGAAGAAGGAAGCGCACGTGGATGTTTTTGTACGCCTTTTTGTGGAACAATTCGTATGGTATCATGGCATGCCAAAGATGATCGTTTCTAATCGGGATGGTCGGTTCCCTCTAGAGAATGGAAGGCTGTGCAGGCATATTTGGGTTCGCGCCTCACCTTTAGCACATCATTTCACCCTCAAACTGATGTGCAATCTGAAAGGACTATCCGAATGTTGGAAGACTTATGTAGGTTATGTGTGTTGGATAGAGGAGAGCCGTGGGAAAGGCTCCTACCCTTGGTAGAATTCTCATACAACAACAGCCATCAAGCTAGCATCGGGATGGCGCCCCATGAAGCCCTTTACGGAAGAAGGTGTGGAACACCCTTGTCTTGGGTGCAGGATGAAGATCCGAAGGCTTTGGGAGTTGAATAAATAGATGATACTGATGCAGTTGTGAGACTAAAACGGGACCGCATGCTCGAGGATCAAAGTTGCCAGGCAAAGTATTATGATGCAAAGCACCGAATGGTGGAATTTCTAGTGGGTGATAAGGTATTTCTGAAGATCAGGTCGATGCATGGAGTATCTCGGGTACGCGGGGTGAAGAAGCTCAGCCCAAGGTATGTTGGGCCCTACGCCATATTGGAAAGGATTGGCCCTTTGTCCTATCGGTTGGAGTTACCGCCGGAGCTAGAGAACCTTCATGACGTATTCCATGTGTCGTCGCTCCGAATGGCATTGCTGTGGCCCGAACAATATGTCCCAACCACTAACGGAGCAGTTGCGACTGATAAGTCGGTGCGACTAGAGCCGGTGGGGATAGTAGACAACGAGACGAGGATTGTGCGCCGCAAAAGTGTTCCTTTAGTAAAAGTGTTGTGGTCCAATCATGGGAAAGAGGAGTTTACGTGGGAGCCGGTGGACTTGATGCAAAAGCGCTACCTGGAGCTATTTCATCAAGGTAACCTTTAAAAGCATGTTTTAATTCATGTTTATTTTATGTTTTTCTCTCCCCATAGCCTTAACCTGATTTTAGGGACGAAATCTTTTATTTTGTTTATAGGATTTGTAATGACCCGATTCGCGCTAGGCCTCTTGTACGCGCTTTTGAAGTTAGGATAGCTGATTTAAGCTCAGGAGGTGCAGGCGATCAGGCGCGCACTCGTGGGGAAAAGGAAATAAGTTGAGTACCTGTGTTGAGTATGACACGGGTAGGGACGCGGGCATGTCTCTACCCGTGTTCAGTGGCGTTGAGTGACTGTGGCGTTGAGTGATTTTGGAATGGCATTGAGTGGACTGTCCCGAGGAGGACACAGGTAGATACACAGGCGTGTCCCTGCCCGTATGCCGTAGCGTTGAGTGCCTTGGCATTGAGTGGCACGGCGTTTAGTGGACTATCACGAGGAGGATACGGGTAGAGACACGGGCGTGTCCCTACCCGTGTGCCATGGCATTGAGTGCCATGGCTTTGAGTGGCATAACTCTGAGTAGTAGACATGGCTGACCTGAGAAGGACACGGGTAGAGACACGGGCGTGTCCCTACCGTTGTGCTCCAAGGCAAGCAAAATGAAATGTGTACTGAGCAGGAAACGGGTATCAACACGGCCAGAACCATGGCTGTGTCACCTAGACACGGGTACAGACATGGGCGTGTCAGTACCCGTGTATCAGCACGAAATGACAGTCAAATCGTTGATGACGTTTCGCCAGAGCAGAACACGGGTAAGGAAATGGCCGTGTCCCTACCCGTGTCACTTCTTTTTAAAAGAGAAAAATGAAACCCTAGCCGTCTTATTCTCTTCCAAACCCTATTTTTTAGAGAGGAACTTCTGAAGGACATAGATCTTGTTGGAGCAAACCAACCCCATGAGGAAACGCCACTGCCATCAAGGGAAAAACGATGCCAACGAGAAGGATGAAAAAATCCATCGCCGGAAATGGCGGAACCGCTGGAAATGAGGTTAGCTTCCGCCCCTCTCCCTTGGTGCTAGATCCATAGTTAATCTTAGACGAGACATCGACTCAAATGAGTCTTGATGTGTGAGGTGAAGGTTTCTAGGAGGGCCTTTCTAGAACTTGTGTTCTAATGTTTAGTCATCTTCAACCTCCCCTTCTTCAAAGTGATGATGGGGGTGGATTCATGAAGAGGAATTTCCTTAAGAGGGTGAATAATGGTGGAGGAACTTCTGGTTGTTATTTGGGTAGGATTGTCTTGAAGAGGAATATGAACCGATGCCATTTATTTTGCCTCAAGATGCGTGCAGAAATCTGTGTTCTTCACGCAGCGACCTTCTTGGCTATCTTCAGGCAATATATGGTCATATCTGGGAATTCGACTATACACGAGAGTCGTGCCCTTCGAATTACCTTTCCTACGAGTGGTTACACACCTTCGGGTGAATTCTGTAGCCACGGGAATGTCTGATCGGAGTAGAGGGCAGTCGGACTAAGCGTGCATAAATTCTATTTTGTACGCAACAAGCTTTAGAGCCAATTTTATGTGGGATACAGTGCGATCTGGGTTGCGGACTGAACATGAAAGTTTTAGCCCATGGAAAGACCTTTGCATCGAGGTGTTACACGCACTCACCGGATTCCTGTAGCCATAGGAACTTTCGGTTGAAGTTGTTGTCCAGCAGGATTCTGCACCTGAATTCCTTGGTTAGATATATAAATGAATTGGGACTTGGAGGAGGTCTTGTAATAATCCGACATTAAGCTGTATGTGAATCATTATATGCACACTATGATAATTCAATGCATGATGAGAGTATTGGAATAGACCCCACATAAACAAAGGGTGAATGATATGCGGTTGAGCGAAACAACTTGGTGGGGATTAGTGAACGAATACTATATAGTAATTTAATAACAATGATTACTAGAGCTTGGGTAATTGCTCAGTGTTGATTGATATGAACTTGTGTTTTGATTATCGGATGAGTAACTCATGTGCTCAGAGTAATTAGGTTGGTAGAAGAAATGTTGTTGGTGTCGTGAGAAGAGTCATAAATTGGACGATTGGGATTTGTCCTTTGTGTTCATGTCCCGAGGCTACTTCCGTGCCAAGTGGTTAGCTGGGCTTGGTGCTCGTTTCCGAGCCTCCTTGCATATCATGATGTGGATATAATGCATGTGGTGTGAGTCGACACGCGGTGTCATAATCCCGGGTTAAGGATAGTGTGGCAGGTCTACGGGCTCGCCAATCGTCACACCGATGGGAGTTGACAGCTAGACCTTGGGCAGTTGGGCTTGGTACTCGGTTTTTATGTCCCGAGGCTCCTTCCGTGACAAGTGAATGGTTGGGCTTGGTACTTGTGCTCATTTCCGAGTCTCCTTCCGTATAACACCTTAGGCCAGTTCGGGGCTAGGATCTCGGTGCACATCTACCCGAGACACCTGCTTAGCCGTAGTACGCATGTGAGCTCCGCTGTTTTGTTCTTAGCGTTGAGGAGTACAAAGGCTTAGTCCAGGTAGTGTGGAGACCAGCCTAGTAGTGGAGATGCCCGCTCTACTGTCACCGTCTGACCACGACGGATGGCGCCCGAGAGGTTAACTACCTACTCGAAAAGTGGGAACTACAAGTCTGTGTCGACATAGCGATTGCATGTGCGTGATCATGGGTGAGTCATTACGTTGCATTCATGTCATTAAAATTCATTGCATACACAAGATCCTCATCATATAAGTTTGTATGAGCACTCATATACGATGAGTTACTTACTGCTGAACGATCCTCAACTTATAAGTTTGTATGAGCATTCATATAAGTTGAGTTACCTTCTGTTATATTTTATTCATATGTTGTGGTAGATGGTAGAAATGCTAGAACTACATGTTACTTGTTTATACACTGCTTTACATACATAGTGATATACTGCCTGGTTGAACCTATTATTTATATATATTGAAAGTCACACTAGTGTCAACTATCTTCACCTATGGGGGGGATAGGTGATGTGCAGTCTTTTTGCGGAATTAAAAATTTACCTGCATAATAAAAGAAAACAAACAGAGCACAGAAAGACACAGGCAGTTATAGTGGTTCCCCGATTTGGGTACGTCTACTTTCCCCCTTCGACCTATCTCCCAACAAGGGACGACTCGGTCACTTCTCCAACAGGATTGAAATCCAATACTCACATTAATGGAAGGAACCCTTCCACCCGAAGGAGTCACCACTCCTCCACCACGGGTTGTACCCAACCCTTACAATGAGGAACCAACGTTCCTTTACAACAAAAGTGAAAATGGAATGTATAAAATACAAACTACTTTTGGAGCGCTAGGTGTCCCACTTCGTTCGATGACGCGTTCTTGAAGAAGACGAAGAGTCCACGACCTAAGCACTCTCTTGGAGATGATCTTCCCGAGATCGGCGGCGGCAAGGCTTGCGGCAGTGATTCTATCAAGATCGGCGGCTGCAAAGGAGAGCGACGGCGATGCTTTCGAGATCCAAACTTCGTAACAAAGCTAGCAAGGTCTACTAATGATCTTACTTGGATCGATCGTCTCAATCGATTCAGAAGGGGAAGGTATTCCCGTTCAACAAACCAAGAGACAAAAGATCTCAAGATAGACACGTGAGACGCGTTGCTTGGCTAAGCTTCTATCTCCGGTAGATCAGGAAAAATCCACGATCAGCGGCGGCGACCACCTTCACGAGCGGCGACGGCGGCGGAAGAAATACCGCGATCAATTAGGTCACGCGAGGCGGCCGATCCTTTTCTTGGTGTTCGCTCCTTCTTTCATTCAAATTAGGAGAGTATTTATACAGTAGAATAATCCATTATGACCGTTGTGGGCCCCACCAGTAGAAACCCTAAGTCCGGTTCAAAACAGCGCCTGAACATTTGGTCCGGTCCAGCGAGCCAACGAAAATCGCCTAAGGCAAATTTGGCGGGAATCATTAGTGATTCTCGATAAATCGTCGAGAATCACTAATGATTCCCGTCGAATTCTACTTAGAGGATTTCTAGCTAAAAAGCAAGCCATTAGGAGAGAATCGGCGAGAATCACAATTCATTCTCGACGAATCAGCGAGAATGCAAAGTCATTCTCGCCGATTCGGCGATAATCACTTAGTGATTCTCGCTGATTCTGCCTTAGCAGAATTCTGGACGGCGCTGAGACAGCCGGAAGCATTCAGTGAGAATCGGCTAGTGATTCTCGACGATTCGGCGAGAATTGGCTAGTGATTCTCGTCGAATTGGCGAGAATCACTTAGTGATTCTCGTCGAATCTTACTTAGACGAATTTTCGTCTATCTTCCCGTGAGCTGGTCTTTGACCCATTCTTGCTCCTTCTCTACTCTTGATCTATCACTGCCCTGTACTTGAAAGTAAGTACACCCCAATAGAGAGAGTACACGTAAGCCAACACACTGATCTGCTCAACGAGGGATTACGTTGCGCAGACCCGTGTATATTGACCTACTGCACCCTGACATTGGTGTGTACTTAGCGTGGAATAACTGTAAGCACAACTTGATAGAAAATCATCAAATACATTATCTATTCACCTTAGCTTGTTCAGGGCCTTCTTCAAATCAGGTATATTGTGGATAAAATACCCAACAATCTCCCCCTATTTGAAGAAGCCTAAACCCTACAAGCTAAGGTGAATAGAACCATATGGGAATGAAAATCATAAACTAAGAATTCAGTTGAGAGAGAAATTCATTACCATTTTTTTGAGAGCATACTTGGAGCCACCTTAGCCTTAGCCGAGAGGGTAATATCCCCCTTTTCGGCTTCTGCAAATCTGGGACTTCACTTGGAGCCACATGCTCCCCCTCAGATCTTGCATCCATGCTCGAGCTTGTGTTCCTTGCTGATGCTCCCCCTTGATCCAAGAGCCTTGAGCTGTACAGTCTTCACTCTTCATAATTCAGCATGCCGAGTTAAGTTTTGAAGAGACTGAACTTGGCCTCGTCTAGGGGCTTTGTGAAGATATCTGCGACCTTCTTATCCGTGGGGACATAGCAGAGAGATATATCTTTGTTTTCCACATACTCCCAAATAAAGTGATAGCGCACTTCAATATGCTTCGTTCTGCTGTGCGACACAGGATTGTTCACAATAGCTTTTGCCTTTGAGGAGTCGCAATACATTGGAACGTCGCTGAACTACAAGTCATAATATTTGAGCTGATTTCTGATCCATAGAAGTTGTGCACAACAGCTGCCTGCTGAGATGTTCTCAAATTCAGCTGTGGAGGTTGCGATACAATTCTGCTTCTTACTGTTCCATGAGATAAGCCTTCTTCCGAGGAATTGACACGTCCTGGAAGTGCTTTTCCTATCATCCCTGCTTCCTGCAAAGTCAGCATCTGAAAAGCCTATTAGCTCGACATCATTATTTCTCGGGTACCACAAGCCAAGATTAGGTGTACCCTTAAGGTATCTAAGAATTCGCTTTGCAGCGACATAGTGAGATTTATTAGTGTTCACCTGATATCTGGCACAAACGTATGTGGAGAACATAATATCCGGTCTACTTGCAGTAAGGTAGAGCAGGGATCGAATGATGCTTCTGTATTTGGTTTCATTAAAAGGTTTCCCTTTCTCATCCTTATCCAGAGACATAGTGGATCCCATTGGAGTCCTCATAGAGGTTGCATTCTCCATTTTGAATTTCTTGAGGAGTTCATTTGTGAACTTCGTTTGAGAAATGAAAATTCCATCCTCAGACTGTTTCACTTGAAGTCCCAAGAAATACTTTAGCTCTCCCATACTGCTCATTTCAAACTTTCCTTGCATAAGTTTAGAAAACTTTTTGCAAAGATTGTTGTCCGTAGAGCCGAATATAATGTCATTGACATAGATTTGCACCAGCAAGATCTTGCCTTTGACTTCCCTAAGAAATAATGTCTTATCTATTTTTCCTCTAGAGAACTTGTTCTCAAGAAGAAAACTAGACAGAGTCTCATACCAAGCTCGAGGAGCTTGTTTTAAGCCATATAAAGCTTTATTAAGAAAATATACATGATTGGGATAAGTTGGATTAACAAAACCTGGGGGTTGTGCGACATATACTTCCTCTTTTAGGTTGCCATTTAAGAATGCCGATTTCACGTCTTTCTGATAGACTGTGAATCCTTTGTGAGAGGCATATGCTAGGAACAATCTGATCGCCTCGAGCCTTGCAACCGGTGCAAACGTTTGGTCGAAGTCGATCCCCTCCTCCTGTCTGTATCCTTGAGCCACAAGTCTGGCCTTGTTCTTGATGATGACACCGTGTTCATCCAGTTTGTTTCTGAAGATCCACTTTGTGCCAATCACGTTCTGCCCCTTTAGTCTGGGAACCAGCGTCTAGACGTTGCATCGTTCAAATGTATGCAGTTCATCTTACATGGCCAAGATCCAAGATGCATCCTTGTTCGCTTCGTCGAACTTCTTTGGCTAAACCTGTGATAGAAAGCTAAAATGTAGAATCTCGTTAATTGCACCTCGTCGAGTTCTGACACCGTCACAGGGATCTCTGATGATTTGATTTCTGGGATGATCCCTCACGTAACGAAGCTCTAATAGTCTAGCATCTGGTGCTCTAACATTTTCTAGGGCTCCTTCCTCTTCAGGGAGGATAACTTCATTCTGACTGTCATCATCTCCGGTAGGCGTTGTGGTGGAGACTTTGACGTACTTGGGAGTTGCATCTTTAGCGGTCTCATCGAGACTAAGCTGTTCAATTCTTATACCTGCATCTTCAAGAGGACCACTAGAAGAATTGCTGGAATCATAAAATTGATCATTCAGATCTTCTATTTAAGGTACACAAGGTGTCTAATTTGATTAGGCCATTGTAGTTAGCACTGCTCTTATCCCTAATACTTGTTCCATGTCATTCTTGGAATATCGCATGTCTAGTTCCCATCATGTTTACGGGAACCTAGACTAACCTGCAAAAAGGATTATCCTACCATAGGAACCCAATATGTATTGGGTCCTAGGTTCTTGTCAGCATAAAATCTTGCATGCCTTCCTACAGGAATCCTGTCAGGAAGGCTAAATCTGCCGAGAGGAAGTGGACATACCCTTCCCCAATACACAGAGGGATTGTGCCAACACTCTACGGCAAAGTGACCCACCTTGCCACAACACCAACACTCATGAATGTTGTATCGCCGTTTCTGACCGGATCTACTGACTGAGGTAGTCATGATCTTAGGTCTAAACGGAATAGGGCAGGTTCTGCTCACAAAGTTTCCTTATCCACCGTGACACATGGGAGGGTGGAAAGAGAGCATGTGGTGAGTGTCATGAGGCCTGGGAGGTGGTGCCTTCCTTTCAGTCAGCACACTTCTTGAGGCCCCATGGGTACTTACCGCATGTTTCCTGACCCCCTTTCCTGTGTCCTAGTGAGGTAAGTATGACAGTGAGAGCTGGTTCTTGCAGATTCATAATGAGTTGAGGCAGAGGCCGAGAATACAAAGGGTTCAGGATGAGCCGTGGGTATTCTCTCATGGGTAGCCATGACAGCTCTTGCACTGTGGGCATTTTCACCTGAGGGCCGATCATTCTTGCAGTGACCATGGATGTTCCTGTGGTCATACCTAAAAGCATGATGTGTGCCCTTCCTACTCGGGGTGGGGGTCTAAACACAGTTTCCCCATTTCTCCATGAATTAATGATTTGGGAGATCCACCCATTTTCTGCTTTTCTCTTGATAGCATCTATCTTGGAAAAGTTAGAAACTATCCTCTTCTCGGTCTCTAGACGACTCTCTAGATCCGAGATCTTTGAATCCTTTACCTTGATGGATTCGAATTGGAGATTCATCAAGGTCTTCAGCTGAGCAATCTCCTTAGCTTGCTCCTCCACAAGTAGGTTGCTCTTCTGAAGGGCACTCTCAAGGGAATCAAGATTTTCAATCTTTTGATTGAAGCTATCCATATCCCTTGCATCACTAGAAGGACAACCCTCTGAACTATTCCTGTCTTCAGGAACTTCAAGAGGAGAGGAGCATGATGAAGAGGTTACCTGCTCCTGACTTTGTTGTTCAGAGTTAGTGTTCAGATTTGCAGTGAATGTTGTGTTAGCTTCATCAGAACTGCCTTCCTCAACTTCTTCTTCAGTCTCGGACATGGACACAGGAGCCCTGATACTGAGAGATTGTTCATGACCTTCATCTTCAGAAATGATGACCCCCGTGTATGCTTCATCCTCTTGCTGGTAATTGATTTGAGCTGTCTCCAATCCCTCCATGTGGTCTGAGATGGTGTGCCACATTGACTTTGTAGTCTTACACTTGTCCAATCTAGATTGAGATGGTCCAGACCATACATCAGTGATGATCTGACGAATCACTTTGTCCAGGTTGAAAAGTGAGAGTTCGGTCTCAGACATCTCTTTGGGACTTTTGGGGAATTGGAGATCCTTTCAAGACCCGGAAGCTTTCATGGGAATGAAGGGACCCTCTTCCAAGATGAGTGACGCTCGAGGGTCGATGGCCTCCAGATGAAACGACACTCTCATCTTCCAGATAGGATAATACTCCTTTGTGCATGCCGGGAGTCTTAGGGGGAGACCTCAGAATACAACTCCATGCTTGAGTCTGATCTTCTTGTTGACACTAGAGGTAGGATTCTGCTCAAGGTGTTAACCTTTTTGATGAGTAACATCCCTCTGATACCACTTGAAAGTCACACTAGTGTTAACTATCTTCAACTATGGGTGGGATAGGTGATGCACAGTCTTTTTGCGGAATTAAAAATTTACTTGCACAATAAAAGAAAACAAGCAGAGCACAGAAAGACACAGACAGTTATAGTGGTTCTCCGATTTGGGTACGTCCACTTTCCCCCTTCGACCTATCTCCCAACAAGCGATGACTCGGTCACTTCACCAAAAGGATTGAAATCCAATCCTCACACTAATGAAAGGAACCCTTCCACCCGAAGGAGTCACCACTCCTCCACCACGGGTTGCACCCAACCCTTACAATGAGGAACCAACGTTCCTTTACAACAAAAGTGAAAATGGAATGTATAAAATACAAACTACTTTTGGAGCGCTAGGTGTCCCTCTTCGTTCGATGACGTGTTCTTGAAGAAGACGAAGAGTCCACGACCTAAGCACTCTCTTGGAGAGGATCTCCCCGAGATCGGCGGCGGCAAGGCTTGCGGAAGCGATTCTATCAAGATCGGCGGCTGCAAAGGAGAGCGGCGGCGATGCTTTCGAGATCCAAACTTCGTAGCAAAGCTAGCAAGGTCTACAAATGATCTTACTTGGATCGATCGTCTCAATCGATTCGGAAGGGGAAGGTATTCCCGTTCAACAAACCAAGAGACAAAAGATCTCAAGATAGACACGTGAGAAGCGTTGCTTAGCTAAGCTTCTATCGCCGGGAGATAAGGAAGAATCCACGATCAGCGGTGGCGACCACCTTCACGAGCGGCGACGGCGGCGGAAGAAATACCGCGATCAATTAGATCACGCGAGGCGGCCGATCCTTTTCTTGGTGTTCGCTCCTTCTTTCGTTCAAAAAAGGAGAGTATTTATACAGTAGAATAATCCATTATGACCATTGTGGGCCCCACCAGTAAAAACCCTAAGTCCGGTTCAAAACAGCGCCTGAACATTTGGTCCGGTCCAACTAGCCAACGTAAATCGCCTAAGGCAAATTTGGTGGGAATCATTGGTGATTCTCGACGAATCATCGAGAATCACTAATGATTCCCGTCAAATTCTACTTAGAGGATTTCTAGCTGAAAAGCAAGCCATCAGGAGAGAATCGGCGAGAATCACAATTCATTCTCGACAAATCAGCGAGAATGCAAAGTCATTCTCGCCGATTCAGCGAGAATCACTTAGTGTTTCTCGCCGATTCTGCCTTACCAGAATTCTGGACGGCGCTGAGACAGCCGGAAGCATTTGGCGAGAATCGGCTAGTGATTTTCATCGAATCGGCGAGAATCACTTAGTGATTCTCGTCGAATCTTACTTAGACGAATTTTCGTATATCTTCCCGTGAGCTGTCTTTGACCTATTCTTGCTCCTTGTCTGATCTTGATCTATCACTTCCCTGTACTTGAAAGTAAGTACACCCCAATAGAGAGAGTACACGTAAGCCAACACACTGATCTGCTCAACGAGGGATTACGTTGCGCATACCCGTGTACATTGACCTACTGCACCCTAACATTGGTGTGTACTTAGCGTAGAATAACTGCAAGCACAACTTGATAGAAAATCATCAAATACATTATCTATTGACCTTAGCTTGTTCAGAGGCTTCTTCAAATCAGGTATATTGTGGATACAATACCCAACATATATTGTACCCTGTTCCTTTCTCCGCCCGGTGCCGAGTAGTCGTCGGGGGCGCGAATGAGAAGCCACTTAGTCTTTATGACTAATGGTTGCTATGTCTTCCTTTTTAGGAGGAAACCCCGTAGGTGGAGAAGCAGGTTATGCAGCCAGACAGCCAGTCCAGGACGACAGGGCCTGAGGGGACAGTACCGTCGCTACCGTCGGTTACTGATGTGAGTGTGAGAGGTTTTATTGTACCCTTTTTTTGGAAAACTATTTACGTACTCTGATATTAGAAGCTTGTTGTAGCTTCTCTACTGTTGTTATATTATGGACTATATGCTTGGTGTGGATTTGACTTCTATTCTATATTCTAGTTTGGTTGGCAATGAATGATATTGGTTATAGCAGGCAGAATAGGCGTCTTGTGGTACAAACTAGACCGAGTGTTAGTGCTACCGCAAGGTGGCTGTTCTGGGCATAAGACCCCTCTCGTGCCATGTTTTGTGTTCTGGGAGGGGGGTATTACAGAAGCCATGGAAGAAGTGAGCCAAATCATGAAGGGTTGGGCTAATTTCAAAAGTCCTTACCAGCCAACAGATTAAATATCAAAAGATTCAGATCCGTTTTATGAGTTTCACAAAGAAAGCGGGCATTTGACAGAAAACTTCCGAGCGCTTTGTCAACTTGTAAAAAAAAATGGTTAGGTAGGGTAAGATGCGTGATCTAGTCACAAAGGATGGTCACTCTGATCCGTCAACTTCAAAAGGCAAAGAAGTAGTAGACGTTCCTTGCTGGTCAAACGGAGTGAATCAAATCAACAATTGTCCTCACATCATCTTCGACAACACCATTGATGCCGATGATGAGGGATCCCTTGGAAGTCTATTCTGAAATAAAAAGGGCATCAAAGTTCTGAAAGCTCCTAACGATCGTTAATGTTTGTTTCTACTTTTCTCTTCAAACAATCTCTTTTAAAACATTTATAAGTGTTCTTTCATTTCATTTCAATATATTGTACGTCAGAGATCTCATACTGACACTTTTCACTCTACGGAGTGCTTCCTCCTCTACTTTTTCTCTTTGCCAATGAGATCACTAAACCACTGAGACATTGTCGAGTCTTTCTTAGGGCCCGCTCGAGGTTGGACTCCGACGTAAGTCCACAATGACCACATATAGTGGGGAGTGTTCGAATATGTGTAGTGGGGGCTGTTCAACCCTCGTGCGGAGGATTACGGGACTTCAGATCATAGCCGATATCTAACAAAGAGTGTGTATCGAGGGATGTCCCATGTGTTAGCTCTGTTGCGCTCCATTAGGGATGCATTACAATTACGATGATCTTTGCTAGGCAAGCAATGATAATCAAGTGTAGCCTTGCCTCCTCGATCATCTCATGATTATAATGGACGAATACTCAATTGTACTCTCAATTCGTGCCTTCGAGGGGATCACAACTTTGCTGATCAATCATCAGACAAGCAATAGGACACTTGGCGCATCTAGTCTAATTGATCAGCGATGTTTGTAACCACAGGCATGAGAGCAGTGCATCTATCGATCCTTCTCAGGATTTTCTGTGCTTGTCTCTCTTTTATTCCTTTCTAAAGGATGCGCGACTTACCCGCTCTAGGTAGGTCTACATCCTAGATGATTTTTTTTAGGCAAGCGATGCATAAGGCCCACGGGTGCACTCCTGTGGCAGCATCCAATCTTTTTGGGTCATCTTCATGGTGTAGCCCTCCTTTTTTCATTTTGCCTTCTAACAGGTTAACATGTTAAATCCTAACTATCAAAAGGATTTACTACATCTTCTTGCTTATGCTCATTTTATATATTCGGCTTCCATGAAGCTCCATCCACTGAAAAATATATTACGCTTATTCTTGGCATCTATTATTCAATCAAGGATTCTATTTATTGATAAGCCATACAATTGAATTCTAATAAAGATGGTTTCATCTCGCTGATCCAGATTTCATAATAAAGACATTATACTTTAATCACGTGAGACAATCATTATAATAGTTTGATCTTTATTTGTTTAATATCAAAGTTTGTCGGGCATCTCTTCTGCTATCCGACTATATCTTATCATATCGACAGTCAACATTTGCAAGTTCCCTTCAGGTACTGGTAGCTTACTTTTCTATCATATCTACTTCTAACTCCTCTTTTGCAGAGATCAACAGATATTTTGCAAGTTCCCTTCAGGTACTTGCAGCTTACTTTTTTTTTATCATATCTGTTTCTAACTCCTCTTTTGTAGAGATTAGCCGATACTTGCAAGTTCCATCCAGGTACTTGCAATTTAGTTTCATTTCATACCTGCTACTTACTCTTCTCTTGTGGAGATTAGCAGATACTTGCAAGTTCCATCCAGGTACTTGATATTTAGTTTCATTTCAGAGCTACTACTTACTCTTCCTTCTGCAGAAGATTAACAGGTGCTTGCAAGCCTCCTTCAGGTAGTTGCAAGTTATCATTCCTCTATGCTTTCCACTGAATTTTGTTTTGCATAGCTCAATGGAAGACATTTACGTCTTCTTCATTTTGCAAAAGCAACCCAGGTATGAACGATATGTACCTCCTTTTGCATGCATTAACTATTCCTTTGCAAGAAAAAGATAGTCATTGACAAACCTTTTCTGAGGAGAGATATCAGGTTCTGTCTCTCCCTGCCTCTTATTTTTCCGACGGATGGATCACGATTTCCGTGGGTCTCCTACTTTTTTGAAGTTTCCTCCGGGACTTAAAAAAGTGCGGGGATTATGTTAACCCAGAAATCGGAGATCCCTCACAAGATAGCAAGCTCACAAGTCACGGCCTTCTCCAGGTTCCCCCTGAAGGTCGCGGCTTGTCAGCCCCCTTTTTTCAAAGGATGGGCGGACAGACTACTCTGTCCGCTCAGGCCACGAGGCTAGGGCGGTCCCCCCAGCCAGACCGCCCAGGTCGCGTAGCAGCCTCTCATTCTACAGAGGCTGCAGACTTGTTCCTTAGTTCTCCCCTGCAGGCCGAGCAATTAGAATGGCTAACAGTGCATCAGTTCTCTTCCAACAGATCCAACACAATTACGGACTCCTATTGCCATCCGCGCAGACCGCCATATTACCAGGCGACCTGCCTCTAGGTCGGCAGCTAGTACACGACAAGCATGTCCATCCAACATGAGACAAGCTTGCTCCACCAAAAAGGGCGACCAGCTCTTTCTATTCAGTAGGAGGTGGCAGACTTAGTATTCAGTCCACCTAAGAGAGGCATACTTTGTCACAACCCGCATTTTCTCCGAGGAAAACGAATTATAAGAGTAGGAGAAAACACGCGTCATGATGCCACGTCGACAAGGGGATAATTGTCGACGCTCAGGCAAACCAATATCAACTATACTTTATGAAAATTTATGAGTTAAATGAATAGAAAATCAGTTATATTTTTAAAGGCCGTATCCCTCGGTGCGGTGGATCATCTAGTCCACAGTTTAAAAACTATACTTATACGTTGTGGAAAATACTTCATTCAGGTTTGACATTCTAAAAGAGTGCATAAGTGCCCCTAGAGGACAACTTATAGCATGCAAGACCCTACATTTAATTTATACCATATATAAGAAAATGATTCTTTTTACGTTGTTTGAAAATAGTGTTTGAGTTTTATAAAACATGTTGATCATGTGATATACCTATAATAGTACTTTTAGGTTTAAAAGTAACTAGTAACCTAGCATAAATCATCCCCAGAGCAAGTAGACAATCTCCAAAAAAAAGGTAGCAGTAAAAGATAACATATCTAGTATCAAGGTAAAACTACCAATGGGCGCCAACAAACTGACACAAACCAACTAGCAAGTATGTATGTATGTAAGAAAAACAACACCAAAACTACCTCGCAAAAACAAGGAACTGATCTCTATAGCACCAGAGACCACCAACAACTGCACAACACCACTAGCCGTTAGAGCGGCTACTATCCAGAACCTAAGGCATTAAAAGAAGAAAGAATACCTCAGCAAGCAAAACAAGAAAACTGCATGAAATTGTCAATCAGAAGATAAGTAAAAGAGGATGACAAAGCAGTAACAGTCACAACTGCCCAAGGCAAGGCAAAAAGGAAGTGCACTAAGTGCGAGGACACAACAGTAACTCTGCCCAAATGCTGCAGAGTCTACAAGGCTACCATGAGCACAAATGCTGCAATCTTCCAAGGAAGAAATGCCTAATACCCTAAGCTGTGAGAGACGGTACTAGCAAAATAAACAACGCGGATCCGGGGTGGAGGCAAACTAAGTGCCCCATCCACCATTTCCAAGCAAACAAAGCTCAAGGGTCTACATGTGAAAGCAATAGGGACCTCCCACCCCCTTGCCCAGCCCGTACCTGGAGTAAGATAAAAGAAAAGGGTGTCCACGGCTAAATTACACAACACTACCCCCCATAAGAGCTTCAAACCACCACTACTAACAACGACATATGATTCGGCCTTTGGGAAAAAAACATGGCCGACAAGGAACATTAAAATAAAGGAATTCACTCGGGAGCGAAAATAAAGGTAAGGGAACAACGTTGAGATGACTCAATACGGCTTGGCATTGAGCGAGATCCACTCACTCAACGCCTAACCAAACCTTGGCGTTGAGTGAGTTAGCCTCATTCAGTGCCAAATACAACCATAGCGTTGAGTGAGGTTCAATCAATCAATGCCCTCCGCAAGAACCGCTCTGGCGTTGAGTGAGCTAACCTCACTCAACGCCAAAATAGCTATGGAGTTGAGTGAGGTTCACTCACTCAATGCCTCCCGCAAGAAAACTCTGGCGTTGAGTGAGCTAACCTCACTCAACGCCAAAACAGCTATGGCGTTGAGTGAGGTTCACTCACTCAATGCCCTGGCACTTAACCGCAAACAGAGACTGCGGCATTGAGTGAGTCCACCTCACTCAACGCCAAAGCAGCAATGGCATTGAGTGAGGTTCACTCACTCAACACCCTAGCACTTAACCGCAAACAGAGACTATGGCGTTGAGTTAGTCCACCTCACTCAATGCCAAAGCAGCAATGGCGTTTAGTGAGGTTCACTCACTCAACACCCTGACACTTAGCCGCAAAGAAGGGCTGTGGCATTGAGTGAGTCAACCTCACTCAATGCCAAAACAACAATGGCGTTGAGTGAGGTTCACTCACTCAACACCAAAGGACTTGGACGCAAACAGGTCTATGGCGTTGAGTGAGTTCACCTCACTCAATGCCAAAATCGAAATGGCGTTGAGTGAGGTTGACTTACTCAACGCCAAAGTACTTAGCCTCAGAAAAGGCTGCGGCATTCAGTGAGCCCACCTCACTCAACGCCAAAGTACTTGGCCGCACAGAAAGCTGTGGCGTTGAGTGAGTTCACCTCACTCAACGCCAAAATGGAAATGGCGTTGAGTTAGGTCGACTCACTCAATGCCAAAGTACTTAGCCGCTAGCAGGGACTGCGGCGTTGAGTGAGTCCCCCTCACTCAACACCCTAGTTCTTAGCTGAAAAAAGAAACAGGCCGAACTATGGCTTTGAGTGTGTGCACCACACTCAACGCCAAACCCGGGCAGCTTTTGGCTTTGAGTGTGTGCACCACACTCAACACCAAAACCCGAGAGCTTACTAAGTCTAGTTCTAACCTGAGCACTACCACATAAATCTCCTTCTCTCTCCCTTGGCTTCACCCGCAATAGCACCAAACCAGACATAACAATCTTGAGTCTAAATGGCGGAAACAACAACGGGTTGAGCAAAAACAGTGCAAGGGGGGATCATAAAGGGAAACCACTGTACAGAATTTTAGCAAAGCAAAAGAGAAAACTTGGCTTCTATCCTAGGGCTAATCGGGTAGCTAAGAGGGGGAAGATCAAAACAGCAAGTGCAAGAACCACTTGCCTCGGTTTTTCAGCGAAGCTTCACTCGAGCCCTTCCTCTCCCTCGGCACCAGCAGCAGCAACACCGTAGAAATGAAGATCTAAGAGAGAGCAATCCAAATCCACTTTCGAAATTGAAATCCGTCCAAAAACGCTCCCGAAATCGTCGTCCGAAGGGGTAGCAGGTCTGGTGGTTTTCCTTTGTTTTCCTTGAACAGGAGCAGGCGACAGTTTTCGGGAAGAAGAAGAATGGGCCCGCTAATTTGGCTTAAGGATTTTAAATAAATCTAAACACGCCTATACAGCCTTAATCGCCTCCTAAGCCGTCGGTTCACTCTCAAAGCCTTTGACCGAAAAGAATCATTTGAATAGCTTAAAATATTACTTATTTACATTTATTATTAGCACACCCAAAATGACGCGAAAACCAAACTACCTCGGAATTTGACGAAACTCGCACCGTAGCTAAATACACATGCTACGAACGCAACGGCGAAGTCAAAATTAACTTTCGGCGAATAGAACTCGAGTTATACCCACCCGAATCCAAAACACAAGCATCCCCCGAGAGGCCACACCGGGTCACCCAAAACGACTCGGTTTGCTAGGGATTTCTTGCCAATAGGCTACAAAATAGGTCACTCAGTTCTAAGGAGTTAAGACCACACTCCACAGATGACACAAGCCAAGAAAACACGTCGACATAACGCCAAACGAGAATTAAATAATCGTAGAAAAATCGGGGGCGTTACAGTCACTCCCCCTAAAAGAAAGTTTCGTCCCGAAACTTTACGCACAACACTTCTACTATAGAAGGAAAAGTAACAAGCCAAACATTACAAGAAGGAAACATACCAATCCAATCAGGGAAACAGCTGAGGGTGAGCCTCCCTCATATCTGACTCTAACTCCCAAGTCGCGCTTTCCAAATCTTGATTCTTCCATAGAACCTTGACCATCAGGATGGACTTCCTTAGCAACACCCGATCTTGAGTATCCAAAATGCGGACCGGCACTTCAACAAAAGATAGATTAGGCTCCAACTGGGGCACAACATCCAAGACTTGCCCACTGCTGCGCACACACTTCTGCAATTGGCTTACATGAAATACATTATGAACACCTGGGAAGTTTGCTGGCAAATCCAACCTATAAGCTGACATGCCAATCCGCTCAACAATCTTAAACGGGCCCACATACCTCGGGTCCAATTTCTGGTTCTTACCAAACCTCTTAACACTAACTATCGGGGAAACCTTAAGGAACACAAGGTCCCCTACAAGAAAACTCCAAGTCAGACCTACGCCGATTGGCGTTCTTCTCGTATCTCTCTTGAGCTATATGAAGCTTTTCTCGAATAAGCTTCACCGCGACTTCCATCTCCTCGAGCGCATCCGGCCCCAACAAGGGTCTCTCACCTGCCTCAGCCCAAAACAGGGGAGTTCTGCAGCGCCTCCCGTACAAAGCTTCGAACAGAGCCATTTGCAAACTTTCTTGATAACTGTTGTTGTACGCAAACTCCATAAGTCGCAACCGCTCATCCCATGCTCCACCGTGGTCTAAAATGTAGCATCTGATCATATCATCAACTATCTGGTTCACCCGCTATGTCTTCCCATTGGTCTGTGGGTGGTAAGCAGTAGAATACCTCAGATCTGTACCCAAACCCTCCTGCAGACTCTGCCAAAAACGAGAAGTAAATCGGGAGTCTCGATCAAAAATGATGCTAACATGCACACCGTGCAATCTGATGACCTCATTCAAGTACAACTCTGCTATCTTCTTCGTCGGATAGTCAATCTTATATGGCACGAAGTGAGCACACTTCGTCAGTCTATCCACTATGACCCAAACAGAATCAAATCCCCTTGGAGATTTTGGTAAGCCCGTGATGAAGTTCATAGAAATACTTTCCCACTTCCAAGTCGGGATCTCTAACGGAGTCAACTTGCCACTAGGCCTTCCGTGATCGGCCTTCATACGCTTGTAAGTGTGGCACTCAGCAACAAATCGGGCTATATCACTCTTCATCCCATACCACCAGTCAATTTGCTTCAAATCACAATACAACTTTGTAGATCCTAAATGGTAGGCAACACTGGATCCATGAGCCTCTCTGCATATCATACCCCTGATGTCCCCAATAATGGGGATACAAAATCTTCCGCGGTACTTCAAAGTACCCATATCATCGATAGAAAAATCCGGCAACTCCCCTCTCTCAGTCCTGGAGTATAAGTGCAGAAGGCCCGGATCATCCTTCTAGTGCAATCTAGTAAGAGTAATCCAAGATGGCTCTGCCACTTCCAAACTACTCTGCATGTCACAGCATCCCACTGATATATCCATAAGGAGGAACTCTTCCACTAAACGGTCGGCGGAGAGATTAAAGATCTTCCCCGTCTTCCGACTCAGGGCGTCGGCCACCACATTAGCCTTTCCTTGATGATACTGGATCTCTACATCATAATCGGGCACATACTCTAGCCAACGACGCTGACACAGATTCAACTCCATCTGCATGAACACATACGTCAGGCTCTTATGATCAGTGAAGATCTTGCACAGAGCCCCATAAAGTATATGCCTCCACAGCTTCAACGCATAAATCACCGCTGCAAACTCAAGGTCATGTGTAGGGTAATTTCGATCATGAGTCTTTAATTGCCTTGACCCATACGCAATCACTTTTCCAACCTGCATCAACACACAACCAAGACCAACATGTGAAGCATCCACGTACACATAATACTCCAGACCCTCAGTAGGTAGGGTCAAAACAGGAGCAGTGCACAATCTATTCTTTAGCTCCAGGAAGGCTTCTTCGCACTTCTTGTTCCAAACAAAGGCCGCGTTCTTCTGAGTCAACCTGGTCAAAGGTGCAGCTAGGGTAGAGAAACCCTCCACGAACCTCCTGTAGTAGCCGGCCAACCCTAAAAAGCTCCTGATCTCCTTGGGCGTGCCCGGCCTACTCCAATCCATCACTACTGTGATCTTTTCTTGGTCGACCGAGATCCTATCCTTGTTCACCACGTGGCCCAGAAACAAGACCTGAGGTAACCAAAATTCGCACTTGCTCAACTTGGCGAATAACTTGTGATTCCTCAACTCCGATAGAACCAAGCACAGATGCTGCTCATGCTTCTCAGCGCTGCGGGAATAGACCAGCACGTCATCTATGAAAACCACAATGAACTTGTCTAGGAAATCCTTGAACACCCGGTTCATCATATCCATGAAAGCTGATGGTGCGCTGGTCAGACCAAACGACATCACCAAGAACTCAAAATGTCCATTCCTCGATCTAAACGCAGTCCGCGGAATATCTGCCTCACGGATCCTGAGCTGATGATAGCCAGAACGAAGATCGATCTTGGAGAACATTGTACTACCGCATAACTGATCAAATAAGTCATCGATCATCGGCAGAGGGTACCTGCTCTTTATAGTGACTTTGTTCAACTCCCTGTAGTCGATACAAAGCCGCATCGACCCATCTTTCTTCTTCACAAACAGAACAGGAGCACCCCAAGGCGACGAACTCTGACTGATAAACCCTTTTGCCAACATCTCATCCAACTGGACTTGCAACTCCTCTAACTCACGGGGGGCCATCCGATACGGCACCTTAGCAATAGGATTCGTACCTGGTTCCAAATCAATCACAAACTCAACATCCCGATCAGGAGGAAGACTAGGAAGATCATCGGGAAAAACATCAGCGAAATCACGAATAACAGGAATCTCCTTCAAGCGTGGTACGCTAACAGCGGTTCCAACTATCGAGACTAAACAAGCAAAACAATCAGAATGAAATAGCTTTTGAGCACATACCGCAGTGATGACAGGAGAATCCTTACACGGATCAGCATACATGCTTCCGGGCTGACCGTTGTCTTTGATGAAATCCAAGCACTTCCCTTTGCACTAAATAACCGCATCATACTTAGATAGCCATTCCATGCCCAGAATAACATCAAAGTCCTCCAGATCAATCATCTTCAAGTCTACCTTCGCAAAAAAGTCTCCCAACAAAACAGGGCTATCAAGAATGCCAAAATCTGATAACACAGATTCACTAGAGGGGAACTTGATACAGAAGGTATCTCGAACTCGATCTAGAGTCAACCGATGTCGCTCCATAAATGCTCTAGCCTCAAATGTGTGGGTAACGCCGGAGTCAAATAGAAAATGCACCCAGCAGTTCTTCACCTTAAATTTCCCTATAGGAGTATATACAACTAAGGAACTACCAAAACAAAACTGCAAACATTCTAGTAAAAACAAAAATAAAACCTTCAGGCTGGTAAAAAACCTAACCTGAGATGACCTGAGTCGAAGCTTGAGCCTCCTCGGAAGAGATCATGTTCAGCTTTCCCTTGCCCTTGTCCGCACGCTAAGGTGGAGGTAGTGCCTGAAGTGGAATTGCATGAAGAGCAGGCTGGACCTGAGGACACCTAGACATGATGTGACCCTTCTGCCCACACTGATAGCAGACTTTATCCTTAGACCAGTACTGGGCAGCATCATGCCCGGGTTGCTTGCAAACAGAATAGGAAACATCCCTCCTAGGAGCACCCTGTATAGCATGAACTTGCTCCTTCTTCTGAGATGCTTCCTTCTTGAATCACCTCTCGACAGGGTGGCCCGACCGACCACAGAAGCTGCACACCACCTTGCTCTTCTTTCCCGAAGCAGCACCGAGTACCTGGGGTTTCTTCTCCTCGACGAACTTCCTCTTGTCCTTCCTCATTTGCTGGCCTCTGCTCTTTGCGGTCTCGATAGCCTCCACCTTCAGAGCAGCCTCCATTACCCCCGCATAAGTCTCTGATCCATAAGCACTGGTCAACTGCTATACCTCGCTCCTCAAGACACCAAGAAACAGCTTGACTCGATCAGCCTCAACACTTACCAACCCAGGAGCAAACTGGCTCAACTTGCTTAACTCTATCTCATTTTCACAGACAGTGAGTTTCCTTTGCTTTAGGTGGAGGAAGTCGTTCATAAGACAGTCACGCTCGACCGAAGGCAAGAACTTCCTTAGCAGCATTTCCTTGAACACTTCCCAAGAGCAGCCAGCTACCAAGCTCTCCTTTTCTCTAAGCCACCAACTCTTAGCCATACCCTTGAGCTGATGGGTGGCTATCATCACTCTCTAATCATCTGAAATACTGGAGTATGAGAACAACTCCTCCATGGAGATCAGCCAACTGTCTATGACCATGAAATCTTCCTTCCCATCATAAGTAGGAGGGCTAAGTCTCTGAAACTGTGAGATAAATGCCATCTCCGCTGGCACCACCACTAGAGGTCTCAGGGGTGCAGGAGGAGGAGGAACAGCAATCCCCCTTGCAGAGCCTTGCACTCCCTGAGTCTGTCCTGCAACAACTTCCACCAAAGACTGGATCTGGGCTCGCACCACGACCATCTGCCTGCTCAAGGAATCGCCACTCTATCGTAGGCTCTCGATCACTGCATCATTCTGCGCTCCAGATGACTCACCCTCAAACAGGGGAGTCGATCTAGTCGAAGGACGTCTCGCCATCCTAAAATCATAATAATGTTTGTCAGATCCTAGTACAACAGCTACAACTATCTACAAGTACATACAATACATATATAAATATGAACTTAAAGCTACTAAACTTGCTCTGGGAGTTTATTTTTTTACAAAAATTGATGTTATGCCTTAACCTATGATGGTTAACCACCACCATACTAACTCTTGTGCCTAGGTCGGGAATGCATGACTTTATATTATTTTTGACTCGAAAATATATGTGTGTACATATGTCATCCTGCTAGTCTTTAGCCTTGCACGTTGTGCTTATGCAATGTTATGATATGTATGTTTGTGCTATGCATTCTAAAAGGCCCTAATGCATGTTATGAACAGCGTACACATGAAAATGATATCCATCCCATACTACATAACATCCTCATGCAATGAAAAATAAAATGAGCTAGTCGCAGCCATGTGGTGAGGTTATGCATCCCATACTACATAACCCTCACATGTTGCCCCTATGGTGGATCCATATACGAACACATATTATGCATCCCATACTACATAATATGCCCCGTATACTTCATGTTATGCTATGAGTGTAGTGTTCGTGCTTTTACCAAGACGTGCTGATGACATATCGGTGTGTGAATGACATGATGCTGATCTACTTATGCAATAAAAAGGGAAGGTTGCCCGACTATCTTGTCAAGCAACATCCCTCTGATACCAACTGTCACAACCCACATTTTCTCCGAGGAAAACGAATTATCAGAGTAGGAGAAAACACACGTCATGATGCTACGTCGAGCAGGGGATAATTGCCGACGCTCAGGCAAACCACTATCAACTATACTTTATGAAAATTTATGAGTTAACTGATTAGAAAATCAATTATATTTTTAAAGGCTATATCCCTCGGTGCAGTGGATCATCTAGTCCAAAGTTTAAAAACTATACTTATATACTGAGGAAAATACTTCATTCAGGTTTGATATTCTAAAAGAGTGCATAAGTGCCCCTAGAGGACAACTTATATCATGCAAGACCCTACATTCAATTTATACCATATATAAGAAAATGATTCTTTTTACGTTGTTTGAAAATAGTGTTTGAGTTTTATAAAATATACTGATCATGTGATATACTTATAATAGTATTTTTAGGTTTAAAAGTAACTAACAACCTAGCACAAATCATCCCCAGAGCAAGTAGACAATCTCCAAAAAAAAGGTAGCAGCAAAAGATAACATATCTAGTATCAAGGTAAAACTACCAGGGTGCCAACAAGCTGACACGAACCCACTGGCAAGTATGTATGTTTGTAAGAAAAACAACACCAAAACTACCTCGCAAAAACAAGGAACTGATCTCTATAGCACCAGAGAACACCAACAACTGCACAGCACCACTAGCCGTCAGAGCGGCTACTATCCAGAACCTGAGGCATTCAAAGAAGAAAGAATACCTCAGCAAGAAAAACAAGAAAACTGCATGAAAGTGTCAATCAGAAGATAAGTAAAAGAGGAAGACAAAGCAGTAACAGTCACAACTTCCCAAGGCAAGGAAAAAAGGAAGTGCACTAAGTGCGAGGACACAACAGTAACTCTGCCCAAATGCTGCAGAGTCTACAAGGCTACCATGAGCCCAAATGCTGCAATCTACCAAGGAAGAAACATCTAAGACCCTAAGCTGTGAGAGATGGTAGTAGTAAAATAAACAACACGGATCCAGGGTGGAGGCAAACTCAGTCCCCCATCCACCATTTCCAAGCAAACAAAGCTCAAGGGTCTACATGTGAAAGCACTAGGGACCTCCCACCCCCTTGCCCAGCCTATACCTGGAGCAAGATAAAAGAAAAGGGTGGCCACCGCTACATTACACAAGACCACCCCCCATAAGAGCTTTAAACCACCACTACTTATCACGACCCACGATTCGGCCTTTGGGAAAGAAAACATAGCCGATAAGGAACATCAAAATCAAGGAATTCACTCGGGAGCAAAAATCAAAGTAAGGGAACAGCATTGAGATGAATAAACACGGCTTGGCATTGAGTGAGCCTCACTCAATCAACGCCTAACCAGACCTTGGCGTTGAGTTAGTTAGCCTCACTCAGCGCCAGAAACAACCATGACATTGAGTGAGGTTCACTCACTCAACGCCCTCCGCAAGAACAGCTCTGGCGTTGAGTGAGCTAACCTCACTCAACGCCAAAATAGCTATGGTGTTGAGTGAGGTTAACTCACTCAACGCCTCCCGCAAGAAAACTCTGGCGTTGAGTGAGCTAACCTCACTCAATGCCAAAACATCTATGGCATTGAGTGAGGTTCACTAACTCAATACCCTAACACTTAATCGCAAACAGAGACTGCGGCGTTGAGTGAGTCTACCTCCCTCAACGCCAAAGCAGCAATGGCGTTGAGTGAGGTTCACTCACTCAATGCCCTGGCACTTAGCCGCAAACAGAGACTGCGGCGTTGAGTGAGTCCACCTCACTCAATACCAAAGCAGCAATGGCGTTGAGTGAGGTTAACTCACTCAACGCCCTGGAACTTAGCCATAAAGAAGGGCTGTGGCGTTTAGTGAGTCTACCTCACTCAACGCCAAAATAGCAATGGCGTTGAGTGAGGTTCACTCACTCAACGCCAAAGGATTTGGCCGCAAACAGGTCTACGGCGTTGAGTGAGTTCACCTCACTAAATGCCAAATCTGAAATGGCGTTGAGTGAGGTCGACTCACTCAACGCCAAAGTACTTAGCCTCAGAAAGGGCTGAGGCGTTGAGTGAGCCCACCTCACTCAACGCCAAAGTACTTGGCCGCACAGAAAGCCGCGACGTTGAGTGAGTTCACCTCACTCAACTCCAAAATGGAAATGGCGTTGAGTGAGGTCGACTCACTAAACTCAAAAGTACTTAGCCGCTAGTAGGGGCTGCAGCGTTTAGTGAGTCCACCTCACTCAATGCCCTAGTACTTAGCCGAAAAAAGACACAGGCCGAACTATGGCTTTGAGTGTGTGCACCACACTCAATGCCAAACCCGGGCGGCTTTTGGATTTGAGTGTGTGCACCACACTCAACGCCAAAACCCGAGAGCTTACCAAGTCTGGTTCTAACCAGAGCACTACTACAGAAATCTCCCTCCCTCTCCCTTGGCTTCACCCGCAATAGCACCAAACAAGACATAACAATCTGGAGTCTAAATGGCGGAAACAACTTTATAGAATTTTAGGAAAGCAAAAGAGAAAACTTGGATTCTATCCTATGGCTAACCGGGTAGCTAAGAGGGGGAAGATCAAAACAGCAAGTGCAAGAACCACTTGTCTCGGTTTTTCAGCGAAGCTTCACTCGAGCCCTTCCTCTCCCTCGGCACCAGCAGCAGAAACACCGTAGAAACGAAGATCTAAGAGAGAGCAATCCAAATCCGCTTTCGAAATCGAAATCCATCCACAAATGCTCCCGGAATCGCCGTCCGAAGGGGTAGCAGGTCCGGCAGTTTTCCTCTATTTTCCGCGAACAAGAGTAGGCGACGGTTTTCGGGAAAAAAGAAGAATCGGCCTGCTAATTTGGCTTAAGGCTTTTAAATAAATCTAAACACGCATATACAGCCTTAACCGCCTCCTAAGCTGCCGGTTCACTCTTAAAGCCTTTGACCTAAAAGAATAATTTAAATAGCTTAAAATATTACTTATTTACATTTATTATTAGCACACCCAAAATGACGCGAAAACTGAACTACCTCGGAATTCGACGATACTCGCACCATAGCTAAATACCCATGCTACGAACGCAACAACAAAGTCGAAATTAACTTTCGATGAACAGAACTCGAGTTATACCCACCTGAAGCCAAAACACAAGCATCCCCCGAGAGGCCACACCGGGTCACCCAAAACGACTCGGCTTGCTAGGGAGATCTTGCCAATAGGCTATAAAATAGGTCACTAAGTTCTAAGGAGTTAAGACCACACTCCAGAGATGACACAAGCCAAGAAAATGCGTCGACGTAACGCCAAACGAGAATTAAATAATCGCAGAAAAATCTGGGGCATTAATGACTTGCTCCTCCCTCTAGCTCTCCAGCCCACATAACATCTAGACGACGACCAACTCCCCTATCTGCCAGTAATGGGCAGACTCAGTCTCAGCCTGCCTGTAGAGACGACAACATGGCCAACCATTCTACGCGACCACGCTATACCACACAGACTCAAATCCAACCCACAAGGAGGAGGTGAACTCTCTTCATCCAACAGTAGTGGCGACCTTTCTCCAGGCCGCCAGGCAGCAGTGCGCAACTTGCCTCCTCAGCCCACCAGATCACCAAGCAAGTGGGATAAGCCTCTAGGAGGAGGCCTGCTCAACCCATTTACCGCGAGTTGGACGGACTCATTGTGTAGTCTGCCAGGACTATCTCTGCTCAGCAGCCAATCTGTCTCATCCTCTCTACAGCAGGCTGGGCGGACTCATTCTGCAGTCCACCAGCTAGCCCTCCAGCTTCTCTACTCTGGCCACTTCCCTGCAGTAGGAGAGCTGCTCGTTAGCTCGCATAGCTCAACGCGGGCTCGATCAGTACAGTAGAGGTGAACTCATCCCAGTCTTCCAATAATAGGATCAGCTCAGTAGTCCCTCTACATAGAACGGTGCAGACTCGGCGGACTTCTTCTTGACTCGTTCAACTCACTGCTCAACTTGGAGTGACGTTACCAAGACCGTTACCTCCTCAGGCCTATAACTAGCCCCCCATATCTCTCATTCAGCAAGCACGGTGCAGTGGGATAACCAAGGCAACAAAGCGTGCAGACATAACTTCCCAGTCCGTTGGCACAAACCCGCAGTCTGACCGACAGACCGGGAGGACTCCTGTAGTCAACTCACGTGGCCTGAGACATCAAGCAGCGCGACCATTCCTATTCTCTTCTCAGGTTGATCACACAGTTTGCCCGGCTTACTCCAGCCGAGCTGCGGGATCAGCAAATCGCGTGGTCTGCCGACCTCTCTGGTCAAACTGCGCGGCCTCTGGCATTTTCTTCTCCTTAGCCTCGAGCTTCCCCCTCTATACCCTTTATTCTTCTTTCCATGTAATGGTGAAATCTCAAGATGTAATTTGATTCTTAATCAAGGTAAAGCCCGTCGCAAGAGTGGCATTTAAGCGGCGGTGGGCGAAGTCTGTTGTTGCCGCTGCTAGCAGCCCCCTCTTCTTCTCAACTCGTTTCTTCTCTTGGCATCAACCTTCAAGGCTAACCGTCAAAGTAGATGTCTGCTCGATAGTTCCTGATCAACCTTCCCAGTTTTTCCCATCATCCTCAACAACCTCTCCTCTATCCCCGCAACCTTCTTCTTCACCTTACCTGTGAGACCAAACACCCGTTTGCTGCTGGTGCCCGTGACCCTCCTCTCCGTTTTCGTGTATCAACAAGAGGGGTCCATTAGGAGGAAGTGATATCCCTCCTCTACTTCAAATGATAACTGTACATCGTGCGCGATCAAGGATTGATAACTCTAAGATTCCGTCTGAGATTCTGCGACGAAACTTTGTTCTTTAGTTATAGCTCTTGCCATCACTTTGTTGTAGTGATTTTAGTTCAATTTCTTTGTTATTGGATGATGTTTCATGAACCCTAATATTATATTTATGTTGAATTCCTTGTCTTGGAAATTTTTTGTTGTTTTTGTGATTTGAGGTGTGCTTCCGGTCTATCCTTTATCTCAATATTACGCTGTGTTTCAAGACTAGCAATTGTTAGTGACAAGCATTGTGATGAGTTGCCAACGATCCTCACTTTACTAGTGTGTGGCTAATCCATCTGCTAGTCTACTTGCCCATCCACCAATCGAAGCAGTGCATAGCGACCTGCAGTAGTTCTATTTGCCAAGCCAAGCGATGCTCGCGACACGCGGTAGTTAAATAAGTTTTTGTTTTACTTTTGGAAACCAAACCAAAGAACTGATTTACTTTTTAAATCCTTATACTTACTTTTCCAAATAAGAGTGTCTCACATCCCAACTTGCGTGTCTTGAGAGATCGATACTCGAGGAAATCTTCCCGTTTAATATTACCTATATAACAGGTACACTTTATGTTAAATGCACAAGTGGCCGGTTTGAATAAGAATTATATTGGAGGAAAGCCCCAAGAGATGACCGGGCTATCACTAGATGGCAGGGTTGGTTGACCTATCAGGTGGCTAGTTTGAATAATATTTATATTGGCAGAAAGCCCCGAAAAGGTTCTACTATCCATGTGAAAGTTATGGGTTGCTACTCACCTAGAGGGGGCTTAATAGGTGTTTGTCTTATTTTAATACTTCTTACAATTTTCTTGTTTTAGCATAGTAGTAAAATAAACCAGCAAAAACAAACTACAAGACACAAGGATTTATAGCAGTTCCCCAATTATAGGTACATCCACTTTCCCCTTTACTTATCTAGCGGAGAGCTAGCTTAGGCCAAACTTCTCCAATCTTTCTCAGATCATAAGATCACACAACTCAGGAACACAAGTACCTTATCTCAGACCTTTAATATAGATCATATCGCTCAGATCTCTTATCATAAAATCCTACTCCTTAGATCTTTCATAGATCCTACAACTTAGACTAAACAAGCCCCACAACTTGGGCTCGACACCACCCTAAAACTCAAGCAAAATGCAACCCCACATCTCAGGCTCAAGTCATCCCTACAATTCAGTCTATACTCAGCCCTACAACTCAGGTCTCAAAGACACTTCAAATGAAAAGTGTGTTAAATTTTTTTGGCTCAATCAGACAAGGCTAGAGTCTTCAATAAGAAGCACTGTGTAGGCTTTCTTCTTTTCTTAATGAGCACTTGAATAACAATACTTGAAAATGTTGAAGGCTTGATCAGAAACACATTGACAGAAAGAAGAATTCTTTAGAAGAAATTTTGCAAAGCTTAGACTTGGAAGATGTTCTTTCTATTGCTTATAGTGGATGAAAATCTGAATGAACTTTTCTGCTTAATCACTGCTTAGAACTTGCACAAAAAACTTAGAGGAGTTGGCATGTAAATATCTAAGTGTAATAATTGTTTTTATATTATTTTAAGTCCCTCTTTTATAGTGGACTTGGCTGACAGAAGGCTTGATGACACATAAGGAAATCTTAAACAGCTAGTCAATCCCCTTAGGCAAGAATCTGAATATGGAATTCTCAAAAGGCTAGAAATTCTTCCTAAGGAAGGATTCTGAAGAAGGAATCATTCTGTAATGAATGAGAATATTTCTTTCATCCAACAAAGCCTTGAATCCAGCATCAAAGTTCGCAATTTTGAATTAATTCAAATCGGTCAAGTAATTACGGCCTTAATTTCAGGAGATAGTTATTGTGTCACGCGCCAGACCAACAAAAATCTTCCCAAGTAAACCTGAATTGATGTCGCCGACAAAGTCCTTCATCTATAATGATTTGCTATGTAGCCAGCCTACAATATCACAAGAACTTATATGTAAACACTCAAAACTTAGTCATTTGAAGCTGTTGAAGACTTTCTATCATAGTGCAATCAATGCAGCCAACTGATTTCCCAACAATATAGTTGATGCAGTTGATAAAAGACATAACTTGAAAATGATTTGGCCGAACTGTTTTTTTGCTATATAGTTTATGCAACCGATATTTTTCTTCATGATGAAGTCGATGCACTTGATAAAGGACAAAAGCATGATTCGAAAGCAGTCAAACTTTTATTGAGTTATGCAGTCGATGTAGTCGGCAGAACACTAGCATTTCTCCTATGCATCTGACATTTGAATTAGACAATTTTTCATCCATGATGGTGACATGTCTTCAATATGATTAGGACAGAGGTCAACATGAGTCTTGCTCCTTGATGGATCATAAGGGTAAAACACTGTTTGGGTAACCATAAGTCTAACAATACATTATCCATGCACTTTAGTTAAACTTGTCACACCAAAACTAAACAATCCATCAAATACAAGATGTTTATTTTAATCTTGAGGCCTTTTTAAAATTTAGGATCTTGTGCATAATATTCCCAACAATCTCCCACTATTTAAAGAAGTCATAACCTCATACGACAATAACCATAAATACATAATATGGAATAGAAATTAATTTTCACAAAGAATATCTTTCGAGATATATATTAATAATAGCTAGAAATAGTGAGGTTTTATATTAATTTAAATAAGTAAATATCCCAAAATGTAAGTCAGCTCAGCCCCTAGGATTCTCAACACTCAAAATTCTTTACCTTTTTCCTTCCTCTTCTGTCTCTGGAAATATCCTAGTGGCTTAGTCATATATTTAGGAGGAGGTGGTTGTCCATGTGCATGTTTTCTTCTTTGAATTTTCCTCTTGTCTCATGGTCCTCATGTTTCTTCTATTCAATGGAATTGTTATATCTGGAAATGTTGATCCCATACTTACCATAGTTTTCCAAAGTGTATAGGATAATATTTTTGGATGTAGGGCTCCACTCCTCATATTCTGGCATGTTCTAAATCTCAATCCTTCTTCTCTTTCTGGCTTGCATGATTTCATCTTGGGTCTGTTCTACTCTCCTTTTCGTCAATGAAGATTTTCCATTCTTAGTTAGAGGATGGTGAGCATACTCTCCCCTGGCTTATTCATAAACTTCAGGAGGGATGTTCTCATGAATTATAGCTGGTTCAGATTCTGGAACATCTAGTTGTGGAAAGTATTATAATGGTTCAAGATTTAGGGGTTCCCTGATTGAATTAGAGGTTAAGATGGCCTATTGTACAAAATGATAGGTTATTGATCTCTCCCCCTTTCTGAGTTCACAAATATATTTTGGTAGATGGCTACTTGTGCTTTAGTAATTCTCTTCTCCAACATGTTAACCCATACTACCATGGAGTTTTTGATCTGAAGGAGATGATCATCAAGTAGTTGGATGTAGAAGGCCATTCTTTCCATTATAACCATTCCATTATCAGTCATCCTTTTGTTATTTACTTGGAATGCTTGGTGAATATTTGGTACAATAGCCTCCTAATTATCTATCACTTATTGAATGACTTTATGAGTTATGCCATTTTATTTTTCTCTATAGTTTATAATTGTTATAACGTTTATGAAGAAGTGCAGCATTTGGGCATTCAAATGGTGCATTTATTTTTCTACAACTGTGATCCTTTCATTGAGCTCCTTCCTAATTCCTTGGATAGTTCTGTCCACAAAATATTTTATCATCTTCCTTTGATTATCCATCATCAGTTGTAGTTGGGCCATGAAAGAACCAGGTTCTTCACTTGGTTGGTGAGTGGAGTATTATGGGTGTTTTACAGTTGGTCTTTGGGAAGGGCCAATTTGAGGCTCATAATCATCATACAGACTATCAAGTGTTGATTGCTATGAGGTAATCTTGTTAGTGTATGGCTCTTTCAGCACACTTTTTCCCATCCACAGGACTAGCTCAGTCCCTATAAGGATGAATTCTTTAGAACATTCCTCAGCATGAAGAGTTTTGGATGTGAATGTTGCCACTTTGCAGATTACTTTCTCCATATTTTACAGAAAAATCTTGTCTTAGGAAGAGAAATCCATATTTGACTCCCCCTGAAACTCTTTAAAGGATTCTATCACTTTAGTCTGCTGGACAGAGTCTTCCTGGACAAGCTTCCCCTCGACAATAACTATAAGAATGAAGTTTTGGTGGCCTTCTCCTTCCACCGCATCAATGTGAAGTGTGGATACCTCATGAAGATTTTACTCTATAACTTCTATTACAGTAAACTAAGGAGCAAGTTCCATATAAACTTCTCCTAAATTCATCTATGCATTACCTTGGACAGTAAGTTCTTGGTGAACTTCTCCCACCTCTATCATACCAAGATAAGACACAACCTAGACTCTTTCATATGGAGGTTGTGCTTTTTATTTCTTCAGGTACCATTGGTTCAGGAACTACATGGTGATGTTATATTGCATGTTCCGCCTCAACATGAATGGGGGAGGGGATACAGCTTGGAGCTAGTGTAAAGTTCTCCTCAACCTTCTCTTCCTATCGGTTTTCTTACCCTAAGGACTGGCAACACTATTCTCCTTCTCCACTCCTTGAGATAGCTTGGAACTACCTTGTTCCTTGTAAGCTTTAGGGAAATACATTTCCCACCTTTTAATTTTTTTAAAATCCATTCTTCTTAGGTAATGTTGGGATACCTCAGGTGCTTCACTCAACCTATCTCCTAGATGCCTGGAGAGATATAAAGATACAATCCTCCACATATTGGGGGCAGTCAAACACCCCTGCAATTTTCTTAGAACAAGTTTGCTCCAGTCAATTCTTTTTATGAAGATAATAGAAGTCATAATGTTGAATAGTTCTTTTGATATCTTGTCATATGATCCAGGTTTGCGTACAAGAGCCCTATCTATGATATCAACTAGAAATTACCTAGGAGTGTCACAACCCGTATTTTCTCAGTATTAAATAACAAATATCAGAGTTAGAGAAAATATGCATCATGACGCCACGCCGTGTGGGGGGCAACTGCAGCTGCTCAGGCAAGAACCTACTCCTAATACTTTTCATGAAATCCTCAAGTTTGTTATGATAAAAAAATATAGTTTGAGTTTTTGTTTTAAAGGCCGCGTCCCTCGGCTTAGAGGATCAACTAATCTACGGGTAAAAATATACATATGCTATGAGTATGAGATAATAATAATGATCCTTTTATACTTTGAAAGTAACTAACATGCTGATGAGTTGTAAATATACCTATATTTTCGTATTTTATTTAAGTCAATTTTGTTTATTTTTTGTCTTTTTTTATTAGTTTTATTAAATAAATTCCTTATTTTTGTAAATATTATTTCTAACTTAGCTTTATTTTTATTCCAGAGAAATTCCAGAAAAATTCCAGAAAAAGTCAAAATGTTGACCGACACGCCCGTATCACATGACCGACACGCCCGTGTCACGCCCTCGACGATCGCCGACCATAGTTGCCAGCTCGACGATCGGCGATGATCAAACCAAGCTTGACACGCCCCAAGACACGCCCGTGTCAAGGTGTGACACGGGCGTGACTTAGCCACCTAGCCCGACGTGACGCGCGCGACTTTGCGGCCGGACCGCGCCCAGATCGACCTCCCCGACACGCCCCAGTCATGCCCGTGACTGACACATGTCACGCCCGTGACCTAGGGCGTGACCGCCACATTTTCAGCCGAAGTCAACTTTCCAGTCAAGTCACCCGATCAGCTCATGAATAGTGTCGACACGCCCCCCTGTCACGCCCTAGTCACGGGCATTACCCACCCGAAAATTTGCCTATAAATAAGAGCTTCCAGGAAGCTTATTTTGTCCATTTTTTTGGTCCATCTTACTTAGGGGAGGTGCTGCCCGTTTGGCTTCTAAGCTATGTAAGGAGAATTTCTCCTTATCTTTCTTAGTTTGTATTAGGTTGTTTGTTTTAGCTTTTCATGTAATAGCCTTTTTATTCAATAAAATGGTAGATTTTCTATCTTGCAAAGTTGAAATGTTCAATTGGAAGCGCCCTTCTTAAGTAATTTTTTTCGTTCCCTTTTTGTGATTATCTTTTTATGTTTCCTTTTTAGCTTTCATAACTTAGTTTAGGATTTTCTTGCACTTTCTAGCCGTTGTTATGCCCGTTTTATTTTCATTTTCCGCACTTTTTTTGATTTAGCTTTTCTCCTTTTTCCTATTTTTTCATTCATAAGGCTTTATAAAAACTCATCTAAAAGTGTTCGTTTTTATTTTTCTTTAACTTAGGCTCTTAGGGATGTAAAACTTCTCGTTCCTTTTTAGTTTTATTCTCACTTTTTTGGAGATTTTATAAAAACTTATGAATAAAAATGTAGTCGTTATAATTTTTCGCTCACTTTGTTTTAACTTTTTATTTGCAAAACTTTTAGTCCCTTTAATTTTTATTTCATCTTTTTATGCATTTCTACCGCATTCTAGCAGTAGAAATGCAGTTGTTTTAATTTTTCGAGTACTTTCATTTTGCGTTTATTTGCAAAACAATTTCGCTCGGTTAATTTTTATTTTCACTTTTTATGCATTTCTACCGCATTCTAGCGGTAGAAATGCAGTCGTTTTAATTTTTCAGCAACCTTGTTTTTCTTATTTTTGCAAGTGTGCGTGCGTGAACGAGTTAGAATTTACAGCTTTGTTTTAATTTCTGTAGAGTATGTGCGTATGCATTTATTTCCGCCTACTCGTTAAGAGTTAAATGGCGCTCTGCTTTCATTTCCCGCCCACTCGTTTGAGTGGGACTTGTCTTTTTACTGCTTTCATTTTCTTCCTACTCACTTGAGTAGGAAAACTTCGTGTGTGTGTGCGTGTTTACTTTTCTGTAGAGTGTGTGTGTGTGTGTTTACTTTTCTGTAGAGTGCGTGCGTGTGTTTTACTTTCAAGTAGAGTGTGTGCGTGTATGAGATAAATTTACTCCCACCCACTCATTTGAGCCGGGACTTGCAATTTTATCACTTTCTCAATTATGTAGAGTGCGTGCGTGTAGGAGATAATTTTACCGCTTTATTTATCGCTTTCTTCAATTAAGAAGAGTGTGTGCGTGTGTGCATTTATTTCCGCCTACTCATTTGAGTAGGGCTTGTTTTATTTAATTTTCTGTATGGTTTTGAAGTGTGCGTGAGTGCCTGCATCAATTAGCCTTCAATTTATCTAATTGTCCTATTTTTCGTGTTTTCTCTTATAATTGTTCAGTGCTTAATTTAACACTCACGCTTCACCTAAAAACATAAAGCCGTCGCCATACCGATGAGTGGCTAATCTCTTTTAGCCTTCGGCATCGAAGAGCATTGGGACATATAAAATGATTTGAAATAATTAAAAAACTTTATTCTTATTTTAATTAAAGGACTTAAGGTTTACCCCGGGTTAACGACGCATAGGACCACATAATCGATGTGTGGGCTCTATTTCCGTTATCCATACGCGACGCCGAGAGGCTGCACGTATGGACCGATCCCCCATGGGTAAAGAGAACTGCGTATGCCCCCTCAAAAGAGGAGAAGCGTAGTTCTCCTGGATTGGGTTCCCCACCCAATAGCGGGGTTCTTAGCGTAATGCGGGCGTTAAGGGGAATCCTTCGTCGGACTAACGTTCGGTCGAATAGCCTTAGCGCCCAGGTGAGCGATATCCCTAGACCAAGGTGAGCTCATGTTCTTGGAACCTCCACGACCAAGTGCCTTTTATTAAATTAAAAACAAAGTTCAATAATTGTTAAGAATTATTTTAGTCTTAATCCGATTCGATGCCGAGCGTTAACCCGTCATCGAACAAACTTAGCAAAATTATGCTTTCTTTCTTTCCGTTTTAATTAAATTAAAAAAATCCCACCTTACTGATAGTAAGATAATAGTGTTCCTGGAAGAGTAGATATAATCAACGTGTCCCCGAGAATAATACGACCTCGGTATTTTCCCGAATACCGAGTACTACTTGCGATAGGTGCACTTGCCTCCTCTCGTTAGAAAACTCGATCTTCTAACCGGCCCGCGGAATCTGACCATTTCGAACCAACCACAGTAGGTCTCTGTTCCACGGCCATCAAGTTTTTGGCACCGTTGCCGGGGAGCACGGTTGTTATATTGAATCCAGGACTCTATTAATTTTACTCTATTTTTAAATAATAAAAAATTTATACAAAAAAAATATATCCTTCCCCCTTTTCATTTTTTTTAGGGTGTATGACCCGTGGACAACCTTCGAGTTCTGAAAATATTGAATTCGACCCTGAGATCGACCGCTCTCTTGCGCGTATCCGATCTCTCCGTCGAATTCCCTTTTTAGACCCCGTAGAATCTATCGGAGAACCCTCTTCTTCTTCTATGGCCGACCCGAATAATGCCCAACCGGCTGAGCGTACTATGTCTTACTACGCTCGGCCCAATTTGGATGATACGGGGTCGAGTATTGTTCGACCAGCTGTGGCCAACAATAATTTTGAAATTAAGTCAAGTGTGATTCAAATGATCCAAAATGCCGTGCAGTTCGACGGACTGCCGGATGAGGACCCCAATAACCACTTGTCTAATTTTCTTGAGATTTGCGATACTTTTAAAATTAATGGCGTCACTGATGACGCCATTCGTTTGCGCCTTTTTCTGTTCTCTCTTAAGTCCAAGGCTAAGGCGTGGTTACTTTCCCTCCCGCGGGGATCCATCATGTCCTGGGCGGAATTGGCAGAGAAATTCCTTACGAAGTATTTTCCGCCTGCGAAAACTGCAAGACTGCGGGCGGACATATCTTCGTTCGTCCAAAACGACTCCGAGTCTCTTTACGAGACTTGGGAACACTTTAAGGAGTTTCTCCGCCGGTGCCCGCACCACGCTCTGCCAAAGTGGTTGAAGGTACAAATTTTTTACAATAGAGTGAATAGTCAGACGCGTCAAATGATTGACGCGGCTGCCGGGGGCACTCTGAACAATAAGACCCCCGAGGCCGCCCAGGCCCTTTTCGAGGAAATGGCGGTGAACGCCTACTAGTGGAATGTCCCGCGGGCGCGCCCTAAGCAGGCGGGCATTTTTGAAGTGGATGCCACTGCTCATCTAGCCCTCCAAGTGGAAAGGCTAATTAAGCAGGTGGCGGAGATGTCTGTTGCCTCCTCCACTCCGCCTTGTTTTCTCCCCCCATCTAACGACTGCGTAGTCGATGAATTCATGGACTACATGGGAAATCCGGTGCGTCCCTCATTTCAAAACAACCCTTATAGTAGCCACTATAATCCGGGTTGGAGGAACCATCCGAATTTCTCCTGGAGCAACCCGAACAACGCGCAGCGTCCCCCTCCCCCTCCTTTTGCGCCAACGTTTCCTCCTCCCCCTCCTATGAAGCCATCCCCAGTGGAGGAAAATTTTAATCATTATGTCGCGTCCAACGAGTCCAATATCCGGAACATCACCGGATCGCTAAAAAATTTAGAACTCCAGGTTGGACAGCTGGCGCGACTTATGTCGGAACGCGCCCTGGGGGCACTGCCAGGGAACACGGAGCCCAATCCAAGGGAAACCGCCAATGATATAACCCTCCGTAGCGGTAAGGAGGTGGTCGATCCAAAATGGATCGATCCTCAAGTACATATTTCACCTCCGACCCCTCTTCCCTCTTCTTCGATTACGCAACCCTTACCGATTTTTAACGACAAAACTATTTTAAACAAGGTGTTGCCCTACCCACATAAGTTAGATAACGAGCGAGTAAACGCGCAATATGAAAAATTTATTTTATTACTTAAACAAATTCATATTAATGTTCCTTTTTGCGAGGCTATCTCGCAAATGCCTAAATATGCGAAATTTTTAAAAGAACTACTTTCTAATAAATGCAAACTCGAGGATATTTCGCATATATCTCTCAACGCTGTCTGCTCGGCGGCTCTTACTAGTAAATTGCCCTCAAAACAAAACGACCCGGTACGGTTCTCCATCCCGTTCCTTTTTGGCGATGTATTAGTAAAATACGCCTTGGCAGACTTAGGCGCGAGCATTAATCTGATGCCGTTCTCACTCTTCCTGCATTTAGGTTTGGGTACTCCTGCTCCTACCAATATGCGCATCCAACTAGCAGATCGCTCGGTTAGGTTCCCCATCGGGGTTGTTGAGGATGTCCTTGTCCGAGTAGACAAGTTCACCTTCCCGGTGGACTTCGTCATCTTGGACATCGAGGAAGATGCCAACGTAATAATAATACTTGGTCGCCCTTTCCTCGCGACCTCACGTGCGTTAATCGATGTAAGTAATGGTCAGCTTCTCCTTCGGGTAGGAGATGACCAAGTTACTTTTTCAATTAACTCCTCTATGGAAGACTCGTCGCCGAGCGACGATTTCTGCTACTCTTTAGATTCTTTTTATGGAGATTGTTCTTCTCCGGTTTTCGAGTCCGAGTTTTTAAACGAAAATATTTTTTCGCTCGAAAATTTTTATTGCGATGAGGACGCGTCTACGAATATGCCTTTTGAACCAATTGGTTCGAAATACATTAGCACTAAAACCTCACTAGAAGAACCGCCCGCCCTAGAACTCAAACCATTACCCGAATCCCTAAAATACGCCTTTTTGGGGAAAAATGAAACACTCCCGGTAATCATTTCTTCGTATTTAAGCGATTCGGAGACCTCCGAGTTATTGGAGGTTTTGCTTAAACATCGCCACACAATTGCGTGGCAAATTTCTGACCTAAAGGGGATTAACCCTTCTTTCTGCACTCACAAAATTTTCATAAACGATAATTGCCGCAAAACCATTCAGCCCCAGCGACGTCTTAACCCAAACTTGAAAGACGTCGTGAAAGCTGAGATAATTAAATTATTAGATGCGGGGATTATTTATCCCATTTCTGATAGTGCATGGGTTAGTCCCATTCATGTCGTGCCCAAGAAGGGCGGTCTAACCGTAGTGGCGAATGAGCACAACGAGCTCGTCCCAACTCGTACTGTTACGGGTTGGCGTGTGGTCATCGATTATTGCAAACTTAATGATGCCACCCGCAAAGACCATTTCCCACTACCGTTCCTTGACCAGATTCTCGAGCGTCTTTCCGGTCATCCATTTTATTGTTTTCTCGACGGTTTATCGGGGTTTTTCCAAATCCCCATTTCCCCCGAGGACCAAGAGAAAACAACTTTTACTTGCCCCTTTGGCACCTTCGCATATCGAAGAATGCCATTTGGCCTCTGCAATGCGCCGGCTACATTCCAAAGATGAATGCTAGCAATTTTTGGTGAGCTAGTAGAAGATATTATGGAAATATTTATGGATGACTTTTCTGTATTCGGATGCTCTTTCCCGGATTGTCTTCGTAATCTCGATCGTGTCCTCCAGTAATGCGAGGACACAAATCTTGTTTTAAATTGGGAAAAGTGTAACTTTATGGTTCGAGGAGGTTTGGTCCTCGGCCATAAGATTTCGAGTAAGGGGATAGAGGTCGATAAGGCCAAAGTAGAAATCATAGAAAAACTTCCTCAGCCGACAAACATAAAATCAATTAGGAGTTTCTTAGGCCACGCGGGCTTTTATAGGCGCTTCATTCAAGATTTTTCAAAAATAACAAAGCCGCTTACTCACCTCTTGGAAAAGGAATCACCTTTTGTCTTTAGTAGCGATTGCGAGTCTGCTTTTAATTTTATAAAAGAAAAACTTATCAATTCTCCAATTCTAGTGGCCCCTGATTGGTCCCTTCTGTTCGAAATCATGTGCGACGCTAGTGATATTGCCTTAGGAGCCGTTCTTGGCCAACACGTAGAAAAACATTTTCATCCTATTTATTACGCTAGCAAGACGCTCACTTCCGCACAAGTGAATTACATGATGACAGAAAAGGAACTCTTAGCCGTCGTTTTCGCTTTCGATAAGTTTCGCTCGTATCTTACGCTATCTAAAGTTATCGTTTTTACCGATCACTCCGCACTTAAATATCTATTAGCTAAAGCCGACGTGAAGCCCCGCCTTCTTCGATGGATTCTCCTCCTACAAGAGTTTGACTTAGAGATCTGGGATAAGAAGGGCGCGGAGAATCTAGCGGCAGACCACCTCTCCCGTTTAGAAAATCAGGGTGCGGAAGCGCTCGTCAAATCTGAAATAAATGACAGATTCCCCGAGGAACGCCTTCTTGCCATTCGTTCGTCTTCGTCATCTTCGCCTTGGTTCGCAGATTTTGCGAACTACTTAGTCGTGCGGGTACTTCCAAAAGATTTTTCAAGTCTTCAAAAGAAGAAATTCTTTTCCGACTTGAAAAATTTCTTTTGGGATGACCCCTTTCTTTTCCGTATCTGCGCGGACCAAGCGGTTCGAAGATGCGTCGCGGGAGTGGAGTGCACACAAATATTGAGGCACTGCCACGAGGGTCCAGCCGGGGGGCACTATCAAGCCAACCGGACCGCTAGGAAGGCGCTAGAGGCGGGCTACTTTTGGCCCACTCTCTTCAAAGACGCGCAAAATTTTGTGCGCGCATGCGATAGCTGTCAGCGGTTGGGTAACATCTCACGTAGAGACGAGATGCCCAAAAATATGTTTTTAGAATGCGAAGTCTTCGATTTATGGGGCATAGATTTTGTTGGCCCCCTACCTCCTTCTTATAAAAATTCTTATATTTTAGTGGCGGTCGACTACGTATCACGGTGGGCGGAAGCGCAGGCTCTCCCCACCATCGATGTGCGAGTCGTTGTTACATTTCTAAAAAAATTATTTTCTCGCTTCGGAACGCCTCGCGCTATTGTTAGTGATAGGGGAACGCATTTCTGTAACGCTCTAATGGCCAAGACGTTAGCTAAATACGGAGTCACGCACAAGCTTGCCACCCCCTACCACCCGCAAACAAGTGGCCAAGTTGAGGTAGTAAATCGAGAGATGAAACGCATATTAGAAAAAACCGTTTCACTTAATAGGAAAGATTGGTCCGCTAAGCTTGACGACGCGTTGTGGGCGTATCGTACGGCGTACAAAACCGCTACCGGTTGTACCCCGTTTCGATTAGTCTATGACAAAGCGTGCCATTTACCCGTAGAACTGGAGCACCGCGCACTTTTGGCATTAAAACTCTTAAACCTCGACTCTAACTTAGCCGCTCAGAATAGAAAACTGCAACTAAATGAGCTCGATGAATGGCGTGCGAACGCTTACGAGAGCAATAAGTTCTATAAGAAGCGTTCTAAGTTCTATCACGATCGAAAAATTAAAACCCCCAAAATTTTTTCTCCGGGCGATCTAGTCCTTCTTTATAATTCTCGTCTTAGGCTTTTCCCGGGTAAGCTAAAATCGCGATGGTTCGGCCCCTTCAAGGTTGAAGAGGTTTGGCTATATGGGACCATACTCATCTCCCACCCCGAAAAAGGCACTTTTAAGGTGAACGGTAATCGGTTAAAGTCTTATATAGCGGGCGACCCTGTAATCAGTAGGAGCGAAACCATAACCCTTCTCCATATATAAACCCGCCACTATAGTCAAGCTACGCGACTATAAACAAAGCGCTTCTGGGAGGCACCCCTCGTCTATCTTTTTTACTTCTTTATTTATTATGTTTTCTATTTTTCTAATAAATGCAGGGTTTCTAATGGGCTTCCCCGAGCGCGGATCAGGGACGTTTTCTGCCCCCCTCTTTTTCCTTTTTTGTACATATACCTGCTGTCTTGCTCCTCATGCTTAGCATACAACATTGGGGACAATGTTGGATCTAAGTATGGGGGTGTTTTCGTATTTTCGTACTTTCTTTTTCACTTACAAAAAAAAAAACAAAACAAAACTTAAAAAATAAAAAATATATATAACACAAAAATCAAAAAAAAATTTAAAGTTTCATTTTTGAAACTTTGACTTATTTTTAACTTTGTCCGCGAGATCCGGCTCATCGAGCCATCCACATAACGAGTCATCTCGCGGCAACACTTTTGTATATTTTTGTAAATATTCTTGTAAATATTTTTTGTAAATAATTTTTACAAGTACTTTTTGTAAATATTCTTTCTCTTTCCCCTCTCCCTTTTTCCCTCTCATCCTTGTAAATATTTTTTTTCTTTTAACCAAATTTTTGTAAATAGAATGAAAATTTCATTAAAAATACAAAAAAAAATTCGCAAAACATAAAAATACAAAAAAATTCACAAAACTTAAAAATCCAAAAAAATTTTATTTTCGCATTTTTTTTCTTTCTTTCCTTTTAATATGTATATATTAAAGATAAAAATACAAAAAAAGAGAGCATAACTTCAAAAAAAACAAAAAAAAATTATGTAAGTTATGAAACAAATAAATCACACATCTCATTCTTGAGTTTCTTGTTATCCAAAACTTTCGTTTTGAGTTTATTTATATGCGAATTTGATCAATTCTTTGTTCACTATTCGTTTGTTAATTATAGATTGAAAAATCTAAATAGCTGGGGTTAAGTTTTAAAGAATTTATTATACTTTGTTAAAAATAGGGGACTCGTTTTAGGCACTACTTCTAATTTTTCATAGATAGGAGCATGTGTACCATGTTAGAAAATAACGACTATAGAATTCAATTATGCTTGCTTTTAGCTTTCTGAAAAATTGGAAAGTACAATTTATAAAGATTGCTCTCAATTATTTTTAAATTAAAAATCTAGTTCTCTGTTCTTCCCTTACCTATCATAACCTACTCGGTATGATAAAAATATTTCCCCAAAAAGAAAAAGATCTTATGTCAATAGGAATAAGATTTCATTCCGTAAACATAGGCACCCAATAAATTAAAAGATTATACGTTACGGAGTAAGAGGATAAAATTCATTACTCCAACACATATACATTGGGTTTTTTTTATTTATGAAGAAGAAAATTTTATGTTAAGGAAAATAAGATTTCGTTTTCCTTTAATATCCAAATCAAAAAAATGGAGGTTCGAGAAAAAAATAACCTCGCCTCAAAATCCAAGCATCTTCATAAACCAACATCAACCCCCTTAGCCAATTTCATGACTCTAGAATTAATTCAAAAATTTTTTTTGAGAGCATAATTCGTAAATTGCATTATTTCTGATAACACTCCTATAAGCTAAAGTTCGTATAACTCCAAACTATTTTCTGTTAATCTAACCAATACAATTATTGCTTTCTATTTGATTACATCAAGAAGTCTTTTGGCCAAAACTTTTGCCCTGTTTAAATCATCTAAATAATTTTAGGACTTAACTCTTATACCCCGTATATTTTTATTTTGACCTCTCTTATAATTAATTTAGCGGTAGCAGAACCTAGGGTTTTTTTATTCCTTATAAGTTCACCTCAAACTTTTGCTCTGGAATAGCAAAAGCTTAAGTATGGGGGTGTTTGATGAGTTATAAATATACCTATATTTTCGTATTTTATTTAAATCAATTTTGTTTATTTTTTGTCTTTTTTTATTAGTTTTATTAAATAAATTGCTTATTTTTGTAAATATTATTTCTAACTTAGCTTTATTTTTATTCCAGAAAAATTCCAAAAAATTTCCAGAAAAAGTCAAAATGTTGACCGACACGCCCGTGTCACATGACCGACACGCCCGTGTCACGCCCTCGACGATCGCCGACCACAGTTGCCAGCTCGACGATCGGCGATGATCAAACCAAGCTCGACACGCCCCAAGACACGCCCGTGTCAAGGTGTGACACGGGCGTGACATAGCCACCTGGCCCGACGTGATGCGCGCGACTTTGCGGCCGGACCGCGCTCAGATCGACCTCCCCGACACGCCCAGTCACGCCCGTGACTGACACATGTCATGCCCGTGACCTAGGGCGTGACCGCCACGTTTTCAGCCGAAGTCAACTTTCCAGTCAAGTCACCCGATCAGCTCATGAATAGTGTCGACACGCCCCCCTGTCATGCCCTAGTCACGGGCGTGACCCACCCGAAAATTTGCCTATAAATAAGAGCTTCCAGGAAGCTTATTTTGTCCATTTTTTGGTCCATCTTACTTAGGGGAGGTGCTTCCCGTTTGGCTTCTAAGCTATGTAAGGAGAATTTCTCCCTATCTTTCTTAGTTTGTATTAGGTTGTTTGTTTTAGCTTTTCATGTAATAGCCTTTTTATTCAATAAAATGGTAGATTTTCTATCTTGCAAAGTTGAAATGTTCAATTGGAAGCGCCCTTCTTAAGTAAATTTTTTCGTTCCCTTTTTGTGATTATCTTTTTATGTTTCCTTTTTAGCTTTCATAACTTAGTTTAGGATTTTCTTGCACTTTCTAGCCGTTGTTATGCCCGTTTTATTTTCATTTTCCGCACTTTTTTTGATTTAGCTTTTCTCCTTTTTCCTATTTTTTCATTCATAAGGCTTTATAAAAACTCATCTAAAAGTGTTCGTTTTTATTTTTCTTTAACTTAGGCTCTTAGGGATGTAAAACTTCTCGTTTCTTTTTAGTTTTATTCTCACTTTTTTGGAGGTTTTATAAAAACTTATGAATAAAAATGTAGTCGTTATAATTTTTCGCTCACTTTGTTTTAACTTTTTATTTGCAAAACTTTTAGTCCCTTTAATTTTTATTTCATCTTTTTATGCATTTCTACCGCATTCTAGCGGTAGAAATGCAGTTGTTTTAATTTTTCGAGTACTTTCATTTTGCATTTATTTGCAAAACAATTTCGCTCGGTTAATTTTTATTTTCACTTTTTATGCATTTCTACCGCATTCTAGCGGTAGAAATGCAGTCGTTTTAATTTTTCAGCAACCTTGTTTTTTCTTATTTTTGCAAGTGTGCGTGCGTGTATGAGTTAGAATTTACAGCTTTGTTTTAATTTCTGTAGAGTGTGTGCGTATGCATTTATTTCTGCCTACTCGTTAAGAGTTAAATGGAGCTCTGCTTTCATTTCCCGCCCACTCGTTTGAGTGGGACTTGTATTTTTACTGCTTTCATTTTCTTCCTACTCACTTGAGTAGGAAAACTTCGTGTGTGTGTGTGTGTGTTTACTTTTCTGTAGAGTGTGTGTGTGTGTTTACTTTTCTGTAGAGTGCGTGCGTGTGTTTTACTTTCAAGTAGAGTGTGTGCGTGTATGAGATAAATTTACTCCCGCCCACTCATTTGAGCCGGGACTTGCAATTTTATCGCTTTCTCAATTATGTAGAGTGCGTGTGTGTAGGAGATAATTTTACCGCTTTATTTATCGCTTTCTTCAATTAAGAAGAGTGTGTGCGTGTGTGCATTTATTTCCGCCTACTCATTCGAGTAGGGCTTGCTTATTTAATTTTCTTTATGGTTTTGAAGTGTGCGTGAGTGCCTGCATCAATTAGCCTTCAATTTATCTAATTGTCCTATTTTTCGTGTTTTCTCTTATAATTGTTCAGTGCTTAATTTAACACTCACGCTTCACCTAAAAACATAAAGCCGTCCCCATATCGATGAGTGGCTAATCTCTTTTAGCCTTCGGCATCGAAGAGCATTGGGACATATAAAATGATTTGAAATAATTAAAAAACTTTATTTTTATTTTAATTAAAGGACTTAAGGTTTACCCCGGGTTAACGACGCATAGGACCACATAATCGATGTGTGGGCTCTATTTTCGTTATCCATACGCGACGCCGAGAGGCTGCACGTATGGACCGATCCCCCTTGGGTAAAGAGAACTGCGTACGCCCCCTCGAAAGAGGAGAAGCGTAGTTCTCCCGGATTGGGTTCCCCACCCAATAGCGGGGTTCTTAGCGTAATGCAGGCGTTAAGGGGAATCCTTCGTCGGACTAACGTTCGGTCGAATAGCCTTAGCGCCCAGGTGAGTGATATCCCTAGACCAAGGTGAGCTCATGTTCTTGGAACCTCCACGGCCAAGTGCCTTTTATTAAATTAAAAACAAAGTTCAATAATTGTTAAGAATTATTTTAGTCTTAATCCGATTCGATGCCGAGCGTTAACCCGTCATCGAACTAACTTAGCAAAATTCTGCTTTCTTTCTTTCCGTTTTAATTAAACTAAAAAAATCCCACCTTACTGATAGTAAGATAATAGTGTTCCTGGAAGAGTAGATATAATCAACGCGTCCCCGAGAATAATACGACCTCGGTATTTTCCCGAATGCCGAGTACTACTTGCGATAGGTGCACTTGCCTCCTCTCGTTAGAAAACTCGATCTTCTAACCGGCCCGCGAAATCTGACCATTTCGAACCAACCACAGTAGGTCTCTGTTCCGCGGCCATCAAGTTTTTGGCGCTGTTGCCGGGGAGCACGGTTGTTATATTGAATCCGGGACTCTATTAATTTTACTCTATTTTCAAATAATAAAAAATTTATACAAAAAAAAATATATCCTTCCCCCTTTTCGTTTTTTTTAGGGTGTATGACCCGTGGACAACCTTCGAGTTCTGAAAATCTTGAATTCGACCCCGAGATCGACTGCTCTCTTGCGCGTATCCGATCTCTCCGTCGAATTCCATTTTTAGACCCCGCAGAATCTATCGTAGAACCCTCTTCTTCATCTATTGCCGACCCGAATAATGCCCAACCGGCCGAGCGTACTATGTCTTACTACGCTCGGCCCAATTTGGATTATACGGGGTCGAGTATTGTTCGGCCAGCTGTGGCCAACAATAATTTTGAAATTAAGTCAAGTGTGATTCAAATGATCCAAAATGCCGTGCAGTTCGACGGACTGCCGGATGAGGACCCCAATAACCACTTGTCTAATTTTCTTGAGATTTGCGATACTTTTAAAATTAATTGCGTCACTGATGACGCCATTCATTTGCGCCTTTTTCCGTTCTCTCTTAAGTCCAAGGCTAAGGCGTGGTTACTTTCCCTCCCGCGGGGATCCATCACATCCTGGGCGGAATTGGCAGAGAAATTCCTTACGAAGTATTTTCCGCCCGCGAAAACTGCAAGACTGCGGGCGGACATATCTTCGTTCGTCCAAAACGACTCCGAGTCTCTTTACGAGACTTGGGAACGCTTTAAGGAGTTTCTCCGCCGGTGCCCGCACCATGCTCTGCCAACGTGGTTGCAGGTACAAATTTTTTACAATGGACTGAATAGTCAGACGCGTCAAATGATTGACGCGGCTGCCGGGGGCACTCTGAACAATAAGACCCCCGAGGCCACCCAGGCCCTTTTCGAGGAAATGGCGGTGAACGCCTACCAGTGGAATGTCCCGCGGGCACGCCCTAAGCAGGCGGGCATTTTTGAAGTGGATGCCACTGCTCAGCTAGCCCTCCAAGTGGAAAGGCTAACTAAGCAGGTGGCGGAGATGTCTGTTGCCTCCTCCACTCCGCCTTGTTTTCTCCCCCCCCCTCTAACGTCTGCATAGTCGACGAATTCGTGGACTACATAGGAAATCCGGTGCGTCCATCATTTCATAACAACCCTTATAGTAGCCACTATAATCCGGGTTGGAGGAACCATCCGAATTTCTCCTGGAGCAACCCGAACAACGCGCAGCGTCCCCCTCCCCCTCCTTTTGCGCCAACGTTTCCTCCTCCCCCTCCTATGAAGCCATCCCCAGTGGAGGAAAATTTTAATCGTTATGTCGCGTCCAACGAGTCCAATATCCGGAACATCACCGGATCGCTAAAAAATTTAGAACTCCAGGTTGGTCAGCTGGCGCGACTTATGTCGGAACGCGCCCTGGGGGCACTGCCAGGGATCACGGAGCCCAATCCAAGGGAAACCGCCAACGCTATAACCCTCCGTAGCGGTAAGGAGGTGGTCGATCCAAAACGGATCGATCCTCAGGTACATATTTCACCTCCGACCCCTCTTCCCTCTTCTTCGATTACGCAACCCTTACCGATTTTTAACGACAAAACTATTTTAAACAAGGCGTTGCCCTACCCGCATAAGTTAGATAACGAGCGAGTAAACGTGCAATATGAAAAATTTATTTTATTACTTAAACAAATTCATATTAATGTTCCTTTTTGCGAGGCTATCTCGCAAATGCCTAAATATGTGAAATTTTTAAAAGAACTACTTTCTAATAAACGCAAACTCGAGGATATTTCGTATATATCTCTCAACGTTGTCTGCTCGGCGGCTCTTACTAGTAAATTGCCCTCAAAACAAAATGACCCGGGACGGTTCTCCATCCCGTGCCTTTTTGGCGATGTATTAGTAAAATACGCCTTGGCAGACTTAGGCGCGAGCATTAATCTGATGCCGTTCTCGCTCTTCCTACGTTTAGGTTTGGGTACTCCTGCTCCTACCAATATGCGCATCCAACTAGCGGATCGCTCGGTTAGGTTCCCCATCGGGGTTGTTGAGGATGTCCTTGTCCGAGTAGACAAGTTCACCTTCCCGGTGGACTTCGTCATCTTGGACATCGAGGAAGACGCCAACGTACCAATAATACTTGGTCGCCCTTTCCTCACGACCTCACGTGCGTTAATCGATGTAAGTAATGGTCAGCTTCTCCTTCGGGTAGGAGATGACCAAGTTAATTTTTCTATTAACTCCTCTATGGATGACTCGTCGCCGAGCGACGATTTCTGCTACTCTTTAGATTCTTTTTATGGAGATTGTTCTTCTCCGGTTTTCGAGTCCGAGTTTTTAAACGAAAATATTTTTTCGCTCGAAAATTTTTATTGCGATGAGGACGCGTCTACGAATATGCCTTTTGAACCAATTGGTTCGAAAGACATTAGCACTAAAACCTCACTAGAAGAACCGCCCGCCCTAGAACTCAAACCATTACCTGAATCCCTAAAATACGCCTTTTAGGGAAAAATGATACACTCCCGGTAATCATTTCTTCGTATTTAAGCGATTCGGAGACCTCCGAGTTATTGGAGGTTTTGCTTAAACATCGCCACGCAATTGCGTGGCAAATTTCTGACCTAAAGGGGATTAACCCTTCTTTCTGCACTCACAAAATTTTCTTAAACGATAATTGCCGCAAAACCATTCAGCCCCAGCGACGTCTTAACCCAAACATGAAAGACGTCGTGAAAGCTGAGATAATTAAATTATTAGATGCGGGGATTATTTATCCCATTTCTGATAGTGCATGGGTTAGTCCCATTCATGTCGTGCCCAAGAAGGGCGGTCTAACCGTAGTGGCGAATGAGCACAACGAGCTCGTCCCAACTCGTACTATTACGGGTTGGCATGTGGTCATCGATTATAGCAAACTTAATGATGCCACCCGCAAAGACCATTTCCCACTACCGTTCCTTGACCAGATTCTCGAGCGTCTTTCCGGTCATCCATTTTATTGTTTTCTCGACGGTTTATCGGGGTTTTTCCAAATCTCCATTTCCCCCGAGGACCAAGAGAAAACAACTTTTACTTGCCCCTTTGGCACCTTCGCCTATCGAAGAAGTCCATTTGGCCTCTGCAATGCGCCGGCTACATTCCAAAGATGTATGCTAGCAATTTTTGGTGAGCTAGTAGAAGATATTATGGAAATATTTATGGATGACTTTTCTGTATTCGGATGCTCTTTCCCGGATTGTCTTCGTAATCTCGATCGTGTCCTTCAGCGATGCGAGGACACAAATCTTGTTTTAAATTGGGAAAAGTGTAACTTTATGGTTCGAGGAGGTTTGGTCCTCGGCCATAAGATTTCGAGTAAGGGGATAGAGGTCGATAAGGCCAAAGTAGAAATCATAGAAAAACTTCCTCAGCCGACAAACATAAAATCCATTAGGAGTTTCTTAGGCCACGCGGGCTTTTATAGGCGCTTCATTCAAGATTTTTCAAAAATAACAAAGCCTCTTACTCACCTCTTGGAAAAGGAATCACCTTTTGTCTTTAGTAGTGATTGCGAGTCTGCTTTTAATTTTATAAAAGAAAAACTTATCAATTCTCCAATTCTAGTGGCCCCTTATTGGTCCCTTCCGTTCGAAATCATGAGCGACGCTAGTGATATTGCCTTAGGAGCCATTCTTGGCCAACGCGTAGAAAAACATTTTCATCCTATTTATTACGCTAGCAAGACGCTCACTTCCGCACAAGTGAATTACACGACGACGGAAAAGGAACTCTTAGCCGTCGTTTTCGCTTTCGATAAGTTTCGCTCGTATCTTACGCTATCTAAAGTTATCGTTTTTACCGATCACTCCGCCCTTAAATATCTATTAGCTAAAGCCGACGCAAAGCCCCACCTTCTTCGATGGATTCTCCTCCTACAAGAGTTTGACTTGGAGATCCGGGATAAGAAGGGCGCGGAGAATCTAGCGGCAGACCACCTCTCTCGTTTAGAAAATCCGGGTGCGGAAGCGCTCATCGAATCTGAAATAAATGACAGATTCCCCAAGGAACGCCTTCTTGCCATTCGTTCGTCTTCGTCATCTTCGCCTTGGTTCGCAGATTTTGCAAACTACTTTGTCGCGCGGGTACTTCCAAAAGATTTTTCAAGTCATCAAAAGAAGAAATTCTTTTCCGACTTGAAAAATTTCTTTTGGGATGACCCCTTTCTTTTCCGTATCTGTACGGAACAAGCGGTTCGAAGATGCGTCGTGGGAGTGGAGTGCACACAAATATTGAGGCACTGTAACGAGGGTCCAGCCGGGGGGCACTATCAAGCCAACCGGACCGCTAGGAAGGCGCTAGAGGCGGGCTACTTTTGGCCCACTCTCTCCAAAGATGCGCACAATTTTGTGCGCGCATGCGATAGCTGTCAGCGGTCGGGTAACATCTCACGTAGAGACGAGATGCCCCAAAATATGTTTTTAGAATGCGAAGTCTTTGATTTATGGGGCATAGATTTTGTTGGCCCCCTACCTCCTTCTTATAAAATTCTTATATTTTAGTGGCGGTCGACTACGTATCACGGTGGGAGGAAGCGCAGGCTCTCCCCACCAACGATGCGCGAGTCGTCGTTACATTTTTAAAAAAATTATTTTCTCGCTTCGGAATGCCTCGCGCTATTGTTAGTGATAGGGGAACGCATTTCTGTAACGCTCTAATGGCCAAGACGTTAGCTAAATACGGAGTCACGCACAAGCTTTCCACCCCCTACCACCCGCAAACAAGTGGCCAAGTTGAGGTAGTAAATCGAGAAATAAAACGCATATTAGAAAAAACCGTTTCACTTAATAGGAAAGATTGGTCCGCTAAGCTTGACGACGCGTTGTGGGCGTATCGTACGGCGTACAAAACCGCTACCGGTTGTACCCCGTTTCAATTAGTGTATGGCAAAGCATGCCATTTACCCGTAGAACTGGAGCACCGCGCACTTTGGGCATTAAAACTCATAAACCTCGACTCTAACTTAGCCGCTCAGAATAGAAAACTGCAACTAAACGAGCTCGATGAATGGCGTGCGAACGCTTACGAGAGCAATAAGTTCTATAAGGAGCGTTCTAAGTTCTATCACGATCGAAAAATTAAAACCCCTAAAATTTTTTCTCCGGGCGATCTAGTCCTTCTTTATAATTCTCGTCTTAGGCTTTTCCCGGGTAAGCTAAAATCGCGATGGTTCGGCCCCTTCAAGGTTGAAGAGGTTTGGCCATATGGGACCATACTCATCTCCTACCCCGAAAAAGGCACTTTTAAGGTGAACGGTAATCGGTTAAAGTCTTATATAGCGGGCGACCCTGTGATCAGTAGGAGCGAAACCATAACCCTTCTCCATATATAAACCCGCCACTATAGTCAAGCTACGCGACTATAAACAAAGCGCTCCTGGGAGGCACCCCTCGTCTATCTTTTTTACGTCTTTATTTATTATGTTTTCTATTTTTCTAATAAAGCAGGGTTTCTAATGGGCTTCCCCGAGCGCGGATTAGGGACGTTTTCTGCCCCCCTCTTTTTCCTTTTTTGTACATATACCTGTTGTCTTGCTCCTCATGCTTAGCGTACAACATTGGGGACAATGTTGGATCTAAGTGTGGGGGTGTTTTCATATTTTCGTACTTTTTTTCACTTACAAAAAAAAAAACAAAACTTCAAAAATAAAAAATATATATAACACAAAAATCAAAAAAAATTTTAAAGTTTCATTTTTGAAACTTTGACTTATTTTTAACTTTGTCCGCGAGATCCGGCTCATCGAGCCATCCACATAACGAGTCATCTCGCGGCAACTCTTTTGTATATTTTTGTAAATATTCTTGTAAATATTTTTTGTAAATAATTTTTACAAGTACTTTTTGTAAATATTCTTTCTCTTTCCCCTCTCCCTTTTTCCCTCTCATCCTTGTAAATATTTTTTTTCTTTTAACCAAATTTTTGTAAATAGAATGAAAATTTCATTAAAAATACAAAAAAAATTCGCAAAACATAAAAATACAAAAAAATTCACAAAACTTAAAAATCCAAAAAAATTTTATTTTCGCATTTTTTTTTCTTTCTTTCCTTTTAATATGTATATATTAAAGATAAAAATACAAAAAAAAAGAGCATAACTTAAAAAAAAAACAAAAAAAAAATTTATGTAAGTTATGAAACAAATAAATCACACATCTCATTCTTGAGTTTCTTGTTATCCAAAACTTTCGTTTTGAATTTATTTATATGCGAATTTGATCAATTCTTTGTTCATTATTCGTTTGTTAATTATAGATTGAAAAATCTAAATAGCCGAGGTTAAGTTTTAAAGAATTTATTATACTTTGTTAAAAATAGGGGACTCATTTTAGGCACTACTTCTAATTTTTCATAGATAGGAGCATGTGTACCATGTTAGAAAATAACGACTATAGAATTCAATTATGCTTGCTTTTACCTTTCTGAAAAATTAGAACGTATAATTTATAAAAGTTGCTCTCAATTATTTTTCAATTAAAAATCTAGTTCTCTTTTCTCCCCTTACCTATCATAACCTACTCGGTATGATAAAAATATTTCCCCAAAAAGAAAAAGATCTTATGTTAATGGGAATAAGATTTCATTCCGTAAACATAGGCACCCAATAAATTAAAAGATTATACGTTACGGAGTAAGAGGATAAAATTCATTACTCCAACACATATACATTGGGTTTTTTTTTATTTATGAAGAAGAAAATTTTATGTTATGGAAAATAAGATTTCGTTTTCCTTTAACATCCAAATCAAAAAATGGAGGTTCGAGAAAAAAATAACCTCGCCTCAAAATCCAAGCATCTTCATAAACCAACATCAACCCCCCTTAGCCAATTTCATGACTCTAGAATTAATTCAAAAATTTTTTTTGAGAGCATAATTCGTAAATTGCATTATTTCTGATAACACTCCTATAAGCTAAAGTTCGTATAACTCCAAACTATTTTTTGTTAATCTAACCAATACAATTATTGCTTTCTATTTGATTACATCAAGAAGTCTTTTGGCCAAAACTTTTGCCCTGTTTAAATCATCTAAATAATTTTAGGACTTAACTCTTATACCCCGTATATTTTTATTTTGATCTCTCTTATAATTAATTTAGCGGTAGCAGAACCTAGGGTTTTTTTAGTCCTTATAAGTTCACCTCAAACTTTTGCTCTGGAATAGCAAAAGCTTAAGTATGGGGGTGTTTGATGAGTTGTAAATATACTTATATTTTCGTATTTTATTTAAGTTAATTTTGTTTATTTTTTGTCTTTTTTTATTAGTTTTATTAAATAAATTGCTTATTTTTATAAATATAATTTCTAACTTAGCTTTATTTTTATTCAGAAAAATTCCAGAAAAATTCCAGAAAAAGTCAAAATGTTGACTGACACACCCGTGTCACATGACCGGTACGCCCGTGTCACGCCCTCGACGATCGCCGACCACAGTTGCCAGCTCGACGATCGGCGATGATCAAACCAAGCTCGACACGCCCCAAGACACGCCCGTGTCAAGGTGTGACACGGGCGTGACTTAGCCACCTGGCCCGACGTGACGCGCGCGACTTTGCGACCGGACCGTGCCCAAATCGACCTCCCCGACACGCCCCAGTCACGCCCGTGACTGACACATGTCACGCCCGTGACCTAGGGCGTGACCGCCACGTTTTCAGCTGAAGTCAACTTTCTAGTCAAGTCACCCGATCAGCTCATGAATAGTGTCGACACGCCCCCGTGTCATGCCCTAGTCACGGGCATGACCCACCCGAAAATTTGCCTATAAATAAGAGCTTCCAGGAAGCTTATTTTGTCCATTGTTTTGGTCCATCTTACTTAGGGGAGGTGCTGCCCGTTTGGCTTCTAAGCTATGTAAGGAGAATTTCTCCCTATCTTTCTTAGTTTGTATTAGGTTGTTTGTTTTAGCTTTTCATGTAATAGCCTTTTTATTCAAAAAAATGGTAGATTTTCTATCTTGCAAAGTTGAAATGTTCAATTGGAAGCGCCCTTCTTAAGTAATTTTTTTCGTTCCCTTTTTGTGATTATCTTTTTATGTTTCCTTTTTAGCTTTCATAACTTAGTTTAGGATTTTCTTGCACTTTCTAGCCGTTGTTATGCCCGTTTTATTTTCATTTTCCCCACTTTTTTTGATTTAGCTTTTCTCCTTTTTCCTATTTTTTCATTCATAAGGCTTTATAAAAACTTATCTAAAAGTGTTCGTTTTTATTTTTCTTTAACTTAGGCTCTTAGGGATGTAAAACTTCTCGTTTCTTTTTAGTTTTATTCTCACTTTTTTGGAGGTTTTATAAAAACTTATGAATAAAAATGTAGTCGTTATAATTTTTCGCTCACTTTGTTTTAACTTTTTATTTGCAAAACTTTTAGTCCCTTTAATTTTTATTTCATCTTTTTATGCATTTCTACCGCATTCTAGCGGTAGAAATGCAGTTGTTTTAATTTTTCGAGTACTTTCATTTTGCATTTATTTGCAAAACAATTTCGCTCGGTTAATTTTTATTTTCACTTTTTATGCATTTCTACCGCATTCTAGCGGTAGAAATGCAGTCGTTTTAATTTTTCAGCAACCTTGTTTTTCTTATTTTTGCAAGTGTGCGTGTGTGTACGAGTTAGAATTTACAACTTTGTTTTAATTTCTGTAGAGTGTGTGCGTATGCATTTATTTCCGCCTACTCGTTAAGAGTTAAATGGCGCTCTGCTTTCATTTCCCGCCCACTCGTTTGAGTGGGACTTGTCTTTTTACTGCTTTCATTTTCTTCCTACTCACTTGAGTAGGAAAACTTCGTGTGTGTGTGTGTGTGTTTACTTTTCTGTAGAGTGTGTGTATGTGTTTACTTTTCTGTAGAGTGCGTGCGTGTGTTTTACTTTCAAGTAGAGTGTGTGCGTGTATGAGATAAATTTACTCCCGTCCACTCATTTGAGCCGGGACTTGCAATTTTATCGCTTTCTCAATTATGTAGAGTGCGTGTGTGTAGGAGATAATTTTACCGCTTTATTTATCACTTTCTTCAATTAAGAAGAGTGTGTGCGTGTGTGCATTTATTTCCGCCTACTCATTTGAGTAGGGCTTGCTTTATTTAATTTTCTTTATGGTTTTGAAGTGTGCGTGAGTGCCTGCATCAATTAGCCTTCAATTTATCTAATTGTCCTATTTTTCGTGTTTTCTCTTATAATTGTTCAGTGCTTAATTTAACACTCACGCTTCACCTAAAAACATAAAGCCGTCCCCATACCGATGAGTGGCTAGACTCTTTTAGCCTTCGGCATCGAAGAGCATTGGGACATATAAAATGATTTGAAATAATTAAAAAAATTTATTTTTATTTTAATTAAAGGACTTAAGGTTTACCCCGGGTTAACGACGCATAGGACCACATAATCGATGTGTGGGCTCTATTTCCATTATCCATACGCGACGCCGAGAGGCTGCACGTATGGACCGATCCCCCTTGGGTAAAGAGAACTGCGTACGCCCCCTCGAAAGAGGAGAAGCGTAGTTCTCCCGGATTGGGTTCCCCACCCAATAGCGGGATTCTTAGCGTAATGCGGGCGTTAAGGGGAATCCTTCGTCGGACTAACGTTCGGTCGAATAGATTTAGTGCCCAGGTGAGCGATATCCCTAGACCAAGGTGAGCTCATGTTCTTGGAACCTCCACGGCCAAGTGCCTTTTATTAAATTAAAAACAAAGTTCAATAATTGTTAAGAATTATTTTAGTCTTAATCCGATTCGATGCCGAGCGTTAACCCGTCATCGAACAAACTTAGCAAAATTCTGCTTTCTTTCTTTCCGTTTTAATTAAACTAAAAAAATCCCACCTTACTGATAGTAAGATAATAGTGTTCCTGGAAGAGTAGATATAATCAACGCGTCCCCGAGAATAATACGACCTCGGTATTTTCCGGAATACCGAGTACTACTTGCAATAGGTGCACTTGCCTCCTCTCGTTAGAAAACTCGATCTTCTAACCGGCCCGCGGAATCTGACCATTTCGAACCAACCACAGTAGGTCTCTGTTCCGCGGCCATCACATGCAATCTAGCATAAATCATTCTAAGAGAGCAAGTAGGTAAAACAAACCAGTAAGAAAATAGCATAGCAGCTTGCAAATAGTCCGACATCTATAATAATTCACTATAGACGTCAACAACCTGACATGAAACCTTAAAGCAAGTGTATGTCTGAATCAAGGAAGAGCTACAAAAAATACCTCATAAAGGTGAGGGAAGAACCACTGCTACTACTACAGAATATCTGAGATAACCAACCCTAGCTGCTCAGACCGCTACTACTCCGAGCCTGAGGCATTCAAAAGAAAAGAATGCCTCAGTAAATATAAAAACTAATGGAAGTAAGAGACCAAAAGTAAATAAATAGTAGAAGTCAGAGGGTTAACAACCCAAGATGGAATAGTTGTCAAACCACAGTATATAGATCATAAAATAGCAAGCATAGAAGAGTTCAACGAAGTTTAAATATGATAAGTTGCACCAAGTGCACTTTAGAGCTATGCATGTAAATATATATATATATATATATATATATATATATATATATATATAGAAGAAAGGAGAGACCGATTAGATCAAAAACGTGAATCATTGACACCGGTAAAAATGATATTGAGTCGGTGGCCACATTGCCCAACAAAAACCATCAGATCAAACATCTCAAAGGGCACTGTGGTGGTGGACAAATTGTCCAACACAATCCAACAGTCCACAAAAAAACCCATCGGGTATAATGATTCACAAGCCAGCCTTGAGGTGGTGGTCCTTTATTCACTACCAATCCAAGGCCGCAACTAAACTTCCAAAAATACTGATAACGAGAAAAAAAAACCCCAAGACTAAGAATCAGATTTCCATAATGACGCAAAGAGAAGAAAACCAAAAATTTCCTAAAGTATATTCAAAATATTGGAGTTCATCCGACGAAAACTTCTTAGTACACACAGATTCGTCGAGAATACACGATGAATTCAAATTCACTCGATGCTTAGGTATAATCACTCGACACACTCAACGCACTTGACGCCTTAGTATATTCACTCAACGCACTCGATGCCCGGGCCACACTTGATGCACTTGACGCCCAGGTAACACTCAACGTACTCGACGCCCAAGTATATTCACTCCACGAACTCGACTCCCAGGTATATTCACTCGATAAACTCAATGCCAATGCAACATTCGATGCACTCGATGCCAAGGCAACACTCGACGCACTCGACGCACTCAATGCCAAGGCCAAATCCTGCCAGAAACTTTCCTATCTAAACAGAGATTATTAGGCTTAAAAGTTTTGACAATATGAGAACCCTGACCATGAATTAGTCCCAAAAAATAATAAAAAAGTTGAATAGACAAGACATAATTCAAAACATAGATAAAAGAACCCCCACAACAACACAACAAGAAGAAAGGGAAATTTACTATTATTTTGCATAAGGTAAAGCTAGGAGTAGATAAGAGAAGTGACATGAAAATTTAAAAACTAATAGTAGGATTGAAATAAATTTAGAGAATGAAACATAAGGAATTTGTAAGAGGCTAGGTAAGGTAGCAAACTACCACTTGCCTAAAACCTCCTTATCTCAACCTTATAAATACTCCACGACACAGATCGGCCGAAAAATAAAGCGCGACAACGAAATCTAGTGAAAGTTGGACAAAATTAAAGTTTAGGGCCACACACCCCAATGCAAAAATTCCATGAAAACAAAAATACCTACCGCCAACGCGTAGATCTCGACGAGAGCTTTCCGGATCCATGCTCTGCCGAAGATTTCGCCCACCGAAGCTCCCGAAACGACTTCTGAAAGTTTCACAAAGAAAAACTCATCGCATCTCGAACAGACCCTTTTAGGGAAGAAGGATGAATAGGGTTTTCTTTTATAAGTATATATATAATATTATATATTATATCTAATAACTAGAAAAAAACTCAAACAATGAGGGTGACAAAATTACCTCGGTTTTCGATGAAATTCACATAAAACTAAATGTCATTGATACGAATCCAACGTCAAAGTTGAAATTAGTATCCGACAAAACAAACTCGGTTTAAAATTCCTCGAAGTTTAAATAATAATAATCCTTATAAAATTCACTGAGACTTAAAATTGGCCCGGATCGCCACGAAACAATACATGCATGATTGGGATCAAATACTTTAATTTTCTAAAGCATAAAACCCTGATTATGATGAGTCTAAAATCTAGCAAACTCAGCCCAACGGATGCAACCACGCACTAACGATGACCCACCGTTAATTACGCCCCAACATAACACCCTTTTGTCATTATTATGCCCCAAACGAGATTAAAATAATTATATAAAATTTAGGAGCGTTGCAGCCACCCCCACTAAAAATAAGTTTCGTCCTGAAACTAGATATATAAATCGAATACAAAAAAGAAAAGAAAAAAGCCAAAGGTTACCTGATAGAAATACTTACCGAAGGGAACTAGGAGAAAAGGAGAGGATGATACTCTCTCATAGCTGATTCCAACTCCCAATTTGCGCTCTCGACATCTTGGTTTCGCCAAAGAACCTTGACCATGGGAATTGTCTTCCTCTATAACACCCGATCCTGAGTCTCCAAAATAAGAACTAGCTCTTTGACATAAGAAATATTAGGCTGCATCTGGGGCAACGAGTCAAGGACATGACGATCGCTAGGAAAAAACTTTCACAATTGGCTCACATAAAACACATTATGAACACCAGGGAAAGTAGCGGCAAATCAAGCCTATAAGCTGACACTCCGATGTGCTCCATAATTTGGAAAGGTGCCACATAGCTGGGATCAAACTTGTGGTTCCTTCCAAATCTCTTAACACCTGACATCAGAGAAACCTTCAGAAAAACCATGTACCCAACTGTGAATTCCAGATCAACCCTTCATCGATTAGCATACTTCTCGTACCGCTCATGAGCCACATGAAGATTCTCACAAATATGTTTCACAAAAATACTCATTTCTTTTAAGGCTTCCGGACCCAACAACTATCTCTCACCAACCTCGGTGAAAAACAAGGGGGTTCGACAACGCCTTCCATACAAAGCCTTGAAGGGGGCCATCTGAAAACTTTCTTGATAAATTTTATTATAAGAAAACTCCATCAGTCTAAAACGCTCATCCCAAGCTCCACCATAGTCCAGGATATAACACCTAATCATATCTTCCAAAATCTAATAAACCCCTCCATCTGACCATTGGTATGCAGATGATAAGCAGTTGAATATCTGAGATCAGTGCCCAATCCTTCTTGCAGACTTTGCCAGAAATGTGACATAAACCTATAGTCTCAATCCGACACAATACTTATCGGCACTCCATGCAGTCTGATGACTTCATTCAAATATAATTCTGCTATCTTCTTCATGGAAATGCAAATCTTAAAAGGAAGGAAGTGAGGACACTTCGTCAATCTATCAACTATGACCCAAGCCGAATCATGCCCTTGGGGATACCTCGGCAAACCAGAAGTAATGTCCATAGAGATGTTCTCCCACTTCCAACATGGAATACCAAAGGTATCAGCTTTCCACCAGGCCTTCTATGATCTGCCTTAACATGCTTGCAGGTGAAGTACTCAAACACGAACTTAGCTATATCATTCTTCATCCCATACCACCAAACGATCTGCTTCAGATATATATACATCTTTGTAGAGCTAGGGTGGCAGGCAATACTAGAACCATGTGCTTCACTACATATCTTTGTTCGGATATGCTCAACAATGGGAATACAATATTTGTTGTGTTACTTCAAGGTACCCACGCCATCACTCAAAAAGTCCGGTAATTCCCCTTTTTTAGTTCTACTCCGAATATACTGCAAGTCGGGATCGCCCTTCTGACGTAGCCCAGTAAGCATAATCCAAGAAGTCTCTGCCACTTCCAAGCAACTTGGCAAGTCGCTACTCCTAACAATTATGTTCATTAATAAAAACTCTTCCACCAAGGATTTCACAAAAAGGTTAAAGATTTGCGCGGTCTTTCTACTCAAGGCATCGACAACCACGTTAGCTTTGTCCGGATGATAAAGGATATCAACCTCAAAATCAATGACATACTCCAACCATCCATGCTGGTGAAAGTTCAGCTCCTTCTGATTGAAGACATATTTTAAGCTCTTGTAGTCAATATAAATCTTGCACAACGCGCCATACAACAAATGTCTCTGAAGCTTCAAGACATTAATTACTGACGCAAATTCCAAATCATTCGTAGGATAATTCTTTTCGTGAACCTTCAATTGTCTTATGACATAAGCAATCACTATTCCTCCTTGCATAAAGACGCATCCAAGCCTGACGTACAATGCATCCACATACTCAGTATACTCCACTCCTTCGGTAGGTAAAGTAAAAACTAGAGCAATGCACAATCTCTTTTTCAATTCCTGAAAGGCTCCTTCGCACTCATCACTCCACACAAACACTGTGTTCTTCTACGTATGCTTAGTTAGAGGTCCATACAATACATAGAATCCTACCACAAACCTTATATATTAGCCTGCCAATCCTAGGACGCTCCTTATCTCCTTAGGTGTGGTAGGTCTTTTCCAATCACTGCACCATATCATGCATATGGTAGTGCTTAATTTGTAGCAGTTATATAATTGCTAGTAAAAGATATTTATGGTAGTGTTTATAACTACAAATGTTTATAAATATATGCTACTATAACATATTATACCTACAGTATAGTTATTTTGTCGCGGTTACAAAAACGCTACCGATGGAAATTTATGGTTGCATTTACAACAGCTACTATATATTATAAATGCTATCACATCCTAATTTTTCCCCAAAATTTTCTCCCACACTTCCCCAAAATTTCCCCAAAATTTCCATGATAAAAGCTATTATCTCGGTGTGTTTCCGAGTTATTTAGCAACCTCATGAGTTAATTTAATGTACATAAAAATTTTGTTACTCCATTTTAGAGGCCAGTTACACATTCTTTTTATTGCCATATTTTCTGTGTGCCTAAACTTCTTTTGCTTTTTGGGCTTGGGGGGATATGAAAATCAATCCATGTGGAGAAATAAAAATAGCATTTTCATTAAAAACATAGCTAAAATTTCTGCCTCGTTTTAAATAAGTGTCGCGAATCTGCCCCAAATATTCAAGATTTTCCAAGTCACGTTTGGTTGTGCACTAACAAATATATTAGAATAATTAATAGTAATAATATTTATAATAAAAATAATAATAAAATTTTAAAAAAGCAAGAAGCTCACCGGTTCTTGCTTCTTTAGTTAACATGCCCCAAATATCTTAAAGCGGCTAAACATGTATTAATTAGTAATAATTAACTTGTATTAATTAACATGCCCCAAATATTCATCTGCTCCACCTAGTTATTAGGTTAAACTTAAAACCCTCTCATATGCTCTGCTGCTTTGTCGAAACCCTCATCGCGCCGCACCCCTCTGCTCGCTAAGCATGTTACACGTCAAAACCCTCCTCGTACCCCAGAGCTCTGTCGATCCCCCGTCGCATAAACACCCCGCGAACGGCCCTTTCGTGAGGCATGGAGGCAGCTTCTGCTTCTCTAAGATGACGACTGGACGACGGGCGGTGGTGAAAGTGATACAGGGGCTATTCTTTCTCCTTTACCTCAGGCTTCTACTATCAGAATGCAAGTTGTGAGCTCTGCTTCGTTCATCAACAAGGTATTTGCCACTCCTTGGGCTTAGGCATCGAGGTATTCTTGATGCCCAAATAAATCTTGTGCAGTTTTTCCTGCTAGTGCTTGCCCGGTAATTGGTAAACCCTAAACTTTATTATTTTATTTATTCCTGTTGGTGTTCGCTCTTATAAAACTCCTTAATGTTGTATTATATGTTGTATGCATCTTTTTTGTATCGCATTGCACCGGAGCAAGAACAAGATGAGATTTCTCCTCGGTGAATCCATGGGAGAAGCTATGGTTCTTCTCTTACATAGGAAGAAACCATCCTTTTGGCATAGAGCTGTGTTGGTTACTCCTATGTACAAGGTCAATTCTCGCATTTCAACTCTTTGCATAAGGTTTTGTTTCTAAATCTACTAACCGTTATGTTCAATAGAAACTCAGAAAAATGGCCCCATTTTATCGAAAGTTTGTCTTGAATGGTAGCATGGATTATTAAGGGAAGTTTTATTGCTGATTTGGGATTTCAACAGTTACTGAGGAGATAAAGAATCATCCAGTTGTTATCAAGATGTTGACAAAACTCAGTAGTTTCATTCCAAAGTGGAGGATTGTTCACGGGAAAGACATCACTGAGTGCGCTTTCAAAAGTCCAGAATGGTGAGAAGAAGAACTAAAAGAATTTATGTTTTCTTATGACTCTATGTTCATGTATTGCTTTTTCTTAACTTCCTTTTCATTCATACTTCAAACTTTTGTCCATCTTTAATTAAGTTTTAACATTATATATTCTTCTAATTTTGCATAATTACAAGGACATCCTCTCTATCCTTCAAAATTACCAACACATCCCTTATAAGTGGCAAGTACTGAAAAATGCATAGACCTTATAGGAATTTTTTTTGCACACGTAAACAATGTAAACTTAGGATTCATTTGGTGTAGCTTTTTTTCTTCGATGAATTTGAACAAAAACACCACCGTCATTGAACTTGATTTGAACATAAAATGGATGAAATTCCTTAGGTAGGTTGAGCATTCATGCACAATTATTCATAACCACCAATATAAAATGGATGAACCCGAAAAGAGGTTTTGGCAATATAAAAGATCAAGCTTTCAAGATATTTTATTTTATTTTTGCCACTTGTTTATCATTTAATCATGAGAAATAAAGTGAAAATTTATTTAATTCGTATCCCTCTTCTCATACTCCTTGGTAGAATTTGCAAGTGGTTTTTATAGGATACTTTTCCTTTTTTATTGAAGATAATGAATTTGATTTTGTTTTGAATAATTAAAGAAAAAGTAGGCACTAGTGGTTGAGTGCTATCTTTCTAGTAAACTTCTGGCACGTTTCGTCGTGTTGCAAAGTGCCCTACATTACTTCCAACTATAGCTTAAAGTGTTACACTTTTATACTCCTTTTGGGAGAGTCACATGAGAGCGTTGGTTGTTTTGATTACAATTACGAAAAATATAGATAATGTTTAAGAAGGTGCGGTCATGAAGGCTATTTCTTCGAAGCAATGTTTTGTATAAGGGTATTTCTTTGAACCAATTTTTTTTTCTCTTGGTGGAGGCCATAGCCATTTTTATGCCAAACATACATTCTTAATTGTGGCATTTTTTATCCAAACAAACTGGATCAAAACGCTGTGCCAAATGTAGCCTAGATGGATTGTCTCTCCCATATTTTTGTTATGCATTATTGCATGTATACTTGTGGTTTAACTTGAATAATCATATGTTGTATTTATTGATCAGTTCATTAATTAATGACCATACAATATATATTTTTTAACATAAACATATGAGGTTATGAAATTGACAATCCTAATTATGATTTATCAGAGTCGCAACTGAGGTATGAAACTCTTGTGCTTGGTGATATTTTTTGTTGAATTTTTTTTGCGGTATGGCGACATGTTTGTAATTAATAATCCTGAGTATGGTGCAGGGAGTGCGCCGAGCTTATGGTGGGATTTCATTCTTCTGCACGAGATGGCAATCTGACCGTGATCTGCCAGAAGTATTCAAAAGAAGAACTTGGAGGTGCCGCTTTGAGGTCTTCTGCAAAAAACTGTGGAAAAATTGACGGAGGAGCGGCAAATTTCTTAGTGTGTTGATTCTGTTACCAATTTGAGTGTTCGAGATGTATGGGTTGCCAAAATTTTACATTTTTTTGTCATCTAGTTGATGATAATATATAGCTAATTGGATTATTTTTCATTGTAAATTTTAACTCTTAGCTTGAGAATGACAAGGCATATATGAAGTTTTTTTTATTTCACATTTATAATTGAATTTTGGGTCCACTTTTGCCTTCAAATTGAATATTATTGAATTTTGGATCCATTCTCAGGCTGCTTGTATTGATCATCAAAATTGTTATCATTAAGAATAAAAACCGTTGCTATATATGACGATAAGCGCTACCATAGAAAATCATAAATGTTGTCAAATACAAGAATAAATGCTAACATAGATTATAATAACTGTTGTTGTAAATTGGAATAATCGCTACTTTTGAAAACCATAATAGCTATAATAGATGTACCAAAAACAGCGGCTGCAAGAAAGACACAATACATTGGTTAACCGCTACCATACCCTACGACCATGAAAACGGATGCAACACACGCGCTACCGCTACCGTAGTCCTACTGTAATGGTTTTTTCAACTAGAGTAACAGTATTTGAGCGATACCACATGCATGATATGGTGTAGTGAATCCATAATAATAGCTATCTTTTCCGGGTCCATCAAAATTCCAACCTTATTCACAACAAGACCCAGAAAGGACACTTGAGGAAGCCAAAACTCACACTTACTTAACTTCGCATACAACTTATGTACTCTTAAGGTAGACAGAAATTGATACAAGTGTTGGGCATGCTCCTAAGCACTCTGGGAATATACTAGAACATCATCAATGAAAACGATAACAAAATGATCTAATAAATCCTTAAACACTATTCATCATATCCATGATGGACATCCGACTTACGGATTCCCAGTTGATGGTAGCCTGAACGAAGATCAATCTTCGAGAACACCATACTACCATGCAACTAATCAAACAAATCATCTATCTGCGGAAATGGACACTTGTTCTTGATGGTCACCTTACTCAACTCCCTATAATCAATACACAACCTCATAGAACCCTCATTCTTTTGCACAAACAAGATGGGAGCACCCCAAGGCAAAGAACTTGGCCTAAAAATCAACACTGTATTTGTTCATCTAGTTGGGTATGCAACTCTTCCAGCTCACGCGGGTCCATATGGTACGGTGCCTTAGTAATAGGGTGAGTGTTGGGTATTGTCTCTACAATAACCCAGATTTTCATTAAGTCACCCTTTGCACTAAGATGAATTAAGGTGTATTTGACATGTGTATTCTAGTTGTGTTTTTGCAGATTTTAAGTTCTAAGTGTAGACCAATGTAAGTCTACAGTGGGTCAGGAACACAGGACCACTCAGTGCAATCCCTCACTGGGTGATCCAAAGTGTTGACTCATGTGTAGCCTCTCAATTGGGATACACTTCATATTCAAACTTTGGAACACAAGATGGAGACAAGACCAGAAGGAGATCTTTCATGGAATTCTTAAGAAATTTTTCTAAGTCCATCTCTCGAGAAGTTCCTTAAAAGTTTTCGAGAAGTAGTACATAGTTCTCGAGAGGCTCGGACTTTACTTCTCGAGAAGTCAGGACAACTAGAATTCCTCTAAGTAGAAGTTTTCGAGAGGTTAACAAAGTTCTCGAGAACTACTATAGAAGTTCTCGAGAAGTACTCCTTAGCTCTCGAAAAGTTCTGCCCTTCTCTTCAGGAATTGGACTCTAGGAAAGTTCTCGAGAACTAGACTAGAAGTTCTCGAGAAGTCAATAGAGTTCTCGAGAACTGCTTAACTAAGTTCTCGAGAAGTTTTCAGTTCAGAACTATTCTTTAGCAATTGACTCTAAGTAAAGTTCTCGAAAAGTTCTGACAAAGTTCTCGAGAAGTGCTAACCAAGGTTTCGAGAAGTTTCCTTTAAGCTCTCGAAAAGTTCTGTTAAGTTCTCGAGAAGTTCTATATCAGTTTTCGAGTAAGTGTTTTAGTTCTCAAAAAGTCAGCATAGTTCTCGAGAACTATAATTCCAAGTTCTCGAGAAGTCCAAGGACATTTCCAGAAGTTCATTGATCGAGATCCTGCCATAGTTTTCGAAAGGTCAGTACATAGTTCTCGAGAACTATTTCGACCTCTCGAGAACTAAGTACTTTATTATTCCTAAAAATTCTCTAAGTCCAGTTTTGACGAGATTTCGAATTAATCTTTTCTGATTGGTCCACGTGTCATCCTTAATTATAATTATGACCGTTGTAGATTGCCTATAAATAGGTCCTTTCAGATTTGACTAATTACACAAGTTATTACAGAGAAAATACGATAATTTCATCCGTCCTTGTTAAGAAAGAATTCCTGAAAACCTAATCTCTCAATCATCCGTCCGCCGCCGCCATTAGCATTTTCTGAAAGAAAGCTTTGGATCGACATTCTCTCAAGCACTGCTACCTAGATCGATCCAAGATCAAGAACAATCATCCGATCCGATCGTGCTTCAACCACTTGTGGATTTCTCGTTGATCGTGGTGATTTCAGATCTCAGTTTCTTGGAAAACAGTCCAGCCTTCTTCTACCTTTCCTGATCAGGCCTAAAGTTCTCAATGAAGAAGACAAAGACCAAGATCCAGATCGGAGTTATTTTTGTTTGTAACTTTTATTCAAACAACTTTCTTTGTAGGAGATTTATCTCCGAGTGGTAGGAAGTTTTATCTTCCGAGTGTAGATCCCTTGTGGATCGAGTTTGTAGGAATGTTGTTCCGAGGTGTAGGATTGGTTTGCAATCCGAGATAGTGGAGTAGCCGGAACTAGTGATTTGCTAGAACGGTTAGGTAAAGTGGACGTACCCAAGGACGACGAACCACTATAAATCTTTTGTGTACTTCTGTGATTGCTTGATTGTGTGCGCTAGATCTCTAAATTTTTATTCCATAAACAAACACACGATACACCTATTCACCCCCCTTTAGGTGATTTAGGTCAACAACTTTCCACTTTTAATTGGTATCAGAGGGAGGTTGATCGTTAAAAAGGTTAACACCTTGATCAAGTTCCTATTTTTGAAAGTTGTTACTCAATCTAGATATGGACAAAGTCAAAGATTTTGCCAAGCTTCCCCTGTGCACAAAGAACAATTTTCCCATGTGGAAAGAAAGAATTAAATTCTTCATGGAAGCTGTGGAACCCCGGATCTTCATGATTGTCGAAGAAGGTCCCCATGTTCCTATGACCATCTCCACCATAGATCCAACCAAAAAGGTTCCCAAGAAATTGATCTATTTGGACAAGGAAGAGATATCACTTGTCTCTTTGGACAAAAAGCATAAAAACATTATAGCAAGTGCAGTCGATGACTCAATATTGCAAAACCTGATTCACTTACAATCAGCTAAAGAGATGTGGCAATCATTAGTTACTCTTATGGAAGGCACTGAAGAAGTGAGGGATGATAGAAGGTCCCTTTTGAAATAGAAATATGAAGCCTTCAGACAAGGACCAAAGGAGACCATTGCTTACACCTTTGAAAATTTCTTCAAGATAGTGAATGGCCAAAGAGTGTATGGCAGAGTCTTCACAAATGGAGAGCTGAACGATAAATTTCTGAGATCTCTCACCAAGGAATGGGACAACAAAGTCTGTGCTATTCGGGAGTTTAGGAGACTAGCAGAGACAGATCCACAAAATCTGTTTGGGAAGCTGATGTCCTATGAACTGCAAATAAACTCCAGGAAAGCTGAAGAAGAGAAAAGTCGCCTCTCGTTGAAAGAGAAGCCTACTGCATTAAAGGCTGACAGTTCAAGGAAGGGAAAAGCTACCCAACCAGCACCAGCTCAAGAAGTCAGTGAAGAAGAAAGCTTCGAGCCAAGATCCTCAGGATCAGAACTATCTGATGGAGAGTTCTCACTACTTTCACGACAGTTCAAGAAATTCTTGAACAAGAAGAAGCAATGGAGAGGCAAGGATGCCTCATACCGAAGATCACGACACGACAATGATCAAAGAAAGAAAGGCTCGGGTAGCCATGATAGGTATAATTCTAAACAGAACAAACAGATTTCTACTGATATCATTTGCTACTATTGCGACAAGCCAGGTCACGTCATAGCTGACTGCCCCCACAAAAAGAAGGAAGGTGGCAGAAGAGAGGAAAAGAAATCCTCATACCATAAGAAGAGAACTGAGAAGAGCCTTGTGGCCAAGAAGGGCAAAAATCTCAGTGAATTTGACTCATCTGAGTCAGGTGAAGAAGAGGAAGCCTACTTCAGCCTCATGGCCCAATCAGATGATGAACAAGAGCCCTAGTTTACTGGGGAGGTAAATTATCATACTCCTCTTTCTGAATCTGAAAGCTCTAAACATTAATATGAGGACAGCTCTTCTGACGATGAGTCTGAACTTATGGCCTGTACAAGGAGTTAATAATAACTTACGACAAGTGTCATCGAGTTATGAAAACTCAGGCCAAAGAGATTAAGTCTCTAAAGGCTTCTTAGAGCAGCCTGAGAGAAGAAGTCGCTAAGACAAACACTCTTCAGGAGAACTTCAATCTTTCTATTGAGGAATACAATCAGACTCTCAAGCACCTCGACCTTAAAGATGAAATCATCAAAGAGTTGGAAAAAAAACTCGAGGCTGAGAAGAAACTTGTTGAAAGTTTCTCTAAGCCTAAGACAGTTCTTCCACTCGTTGCTGAATTCTCAGCTAAGGCCAAAGGAGCTGGACTAGGCCATGTTGCTGCTCCTAGTAAATCTTTTAGGAGAAACAAGGCCAAGAGAAAGAATAAGAATGCCAAGAAGGCCTTAGTCGAGGAAAAAGGGAAAGCTCCTTTGGAGCCAGTATCGTTCAAGAGAGTTATCTTTCCTACGAATGAATTCGACTATGAGTCCACCTATGGACACTTCTCTAGGCCGATCCCGGAGAAGTCTAAGTCTCGGTACTAAGGATGGACTCGCCCTCGTAACTTTGGCGAAAGTGTCTTTAAGGCACCTTATGAAAAAGTGATTCTTCAGGGCTATGGTCCCTATGTTCATGGTCAAAACTTCCAGAAACCACAAAAAGTAAAACCTGTTGTGGAAAAGCCTATGAAGGAGAAGACTTCATGTAGCTGCCATCATCATAAAGCTTCTTCCTCAAACAATGCTACCCCAGCTGGACCTCCACCCAAGAAGGTCAAGCAGGAGTTTGGAAGGCAAAGATACAACAAATTTGACTGTTGGTGCTGTGGTAGAGTTGGTCACTTTGCCACAGATTGTTGGTTTAATCCTAGAAATGCTACAACTCCTCAAGTTGGCAACATGAGAATGACCGCTCATGAGGCTAATACTCGTAGGGGGAGCAATCTAACCTGAGACCAAGGACCCAAATATGTTTGGGTTCCTAAGGCTAAGTGAATATGATTGCAGGTATGTCCAAAGACCACTAAAATGCCAATCTGGTACTTGGACAGTGGATGCTCTCGGCATATGACCGGGATGAGGAGCCTACTTCAGAATTTTTCACCGGTGTTGAATGGACCAAAGGTCATCTTTGGAGGTTTAGACTAAGGAATTACCAAAGGCTACGGTATGATTACTAACGGTAGCATATCCTTTTCTGATGTAGACTATGTTGAAGGATTGGAACACAATCTCATCAGCATAAGCCAACTATGCGACAAAGGATACGTAGTTGAATTCCACGCTGACAAGTGCTTGTTAAAATCTATTGACAATATGGAAACAATTCTATCAGGCACTCAAAGTAGGAATGTGTTTTGCTTAAATTTTATTTGTATAGATTTTTCCACACCAGTGTGTCTTTTGGCTAAAGATAGTGCGTCTCTTGTTGACCAATGGCACAAGAGACTAGCACATATTAATTTTAAAACTATTAATAAATTATTCTCCCAAAACTTAGTGCGTGATGCCCCAAATGTAGAGCATGTCAAAGAGAGACCTTGTCATGCATACGTAAAAGGCAAGCAAACAAGGGCTACCTTCAAAAGCACTATAGGAAAAAACTCTAACAAGTGTTTACACTTGCTATATATGGACTTGTTCGGTCCACTGCAAGTTAGAAGCTTAGGAGGTAAGGATTATATGTTGGTTATTGTTGATGACTACTCGCGTTTTGCGTGGGTGTTCTTTCTGAAACACAAGTAAGATACCTTCGATATCTTTACTAATTTTATCAGGAAAATCCAGAATTAATACAACTATTCCATAGTAAAAATCAGAAGTGACAATGGAACGGAGTTCAAATCTGGAGCCATGACAGAATTCTGTGAAAGCCTAGGTATCCTTCATGAGTTTTCCTCTCCCCATACTCCACAGCAAAATGGAGTAGCCGAGAGAAGGAACAGAACACTCATAGAGGCCTGCAAGACCATGCTAAGTGATTCTTCACTACCAGAGTACTTCTGGGCTGAAGCGGTCAATACTGCATGCCACGTGCAAAACCGATCCCTCATAAACAAGAACCATGATAAGACACCTTATGAACTTCTAAAAGGCAGGAAACCAACAGTTTCATATTTTAGACTTTTTGGCTGTAAATGCTTTGTGATTAACAACGACAAGTATCATACTACCAAGTTCAGTTAGAAGAGTTTTGAAGGTATTTTTGTAGGATATCGCAGCCATAGTAAGCCATATAGGATTTTTAATAGAAAAACCTTGGTCGTTGAAGAATCGATACATGTTGTATTTGATGAGACGAGCTTGCTGCAAAGCGAATCGTCTAGTGTGCGTGTTGAAGCTGCAGGTACAAGAATTAAGGAAATCAACTTGGATAAACCCATAAAAAATAGAAATGAACAGTTCATCGAGATCACCTCTCCAAACCCCATTGAAGAGGCAGCTGATCAAGATGATGAGATTGTCAAAGATGATGAAGTCACACCAATGGCTGAAGAACTTCCAGATACCAGAGATCCTGAGCTCAGACACCTAAAGATCATCCTATGGACCAAATCATAGGAGACCCCCGAGTCGGTGTCAGAACTCGTCGAGGTACAACTAACAAGAATCTTTATCTATGCTTCCTCTCGCAGGTTGAACCAAAGAAGTTTGAAGAAGCAAACGAAGACGCATCATGGATCTTGGCCATGGAAGAAGAACTGAATCAATTCAAGTGCTGCAAGGTGTGGACACTTGTTCCCAGACCCAAAGATAAAAACATCATCAGAAAAAATGGGTCTATATGAACAAGATGGACGAGGATGGGATGATCATAAAGAACAAGGTCAGACTCATCGCTAAAGGATATCGTCAAGAAGAAGGGATCAATTTTTACCACACCTACGCTCTAGTGGAAAGGCTGGAGGCCATCAGACTATTTCTAGCATACGCTGCACTTAAGGGCTTCACCGTCTACCAAATGGATGTGAAGTCCGCCTTCCTGAATGGTAACATAAAGGAAGAAGTGTATGTGGAACAACCCCAAGGTTTCGTTGATTCTAACCATCTTGATTATGTTTATTTATTATCAAAGGCACTGTACGGTTTGGAACAAGCCCCTCGGGTTTGGTATGAAACTCTGTCTAGCTTTCTCCTCGAGAATATATTCATGAGGGGAAAGATAGACAAGACATTATTTCTCAGGGAAATTTAAGGCAAGATTTTGCTAGTGCAAATCTATGTCGATGACATCATATTTTACTCTACTGACGACAACCTCTACAAAAAGTTTTCCAAACTTATGCAAGAGAAGTTCGAAATGAGCAGTATAGGACAGATGAAGTATTTCTTAGGACTTCAGGTGAAAAAATCTTAAGATGGGATCTTCATCTCTCAGACCAAGTTCACAAAGGAGTTACTTAAGAAATTCGGAATGGAGAGTGCAACCTCTATGAGGACTCCAATGGCCTCAGCTATGTCTCTGGACAAGGATGAGAAAGGGAAACCTTTCGATGAAACCAAGTATAGAAGCATAGTTGGATCCTTGCTCTACCTTACTGCTAGTAGACCAGATATAATGTTCTCCACATGTGTCTGTGCTAGATTCCAAGTGAACTGTAAGGAATCTCATTATGCTACTGTAAAGCGGATCTTGAGATACCTTAAAGGTACACCAAATCTTGGCTTATGGTACCCAAGAAGCAATGACAGTGAACTAATTTGTTTTTCAGATGCTGACTTTGCAGGAGGAAAAGATGACAGGAAAAGCACATCAGGGACGTGTCAGTTCCTAGGAAGAATACTCATTTTATGGAGCAGCAAGAAGCAAAACTGTGTCGCAATCTCAATGGCCGAATCAGAATATATTTCTGCCGGTAGTTGTTGTGCATAGTTGCTTTGGCTGAAGCACGAACTAGAGGATTACAACATGAAGATCAAGGATTTTCCCTTGTTCTGTGACTCCTCTAGCGCCATCGTAATCGCAAACAACCCAGTCTAACACAGCCGGACTAAACACATCGAGTTGCGATACCACTTCATCTGGGAGCATGTGGAGCAAGGGGATGTAGATCTAAGGTATGTGCCTACAGACCAATAGGTTGTAGATATCTTCACGAAGCCGCTGGACGAGACCAAGTTTAATTTCTTCAAAACAGGACTTGGGTTGCTGAACAAGGAGGATTAAGCCAAAGTAGTCAGCTCAAAGGCTCAAGAATCAAGGATTCACCTTAAAGGTAAGATTTTACTAAGTAGACGGGAGTTCTTGAAAACTCACTTAAATTTCTCAAAAAGTTGAAGTCACTTCTCGAAAAATTAAGTCAACTTCTCGAAAAATTAAGTCAACTTCTCGAGAGGCAGAAAATTGCTCTCGAAAAGTGTCTTGAGTTCTCGAAAAGTCCTTTAACTTCTCGAAAAGTTCACTGTAAGTTCTCGAGAACTAGATCTCGAGAAGTCCATCAGTCTTTCGAGAACTCTGGAGGCCAGTCTTTGAAAAGTCAATTTCTGTCTCGAAAACGCTGGACCCCAGTTCTCGAAAACTTTCTAAACTTCTCGAAAATTTCTTGGCCACTTCTCAAAAAGTTAACCCTACTTCTCGAGAGGTGGACCGACCTTCCGCCGAAATTTCTCAACTCTGTAATTTCATAAACTTCATGATTTCTGCCCTAATTTACGGCCAATTAGACTTATAATTAACTTAATTAGGATTCTATATATATCTAAATCCCTTTAGAATCGGAAATCAACGGTCATTTCAAAAGTTCTCCTGCACCTCTTCATCTTCCGCCGACCGAAACCTCCGTCTCTTCCGCTGTCTCTCCTCTCAGTTCGTCGCCTTCTTCATCGCAAATGGCTTACAGTTCTAAGATAAGGATTGGAAGTGAACTCATGGTTGCAGGCATGGTCGACATCTCCGACGACTTCAAGAATTTGCTGATACTTCTCGAGACAGCAGGTCTCATGTTCGTTCTAACAGAGCCAGTGAAGATAGTATTTATAGAGGTAGAGGAGTTCTTCAAAAATGCCAAGATTAGGAGGAATGGGACGATTTTGAAGACTAAGGTCAAGGGAATTAAGATAAAGCTTGACAAGCATAAAGTTTCTCAACTTCTAAAATTACCTATTGTGGATGAGGAAGATGACCTCACCCTAGAAGATTATAACAGATCATACTCCCTCTGTGGAATTTTCGAAGAATACCACTCCCTTAGGAGAAATTTGCTAAATGATGTGGGCAAACTCCTCATTTATATCCTTAGGAAAGTACTATGGTGCATCACAGGTTCTGTAAGTTTCATCTCACATGATTTGTTTGGAGTTATGACAGCTGTAATCTGTAGGAAGAGTTTTAAGTTTGGAATGATGATCTTTGAAATGATAAGGGATAGCATTCATGAACCAAAGTTTGCAAGGATAATCTCATTACTGTTGAGTGAGATTGATCCAGTAACTTTCAAAATCTCCAAAGGTACACCAGTCCATCATCTGAAGAAAATCTCTGTCACCTTAATCCAAAGATGGGAACTCAAGTTGAAGAACCCTAGACAGCTAGCCAAGGAAGTTGATGCTACTGTCATAGAGGTCAGGACTCCATATCCACTTCAACATCATGTTGCTGAACCATCTGGTGCAGCAATAGAGGGGGAGCCTGCACCTTCTACCTCAGTCCTAAGGATACCTACTCCACCAGAGAGTCCCAGGGAGGCTTCTCCAATATCTACCTACTCAGAACTACCAGCTCAAGAGGTACTTAAAGATACAGATGAAGCAATAGATAGAATGATCCAGGAACTCTCAGCTGAAGACCCACTTCCTCCTCATCCAAAGGATGTCACTAATGATCTACCAAAAGATACTCCATCCCCCACTCTTCACCTAAAGGTACTCCTTCTCCTCCACAATCCCCTGTACAAGTATCCACTCCTCCACAATCCCCTGTACAAGTATCCACTCCTCCAGAAACCATTCTGCTATCTTAAGGGGATGAGCCAGCACCTGAGGAGGTAGAACCACCTCTCAGGAAACTAGACTTCAACCTTACAACATTCATTAATGAGGAGGGTGATCCAGTCCCTCGCTCTATAAAAGCACAGAGCTCTGTTGTTCTATAAGAACTGCCTCCATGGCAAGCTCCTCCTCCTCCAGCTTCTCCTTCCCATGCTTCTGCCTCCACCACCTTATCAGTTTCCCCTCCAGCTCATATCATTTCCAATCCTCAAGCTACTACTACTACTACTGCTGCTGCTGTGATGGTGAATACAGATATTCTTTCCAAGATCGAAGAAATGCTCTCTGAACAAAGGAAACATTTTGATGAATCTCTTAAGGACATTCAGAAGCAAGTCACTGCCTTGTAATAAGAGATGAGCAGAGGCTTCGCAGAAATTAAGGTAAACACTGATCAGCTCAAAGAACTATTCAGAATAGGAGGAAAGGCTCTAGATCATACTATCACAAGTATTGGACAAGTTATGGATCAGTCAGTTACTCTGGCAAATAATCAGATTCAACAGGACAAAAGAGCAGAGGAAATTGTTATGAAGGTATGCAATGAGGTTGGCACCTTCAAGGAGGATGCCATAGCCAAACTAACTGTAGAAGTCAGAAAGGGGGAGGATATTGTCAAACAACAAGTTGAAAAGCTTAATGATGAAGAAAAAACTCTGTGGACTGCCAAAATTTCTGAGATCAATAAAGGTGTTCTTGAACAGATTCAGTCTGTAAAATTCCACACTTATGATACAGCAGTATGGATGCATAATCAGATCTTCCCAGACTTTCAAGCAGATAAAAATATGATTTCTCACCACCTCAATCCTCTTGCTGAAGGCACTTCTAGCCAAGTGGCTCAACCCCAAATGCCTCAACCTCTGTATCCAACCTTCTCTCCTAGGCCTGAAGATCAGGATTCTCCTCCATCTTCATACTCTCATATCTTAGATGATGTAATACCTGAAGATCTTCCAGAAATTCATATCCCAAAGAAAAGGAAGTATGGGGAGGGACCTTATGCGAGTAGATCAGTTCCTCAACCTGGAGAAGAGAAGAGGAAAGCCCAAGAGTTTGCAGAAGTATGGAGCCCTACATCAAAATCTCTAATTCTTGATACTTAGAAGCTTGTAATGGATCTGAATGAGAAAAGAAATCTACACTACAGCTATACAGAATGGGAATTATACGAGAAGTCATTGACTAAGAGGAGACTATATGATAGAGAATATGGTAAAAACAATCCTAAAGCTCCTCCAAAGCCTCCAAGATACTATCCCAAACAATTCAGCTACTATAGAAGACAACAGGCTAAGCTGGACAAGCAACACGAGACCAGAAATGATTCTTTATGATTATGGTGTTAAGAACTATGAAATGAATGTTGATTAAAACTCTTAAAAAATTTTATATACAATTTCCTAGTTTTGTCTAATTATAAGTTCTAATTTTCTTTCTGTGTTTTACTGCTTTTACTTTCCATTATTCTTGCTCTATTTTTGTTATAATAATTCACCTTAGTATAAAGGGTTCTTACTTTTACAAATAGGGGGAGATTGTTGGGTATTGTCTCTACAATAACCCAGATTTGCATGAAGTCACCCTTTGCACTAAGATGAATTAAGGTGTATTTGACATGTGTATTCTAGTTGTGTGTTTGTAGATTTTCAGTTCTAAGTGTAGACAAATATCAGTCTACAGTGGGTCAGGAACACAGGACCATTCAGTGTAATCCCTCACTGGGTGATCCAAAGTGTTGACTCATGTGTAGCCTCTCCATTAGGATACACTTCATATTCAAACTTTTGAACACAAGATGGAGACAAGACAAGAAGGAGATCTTTCATGGAATTGTTAAGAAATTTTTCTAAGTCCATCTTTCGAGAAGTTCCTTCAAAGTTCTCGAGAATTAGTACATAGTTCTCGAGAGGCTCAGACTTTACTTCTCGAGAAGTCGGGACAGCTAGAATTCCTCTTAGTAGAAGTTTTCGAGAGGTTAACAAAGTTCTCGAGAACTACTATAGAAGTTCTCGAGAAGTACTCCTTTGCTCTCGAAAAGTTCTGCCCTTCTCTTCATGAATTGGACTCTAGCTAAGTTCTCGAGAACTAGACTAGAAGTTCTCGAGAAGTAAATAGAGTTCTCGAGAACTGCTTAACTAAGTTCTCGAGAAGTTTTTAGTTAGGAACTTTTCTTTAGCAATTGACTCGAAGTAAAGTTCTCGAAAAGTTCTGACTAAGTTCTCGAGAAGTGCTAACCAAGTTTTCGAGAAGTTTCCTTTAAGCTCTCGAAAAGTTCTGTTAAGTTCTCGAGAAGTTCTATATCAGTTTTCGAGTAAGTGTTTTTGTTCTCGAAAAGTCAGCATAGTTCTCGAGAACTATAATTCCAAGTTCTCGAGAAGTCCAAGGCCATTTCCAGAAGTTCAGTGATCGAGATCCTGCCATAGTTTTCGAAAGGTCAGTACATAGTTCTCGAGAACTATTTCGACCTCTCGAGAACTAAGTACTTCATTATTCCTGAAAATTCTCTAAGTCTAGTTTTGACGAGATTTCTAATTAATCTTTTCTAATTGGTCCACGTGTCATCCTTAATTATGATTATGACAGTTGGAGATTGCCTATAAATAGGTCCTTTCAGATTTGACTAATTATACAAGTTAATATAGGGAAAATACGATAATTTCATCCGTACTTGTTAAGAAAGAATTCCTGAAAACCTAATCTCTCAATCATCCGACCGCCGCCGCCATTAGCGTTTTCTGGAAGAAGTCTTTGGATCAACGTTCTCTCAAGCGCTGCTACCTAGATCGATCCACGATCAAGAAAAATCATCCGATCCGATCATGCTTCAATGACTTGTGGATTTCTCATTGATCGTGGTGATTTCAGATCTCAGTTTCTTGGAAAACAGTCCAGCCTTCTTCTACCTTTCATGATCAAGCCTAAAGTTCTCAATGAAGAAGACGAAGACAAAGATCCAGATCTGAGTTATTTTTGTTTGTAACTTTTATTCAAACAACTTTCTTTTTAGGAGATATATCTCCGAGTGGTAGGAAGTTTTATCTTCCGAGTGTAGATCCCTTGTGGATCGAGTTTGTAGGAACGTTGTTCCGAGGTGTAGGATTGGTTTGCAATCCGAGATAGTGGAGTAGCCAGATCTAGTGATTTGCTTGAACAGTCAGGTAAAGTGGACGTACCCAAGGACGGTGAACCACTATAAATCTTTTGTGTCCTTCTGTGATTGCTTGTTTGTGTGTGCTAGATCTCTAAATTTTTTTTCCAAAAACAAACGCACGATTCACCTATTCACCCCCCTCTAGGTGACTTAGGTCAACAACTTTCCACTATCAGCGAGTACTTGACTCAAGATCAATAATAAATTCCACATCTCACTCGAGAGGAAGACAAGGAAGAATAACTGGGAAAATATCGGGGAACTCTCGTACAACAGAGATATCCTTGATGCGCGGCAAACTATTAACCGTTTAAAAAGTAGAAACCAGGTAAGAAAAACAACGAAAATATAAAAGTTTCCGAACACATACTGCAAAAATAATTTCGGAATCCTGGCGCGGAAAATCGTACACACTCATGGGGTGGCCATTATCCGTCTTGAATTCCAAACACTTTACCTTGCATTGGATAACAACATCATATTTAGACAACCAGTCCATGCCCAAAATCATATCGAAGTCCTTCAGGTATAACACCTTTCGATTGGCAAAAGTTACGAAGTTACCTAAAAGGATAGGATAACTCTAGATACCCTGGTCTGACACTACCGAGTCACCAGAAGGAAACTTAACATGAAACGGATCGCCAACTTGATCAAGAGTCAAATGACGACATTCTACAAATGTCCTAGCCACAAACTAGCGGGTAGCACAAGAATCAAAAAGATCGCGTGCCCAATTGTTATTTACCTTAAATTCCCCGAAAAAATCGTATACGTAACTAGCTAAATTAATATTGAAGATATATGTGAAGGTTAAGAACTAGTTTAGAATCTAACCTGAGATCACTCTGGTTAAAGTCTACGCTTCTTCCATGGTCACCACATTCAACTTGCTCTTCCCTTTATATAGATGTTGCAGTGGCATCGGGAAGTCTTGGAGTGGAAATGGCTGCAGAGGGGACTAAAACTGCGCAAACTAAGAATTCAAATACATTTTCTGCCAACTCTGAAAGCAGACCATATCCTTTGACCAACAATGGGAAACATCATTCCCCTTCTCCTTACACAAAGCACAGACAAGGTCTCCTTTGGGTGTGCCTTGAATTGCAAGAACTTTCTATTGCTTCTGCACTCCCAAACTCTTGAAACATTTCTTGAAGGAATGGATTGGTTGACCATATAAACTACACGTTTCTTTACTTTCTTTCTTTGAAGCAGGGCCAGATTCTCGAGAGCATCTACTGTCATCAGACTTTCTCTTGTCCTTCCTTACATAAAACCCATCATTCTTTGCATTGTAGATAGACTCGAATTTCAGAGCGGCTTCAACTGCTTCAGCATATGTATCTGATCTATATGCGATATTCAACTTCTGGACGTCATTATGAAGTCCTCCAAAGAATTGCTTCACCATACCTGCCTTAGAGGCAACTAAATCCAGAGCAAACCTTCCCAGCTTATTAAATCCTATCATATACTCACTAACTGTTATTTTTCACTATTTCGGGAGCAGAAAGTTATTCATCAGACAGTCTTGCTCAACCGATGATAGAAATTTCTTGAGCAACAACCCCTTGAATGATTCCCACGAATATCCATCTGTAAGGTTCTCTTTTTCCCTTAATCACTAGCTCTTCGCAAGAAACTTCAGCTGGTACGCAGCCACCATCACACTTTGGTCAGTAGATATCCTATAATAAGAAAAAATTTCCTTGATAGAGATGATCTAGTCGTCTAATGCCATGAAATTGGCTCTCTCGTCATTGGTAGGAGGTCCTAATAGCTGAGAGTGTGAAATGAAATTCATCTCTGGTGGTAGCATAACTAGAGGCACCAGAGGAGTAGGAGGAAAAGGTATAGTTTGACCCACTGCAGGGTCCTGCACTCTAGGTTGCTACCCTAAGGAGGTAGACAACAAAGCCTTAATCTGCGATTGTATAACAACCAATTGCCTCTACAGAGCCTCATTACTCTGCCACAACCCTTCAATCATGGCCTCACTTTGCACAGCTGATGACTCACCCTTAGACTAGGGAGTTGACCTTATCGCAACATGCTTAGACGATATTCCTAATAATACAATGAACAACTCATCAAACCTAGCTTAACACTAGAACTACTCAATTTAGTTCATACCATACATGTATAGCTACTTACTCTTATTACTACCTTGCTCTGGGATTTTCGAAAGTGATGTTATGCTTTAATTTAGGATTATACACCATCATCCTACTAACTCATGTGCATATAATATGAATGCATGAATTCTTTTTCCATTATTTTAAAACCATGTGTGTACGTGTGTCATCATGTAGATCTTAACTTGGTACTTGTGCTTATGCTATAATATGTTATGCATGCAGTGTTATGCATTCTAATAAGTCCCTTAATGCATGTTATGAACGGCGTACACATGAAATTTTATGCATCACATACTACATAATATCACATATAATGAAAAAGAAAGATCTAATGGGAATCCATGTGATGATTTTTATGGATCTCATACTACATAATAGTCACATTTGCTTCCTATGAGGATCCATATACAAACTCATATTATGCATCTTATACTACATAATATACCACGTATACTTCTTGTCATGCTTATGAGTGTAGTATTCATGCTTCAGCCAAGATGTACTGATGACACATCAGTGTGTGTATACAATGAGACAAGACAACTAAAACTTTACTAAAGATAACCATTTGACAAAATTGTCACACCAACCTCCATCTGATACCAACTATCAGAACACAAATTTTCTCAGCATTAAATAACATATATCAGAGTGAGATAAAATATGCGTCGTGATGCCACACCGTATAGGGGAAATTGCTGACGCTCAGGCAAGAATCTACTCCTAATACTTTTCATGAAATCCTCAAGAATGTTATGATAAAAAAATATTGTTTGAGTTTAAGTTCTGATGCTCGTGTCCATCGGCTCGGATGATTAACTAATCCACAGGTAAAAATATACAAATACGCAGTAGAAAATACTTTTTTAGTTTATTTATTGTCATATATGGGCATGAAAATCCATTGGAACAATTCATGTTATGCACACTTCTAGGTTTAATATAAGTACCAAAAGAGCTTTTACGTTCATTAAATTAGAGTGATGTTTGATTTAAAGAGATTCTATGAGTATGAGATAATAATAATGATCCTTTTATACTTTTAAAGTAACTAACATGCAACCTAGTTTTAATCCTTCCCAAAGAGCAAGTAGGTAAAACAAACTTACAAGAAAATAGTATAGCAACTAGCAAATAGTCTAATATCTACAATAATTCACTATAGGTGTCAACAACCTGACAAGAACCCGCAGAACAAGTGTATGTATGAATCAAGAATGAGCTACAAAAACTATCTCACAGAGGTGAGGGAAGAACCACTGCCACTACTGTAGAATACCTGAGACAACCAACCCTAACTACTCAGATCGCTATTGATCCGAGCCTGAGGCATGCAAGAGAAAATAATGCCTCAGCAAATATAAAAATAGCAAACAGAAAGTGACAAAAGTAAATAAATAAGTGAAGTTAGAGGGTTACTAACCCAAGATGGAGTAGCTGTCAAACTACAGTATCTAGATCATAAAATAGCAAGCATAGAAGAGTTCAATGAAGTTTAAATATGAGAAGTTGCACCAAGTACACTTTAGATCTATGCATGTAAACATATATATATATAGAAGAAAGGAGAGACTAATCAGCTCAAACTCGTGAATCATTTACACCAATAATAATGGTACCGAGTCGGTTGCCACATTGCCCAACACAAACCATCAAACCAAACATCTCAAAAAGGCACTGTGGTGGTGGCCACATTATCCAACACAATCCAACCGTCCACAAAAAAACCCACCAGGTTTAATGATTCACAAGTCGGCCCTAAGGTAGTGGTTCTTTATCCACTACCCACCCATGGTCGCAATTAAACATCCAAGAGTACTGATAAATAGAAAAAACCCCAAGACTCAACATCGTATGTCCACAACGACACAAAGAGAAGAAAACCAAAAATTTTCTAAGGTATATTCTATGAAATGGATTTCATCCGACGAAAAATTCTTAGTCTACACAGATTCATCGAGAATACTCGACAAATTCAAAGTCAAAATGACGCACTAGATGCCCAGGTATATTCACTCGACATACTCGGTGTCTATATATATTCACTTGATGCACTCGACTCCCAAGCAACACTCGATGTACTTGATAACCAGGTAACACTCGACACACTTGATGCCGAGTATATTCACTCGATGCACTCGACACCCAAGTATATTCACTCGATGAACTTGATGCCAAGGCAACACTCGACGCACTCGACGCTAAGGCAACACTCGATGCACTCGACACCAAGGACAATCCTGCTAGAAAATTTTCTATCTAACCAAAGATTATTAGACTTAGAAGTTTTGACAACATGAGAAACCTGACCATGAATAAGTCCCAGAAAATAAAAAAAAATGGAATAGAGAAGATAGGAGTCCAAACATTGATAAAAGAACCCCGACTGCAATACAATAAGAAGAAAGGGAAAATTACTTCTATTCTGTATAAGGAAAAGCTAGGAGAAGACAAGAGAATTGGTATGAAAATATAAAAACTAACAGTAGGATTGACAAAAATTAGGGAATGAAACATAAAGAATTTGTAAGAGGCTGGGAAAGGGAGCAAACCATGACTTTCCTTAAACCTCCTTATCTCAACCTTCTGAACACTCCACGGCACAGATCGACCGAAATAGAAAGCGCAACAATGAAATCCTGAGAAAGTTGGACAAAATGAAAGTTTAGGCCACACACCAAAAATCCAAAAGTCCATAAAAAAAATACCTATAGCCTACACATTGATCTCGACGAGCGCTTTCCAGATCTATGCTCCGCTGAAGATTTCGACCACCGGAGCATCCGAAATGGCTTTTGGAAGGTTCACGATGAAAAACTCGCCGCCTCTCTCACGACCATCTCGAACAGATTCTTTTGGGGAAGAAGGATGAATAGGGTTTTCTTTTTATAAATATATATATAATATTATATTATTAATATAATAACTAGAAAAAAACTCAAACGTCGAGGGTGACCAAATCACCTCGGTTTTCGATGAAATTTACCCCAAAGCTAAATGTCGATGCTACAATTTAAAAATGAAGTTGAAATCAAGATTTGACAAACCAAACTCGAGTTAAAATTTCCTGATACTAATACAAAATTTCAGTTAGAAAATATAAATTTAATAGCAAAAGTTAAAGTTGAAACAAAAATTAATTGCATACTCTTTAGTTGAAAATACTACACCTTCTTTCGATAGAAATTCTTGTAAAGAAGAAAAGATTTTTAAAAAGAGCTTTTAATTTCAAAAGAATGTAATGAAAAATTGTTAATTGAAAATAATGTTATACCTCATAAACTAGAATCTATAAAATTACTTGTGCAAGAATTTTTATATAATTTTAAGTCTCATATATCTAGTTTATCTTCAAATTTATATAAGTCATCTACTAGTATTTCAAACTTCATACAGCAAACATCTAGTAGAATACTTAATCATAAAAACATGTTGATTTTTAATAATGGGAGAGAAACTCATCAAATGCTAGTGAATGTAATTCGAAAACATAATTATCATACTCATTTACAAAATCAATCCAATCCCAATATAAAATTAAATGCTTACAAATTTCGCAAACAAAATTCTTCAAAAGTCAAAATTTTTCTAATCCTAAATTTAATGACTATGGAATTTTGGTACATAACAATAATTTTAAACTAAAGTATGATTGGAGGCCTAAAATTAAAAATAACACACTAACTCCACTTGTATGGGTTCATTCATCACTTTCGTCATGTACGCAAATACATCATATTGGGGCACCCAAAGGAACTATCACACTTGGTCCCCTTTGGATAACTAAATATCTTATTCATTAGTATACAATCACTAGTGCGAAGTAGAAATCAATCTAATATGAAATAGATAAAAATCTGCATCACAATATGCAAAAATGATTAAAATATATATTTTATGTTTTTGCTTTGTGAAATTTTTTTATTTTTAAGCCAACAAGTATTTTGGTCACTTTATAAATTTTGATATATGACTTTCACATATTAAGCCTAAATTCTCTAATCAATCAAATTGAATGAAATTGAATAATAAGTCATATTATTTTCAAATTTCAAGAGGCTTTTCTATTTTGTTTTCTAGCATCCATACTTAATAAATTCATTGCCTATTATTATCTTATAATATCATTATAAATTGAGCATTGAATCGCTTAAGTGATATTATTAAGATTAATTAAATCATTTTAAAAAATGGACTTAATTATGTGAAATTAATTATATATTGAACATTTTATTCATTGAAAAAATAATAATTATAAGTGATAATTTTTGAAAAATTATTTTACTTTGATTTAGTTTAATTATCTTTTACTATCAGAAATTTTATATATGTTTTGGGTAATTTCTAAAAATAAAATAAAATAAAAATGATTTGCAAAATAATACAAATAACACAAAAATATATTCATATTTAATGAATTAATTATAATAAATTAAAAGGGATAAATTAGAATTTCACATACACCACAATGATCTTTTATAATTAAACTAATATCATATTCTTAAATATGTTCTTATCATATATCATAATTCATGATTATCAAGAATTACTCTTAAATTGACTATTTATACCACACTTAAGAATTATGAATCATATGATTAGATATTGCTATTATATTTGGTGTATTGATATGTTGTACTATTGTTTGCATACACTTACTTATATCACCATAGAATTAATCATATTAAAAAAAATTCAAAAAATTTAATGATTTAATTATAGGTCTATAAAAAATCAAAATTATATGTTAAATACATACAAAACAAATTATATATATTGAATCTTATCATATTGTGGTATTTATATATTTATGATGATGCAAAAGATTATTTATTTTTATTATTGTTATATTTTCAATAAGATCATATAGTATTTTATTGAAAAATCAATGATCTATAAATTTAATTGAAATAAATATTATTGATTTCAAAAATCATGTTGTTAAAGAATTAAGTTTTTATGTTTGCTTATATCTCATTTCTTTGTAGACCATAGAATAAAAAAAAAATATAATTACATAATTTTAGGCTTATTATGATTGAAACTCTATTTTTGAATACAAGCAACATTATCACCTATTAATATTATGGCCAAACGTTGAACTCAAAATTCTAGTATTATCACATAATGAATATAATTATCCACACATATAGAATATTATTTATTATACATGCTAGTTATTTTATATTGTCATGATAAAATAAATTAATAGTTGATAGATTAGGAGTTAAATTCATAATAACTATGTGGTTTTAAAATCTACTATAATTTTAAATATCAAATAAACTCATATTTTAAGAAATCATTCTTAGGATTAAATGATTGTATATCCATGATTATTTTCCCATAGTTTGTGTCTCACATTAACGAGGGCCTAGGATTCTGTGCATTAGATACCTAACCTCAAAGTAATGTCTTGTACTTAACCGAGGAGGGTTCTAGTAGGATCTTGAGAGGCACTGGGGGAAAGAATGGTAGGTTGAGTGATGCAGGCTTGCACGTTGACACTAGATATATCTGCGGACGAACACGATTGCCTCTCTAATGATCAAATTCTACACTCGCACAATCGTTCTATGCGGCACCACGTTAATTAATCCTATCAATTATATGCTAGCGTACGGGTAGCCAAATCGATTAGGATCGAATAGAGGTGATAAACTAATATTCTTTTCGGCTAAAAGGACCTAATCGGTCCGAACGAGCGGTGTTGTAGAAAAAGAGATCTACTAAATAAAATACGATTTGGAAAAGGTAGATCTCTCCCAACAAAAGAAAATGAAGGTTTGTCAAACCCTTTCTAAATTAAATCAATCAAGAAAACACAAACCGAACGAAGAAAACCACGATGAATTAATGCAATTAAAATTCAACGCAAAAATTTCCACCACAAGAATATCTAAGAAAAAGAAATCACACAAAGGTAGGAATTTTTCGTTACCCAATCGGAATGGATGATTCTGATTATCTCTACGTGGATCACTCTTCAACGTCTCCACCGGAGTCACGTCAGAAGGAGAGGAAACTTGTCCGCCTTGGTCGCTTCACGCCGGAGTTGGAATCTACAAGGAAGCAACCTTTATTGCCTTGGATGAATTATCTTCAATGGAGGGTGGTGCTCGTTTTTTGCAAGTGGAGGTGATGGTGTGGTTGGCAACTAAGAAGGAGGATGCTAGGGGAGAGGGGTAGAAGGCCTTGGCTGAAATTTTAAGAGGGGAGAGAAGGTGGAAATGAATTTTCTAAGAGGGGAAGAGAGTGGAGGAGGGGAAATTAAAATTTGGAATTCTTGGTTTTCAATTTTTCATTCTATAATTATTCCTTCATAACATGGATATATATAGCCTACACCAATCATTCTCCCTCCATTGAAAATTAAAAATTAAAAATGAAAGTTATGATGGTTATATGCACCCATCATAATACAAGAAATGAAATAATTAAAACAACCTATGATGGTTATAAGCACCCATCATTACATGAATTATTTAAATGCATTAAAAATAAAAATGCTAAAATGAAAAAAAACAAGAAAATGACTTAATAATTAATAATTATTATTAAATTATTATTAATTATTAATATATTAGTTTGCGTTCAGGACAGATATTATGGCGATGCTCCACATGGTCATCTGTAAGCATGTCGGCGTCGTCTTTAAAATGTTGTGGGCCATCATCTCCATCATTGAGCGCCATCTTCTGTGTATATATGGATTAACACCTCAACCTATGACATGTGTGCAGCTTCTCATGCCCATCCGACACTTAGTATGAGGCTAGGGTGTAGACATATAGTTTAGGTTTTTAATCTAGGACATACTACATCACTATCTCTACATGAAAATTATTATAAAATCTATTTATTGAAACAAAAATTCACCTTCTGTAGAGTTCAAACATTTGGGGAAGGGGTGACCACACACTAACTTATCCCTAGTAAGCTTGAACGACCAAAGACTTAGAACCAAAAACTGACACAAGGCTCCAGCACAAATGTCCCACAACACACCTGGAAGATATTAGAGCACTTCCCCTCCTTAGCCTATGCTGAGCTAAGGGCACCTCAGAAAGCACTCGAAGATCGAAGAGAAAGAGAGTTGGAATTCTTGAAAGCTTGTCATCTGAGGTACCCCCTTGTGTCTATTTATAGTTTTAGAAATTGGTCTGCCAACAACGTACCTCCGCTATTTAGAACGGCTATATGCAGTCCAGGTTGGCCAGCCAACAATGTAACTCCCCTGTCCTAAAAGGCTATATGCCAGCCAACGAGGGTGGAATGGTAAAAATACAACATAAATCACTAGGCGATTGGCCCTTGAAAACCTCCACTCATATGGGGCAGTGAGTGCTTGATGGGGCTGGCACTCACTGCCTCCCTAGGGCCGTGGGCGAGTGCAAGCCCGACCTACACCACTCTCCTGCTACTTCCTAGAGATAGGGGAGAGTGCAAGCCCACTTACTCCACTGAGCCATCTTCTACCCCGCCCTTCTTGGGTGAGTTGGTGAGGCTGTCGAGCTCAAGCATCCCTTCCAAATCGCATGGGACTTGGACTGCATAGCATGGCCACCCCAACTTGTGCCGATCTCACTTGCCTCACTCAATGCCAGGAGAGCTAAAGGCCCTGAGTACACTGGACTCACTCAAAGCCAGTCGAGCTGAAGGCGCTGAGTGCACTCGCCTAACTCAATGTCAAGGAATTGAAGGCGTTGAGTGCACTGGCCTCACTCAATTCCAAGGAACTTAAGGCGCTAAGTGCATTGGACTCACACAATGCCAGACAAGCTGAAGGCGCTGAGTGCACTTGCCTCACTCGATGCCAAAAACTCTACTCGTGTGGCTGACTCGGCAAACACATGGAGGGACTCGCTGTGGGTTCAACTTCTAAAGATCTCACAAAGCAAGGATCCTGAAGGGGAACTAACGCATCGAATATGGGGTTGTACACTATTATTATTTATATCATGCATATTATATCTTTTGTTCAAGCATGTCATCTTGTGGTTTTCCATACTATATACAATTTGGGCATTCATGATTTTGAAAAATAAAAGTATTTTGAAAATTAACCTTTTTTTACACCTTATGCCAAAAATTTTTTATCAGCATTTTTTTAATTCAAAACTCTTTATAATAGTTGGTGTTACTTATATTAGAAAACCTTAATCAAGAAAATTTTAAATGAAAAATTATCAAAAATAATGTTTTCTATGGAATATAACATATTTCTATGGCCAGTGCACGTATTAGTACAAAAGCTAGCAGTAGCATAAATTGTTATTTATTCTTTTTTTATCTAGCATAGAAGATCATACTACTGACAAACTCTTTATAAAATTCTATTTTTTCAGAAAACTATTTATTTTAAAAATATTTGAAAATTAAATATAAAATTCTAAAATTATTTCAAAGAACAAAATTTTTTTTCCTTATTATCTCTTTGTGTGTTTGATGTTTTTGAATTTCTTTTATAAAACTAAAAAATCATAAAAACTATTTGTTATTTTTTATCATTGTCAAAGATGACTAATTATATCAATTAAAGATAAAATACAATTTTTAATTTAATTTTCAAGTTTCTTAAAACATTGTTTTGATTATGTCAGGTCTTGAATATTATCTTGTTATGTACAATGAAATTGATTGTAGAAAATATGTGTTTGATTGTTTAGTATGCCTCTAAGTATGGGTAATGTTTTATGTCTGATAATGATTTTACACCCACTTATTTTGATAACCTACATTTGTTTTTAATCTTATACTTGCATAATTGTGTAGTGTAATAACATAAAAATATAATGTATAAATAGATTACCTACACTACATTGAATTGCTTATTTCACTTCTTTGTTTTTTCATGCACTTATTCATTAGAGAAAAGTGGTTTTAAAAAATATTAAATAATATTGTTTGCAAAATAAGTGAATTCAGAGAACTTAGTCACAAATCTGAAAAGCATAGAATAAATGACATGGAAAACACCACCAAGCACTACTCACCCTCCTGATAAGTCTTAATGAGCATTGTGAGGTTGAGTACCTTGGAAAAGATTGTAAAGTGTCTTATATCAAACAAAAGTATTCCCCACTTCTCTTAGTACATTGGATCACAAAAATAAAAACTAAGTTAAAAAGAATAAAAGTGATCTCCCAAGCACTACTTCGCTCCTTAATAAGTCTTAATGAGCATTGTGTGTGCAAAGCACCTAAGTAATTGTACTTTTTTATGTATGTACATTGAAATATTATGGAAGTAATTTTATTTGTGTATTTAAATGTAGTGTTACTTCATTATATATTTCATTCATTTTGATTAATGTATTTATATGCTTTATCAAATCACTTTCATACACATCAATATTCTATATAAAACTTATACTCATGAGAATTAGATCTCAATGCATATCTACAATATTCTCTACAAAGCTTAGTAAATGCACTAGATTACAAAGCACGACCGCTACAATATTTATGATTACTTGAAATGCAAATTTTATTACATTTTAGTTTTGTACCGTTTCTTATTTTTTTTTAAATTATGCTTGCAATTTTATTTTAAAATCTCAATGAAATAGCATATCTTGGACTAGAATATTTATTCTTATGAATGTTTATTATACATTCTATTGTGATTACTACTTGCACTTATTCATGACTATTTTTTTAACTAGTGGTATCTTGAGAAAAGAATGCTTACTCAATCATTTTAGCTATGCTGCTTACTACTTTATATTTCATCATGCTTATTATTAATAAGTGGTCTTTAACAAGCTATATATTGCATCTCATTTTCTATTCTATATAGAACATATTAATTCTTATTGCATAAACTCGTATAATACCCTCTTTTGATATTATCCAAAGGGGAGAATAAATCTCATAAATATAATTATCTAGGGGGAGTACATTAAAATTTCATAGGAATTAACTATGTAGGGGGGAGTATCTATGGGAGCTACATACTTTTTTTATTGATCGATCATGACTATTCTTCCAATAAGTTGTGTCCCTAATCAATCTTAAAAGGTATACACTTATCCCTACTTACTTTTTCTAATAACAAAAGGGGGAGAAATAAATTGAGAAATTAATTTAGTGAACAAGATATTATATTTAGGGGGAGTATAATATATAGGGAACACTTATATAAGGGGAGCCTTCATATAGGGAGAGTATGAATTTATGCTTCAAAGCTACCATACTATAAACTTGTTATTCATATATATCTTTTGCCACACTTACCTATAAACACAAATGTTCTTAAACTCACTAATTTCTCATTTGGGTATTTGTTATTATCAAAGGGGAGATTGTTGGATTATGCATTCCGCATCTCTTAGTTTGAGAATAAAAAATACCGTGATGTATTTGATGTAGTATTTTGTGTGTTTATAGTGTGCAGGCTGTACAGGTTGAAGGAGTCGACAAGTAATCAGTCACGGGCATGATCCAAGAATGTGTACACTTTAGAAAAAAATACAAAAGTACTAGTTTTGTGTGTTATACTTCAAACAGCCATAACTTTAAATCCGAGAAGAGTTACGGAATGTGTCACCCAATTACGGAATAAGAACGAAGTAATATATAATATAAAAAAGTTTTGGATGGCAAAAATAAAGAGGATCTATCGCTGGTGATAACAATTATCTCCCGAAGAAAGTGAAAATGACGACAGTCATGTTCCGCACAATCTCCATGGCGCACACTACTCGACACTATTGCCCGGCGATAGTGGCTATCGCCGTACGATAGACCCACAAACAAAATACATCTGTTTTTAACCGACACAATCATCGTAGTATGGTACACGTAGTAGCATGAGGAGATATTATCAGCAATAGCTAGATATCGTCCGACAATAGCGATTTTCTATAAAAGGCTTAAAACATTGTGCATTCGAGTGAGACACCTTTTGAAGCAGTGATTACTCCTCCACTAAGCCAAAACTCCCATTATTTTGAGAGGGAGTTGTCTCCAAAGATAGGAGATAAATCAATTGTGTAAATACGAAGATTTAAAGGAAGTTTTGAAGGAGAAGAGCTACAATAGACATTCAACATGAAGGGCAAACACATCAAGAACTCTGACATCTACATCGCCTTAATCTTCACCTTCAGAAATCCTTTGGAGTTTTTCTTATTTTTTATTATCATTTCATCTCTTTTATTTCATCATTTTGTCTTGGGAGAAGAAAAAATTGTTCGAGGAGAACGTCAGATTCCGAAGAAGAATTCCGTAGGAAATTCGCCTTGTTTATTGTGAGTAGGTCCTTATGCGGCTTAGGAGGAAATTCGCCTTGTTATGCAGCTAATAGGTCGAGGTTAGATTTAGGGGGATGCTAGAGGTCGTATCTGGGATAACATAGGCTATAGCCAGCCGGTCCTTGGGAAAAGGACAAGTGAATCATCAAAAAGGGAATTTTCTATTCTCCTCGATTTCTAGCGTTATAGAATTCAAATATTTTTGTATTCAATTTCTAATGAAATAAAATCATATTTCTTTTTGTATCATTATCTTGGTTTTATTTTCATGTTATAATTTTTTTTGAAATATATCATTCAAAAGTTTTAATACAAAATATATTGCAAGGTTCGTTTTTGTTAGATATAAATTCTTGAATTAAATATTTATGAACTTGCGCCCTACCGTAACACTTAATGTCAATGGTAGTGAAGAAATATTTAATTCTGCCTTTTTCTAATAGTAATCATCAATATAATATTTTCTGATATATTAAAATAAAATTTTCTTAAAAATATTTTGAAACTTCATTAATTAACTCTGATGTTTTTATTTAAGGATTAAATTCCATAAATCCCTTATTCACCCCCCATCCCCCTCTAAAAGCACCATAAGATCCAACATCTTCCACTATTATAAAGATCTCAAGGTCTAAAACTTCCATGAATAGCCTCACCCTTTCCTTCCATATCCCAAAATTTTCCTTCCTACAGATTATGAGCATCAAAGAACTTAGCTCTTTGTGGTCCTCACCAGAAGTCATGATGATTAACTTTTACTACCCTTGGAGATCATGTTCAGACTGTTAGGTCTTTATTGAAGAACCTAGCTCTGATACCACTTGAAAGCATTTTAAGGGTAGCTAAATAACTAGAAGGGGGTGATTAGATTTCTTTTAAATATTTTAAGCCTTCTTGGAACTATACTTGGTCTATTATTATTAGGTTAGTTGATTTCAAGAACACATGGAACACACAAACAGTTTATAGTGGTTCCCCTATCTAGGTACATCCACTTCCCGCTTCACCTATCTACCAGTGAGCTATATTTGGCTAACTCTTCCAAAACATAGATTAAAAGATCTTACACCTTAGATCCTTACCAGGATCCTATACCTCAGAGTGTCTTCCACTCCTACAACTCAGTCTGCTCACAACCCTACCCCAGATACAGAAATAAGTCTCCTACCTCAGGCTCATAAGCAAGCCCTACCTCAATATTTATAATACAGGCCTACCTTAGATTCTCCACAAGAATCCTACCTCAAACTTTTTAAAAATTCCTACATTCATCCTTTATAACATACGCCTACACTCAGATCTCAGAGAGATCTTACAATAAAGATTTAAAGAGTAATACAGTGACTCTAGAATAAAGGTTCTGGAGTCTTCTCCTTTAGCTATACCTTATTTTCACCACAACAAAAGGAAATGATCTTTAAATGAGAAACAAGTCTTGCTGTGTTGAATACTTACATAGCTTTTTCTTATTCCTCAAGCTTTTAAAAGATTATTATGTAGATTACCAAGCTTGAAGACAATGAAAAATAATTTTATCTCTAATGGCGGTGAATTTTTGGGACTTAGGGTTTCATAAATTTTCCAAAAAGAAGTTCTTGAAAAAGTCTCATTCACTTAACTTTTATATCTCAGTATCTTCAATGGCTATATCCACTTTAGGTAAGCGGCATGGACGACATTAATGGTTGAATCATCCCAAGATTACATGTTAGAGAAATACGGTAGTTTCAATCTTTTTTTGTGCAATCTGCGTCGATTTGAATAAGGTATGATGTCCGCATAATATACTAGATGCCAAATGATTTATAATAATTCCTGATCTTCTGTAAAAGCATTGAGTGCTTGAATAAACATGACTTAGTCAAATACTTGAACTCTACTAAAGTGTTGAGAGACAACACTTATCTAGCGCATTCTACTTAAGCGTTGAGTGATCTCTAGTGTCTCGATGCATTTGTACTTTGACAAATTTTCTGCTTCTACTGAAGCGTTGAGTGAAGACTTTTTGAGGAGGTGTCAAGTGACTGTAGTTAACTCAGTAAAAACAACTTTCGCATTAAGTCAAGTCTAATGTCTCGAAGCATTCGAAATTAAACAGTTTATCTACTTCACTGTAAAGGCATTGAGTGAATGATCTTCACTCGATGCTTCAGTACTTGGTCTAATTCTTAGCTTTTTTATTGAGGCATTGAGTGAAAGACCTTAACTCGATGCATTAGTACTTGGTCTGAATTTTTTATCTTTTACTGAGGCGTGGAGAGAGTAACATTCAGTCAGTGAATCTTGAGTATCGAGTGATGTGAGATGACTCGATGCATTTGAACTTAGACAAATTTTTTGCTTCACTTCTGAGGTGCTGAGTGAATAGCATTGATTCAACACATATAGACCATGAGCGTCAATTGATGTGAGATGACTCGATGCATTTGTACTTAGCAAATATTCTTAACTTCAGGAGTGTGCTAACGTACCCTCAAGCTATTAGTCAATAAAATACTGATTACATGCACATATTAACATAGATAAATGTCAAATACATATTTGTGTGTATTATTGACTTATGAGGCTTCTTTAAATCTAGGACATTGTGGTCAATATTCCTAATATACACTAGGAATTGCGATGGAGAACTAGTTTCAGAGGTTGACTTGGGGTGAGAGTTTGGTAGGTGACTATTTGCATGAATTTATGAGACTTGGGTGATATTTAGGCTATACATTTGTTGATAAGGAGCAAAAAATCAATAGGTTTTATGAAGGTTTACAAGATGATCTGAGGCTGGTATTATCTGGCTCGATGATGCAAGTCTTTCTGACCTTGATCGTACTGGCCGATCCCTTGATCAGGATACGGAGTGGGTCCAACATAAGAAGGACTTAGTGGTGAAAAATCTAAAGTTCAAGGTGTCGTGCTCTATAAAGTCTAGGCCTAATAGGTTAAGGAAGAAGTTTAAATTTTCAAAGCTAGATTCTTCCACTATTTTTAGCATGACAATTGGGTAAGGCCCAATTATTTGCAATACTTGTGGAAAGTAAGGAAATAAAGCCCGAGACTATCACAGTGGTCCTTTGAAGACAGGAAAAACTACGGGTTCGTCATATAGGAAGAATGAGAAGGCGGTGGAGTCAACTACATCTCGTTATTGATGCATTGAATGACAAGTATACCAGTCGTACAAGTAATATAAAATGGGTGAATTTCCCCAATTATCAATCTCGAGGGAACACAACAAGGTGGAGTTAATTTTGAGGACTTGAGATTGAAGTCCAAGGGTCTTACCTATGAAAGGGGGGTTTGGTTTACTGCGGATAAAGAAAGTAAAATACTATAAACTACTCTAATGCAACGCCGCTATACGATGCTTCGCCAGGAGGGATGGAAGACTACATGGGACGCTATGCAGCGAATCGTTGGGCGGAAGGATGAGAAGGCTTGCGGATGAGGTGGTGAGAACGGCGGAATGAGGGTCGTGAGCACCTCTTCGCTATGCACGCCACTAGAAATTGCTAGTGCGGCAAGACCGGCTATGGTGGCGGATGGAAATAAAGGCGCTTGTCAAGCAACTAAAGAATTAAAGCAATACAGAATCACATAGACATGAATCTAATAAGTAATACAACTAGAGAGCGACAAAATCTACAAATGAAGTTTTAACACACATATACAACAAAAAAGAAAGAACAAGTCAAGAGATCGACCAAATATGAAGTCTTGTTGAGGGTTCACGGAAGGAATCGCCGGGTTATCAATCTGCGTCCTAGCTCGATCCTCAACTGCGTCTGTGGTAGAGGAGGCTATCACTAACTCCTAATGGACCCGTCTTCTTTGTGTAATGATGCAAAATAAGGTTGAAAGCTTCCCTTGGCTTGTTAGCTATGACATCAAACTTTAAATGGAGCTTAAAAGATGAAGGAGAAGGCCGAGAGTAAGCGCCGGTAAGATGTGAGCTTCACGAGCATGGCCGGAGCTTCTCTCCTTGGTGGAAGATGAAGGATGGAGGTGGAAGGGCGGAGCTTTGCCCTAAAACGGCGGAAGGAATGACTCAAAACGAGCTCTCCTCAATGGTGGGAAATCTGTGGTTTAAATAGAAGCATGTCAGAAAAATAGGCATGCACGGTTTGGCGCACGACCGTGCACTAACCGTGCGTTATTAAACTTCCAGGCCAAGCTTGCCGTTGAAGATGCGTTAACCCGTACATTTTACTCGTGCACGGGAGCTTCCGCCTGTACGTGAACGAAATCGCACGGGTAAACACAGAGCGCAGGAAATCAACATGGTACAGGAGAACCGTGTGTTTTACTCGTGAACTGGCGCTTCTGCCCGTGCGTGAAGAAAAATATTCAGACCATGCAATTCCTTCTCGCACGGTTTGGCCGAAATAGTGAGGGAACAAAACGCACGGGTAGCCACAGAAGTCCCTAGAATTGCTTTATAAAACACATGATTGCCAAGAGACCGTGCGAGAAGAAATTCACAGGACCGTGCGTTTTACACAAAAACTAGAAAATAAGTCCGGGACGTCCCGACTACCTGCACAATAATGAAACCAACTGAAGCACCAGCTCCAATCAACAACTTGCAATTCACAACCACAGAATAAACAATGGGGAGAACCATGTTCATACCCCCAACAAAAGAATGTGCAATTGCACACCCATGGGCCAAAATAGTGCACGAAATGGTCAATGACCGAACGATGCAAATATAACCGAAATCCGGTTAAAAATGCAGTGCACAAGTGAGAAAACAAGCCCAGATGAGTCCGAAAAACCCTATAAATATCGGACTCATCACACCCCCAGACTTACCTATTTGAGCGTCCCGAGCAAACTAATTCTATGCATACAGAAAAAATGACTTAGCTAATATAGAAATTATGATATGGAGTACCATGCGAAGTCGCATGCACGTACGCATGCAAATATAAATAGCGGAAATTTCTAAGCATGCAAAATAGTTTACACTTTTCACAATGCGTATCAAAATTTTATTACTACTCAGAAATGGAATCACGGTGAATCTTCCGGTCATGCATAAGGAGAAAGTAGGCAGGCCACAAAGGTTAGCTTTGCCAAAGACCAGGGCTCAGGATCACCTCCAAAGAAATCCACCAATGTCGGGGACCATACGCTTGTCCATTCACACTCTCTCCACGGTACTAGTTAGACTCAAGCGTGAATTCGTAGGACTTGGAGTTTAATATAGGCTTAGGCGAAGGCGGGATAGACAAAGATAAATAAGACGGACACGCACATCCAAAATGAGAACGCCCGAAAACACTCACAACTATATACAATGGCAAACATGTGCAGCGCACCACCAGACTTGTATTTTTTTACGGTGCGTGCACGTCCACCACGAACACAATACCAAAAATATTTCACAACTCAACAACAATATATATTTTTTTATTCCTAATTGGGAAATTTCATTTCATTTACTTTTTCTTTTCTTTTCTTTTTATCCAAATAGCCGAAACCAAATACAAAAACACGGCAACACCACAAGCTGCACAAACACCCATATAACTGTCACACAAAACGGATACAAATGATAATAAAGCAACCTAACCGAGCGAGCACATCCGGATGTGCGATTAGGAAAGGCAATATGGCTTTGGTAGCGAGGCGTAGGGATGTCAAAGGAAGGGACAGGCCCAATGGGGATAGTGTTGGAACACCCTATTACTGATTTGGGTAAGGATCACTATGTCCTTAAGAAAATGTCTTGACCTCATTGTATAGTTTTAAAGGTCAATTAGAATAGGTCTAAGGCTTAGAACTTAGGTTTGAAAGCTGTCCCAAAGAACTTCTTGTTCAGAATACAAGTGCAGAAGTTTAAGGCAATTATCGTCGAGCTCAGATTGACGAGGCGTCAAACTCAGTTCGACTATCTCTAAGCTTAGTTCAACCAGTCGTCGAACTCGGTTCGACGATTTCCGAGCTCAGATCGACGTTTCTGTCTCTAGCCAAATTGCAGATCTCTAAGCTCAGGTCGACGATAGTTGAGCTAAGATCGACGATCTCTATTTCAAGTAAAATTCCAGATCTCTGAGCTCAGGTCGACGATAGTTGAGCTCGGATCGATGATCTCTGTTTCAAGTCAAGTTCCAGTCTCCGAGTTCAGGTCGACGATAGTCGAGCTCAGATCAATGACTTTTCTGGAGAGATCGACGATTTCAGAATCCAAATTCAGTCAGTTATGGAATTCAATCTCATTCATATCCATCATTTATTTCAAAGGATTTTGTAGCAGTTTCAATTAATCTGGAGCAAGTTTCAAGGAAGACTAAATAGAATGTCTCTTAGGACTTTCCTCCAGAGACAAATATCATTTAAGGAAGTCATTTATGACAGGCTAACGGCTATCTAGAAGACTGAATTTCAATATATCATCTCAGAATAATTGAGATAGCAAGAGATTATTCTTCTAAGGAATAGATTTTGAGACACAAGTCTACAGGATTACAAGTTAGAATTCTGACAAAACACAAGGAATATAATAGTGAAGGAGATCACCACACAGAAAAGAATTCCTCTATTCTTTCAAGATCTCTTCTTATTCAAGTGATCAAGGCTTCATCAATCAAGGACTCAATACACATCACATTTCAGCCTTTGTTGAAATCATTCATTGCTGGAGATCTCAAACATACGGAAGGCCTATCACCCTGTGCAAAGCTTCTCTTCCTGAACAATTACAAAACCCAGGGGGAGCTTTGACAACATCAATCCACTAGTCTTCTCTTTGACTGTTGAACAGAGAAGAACAACTTCACCTCTTTTTATTTTTCTTTGGTGTAAAAGGGTTACTCAAAACGCCCTTCAAAAGTTTTGTTGTTGGTTTCTGAGACCTTATAAAAACTCAGTGGTGGCAAGACACCTGATCAAAAAATCTGATTTTGTTTTTGAGCACCTTATCAAATGCTCATTGGTGCCCAGGACACCTGATCAACTATTCCTTCAGTGGATTCCTACCTAGGGTGGTAGAAGAGTGGATGTACCCAGGTTGATTGGGGAACCACTATAGATCCTTGTGTCTTCTAGTTACTGTGTTTGAATTGCTGTGTGCTGTGATTTGTTTCTTGCTTACTTAGTTTTTATTTACTGCAAGCACAATACACATATATATAAATCAAGTCTTCCACTGCCAATTAATTTTTATATTGGAAAATTATTTTAATATACTCTATTTACCACCACCCCCATCTCTAGAGTTAAGGTAGATCTTACCCTCACTTTCAATTGGTATCAGAGGTAGGTTGGTTATTCAACAACAAAATCCTCATCAGATGTGTTGTTTTACAGGCTAACACCTGAACCAAAAGATCTCTGATAAGATCAATCTTTAATAGAGGGTTATTACTTTTATTTTTTTTATTTTCATATAAAATCATGGCACAGAACAAAGATTATGCTAGCACCAGACCTCTAGTGTGCAATCTTTCTAAGTTTGCACTTTCGAAGGCAAGGATTATATTATACATGAATTCTATTGATGAGGACATCTTTAATTCGGTTTTGACAGTGTGTCCAAGAACTCCAGCAACTACAAGTACAAGTTTTGTTCCACCCCCCTCAGGAACAGATGCAGAAATCAAAAAATGGAAAGTTGCTGATGCCAAGGCAATGAACATATTGGCTCAGACTATGTCTGATGACATATTTCAAAAAGTGGTTGAATGCAACTCAGCAAATGAAATCTGGGACAAGCTATCTGAGCTTGTGTCAGGATCTGCTGATGAAAGAAAGGACAGAAGATCTCATCTCATAACCCAGTATGAGAACTTCAAGAAGGGAGAAACTGAGTCAGCAGCCGACATGTATAACAGACTCAGTCTGATTGTCAGTGAATTAAAAACTTTGGACAAGGAGATCTCACTGACTGAAATTAATGATAAGATCATAATGTGATTCCCTAGCACTTGGGACTCAAGGATCTGGACAATAAAGGATGTCAGAAGCTTGAATGAGATCACCACTGAAGCTCTGTTGGGCAAGCTCAAATCTTATGAGCTGCTCATCAAAAATAGAGATGAAGAGCAAAAGACAGCTTCTCCAGCAATAAGGAAGGAGAAGACAATTGCTTTTAAAGCTACAGAAGAACAGACTGAAGATAAGATCACAGGCAATGAAGAGCTAATGAGCCTACCAGCCAAAAGATTCTACAAGATGGCTAGAAAAGACTTCAGGAAAAGGTCATCTAGAGGCCATGAAAAGCCAAGGTACGATAAATCCGGTAATAAAGAGATTATCTGTTTTGGATGCAGGAAACCAGGCCACATTGTGCCTGACTGTTCAGAGAACCAAAACAAGGACAAGAAAGATAAGAGAGAAAGGAAAAGAGACAAAGACTCCAAGAGAAATAACTATGACAAATCCTCCTCTAGCATGAATAAGCATACCAGGAAAGGATTTGTAGCTGAGACCTGGAGTGAGACTGAAGAAGAATCAGATACTTCATCAAGCTCAAGTTATGATGAAGATGATGCCCAAGAGAAGGACTTCTGCATGATGGCTATCAATGCCTCTCAACACAAATCAGATGCAGAATAAGAGTCAGGATCTGAATCTGAACTTGAAGCTGAAGAAGATCAGGTAATAGACTCATTTGATTTTGATTCAGAGGACTTTAAATTTGAGTTTATGGCACTGTGTTTAGACCTACTCAAGTCTGAGAAAGAGATTATCTCTCTCAAAAATCAACTGTTTGAACACAACACCTTAAAATCAGATAACCTCAAACTCTCTGAGGAGTTAGAATGTTATAGGGAGCAGATAGCTTCACTGAAAAGTGAACTATTTGAGGCAAAGAAGTTTGAAGAATCCCTCAATGGGAGAAGCATCAAACTAATGGACATCACAAGTACAGTGAATTCAAGACTTAACAGTACACTGGGTTTGGGTGCTTCATCCAGCCAAGCTATAGTATTAACAACCCAAATCAAATTTATCTCAGATAAAGGAAAGGGAGTTGTAGAGGTAGCTAGGAAGAATCCTGATTTACCTAAGGAAAACAAAGATCAACAGAAAACGTCGAACAGAGCTCGACGATCATCGAACAGAGCTCAGCGATCTCAAGTTTAATCGTCGAACTCAGGTCGACGATCTCTAAACTCCTAACTCTGGCAAAGTCGATCTTCGAACATAGCTCGACGATCTGACCCAAGATCGTCGAACTCAGCTCAGAGATCGTCGAACAGAGATCAGAGCTTTGAACAAATTTTTAAGGGTAAATCAAAATTCAATCCTAGTGGTCCCACATCCCAAAGCTTTAACCCTTTTACTGAATGGATAATACCTCCTAGGATATATCATCCTTGAAGGTTATAAGAGTCAGCCAGGGATGTCTTTTATTTCAGAATTTAAAGGTTATCAACCTAGGCCCAAGGTAAACTGGGTCAAAACAAATAAATTGTTTTATGTGCAGGTGAAGACCTATCCAACAATAAACAAGTAATGATATTTGGATACTGGGTGCTCAAAGCACATGATAGGAAGCAAGGAGAATCCTACATCCTTCAAATCCAAGCTTGGACCCAAAGTCACATTTGGGGATTCAAACTTTAGACAGACCAAGGGATATGGTGCAGTCCAAATAGGGTCAGTCACATTCAAGAAGGTGGCCTATGTTGAAGGACTGAAGCACAATTTAATCAGTATCAGTCAATTGTGTGATGAAGGCTACCAGGTGATAATTAACAAATCCTCATGCAAAATCAAATCAGAGGACAACATAACTGTGTTGACAGGTAAAAGGAAAGGTAACATTTATCTTGTAGATTTTCATTCAACTAAGGTAGATATTTGCTTATTCAACTCTGTTAGTAAACCAAATGAACTTTGGTATAAGAGATTACGACATATAAACCTTAGAACCATTGCTAGGCTATCCAAGGACAAACTTGTTAGAGGACTACCTTCTGGCCCTTATAAGAAGGAAGGACTTTGCAGGGCTTGTTAGTTAGGCAAGCAAACTAAAAATAGTTTCAAGTCACTTAATAAGAGTGATTCACCTAGGATCTTGTATCTGTTACACATGGATCTTTTGGGACCCATTACAGTACAAAGCTTAGGAGGGAAATCTTACACTTTTGTAGTTATAGATGACTTCTCTTGATTCACATGGGTGTTCTTTCTGAGGAAAAAGTCTGATAACTTTAAGTGTTTGAAAGAGTTTCTCAAATGCATACAGATTGAGTTCAATACTCACATTGCCCTGATTAGAAGTGATCATGGGATAGAGTTTGATTCTCTTCTTATGCAAGAGTTTTGTCAGAGTGAAGGGATCAGGCACAGTTTCTTAGCTCCTAGAACTCCTCAACAAAATGGGGTAGCTGCAAGGAAAAATAGAACCCTTATTGAATCTACTACTACATTGTTGACAGATGCTCACCTTCCTCTATCCTTTTGGGCAGAGGCAGTAAGCACCTCAAACTATGTGCTGAACAGAAGTTTGATATATAAGCTGAAGGGCAAGACTCCCTATGAATTACTCAAAGGGAAGAAACCTAAAATAGATTATTTCAAAAATTTTAGTTGCATTTGTTACATACACAATAATGACAAGAAGTACATAGCAGAATTTCAAGCCAAAGCTGATGAATGAGTGTTTCTGGGATACTCTATGATCAGTAAAGCTTATAGGGTGTATAACAAAACTTCTCTTAAAATTGAAGAATCTGTACACGTATCTTTTGATGAAACTAACATGCTTTATAAGGAGAAGAATACTTCTACCATAGAACCTTTGTAGGTACATTCTCTTTCAGAAAATTTCGACAGGTTACACATTATAGAAAAGGATACAACACATTCACCTATCCAACAAAGAGGTGAAAGTAGTGAAGATGAAGAGGGTACTCAACATCTTGGTGAGAATTATCTTTAAGAGCCATTTGTTGTTCCACAAGAGGAAACAACAACACAGGTTGGTGAACAATCAACACCCCCTGTTGATTTAGTAACATCAAGAGATCATCCAATGTCCCAAGTAATTGGAGACATCTCAACTGGTGTGCAAACCAGAACTCAGGTAAACCAAAACCTGATGCACACCTGCTTTCTATCTCAAATTTAGCCTCAATCCATACAAGATGCAGAACAAGATCCATACTGGATCATTGCAATGCAAGAGGAGTTACATCAATTTGAAAGGAATAAAGTTTGGGAACTAGTGCCAAGGCCAAAGGATCACTCCATTGTTGGAACAAAATGGGTGTTCAGAAACAAGTTGGATGATCAAGGAATCCTTGTAAGGAACAAGGCAAGGCTAGTTGCACAAGGATACTCACAAGAAGAAGGAATAGATTATGACCAGACCTTTGCACCAGTTGCAAGGTTGGAGGCCATAAGAATATTTCTAGCTTATGCAGCATACAAGGGATTCAAGGTCTATCAAATGGATGTGAAGAGTGCATTTCTTAATGGAGACATCAAGGAAGAAGTCTATGTTAGACAACCCCCAGGTTTTATCTCTCCAACTCATCCTGATTACATTTTTAAATTGCATAAAGCATTATATGGTCTTAAGCAAGCTCCTAGAGCATGGTGTTAGACCTTAGCATGCTTTCTTTTGGAAAATGATTTTATAAGGGGTAGAGTAGACCAAACTCTTTTTATTAGAACCCATAAGTTCAATACCCTACTAGTTCAAATTTATGTAGATGACATTATCTTTGGATCTACTTATTCAAATTTGTGCAAAAGGTTTTCCAACCTAATGCATTCTAAATTTGAAATGAGTAGCATGGGTGAGCTTTCCTTCTTTTTAGGATTGCTAGTCAAACAACATGCTGATGGCATATTCATTTCTCAAACCAAGTATGCAAAAGAGTTGGTTAAAAAATTTGGTATGTCTGAAGCATCATGTATGAAAACACCTATGCCTACTAATGTTGTTTTAGATGCTGATGAACATGAAAACCTATTGATCAGACAACATATAGAGAAATGATTGGCTCTTTATTGTACCTTATAGCTAGTAGACCTAACATAATGTTTGCTACATGCATATGTGCTAGATTCCAAGTAAGCCCTAGAGAGTCACACCTAACACTAGTAAAAAGGATTCTTAGGTATGTGAAAAGTTGTCCAAATCTAGGTCTCTGGTATCCAAAAGATTCAAGATTTGAATTAACTGGATTTTCATATGCTGATTATGCTGGATGTAGAGTAGACAGGAAAAGCACAAGTGGAACTTGTCAGTTTCTTGGTGACAGACTTGTCTCCTGGTTTTGTAAGAAACAAACATCTGTGTCCACATCAACTGCTGAAGCTGAATACATGCTAGCAGGTAGTTGTTCCTCACAGATTTTGTGGATTCAAAATCAGCTTCTAGACTATTGCTACAACTTAGATAAGTCAAAAATATTTTGTGATAACACCAGTGCTATTTCTAGCCCAAAATCCAGTCCTCCATAGTAGGACAAAACATATAGAGATTAGACATCACTTTTTAAGAGATAATGTTGAGAAGAATAAAATTGAACTTCAATATATCCCAACTGATTTTCAAAGGCGAGATATTTTCACCAAACCATTGGATGAAAAGAAACACACATTCTTCCTTACTCAGTTAGGAATGTTAGATGGAGGAAGTTTAAATTAAGGTCTAAGATTTTAAAACTTTAAAATTGACCAAGACTAGGCTAAAAACATGATTTTTCTAGTGTCTATAGGTTATTCATGATCTCTAAACTGCGCTCGACGTTTTTCCCAAAGATCGTCGAACGGATATCGACGTTCTCAGAAATCATCGACCGGAGTTTAGCGTTTTCCAGATAGTGCTAGGCCATCTCTTTCCGATCAAAGATCGTCGAGCGGAGCTCGATGCTCTCCAATATCATCGACCGAAGATCGATGATGTTGAATACCTTTCAGATTCCTTTAGAAGCCCAGATCGTCGAACAGAGTTCAACGATCTTTCCTTTTTTGCGTCGAACCCTAATATAAAACTCATTTTTTGGCCGTCGTTCTCTTTTGCGCTTTCATACTTTCTGCAGAGATTTTATTTCTCTCCAAACATCTCTGCACTCGGTCTTGTTTGTTCATTTTTGTAGGTAACAATGGTCGTCTCTGTTGCAGTCTTAGCAGCGATGAAGTTTGACACGGGTTTCGACATCGACATGGAATCATTTTAAGGCAGTGATCAAGTCTTCAAGGATATTCTAGAATTGTTCAAAGAGCAATAGTTGGTTCCTATCATGTCCATAAGAATTAAATTGGCTGTAGATGAAATTAAGGAATGGGTGTACACTGCACACAACTTGGATCAGAACACAGTGGTTGGAACAATATCGGGAACACAGGTATCCCTAACTCCTGCTCTCCTAACAGAAGTCTTCCAATTGAGTACAGGGCAAGATTATGTAGAGTTATTTGGAGAGGAATTTGCTATTATGCTGGATAGAATGGGTCACTCAGCAGCAAACCCTAATAAGCTGCTTAAGAAAATTCTATCAATGGAGTATAGATTTTTAGCTGATGTTGTGGGAAAGGTACTGCTGGCAAAGCATTCTGCTCATGATACCATCTCTAGGTATCAATTCTGTTTGATGGGTGCATTAGTTGATAAGAAGCATTTGAACTGGGGAGAGATATTCTTTGATTTAATTAAGAAAAAGATAAACAAGAACCTTGTTAATTTTGGGAGGATTCTAGGACTATTTTTGCATAACAAATGCCCTCAACTGCTTGTTTTCAGTGGTATGCACATCAATGCCTCCAAGAGACTATCTTGTGCCCTCTTTGGAAAGTGGGACAGGCAAATCACCAAACTAAGCAGGGCTCCTGCAGTTGTTTCAACTTCAGGCACAAGGACTGTACAAGTCACTTCCCCTCAGGCAACTGCCCTCTTGGAAGAATTGCCTGCCTCCTCCTCATCTCCACCATCTTCTCCCATTGTTTCCTCAACCATCCCTACATCCACCATCACCATCTCAATTTCATCCCCCATCACCATTTCATCTCCTTCTCCAACTATTTCTTCTCCAACACCAGAGCCTACTGATGTCCATTTCCATCCTCTATACTATTATCCACACATTGACATTGGCTCATCCATCCATCTTTCATCCTTCAATCTTTTAGATGACTCCTTTATGGATGATTCTCATTCCTCACCTCTTGAGCACCCATCATCTTCCAACTCTTACCAACAATTACTTCAAGACATTCTAGCTCAACCATCCTTCACTCCATCCATTTCCATCCCAGTGACTTCCATCACAACCATCCCTATATCACAACCATCCATATCTCTACCATCCTCATCATTTCTCCACATCTCAGAAGCTCCTCCAACACCTTCTACTTCTGCAACCCTATCCTCTACCTCTACTCAAGTATCCCTTGAGCAAGTAGATCTTCTAGCTTTAGCAGATAAGATCTATGAGATGTTAGCTCCCAGGCTAGCACTCTTGCTGGAGACCTCCATGGCTCCACTCCTTTAGTCTATACAGGACTTATCTGCCAGGCTCTCCTCTTTCTATCCTCCTCAGGCAATCTCTTCTGTGGGGTGCCTTGATCCAGTTCATACTGAACTTAGGTAGGGGGAGATGCCTCATGAAGAAGAAATGCTGCCTTCTTTAGAAGAAATTATGACAATTCTGCCAGAGATTCCAGCCCTAGCTCCAGTTCTAGCAGTTGACCTCAAGTCACTACTTTCAGAATTTGATGCTCTCCACAGCAGACATCTTCCAGCTCAAGAAGCTGAAGATCTTACTAAGGCTATTGTGCCTATTTTCAGTTGTGATCCCAGCCTGATATCTTCATATATCAATTCTATAAAGGTTGTAGAAAGTGTTACTTCTACTGATGTTGTGAATGCTGATTCTGCTACTGATGAAGTAAGTCTTGATATTACTGATGATTTGTTGATGACAGAGGCAAATGATTCAGAGCCTGATGTTCTTGTTGATGAGCCTGCTGTTACTGCTGCTATTGTTTTAGAAACTACTGTTGTTATTTCTATTTCTAATGTTGTTGCTGCTCCAATTGTTAGTATTGCTATCTCTTCTGTTTCTGCCAGTGTTGTTATTCATGCAAGTACTGCTTCTGTCACTGCTGCTGCTGCTGCTTCAACTGAACAATTCAAACAATAAAAATAGTATATCAAAAGGATTGATGAATTGTATGACAATCCTCACAGCTCTAATAGTGACAAGTTCAGAACTGATTCTGATGACTCCTCTGTAACCATTGCAAGGAAGAGAAAATCCAGAAGCAAAGCTTTGAAGAGAGTTCCTCCATAGAAAGTAAAGGATGATAATGGCATTCCCTATTATATTATGCATGACTGCCCTATAACTGAACCTTGGATGCAATTCTCAAAGAACTAGTTGAAGGCAATGAAGAAGAAGAGAAAGTTTGACAAAGGATCATCTCACCATCATCCTCCTCCTCCTCCTCCTCCTTCACCAGATGCAGGAATTGGTGGAGGTTCTGCTTTACAGACCTCATATGCTAAAACTCAAAGCTCCTCTCAAGCTCAAGATAGATCACAATCAAGAGGGTATCAACAAAGAGGCTACAAATCCAGGAGAGGCCAGCACAGCGGAAACCAAAGAGGTTATAGAGGTTATTCAAGAGGACAATCAAAACAACATCCTTATCTCAGAGAAGGACAAGGCTCCACTGATTCAACTTCAGGTCCTTTCCCTTACAAGCTTAAAGAAATTGTTACTTCAAGAGCTCCTCCTACTTATACAATCAACAGATATGAACCTCTTGTCCCCTTTGAAGATCCAAAAAATAATCCCATTTCTTGGACAGCAAGGATGAAAGAATTGGCTGCCTTAGATCAAATAAAGAAGGCAAGAGAACAAGGGAGAGATACTTCAAACGTCATCACTTTATCTGAGCAAAGAAAGAAAGAACTTGAAAGATACTCCTCCAGAAAATTCTTTGATCCAGAGAGTTATATAAAGCTGCACCCAGAGGCTGTTATTCCCAGACCTAAAACTCAAACCTCCCTAGGTGCTGCTGATGACATAAGATCCAAGAAGGAAGCTCAAAATCCAAACAGAGAAATCTTGTTCAAAAAGAGATAAGAAAAGGACTGATTGTGTATGTTGAATGATATATATCTATCTCTGACTATCTGCTGTGACTTTATATCTGCTTCTACAATGCTGTATTTCATTTTTCTGCTATGTTGTATTTTCTTTTGTTTCTGCTTATATGCTTTTTAATTCCTATGTCATGTAAATAGTAATCCTAACCCAAATAGGGGGAGATTGTTGGAACACCCTATTACTAATTTGGGTAAGGATCACTATGTCCTTAGGAAAATGTCTTGACCTTATTGTATAGTTTTAAAGGTCAATTAAAATAGGTCTAAGGCTTAGAACTTAGGTTTGAAAGCTGTCCCCAAGACCTTCTAGTTCAGAAAACATGTGCAGAAGTTTAAGGCAATTATCGTCGAGCTCAGATCGATGAGGCGTCGAACTCAGTTCGACTATATCTGAGCTCAATTCAACGAGTCGTCGAACTCGGTTCGACAATCTCCGAGCTAAAATCGACGTTTCTGTCTCTAGCCAAATTCCAGATCTCTGAGCTCAGGTCGACGATAGTTGAGCTCAGATCGACGATCTCTGTTTCAAGTCAAATTCCAGATCTCTGAGATCAGGTCGATGATAGTTGAGCTCAGATCGATGATTTCTGTTTCAAGTCATGTTCTAGTCTCTAAGCTCAGGTCGACGATAGTCGAGCTCAGATCGATGACTTTTCTAGAGATATCAACGATTTCAGAATCCAAATTCAGTCAGTTATGGAATTCAATCTCATTCATATCCAACATTTATTTCAAAGGATTTTGTAGCCATTTCAATAAATCTGGAGCAAGTTTCAAGGAAGACTAAATGGAATGTCTCTTTGGACTTTCCTCCATAGACAAATATCATTTAAGGAAGTCATTTATGAGTGGCTAACGACTATCTAGAAGACTGAATTTCATTATATCATCTCAGAATAATTGAGATAGCAAGAGATTATTCTTCTAAGGAATAGATTTTGAGACACAAGTCTACAGGATTACAAGTTAGAATTCTGACAGAACACAAGGAATACAACAGTGAAGGAGATCACCACACAGAAAAGTATTCCTCTATTCTTTCAAGATCTCTTCTAATTCAAGTGTTCAAGGCTTCATCAATCAAGGACTCTGGACACATCACATTTCAGCCTTTGTTGAAATCATTCTTTGCTGGAGATCTCAAACATACTGAAGGCCTATCACCCTGTGCAAAGCTTCTCTTCCTAAATAACTAAAAATCTCAGGGGGAGCTTTGACAACATCAAACCACTAGTCTTCTCTTTGACTGTTGAACAGAGAAGAAAAACTTCACCTCTTTTTATTTTTCTTTAGTGTAAAAAGGTTACTCAAAACTCCCTTCAAAAGTTTTGTGGTTGGTTTCTAAGACCTTGTCAAAACTCAGTGGTGGCAAGACACTTGATCAAAAAATTTGATTTGGTTTTTGAGCACCTTATCAAAAGCTCATTGTTGCCCAGGACACCTGATCAACTATTCCTGCAGTGGATTCCTACCTAGGGTGGTAGAAGAGTGGATGTACCCAGGTTGATTGGGGAACCACTATAGATCCTTGTGTCTTCTGGTTGCTATGTTTGATTTGCTGTGTGATGTGATTTGTTTCTTGCTTAGTTTTTTTTACTGCAAACACAATACATATATATATAAATCAAGTCTTCCACTGCCAATTAATTTTTATATTGGAAAATTATTTTAATATACTCTATTCACCCCCCTCTAGAGTTAAGGTAGATCTTACCCTCACTTTCAGATAGCAACGAATAGACGTCGGTAATGGTACAAGGCTCAAACTAGAAAAAGTGACGGCCTACATCACGCTCACGATTGACTAACCATGCACCAATTCTTCGAGAGTTGCTAGGGGCAAGTTCTTACCCACCAAGAAAGATGATCCTTCCTCCCGACTCGAGCAAAACGAGTCTAGTGATTGCTACACACATTCCTACACTACCGTTCGATTCACACCGGATTCACCAACTTTTGAGTAGAATAAAGAGTATTTACACAAATAGAAAAATATAAAACTATAAGCATACAGATAAATTAATTCTACTCCAATTTCTACACGAGACGAGAGCACTCAACTAGGAGCACTACAGGAGTCAACATTTTACTCCATCTGACAATCCTATGCCAGCATAATAACTCTCCCAAATCATACAAAAGAAACGAGTTTAACTCGCAGCACGCTAACAACTAAGCACGCGCTCATGTAGGTGCAGTGGTGTGCGATGCAATGAACTAATCAAAATAAAACAATAAAAGCTTCTAGTATGAACATGAAATGTACGCGTGCAAAAGGTAGCAAATATAGGCTCTCCCCCAGACTTAAACTAAGCTACACAACATATGATATTGAAATTTAAATAAGATAGAAATGAGGGAAGAGGTTACCCAATGATCAGCCAGTGAGCATACTAGAAGATGCATGAACAACAGAAGCAAGTCCACCATACGAAGAATAACAACCCCGCCAATACAAAGTTGTCATGATTACCTGCAGGGGTGAGCTCCGCAAAAACAAAAGAAAAATATACAAAAAAATGCTAAAACTAACATACATATGAAAATAAAAAATGCAGGAAATGTACAATAACTATTGGGGTTATTGACCTCCCAGCACGACTTATTCGAAAGTCGAAAAGTACTAGCTAATGGGCCTATGAAGTAAAAAATGTACAAGTAACTGGCCTATTATCCGTTGCGGTAGCAAGTACCGATACGGAGATAAAGCAGTTACCCCTCTACCTACATAATAATACCTGACCAACACAAGTAGAGGAAATAGAAAATAAGAGGAGGAGGAGCGCTGGTCTTCGCTAATCTTATCACAAAATAAATCTTTGCCTAGCAAGGCATCATCAACCGCATTTGTGTAGGAAGTGATGGCAACGGCATGAGCACTAGGCTCATCATCATCCCAACGTGCCCATGGAGACTCAACCTGCATTGGCTCATATAGAGAAGGGGGATCAAGTAGTAAAAGAGAAGAAGAACTAAAATAATTAGAATTTGGGAGAGTGATATCGGTATCACTCTCAGCAAGATCCAAGCATAGATCCTCATTGGTATCATAAGAGTCATATCGTGGAGAATCCGATAACTCGAGATCCACAATGGTAAGAGGAAGGACCTCATCCAATAAAGATGTGCAAACCTCCGCATCAGAAAGGGAATATTCCTTATCCCACTAGGGTACGTAAAAGTGTTCCGAAGATCCACATTCTCCGTCGGAGATAGAGGAATCATCATCCCACTTCAGCGTAACCTCAGGCACCGAATCACTCATGAATATGGCATCGTCAGCCGATTCACGAGAAAAAGGAGTAGCAAACTCATGTAAAAATTGTTGAGGGCCGAAACTGCTCTCACAATCGAGCACTGAACGAGCGGGCCCCATCGCAAGATCATTCGTAGATGCCACCCCGTTGACAAGAACAATCTCTGCATCCCATACAGGAGCGCCCATGGATTCCTAATCCTCTTTTTGTTGGCTAACACAGGAGTGATCGTCATCACTCAAGGGTAGCTCGTAAAAAGAGAGCGAGGGACCCATGAAGGATCTGTATGCGGCGAGAGATTCCTCAATAATCTCAATGGGTAAAGATTGAGCTAGATGAGCGATGTCAGTGTATGGGCCAAGAAACACACTGGTAGGCCTGTCCACAACAGTCTTCCGCGAACGAGAGGTTGTTGCGCACACACCCATAGAGGGAAAAGGTTCGCACAAACGAGGGAAATCCTTTAACATGTGGCCTAAACCTTGACATAGCAAATACCTAATACAGTGCTCGGCATTCATAATAGCCATGGCATCGATATATCGACGCAAAGTGTCAAGCAGATGGCACTCAAGAACAAAATACATCGCGAACAAAAATATTAACCAAAAGGGTGATATGCATCTAAAATAAAATAACACAGATCTTCTATCTATACCAAAAATTAGAAAAGGGATAAAAAGAAATAAACAAAATAAATGGTAAACAACTGAAATAACTAGAAAAGGAACAAAAAAATGAAATGAACAAATGGAAAAGGGCTTTGATGGGCGCCGCAGAAGAGAGACCGACTGTAGGTGGTTCGATGGATGGTCTGATTCCGCGGGCCAAGTTAGAAGATCGAGTTTTCTAACGAAAGGAGGCAAGTGCACCTATCGCGTAGTACTCGGTATTCGGGAGAATACCGAGGTCGTATTGTTCTCGGGTACGCGTTGATTATATCTACTCTTCCAGGAACACTATTATTTTACTAACAGTAAGGTGGGTTTTTAATTAAAAATAAAGGGGAAAAGAAAACAAGGAAATTCTCTAAGTTAGTTCGATGACGGGTTAACGTTCGGCATCGAAACGAATTAAGACTAAAATAATTCTTAATAATTATTGAACTTAGCTTTTAAATTAATAAAAGGCACTTGGCCGTGGAGGTTCCATAGATATGAGCACACCTATCTCTAGGTAATATCACTCACCTGAACATTAAGACTATTCGACCGATCGTTAGACCGACGAAGGATTCCTTTTAATGCCCGCTTTATGCTAAGAACCCCGCTATTGGGTGGGGAACCCAATCCGATAGAACTACGCTCGTCATCTTTCGAGGGAATGTACGCAATTCTATTTACCCAAGGGGGATCGGTCCATACATGCGGCCTCTCGGCGTTACGTATGGATAACGGAAATAGAGCCCACAAATCGATTATGTGGTCCTATGCGTCGTTAACCCGGGGCAAACCTTAAGTCCTTAAATTAAAAAAAAAATAAAGTTCTTTAATTATTTCAAATCATTTTATATGTCCCAATGCTCTTCGATGCCGAAGGCTAAAAGAGATTAGCCACTCATCGGTATGGGGACGGCTTTATCGTTTTTAGTTGAGCGTGAGTTGAAATTAAAAATTAAACAGTTATAAGAGAAAACATAGAAAAACAAGACGTTTAGATAAACTGTAAATAAAGCTAATTGATGCAGGCACTCACGCACACTTCAAAACCATAAAAAATGAAATAAAGCGATTCCTACTCGAACGAGTAGGCGGGAAATAAATGCAAGTACAAGTCCTACTCAAAACTGAGTAGGCGGTAAATGACAAGTCCTACTCAAAACTGAGTAGGCGGAAAATGAAAGCGGTGTGCCATTTAACTCTTAACGAGTAGGCGGAAAATGAAAGCGGTGCGCCATTTAACTCTTAACGAGTAGGCGGAAATAAATGCACACACGCACGCACTCTACATAATTGAAGAAAGCGATAAAGAAAGCAATAAGAAAGCTGAAAATTGCAAGTCCTACCAAAACGAGTAGGACTGAAGAAAGCAGTAAATGCGAATCCCGGCTCGAGCGAGTGGGCGGGGGTAAATTAACCTCATACACGCACGCACTCTACATAATTGAAAACACAAAATGAAAGTAAGTTTTGAAAAGTAATAATTAAAACAAAGTTGCTAGAAAGATCAAAATAATTATATTTTCATTCTTAGAGTTTTACAAAATTGATGAAAAAGTTGAAATAAAAATAAAAGAACAAAGGGGGTTTTACAATACTAATATAAAGCTAAGTAAAAAAAATAAAAAAAAAACTTTAAAACCTCTTTCGTAAAACTCAGAAGAATGAAATTATAAAGATTTTTAAAAGACCGAAAAAGGAGAAAATTTTAACATTATAACATTTAATAATAGAAATAAAAACTAACAGCAAAATTTAAAACTAGTAAAATAACACTTTTACATAATTGATTGAGGAACGAGGATGAACGTAAGAAAAAAGGGAGAAAAAAAGTGAGCCAACCCGTAAGAATTTTTCATTCCAAGTAAGAGAGAGAAAAGAAAAAGAACAACACATTCTATTTATGAAGAAAAACTATTACAAACTATTACAGAGGAAGCTAAAACATACATAAGAAAAGAGGAGAGAGAAAGTTCTCCTTGCAGTGGAATGAAGAACACCAAGGCAGCCACCAAAAAGACAGAAAATTGGCTCAAAAAATGTGAACGGGAAAAAGGTTACAGGAGGTCTTTATTTAAAGACAAATAATTACAGACGTGTTTGACTTTTCAAATTATGGCCATCCGCCAGCAGGCGTCATTCTGGAAGGTTGGGAAAGGCCACGTATTAGCTCCGCTGGCGTGTCAAAAATTTGAACTTATCCCTTCGGGTTCGACTATAGTCGAACGGCTGAATTGCTGTGTTCGACTATAGTCGAACACTAGATTCTGGCGTGGATCGGCTGGATCAGATGGTCGACAATCTTGCGTTCGACGCTCTGGAAGCTGTGGCTGGTCGACGATTTCGCTGTATTGAAGAGCTCGACTATCTACGGCAGTCAGCGTTCGAAGATCTGGCGGAAACTTGGTCGACTATCAGCTGTAGGATTGAAGCTCGACTATCTGGCCTCGTTCGACTTTCATCGAGCTCGACGATCAGGAAGCGTTCGACTATCTGCTGTCGTTCGACTAGGAAGAGGTCGACTATAGTCGAACGACAAGTCAGAAAGCAAATTTTTTCTGCAAAAATTAGAAAAACAAAAAGGGTTAAGTTAGGAATAATTTTCAAAGAAAGAAACATATTTATTAATAAAACAGATTAGAAAAGTCCAAAAATAAACAAAATGACTTTAATAAAATACGAAAATATAGGTATATTTACAACCTATCAAATACCCCCATACTTAAGCTTTTGCTATTCCAGAGCAAAAGTTTGAGGTGAACTTATAAGGAATAATAAAAACTCTAAGTTCTGCTATCGCTAAATTAATTATAAGAGAGATCTAAATAAATATACGGGGTATAAGAGTTAAGTCCTAAAATTATGAAGATGATTTAAACAGGGCAAAAGTTTTGGCCAAAAGTCTTCTTGATGTAATCAAATAGAAAGCAATAATTGTATTGGTTAGATAAACAAAAATAGCTTGGAGTTATACGAACCTTAGCTTATAGGAGTTTTACCGGAAATAATGCAATTTACGAATTATGCTCTCAAAAAGATTTTTGAATTAATTCTAGAGTCATGAAATTGGCTAAGGGGGGTTGATGTTGGTTTATGAAGATGCTTGGATAATGAGGCGAGGAAATTTTTTCTCAAACCTCCATTTTTTTTGATTTGGATGTTAAAGGAAAATGAAATCTTATTTTCCTTAACATGAATTTTTTTCCTTTTTTTTTCATAATGAAAATTAACCCAATGTATATGTCGGAGTAATGAATTTTATCCTCTTACTCCCATATAATCTTTTAATTTATTGGATGCCTATGTTTACGGGACGAAATCTTATCCCCATTGACATAAGATCTTTTAAGGGGGAAAATATTTTTATCATACCAAGTAGGTTATGATAAGTAAGGGGAGAAAAGAGAACTAGATTTTTAATTAAAAAATTTTTGAGAGCAACCATTATAAATTGAACGTTCCAATTTTACAGAAAGCTAAAAGTAAGCATAATTGAATTCTATAGTCATTATTTTCTAACATAGTACAGGTGCTCCTATCTATGAAAAATTAGAAGTAGTGCCTAAAGCGAGTCCCCTATTTTTAACAAAGCATAATAAATTCTTTAAAACTTAACCCCGGCTATTTAAATTTTTCAATCTATAATTAATAAACGAATAGTGAACAAAGAATTGATAAAATTCGCATATAAATAAACTCAAAACTAAATTTTTGGATAGCAAGAAACTTAAGAATGAAAAGTTTGATTTATTTGTTTCATAAGTTATATAAATTTTTTTTTTTTTTTAATTTTCATGTTTTGCGGATTTTTTTGTATTTTTTAGAAAATTTTCATTCTATTTACAAAATTTTGGGAGAGAGAAAAAAAGAAGTTAATTACAAAGATGAGAGGGGAAAGAAAAAAAAAGATATGTACAAAAATTATTTACAAAAAAATATTTACAAAAATTATTTACAAAAAACTAGGTTGCCGCGAGATGACTCGTTATGTGGATGGCTCGATGAGCCGGATCTCGCGGACCGAGTTAAAAACAAGACAAAGTTTCAAAAATGAAACTTCAAAAAGCAAATTTTTTTGAATTTTGTGATTTTATAAAAATTTTTTGTTGTTTGTTTTATATATATAATTTTTTGAAATTTTGTATTTTTTTTGTAAGTGAAAAGGAAAATGTGAAAACACGAAAACACCCCCATACTTAGTTCCAACATTGTCCCCAATGTTGTACGCTAAGCATGAGGAACAATAAAGTAGCTATATGTACAAAAAGGAGAAAGAGGGGGGGGGGGCGGAAAACGTCCCTGGTCCGCGCTCGGGGAAGCCCTTTAGAAGCCCTGCATTTATTAGAAAAATAGAAAATATGATAAATAAAGACGTAAAAAATTAAGCGTGGGGTGCCTCCCAGGAGCGCTTTGTTTATAGTCGCGTAGCTTGACTATAGTGGCGGGGTTATAGGTGGAGAAGGGTTATGGTTTCGTTATGCTCGATCACAGGGTCGCCCGCTATATAAGACTTCAACCGATGACCGTTCACCTTAAACGAGCCTTTTTCCGGGTGGGAGACGAGTACAGTCCCATATGGAAAGATTTCTTCAACTTTGAAGGGACCGGACCAACGAGATCTAAGTTTACCCGGGAAAAGCCTAAGACGAGAATTGTAAAGAAGGACAAGATCGCCCGGAGAAAAATTTTTGGGGGTTTTAATTTTTCGATCGTGATATAACTTAGAACGCTCCTTATAGAACTTATTGCTCTCGTAAGCGTTTGCATGCCATTCATCGAGCTCATTTAGTTGCAGTTTTCTATTGTGAGCGGCTAAGTTAGAGTCGAGGTTTAAGAGTTTTAATGCCCAAAGTGCGCGGTGCTCTAGTTCTACGGGTAAATGGCACGCTTTGCCATAGACTAATCGAAACGGAGTACAACCGGTAGCGGTTTTGTACGTCGTACGGTACGCCCATAACGCGTCGTCTAGCTTAACGAACCAATCTTTCCTATTAAGTGAAACGGTTTTTTCTAATATTCATTTTATTTCTCGATTTACTACCTCAACTTGGCCACTTGTTTGCGGGTGGTAGGGGGTGGCAAGTTTGTGTGTGACTCCGTACTTAGCTAACGTCTTAGCCAAGAGAGCGTTACAGAAATGCGTACCCCTATCACTAACAATAGCGCGAGGTGTGCCGAAGCGAGAAAATAATTTTTTTAGAAATGTAACGACGACTCGTGCATCGTTGGTGGGGAGAGCTTGTGCTTCCGCCCACCTTGACACGTAGTCAACCGCCACTAAAATATACGAATTTTTATAAGAAGGAGGTAGGGGGCCTACAAAATCTATGCCCCATAAATCGAAGACTTCGCATTCTAAAAACATATTTTGGGGCATCTCGTCTCGACGAGAGATGTTACCCGACCGCTGACAACTATCGCATGCGTGCACAAAATTGTGCGCGTCTTTGAAGAGAGTGGGCCAAAAGTAGCCTGCCTCAAGCGCCTTCCTAGCGGTCCGATTGGCTTGATAGTGCCCCCCGGCCGGACCCTCGTGGCAGTGCCGCAAAATTTGTGTGCACTCCACTCCCGCGACGCATCTTCGAACCGCTTGGTCCGTGCAGATACGGAAAAGAAACGGGTCATCCCAAAAGAAATTTTTCAAGTCGGAAAAGAATTTCTTCTTTTGATGACTTGAAAATTCTTTTGGAAGAACCCGTGCGACTAAATAGTTCGCAAAATCTGCGAACCAAGGGGAAGATGACGAAGACGAATGAAGGGCGAGAAGACGTTCCTCGGGGAATCTGTCATTTATTTCAGATTTGACGAGCGCTTCCGCACCAGAATTTTCTAAACGGGAGAGGTGGTCTGCCGCTAGATTCTCCGCTGCCTTCTTATCTCGGATCTCCAAATCAAACTCTTGAAGGAGGAGGACCCATCGAAGAAGGCGGGGTTTCGCATCGGTTTTGGCTAGTAAAAACTTAAGGGCGGAGTGATCGGTGAAAACGATAACTTTAGATAGCGTAAGATACGAGCGAAACTTATCGAAAGTAAAAACGACGGCTAAGATTTCCTTTTCCGTCGTTGTGTAATTTACTTGTGCGGAAGTGAGCGTCTTGCTAGCGTAATAAATAGGATGAAAATGTTTTTCTACGCGTTGGCCAAGAACGGCGCCTAAGGCAATATCACTAGCGTCGCACATGATTTCGAATGGAAGGGACCAATTAGGGGCCACTAGAATTGGAGAATTGATAAGCTTTTGTTTTATAAAGTTAAATGCAGACTCGTAGTCGCTACTAAAGACAAAAGGTGATTCCTTTTCCAAGAGGTGAGTAAGCGGCTTTGTTATTTTTGAAAAATCTTGAATGAAATGCCGGTAAAAGCCCGCGTGGCCTAAGAAACTCCAAATAGATTTTATATTAGTCGGCTGAGGAAGTTTTTCAATGATTTCTACTTTGGCCTTATCGACCTCTATCCCCTTAATCGAAATCTTATGGCCGAGGACCAAACCTCCTCGAACCATAAAGTTACACTATTCCTAATTTAAAACAAGATGCGTGTCCTCGCATCGCTGGAGGACACGATCAAGATTACGAAGACAATCCGGGAATGAGCATCCGAATACAGAAAAGTCATCCATAAATATTTCCATAATATCTTCTACTAGCTCGCCAAAAATTGCTAGCATACATCGTTGGAATGTAGCCGGCGCATTGCAGAGGCCAAATGGCATTCTTCGATAGGCGAAGGTGCCAAAGGGGCAAGTAAAAGTTGTCTTCTCTTGGTCTTCGGGGGAAATGGGGATTTGGAAAAACCCCGATAAACCGTCGAGAAAACAATAAAAAGGATGACCGGAAAGACGCTCAAGAATTTGGTCAAGAAACGGTAGTGGAAAATGGTCTTTGCGGGTGGCATCATTAAGTTTGCGATAATCGATGACCACACGCCAAGCCGTAACAGTACGAGTTGGGACGAGCTCGTTGCACTCATTCGCCACTACGGTTAGACCGCCCTTCTTGGGCACGACATGAATGGGACTAACCCATGCACTATCAGAAATGGGATAAATAATCCCCGCATCTAGTAATTTAATTATCTCAGCTTTGACGATGTCTTTCATGTTTGGGTTAAGACGCCGCTGCGGCTGAATGGTTTCGCGACAATTATCGTTTAGGAAAATTTTGTGAGTGCAGAAAGAAGGGTTAATCCCCTTTAGGTCAGAAATTTGCCACACAATTGCGTGGCGATGTTTAAGCAAAACCTCCAATAAATCGAAGGTCTCCGAATCGCTTAAATACGAAGAAATGATATCAGGGAGTGTATCATTTTTCCCCAAAAAGGCGTATTTTAGGGATTCGGGTAGTGGTTTGAGATCTAGGGTGGGCGGTTCTTCTAGAGAGGTTTTAGAGGAAATGTCTTTTGAACCAATTGGTTCAAAAGGCATTTCGGAAGACGCATCCTCATCGCAATAAAAATTTTCGAGAGAAAAAAGATTTTCGCTTAAAAATTCGAACTCGAAAACTGGAGAAGAACAATCTCCAAAAAAAGGAATCTAAAGAATAGCAGAAATCGTCGCTCGGCGACGGTTCTTCCATAGAGGGGTTAATAGAAAAAGTAACTTGGTCGTCTCCTACCCGAAGGAGAAGATGACCGTTACTTACATCAATTAGCGCGCGCGAGGTTGCGAGGAAGGGGCGACCGAGTATTATTGGTACGTCGGCGTCTTCCTCGATGTCCAAGATGACGAAGTCCACCGCGAAGGTGAACTTGTCTACTCGGACAAGGACATCCTCGACTACCCCGATGGGGAACCTAACCGAGCGATCCGCTAGTTGGATGCGCATATTGGTAGGAGTAGGAGTACCCAAACCTAGACGAAGGAAGAGCGAGAACGACATCAAATTAATGCTCGCGCCTAAGTCTGCTAAGGCGTACTTTACTAACACATTGCCAAAAAGGCACGGGATGGAGAACCATCCCGGGTCATTTTGTTTCGATGGCAACTTATTAGTAAGAGCAGCCGAGCAGACAGCGTTAAGAGAAATTTGCGAAATTTCTTCTAATTTTCGTTTGTTAGAAAGAAGTTCTTTTAAAAATTTTGCATACTTAGGCATTTGCGAGATGACCTCGCAAAAAGGAACATTAATGTGAATTTGTTTAAGTAAAAAAATAAATTTTTCGAATTGCGCGTTAACTCGCTCTTTATCTAATTTATGCGGGTAGGGCAACGCCTTGTTTAAAATAGGTTTTTCAATTAAAATTGGTAAGGGTTGCGTAGACGAAGAAGGGGGAAGAGGGGTAGGAGGTGAAATTTGTACCTGAGGATCGATCCATTTTGGATCGAACACCTCCTTACCGCTACGGAGGGTTATAGCATTGGCGTCTTCCCTTGGATTGGGCTCCGTGTTCCCCGGCAGTGCCCCCAGGGCGCGTTCCGACAAAAGCTGCGCCAACTGTCCAACCTGAATTTCTAAATTCTTTAGCGATCCGGTGATGTTCCGGATATTGGACTCGTTAGACGCAACATAACGATTAAAATTTTCCTCCACCGGAAGAAGCTTCGGAGGAGGAGAAGGAAGAGAGAGCGCAAAAGGAGGGGGGAGGGCACTGCGCATTATTCGGGTTGCTCTAGGAGAAGTTCGGATGGTTCCTCCAACCCGGATTATAGTGAGTACTATAGGGGTTGTTTTGAAAGGAGGGACGCACCGGATTTCCCATGTAGTCCACGAATTCGTCGACCACGCAGGGAGAAGGGGGAAGAAAACAAGACGGAGTGGGGGAGGCAACAGACATCTCCGCCACCTGCTTAGTTAGCCTTTCCACTTGAAGGGCAAGCTGAGCGGTGGCATCCACTTCAAAAATGCCCGCCTGCTTAGGGCGCGCCCGCGGGACATTCCACTGGTAGGCGTTCATCGCCATTTCGTCGAAAAGAGGCTGGGCGGCCTCGGGTGTTTTATTGTTCAAAGTGCCCCCGGCAGCCGCGTCAATCATTTGACGCGTCTGACTATTCAGTCCATTGTAAAAAATTTGTACCTGCAACCACGTTGGCAGAGCGTGGTGCGGGCACCGGCGGAGAAACTCCTTAAAGCGTTCCCAAGTCTCGTAAAGAGACTCGGAGTCGTTTTGGACAAACGAAGATATGTCTGCCCGCAATCTTGCAGTTTTTGCGGGCGGAAAATACTTCGTAAGGAATTTTTCTGCCAATTCCGCCCAGGTCGGATAGATCCCCGCGGGAGGGAGAGTAACCACGCCTTAGCCTTGGACTTAAGAGAGAAAGGAAAAAGGCGCAAACGAATGGCATCATCAGTGACGCCATTAATTTTAAAAGTATCGCAAATTTCAAGAAAATTAGACAAGTGTGTATTTGTGTCCTCATCCTGCAGTCCGTCGAACTGCACGGCATTTTGGATCATTTGAATCACACTCGACTTAATTTCAAAATTATTGTTGGCCACTGCTGGCTGAACAATACTCGATCCCGTATCATCCAAGTTAGGCCGAGCGTAATAAGACATAGTACGCTCGGCCGGGTGGGCATTATTCGGGTCGGCCATAGAAGAAGAAGAAGAGGGTTCTCCGGTGGATTCTGCGGGGTCTAAAAATGGAATTCGACGCAAAGATCGGATACGCTCAAGAGAGCGGTCGATCTCGGGGTCGAATTCAAGATTTTCAGAACTCGAAGGTTGTCCACGGGTCATACACCCTAAAAAAACGAAGGGGGGGGGGAGGATTTTTTTTTGTTATAAAAAAAATTTTTATTTGAAAATAATGTAAAATTAATAGAGTTCCGGATTCAATATAACAACCGTGCGTTCCCCGGCAACGATGCCAAAAACTTGATGGGCGCCGCAGAAGAGAGACCGATTGTGGGTGGTTCGATGGATGGTCTGATTCCGCGGGCCAAGTTAGAAGATCGAGTTTTCTAACGAAAGGAGGCAAGTGCACCTATCGCGTAGTACTCGGTATTCGGGAGAATACCGAGGTCGTATTGTTCTCGAGTACGCGTTGATTATATCTACTCTTCCAGGAACACTATTATTTTACTAACAGTAATGTGGGTTTTTAATTAAAAATTAAGGGGAAAAGAAAACAAGGAAATTCTCTAAGTTAGTTCGATGATGGGTTAACGTTCGGCATCGAAACGAATTAAGACTAAAATAATTCTTAATAATTATTGAACTTAGCTTTTAAATTAATAAAAGGCACTTGGCCGTGGAGGTTCCAAAGATATGAGCACACCTATCTCTAGGTAATATCGCTCACCTGAACATTAAGACTATGCGACCGATCGTTAGACCGAGGAAGGATTCCTCTTTATGCCCGCTTTACGCTAAGAACCCCACTATTGGGTGGGGAACCCAATCGGGTAGAACTACGCTCGTCCTCTTTCGAGGGAATGTACGCAATTCTATTTACCCAAGGGGGATCGGTCCATACGTGCGGCCTCTCGGCGTTGCGTATGGATAACGGAAATAGAGCCCACAAATCGATTATGTGGTCCTATGTGTCGTTAACCCGGGGCAAACCTTAAGTCCTTAAATTAAAAAAAAAATAAAGTTCTTTAATTATTTCAAATCATTTTATATGTCCCAATGCTCTTCGATGCCGAAGGCTAAAAGAGATTAGCCACTCATCGGTATGGGGACGGCTTTATGGTTTTTAGTTGAGCGTGAGTTGAAATTAAAAACTAAACAGTTATAAGAGAAAACATAGAAAAACAAGACGTTTAGATAAACTGTAAATAAAGCTAATTGATGCAGGCACTCACACACACTTCAAAACATAAAAAATGAAATAAAGCGAGTCCTACTCGAACGAGTAGGCGGGAAATAAATGCAAGTACAAGTCCTACTCAAAACTGAGTAGGCGGTAAATGACAAGTCCTACTCAAAACTGAGTAGGCGAAAAATGAAAGCGGTTCGCCATTTAACTCTTAACGAGTAGGCGGAAAATGAAAGCGGTGCGCCATTTAACTCTTAACGAGTAGGCGGAAATAAATGCACACACGCACGCACTCTATATAATTGAAGAAAGCGATAAAGAAAGCAATAAGAAAGCTGAAAATAGCAAGTCCTACCCAAACGAGTAGGACTGAAGAAAGCAGTAAATGCGAATCCCGGCTCGAGCGAGTGGGCGAGGGTAAATTAACCTCATATACGCACGCACTCTACATAATTGAAAACACAAAATGAAAGTAAGTTTTGAAAAGTAATAATTAAAACAAAGTTGCTAGAAAGATCAAAATAATTATATTTTCATTCTTAGAGTTTTACAAAATTGATGAAAAAGTTGAAATAAAAATAAAAGAACAAAGGGGGTTTTACAATCCTAAAATAAAGCTAAGTAAAAAAAATCAAAAAAAAAACTTTAAAACCTCTTTCGTAAATCTCAGAAGAATGAAATTATAAAGATTTTTAAAAGACCGAAAAAGGAGAAAATATTAACATTAAAACATTTAATAATAGAAATAAAAACTAACAGCAAAATTTAAAACTAGTAAAATAACACTTTTGCATAATTGATTGAGGAACGAGGATGAACGTAAGAAAAAAGGGAGAAAAAGAGTGAGCCAACCCGTAAGAATTTTTCATTCCAAGTAAGAGAGAGAAAAGAAAAAGAACAACACATTCTATTTATGAAGAAAAACTATTACAAACTATTACAGAGGAAGCTAAAACATACATAAGAAAAGAGGAGAGAGAAAGTTCTCCTTACAGTGGAATGAAGAACACCAAGGAAGCCACCAAAAAGACAGAAAATTGGCTCAAAAAATATGAACGGGAAAAAGGTTACAGGAGGTCTTTATTTAAAGACAAATAATTACAGACGTGTTTGACTTTTCAAATTATGGCCATCCGCCAACAGGCGTCATTCTGGAAGGTCGGGAAAGGCCACGTATTAGCTCCGCTGGCGTGTCAAAAATTTGAACTTATCCCTTCGGGTTCGACTATAATCGAACGGCTGAATTGCTGTGTTCGACTATAGTCGAACACTGGATTCTGGAGTGGATCGGCTGGATCAGATGGTAAACTATCTTGCGTTCGACGCTCTGGAAGCTGTGGCTGGTCGACGATTTCGCTGTATTGAAGAGCTCGACTATCTGCGGTAGTCAGCGTTCGACGATCTGGCGGAAACTTGGTCGACTATCAGCTGTAGGATTGAAGCTCGACTATCTGGCCTCATTCGACTTTCGTCGAGCTCGACGATCAGGAAGCGTTCGACTATCTGTTGTTGTTCGACTAGGAAGAGGTCGACTATAGTCGAACGACAAGTCAGAAAGCAAATTTTTTCTGCAAAAATTAGAAAAACAAAAAGGGTTAAGTTAGGAATAATTTTCAAAGAAAGAAACATATTTATTAATAAAACAGATTAGAAAAGTCCAAAAATAAATAAAATGACTTTAATAAAATACGAAAATATAGGTATATTTACAACCTATCAGGCTTCTATCTCTTATCTCCCTCTCCAAAAACTAACACGACTGTGTTCCCTGGCAACGGCGCCAAAAACTTGATGCGTTGAATGGCAAGTGTACCGGTCGCACAAGTAATATAAAATGGGCAAATTTTCCCAAGTATCGATCTCAAGGGAACACAGCTAGGTGGAGTTAATTTTGAGGAGGACTTGAGATTGAAGTCCAAGGGTCTAACCTACGAAAGGGGGGTCTGGTTGGCTACGAATAAAGAAAGTAAAATACTATAAACTACTCCTATGTAACGCTGTTATGCGATGCTTTGCCAGGCAGGATAGAAGACTACAAGGGCCGCTATGCACAGAATCGCTGCGCAGATGGACAAGAAGGCTTGTAGATGAGGTGGTGAGAATGACAGAATAAGGGTCATGAGCACCTCTTCGCTACGCATGCCACTAACAATTGCTAGTGCTGCAAGACCGGCTATGGTGGCGGATGGAAATAAAGGCGCTTCTCAAGCAATTAAAGAAGTAAAGCAATACAGAATCACATAGACATGAATCAAATAAAGCATACAACTAAAGAGCGACAACATCTACAAATGAAGTTTTAACACACATATACAACAAGAAAGCAAGAACAAGTCAAGAGATTTACCGAATCCGAAGTCTTGTTGAGGGTTCACGGAAGGAATTGCCGGGTTGTCAATCTGCTTTATAGCTCGGTCCTCAACTGCGTCCGGGGTAGAGGAGGCTGTCACTAATTCCCAATGGACCCATCTTATTCATTTAAAGATGCAGAAAAAGGTTGCAAGCTTCCCTTTACTTGTTAGCTATGGCATCAAACTTGAAATGGAGCTTACAAGTTGAAGGAGAAGGCCGAGAGCAAGCGTCGACAAGATGTAGGCTTCACAAGCACGGCCAGAGCTTCTCTTCTTGGTGCAATATGAAGGATGGAGGTGGAAGGGAGGAGCTTAGCCCTAAAATGGCGGAAGTAATGACTCAAAACGAGCTCTCTTCTATGGTGGGAAATCTGCACTTTAAATAGAAGCAGGTCAGAAATATAGGCACGCACAGTTTGGCGCACGACCGTGCGCTAACCATGTGTTATTAAACTTCCAGGCCAAGCTTGCGGAAAAAGATGTGTTGAACCGTATGTTTTACTCGTGCATGGTCACTTCGGCCCGTGCATGAAGGAAATCGCACGGGTAAACACAGAGCATCGGAAATCAATATGGTACAGGAGAACTGTGCATTTTACTCGCACACTGGCGCTTCCGCCCGTGCGTGAAAGAAAATAAACGATTAGCTACAAAAAGCATAAACTCAGAGAAAAATATGCAGACCGTGCGATTCCTTCTCGCACGTTTTGGCCGAAAGTGTGCGGAAACAAAACGCACGGGTAGCCACAAAAGTCCCCAGAATTGATGTGTAAAACGCACAATTGCCAAGAGATCGTGCGAGAAGGAATTTGCACGACTGGGCATTTTACACAGAAACTAAAAAATGAGTCAAGGACGTCCCGACTACGTGCACAACAATGAAACCAACTAGGGGACCAGCTCCCAGCAACAACTTGCACTTCACTACCACTGAAAGAGCCATGGGGAGCACCATGTGCATACCCCCAACAAAAGAATGTGCAATTGCACACCCATGGGCCAAAACTGTGCACGAAATGGTCAATGACTGAATGATGCAAATATAACCGAAATCCAGTTGAAATGCATTGCACGAGTGAGAAAACAAGCCTAGATGAGTCCGAAAAACCCTATAAATATTGGACTAATCACTTATACTCTAGCTCAGTCCCGATTTTATAATCTTGGCCAATAGGATGCCATAAAATAGAGCGTTGTGGTGATAGGTACAAATTAGTATACAATTTTACTGATTTATATACTTAATACCTTGTGCATTTCTTGTATAACTTATTTCTATTAGGCTTTATCCTAATTCTTGACTATCCGGTGAGAGCACTGTTTGATAAGGGAGCATCTCACTCATTTCTATCTAAGGACTTTGTATGTATATCAAAGTGCCTTACATTATATCAAAATATAGATTGGATGTGATAATGCCTAATGGGTGTTTGATGACTGCGGATATGGTTTGCTGCGTTAGATGTGAAGTCATGAGGATGAGTTAGAAGCATCCATGCTATATATATTAGAATTTGATGTGATATTTTATATAGACTGGCTTTCAGAGCAGTATTCTTGCATTGATTGTAATTTGAAGGAAATTAAACTAGGACAAAACACTGAATGTGGGACTAAGTTTGCTGGCATGTGAGGATTGAGTATGTTATTGATGTTTGCTATCCAAGTGGTCAAAGTAGTTCGGAAAGGCGCAGAGTTATTGTTCATGTTACTGGAGGCTGCAGAGCCCAAACCTAGTTTGAGTGATGTTCATATAGTATTGAAGTTTACTGATGTGTTTCCAAAAGGTCTCCCTAGAGCACCACCTTAGGGAGAGATCAACTTCACGATTATGTTGGTGCCAGGTTTGAAAACTAGACACGCTCGTCGTACCGTATAGTGCAAAAGAAATTCGAGAGTTGAAAGTTCAGTTATAAGAGTTACTAGAGCAAGGTTATGTACATAAGACTTCATCTCCTTGGAGTGCATCGGTCCTCTTGAGAATAAGAAGGATGAAAGAATGCGTATATGTATAGAACTATCATGAACTTAATAAGTTTATAGAGAAGAAAAAGTATCTGATTTTGAGAATCAAAGATTTATTTGATCTGCTAGTTTGGTCAATTGTGTACTCGAAGCTGGATTTGAAGTTCGGTTAATCATAAGGCATACTTAATAAGATGGCATTATGAGTTTATAGTACTGCAATTAGGGCTAACAAATATGCCATTGATATTAAAGTATTTGATGAATAAAAACTTTCTAGATTAATTGGACCGGTTTGTGATAGTCTGTATAAATGATATACTGTGTACTCTCAATCAAAAGAGGAACATGTGAACAATTAGCGTGTTATTTTGGATACCCTGAGGAGGCGTCAGCTCTATGCCTAGCTCTCTAGTGTGATTTTTGGCTAACTTTTGTGGAATTCCTTTATCATGTTGTTAGTGGAGAGGGTATAGATGTGAATCCAATGAAGATTATTATAATATGGGAGTGGCCTATTTTTACTAATGTGGCGAAAGTCAAGAGTTTCCTAGGAATTATCGGCTACTATAGACACTTCATAGAGAACTTTTTAAGGATATCTCTACCTCTCAGAACCCTGACAAGGAAAGAAATTTTTTTTTTGGACGTTCGTATGCATGCATGCATTTGAAGAGTTGAAGAGTTGTTTGACAAAAACACCAATCTTGTGTTAGCCATATAGTACAAAAGTCTATGAGATATCCAAAGACGCCTCAGGGAGAAACTCAGGTTGCATTATTCTTCAGTTTTAAAAGGTTATTGATGCGCTTCACAGCAAGTATACCGGTCGCACAAGCAATATAAAATGGGCAAGTTTTCTAAAATATCGAGCACACAAGGAACACGGTAAAGAGGATTTTACCTTTGAGTAAGGACTTTATATTGAAGTATTTAGGGCGGATGAAATGCAAGAGGTTTTATTTGCGGTGAAAACAAAATAAAAGAAAGCTAAATTAACAATACAGTCGCCGTCACCGCTTTGCAATGTGAGGGATTATGCAGGCAGCTATGCACTGCTTCACTCATCGGATGGAAGAGTAGGCACGTGGAGTGGAAGAGTAGGCTTCCGGGATGGAAGATTAGGATTGTGGAATGAATGAGTTGGCTTGCATAATGGAACAGTAGGCTAGTGGAATGGAGAAGATAAGTAGAGTGGAAGGTTAGGCTTGTATAATAGAGTGAGGGTGATGGTGGTGGAATGGTAATGCACATCATACATATATATATAAACCAATTCATTCATAATAAAATGAAATATGAATTAAACACAAGTTTATATTTTACATTATCAATGACATGGAGATCTAGTTATAATGATTAAAACAAGAGGAAAGCGTACATGGAATCGACCACATCCAAAGTCTCACTAGGATTCTCAGTTGGAATCATCAGGTTATCTATCCACGTCCTAGCTCGGTCCATAACTACATCTAGGGTAGGAGAGGGTTGTCAATTCCTCTTAGTTGACCCATTTTCTTCATCTCATAATCTAATCTACTCTGGTGCAAGGTATCCTTGCTTGATGATGAATGTAAGGTTAGAATCCCCTTCTTTAAAGCTCTTGAATAATGGAGGCGGCCTAAATCAAAGTCCTCATGGATGGTGGAAGAAGGAGTGTTTAGAGCTCTCCCTTAGGGTTTATTCGGCAGACTTTAGCGAACTAATTTTATTATCCTTATTTGGAAGAAAATGGCAGCTTAAATAGAAAATTACGGTAGAAAATATGTGTTCGAACGCACGACCATGCATGCACCGTGCGATATTTGTCACACAAAAAACTTCTTGCATGGAATAGCAGCAGATCATGCGATTTTGATCACGCATGGGTGAAATAGCACGTGCGAGAACAAATCTCATGGTTAGCGACAGATCACTCAAAATTTAGGCCAAACTAAATAGATCATGTATTTTGTTCGCGCACGGTTGAATCCAACCATACGTGAAGAAAACACACATACAGAAATGCATAAAATTTTCAAACAAAAACACGAGATTGTGTGATTTTGATCACGCACGGGTAAAAAAGTCTATGCGAGAACAAATCGCAAGACCCAATGCAGATCACCATTTATGGGTGTTGTAGGCATCACACGACTATGCAGATCATGCATGAAGAAAATGGACGACCATGCGATTCCAATAGGAAAGAAAACTATAGTAATGGGGATCTACCTACCTGCACAGCAAACTTCCAGCTAGGGCACAATCATCCGGTAAACACAAACAACAGGAAAAACTATATAAACAGATATGGGAAGCACCATGTACTTGCCCCCAATATAATAGTGTGTAATTGCACACCACAATGGGCTAAATGTGCACTTTATGTGGGAATAGTGGACAAGTGAAATATAAGCAATAAGGATATAAAAGTGAAGTGCAAGTGCATGAAACCGAGCTAAGATGAGGTCAAAAAATCCTATATTAATCAAACTCGATAATTATAGCATATGTCTCTCGCCAGCTAAAGGTGCATGAGAGGAATTATCCGGTCCAAGACTTGTAATTGGTGGTTTTGATATTTGCTCTTAAGCTTAGGCAAGATTACTTATATGGTGTGAAGATTGATATCTTTATAGATTACAAGTGCTTGAAATACGTAATTAATCCGAAATATCTGAATATGGGATAGAGGAGGTGGATGGAGTTCCATGGGTACTATACCTTCGAGATTCATTACAATCTCGGGAAGGGACAGTCGTTTGTGTGTCACAAAATTTAGAAAACTATGGGAAGAATTTATGTAGAGGCAAATTTTACCAAGTACTAGATCAACCCAAGGAGAACGAAGATTTTCAAAGACATAAAGAAGCTGTTTTGGCAGTCAGGATTGAAGAAAGACATAGCTCTCTATGTGGTGAAGTGTTATACTTGCGTACAAGTGAAGGCAGAATATTAGAAGCCTGGAGGATTCCTGAATTCATTACTTATTTCAGTATGGAAGTTTGATGATATTTTGATGGATTTCATGCATGGCTTACCGATATCACGTCATGGGAATGATGGAATTTGGGTTATCATAGACCTCTTGACAAAGGTATCACATTTTATTCCAAATCGGAGGGGCAATTCAGTGGGAAAGCTAACAAAACTTTATATTAATAATATAGTATGTTTACATGGTGTGCCCCGTAGCATTGTAAGTGACTGAGATTGGCGATTTACATTGAATGACTGGAGGCTAATCCACCAACTATTAGTTACCAAACTGAAATTTAGCACATCTTTTCATCCTCAAATGGATGGTCAGAATGAAAATGGAGGATATGCTCCATATGTGTTGGAACCCTATTACAGATTTGGGCTAGGATTACTATCAGGATGTTTAGTTTGACCCATTTTATATAGTCTAGGATCATAGGTTTATTTCCAGGGTCATTGCCTCAGAAGAATCCTAGCAGAATTAAGTTCGACAAAAGCCGAGCTACGTTCGATGAACGATGATCTCAGTTCGATGACTAAGAGTCTTAACTCTGAGTTTAGCTCGACGAACTTTGAGCTCCGGTCGACGAACTCTGATCTCTACTCAGAAACTCAGCTCAACAAAAGTCATGCTTAGCTCGATGAACTCTGAGCTCAGGTCGATAAATAAGAATATTCAGTTCGACGAACTCCAGGCTCAGGTCGACGAAATGCTTGCTGAGTTCAACTAATTCTTTGTAGTGCTTTAGTTAGTTTTATTTACAGAAGGCAGAAAAGTTTCAGGCTTAATTTCAGGCTGATTATATTCTTATTGCCGAGTGATATAACGTCTTAATTATAGTCAGTTATGACTCTGATATTTAATGTGAAATATTCAAACGAATATAATTATTTAGAGGCAATATTAAATATGGATTTATCACAGAGTTATTAATCTAATCAATTTTCAAGGCAGTTACCATTCTCGGGAATTCCTCAGATGTTTCAGAATCGATTAATTCAAATGTTTGAATTCCTCTCAGCATTCTATATATATGTTAAGAAGATTGCTTCCTCAAGGTTACTCACTTAGATATACAGACTTAGATATACTGACTTAGAGACTTGCAGATCAACACACACTCTTACAGAATTAGATCGTCAATCTCTGCTTGTGCAAAGTCTTCATCTCTCAGATATAAGAAGTCCTACACCCTGAAGAAAGGAATCCCTCTCCTGATCATAAACTCTACTCAAATCTGGGGGAGCTTTCTGCTTCAACATCCACTAGTATTCTCAGAGATTCTTGATAGAGAAGACATCATCACTCTTTATTTATTTTCATAAACTATGTACAGGGTTCTTATATCCCTTCAAAGTTATCTTTTGGTTTCTAAGTCTCCTGATCAAAAGACTTAAGTTAGTTTTTGGGCACCTTATTAAAATATCAAAGGGTAACTAGATCTCCCTTAGAAAAATATATCTTGTGGTGACAGGGCACCTGAGCAAAAAAATTTGTAGTGGCAGGGCACCTGAGCAAAAACCTGTAGTGAATTTCTACTAGGGTGTTAGCAGAGAGGATATACCCAGATTTATTGGGGAATCACTTTTTGGGTCCATTGATTCCAATGACCTTGATTTGATGATTTCAAATAGGTCAATGAGATGAAATAGTTATATTTGATGTATGTTTAAGTTCATGCATACAGGTTGGTCTTTATCACAATGATTGGACAGATAGTTCAAGAGACAATGACAGGTGGACTCAAGGTGTGGCTAGAAATTTAGAAAAATGCTTAAGTACATAAGCTTTGAGTGAGGCAAGCTCACTCAACGACATACAACTAATTGTGCTGAGAGAAGGCAGGAAGTCAACGCTTACAATATTGCAAAGGTAGAAATATGGCTAAGTCCACAGGCATTGAGTTACCCTAACTCACTCAATGCTATAAGGCCAAAATCGTTGAGTCCAGGTTATCTTGTCAAAGCCTAAGAATTGGAAGCTAGAAAATTGACTAAGTCCAGAAGCATTGAGTGAAGCTTCATCACTCAACGCCATGCTAAGTCTGTCAATGCAAATGTATAAGGAAACAAAAAAGTCGACTGAGTACAGAAGAGTTGAGTGAAGCTCAATCACTTAATAACAAGTTAAAAGGCTTTGAGTATAGCCATTCTGTGAAGAAACTAGAATTCGGCTAAGTCCAGAATCGTTGAGCGAGGCGAGCTCACTCAACACTCTCAACGTTTTTTAACAGAAAGAAAAGCAGAAGAATATGGCTAAGGCAGATAGCGTTGAGTGAGATAAATACACTCAATGCTCTCAATGCCATCAGGCAGAAAGTTGAACAATTTGACTAAGGCAAAAATGTTGAGATAGCTGAGAAGAATGTCTCAGCATAACCGTTGTGATAGAAGAGAGTCATAGATGTGAAGAAGAAACCGCTGAGACAGTTGAGAAGGAACCGCTGAGACCTAGCAGAGCAGAAATATTTCTAAGTCCAAATTCGTTGAGAATGGCCTTTTCACTCAACGCCACTCAACGCCTAGCAGAGCTAAAGAAAATTCTAAGTCCAAAATCGTCGAAATATTGCTTATTCCGTTTTCGTCAAGCAAAGCTTTGATTTCGTCGAGCTGAGTTCAGAATTCGTTGAACTCAACTTTCATCTGTAAGAAGAACTCAGCCTTTAGAATCGTCAAACTCAGCTTATTCACTATTCGTCGAGCTAAGCTTTGATTTCGTCGAACGGAGTTCAGAATTCGTCGAACTCAGCTTTCATCTCTTTCACTATTTCATCGAGTTTAGCTCAGGGTTTGTCAAACTGAGCTTGGAGTTCATCGAACACAGAACTTCTGGAAAGATAGTTTATTTTAGCTAAGTATAGAATGATGCTGAAGTCAACAAAGTAAACAAAGTAAACAAATTTCAGATTCGTTCCAAATCGACATTAACGTCGCCGTCAGTCTATAGTGAATCTCGATTTGATTAAGCTGAGGTGTTAACCGATGTTACATCTGTGACATGTGTCCATCATCTCGCTAATTGATGGAGTTATAAATAGCAGCTGAGATCGAGATCAAATAGCTTTCTTATCAAAGAATTAATTCATTCTGAAAAATGAGAAGTGGAGTTCGTCGTCTTCTTCCGCCATTATTACAGAGCCATGAAATTCAATTTAAAAATTTGAAGGGATTCTGAGTTTGCTGAGGCATTCAACATCTACTACATCAAGTTTAGAGTATTTCTCTAAGGAAGACGAATAAGTCTCGGCGAGCCCTAGCTAAAGTATATTGACGATCCAAGTCATGCCAAATTTGAAGATCATTCGCTGGATCTTTAAAGAAAAAGTAGAGAGGGCTGATATCTGCTCAGTCCAGATCGGGATAGATTCCTAAAGAAGGAGCAGAGGTTTCTGCTAGTCGCTTCCAAAACAAGCCGAGCTTCAATTCAAGATCACTTTCTAATCTTGTTGCTGTGAAGATGAAGATAGGGCTGACATCTGCTCAGTCCAGGTATATAGACACAAAGAATTTTTTCTGGTGTCTGTAATTCATTTCTTTGATATTCTGTGTAGGATTCACTTTGAATCTGAGTGGTAAGGCTAAGTGCCTAAGCTATAAGCCTTTGTTATAAAGGATGAGGTAAGTCAAGGGTTGCCTGAGTTGTAGGAGTGTGGATCACTCTAAAATAGGGTCGGATTGCCTGAGGTGTAGGAGTGTGAATTCACTCTGAGATAGAGTTCTTGGGAAGAACTTGAGCTGTAGGATCTTGGTGATCTGAGTGGTAAGACTTTTATAGTCTGAGTTGTAAGAGCCAGATGGGCTCTGAGCTGTAAGATGTGAGGATCTGAGAAATAAAGAAGAAGGTGATTAACTGAATCTAGTTTGTTGCTAGATAGGCGAAGGGGGAAGTGGATGTACCCATCAATTGGGGAACCACTATAAATCTGTGAGCACTATGTTGTGATTGATGTGCTGTGATTGTGTTATAATTGCCGAATATCTTTCTTACCTTATCTGATAGAGATAGTAATTAAGATAGAGTATCAGATTTCTTTAACTTTAAGTAGCCTAGAATTAAATTGGACCTATTCACCCCCCCCCCTCTAGTAGTTTAGTTGATCTTGAAATCAAGACTTTCAAGTTGTATGAGTGGGAGGATACTCAAGAAAGGACTTAACATTCTGAGTTGATCTCTAGGGCAGCTGTTAGAAGGTGAAGATGGGTTCAGGAGAGAATCAAAAAGAGCTTGGATATATAAAACTTCCTCTCTGTAGGAAGGAGACTTTTGGCATCTGGAAGGAAAGGGTCAGATTGTTCATGGAGGCATATGATCCTAGGATTTATATCACACTATAAGAAGGACCCTTCATCCCAATAAAGACATATAACCTTGATGCAAATCTGAAGACTCCAAAGATATACACCGAGATGACTAAGGATGAAATCATCTTAGCTACACTGGATAAGAGGGCACAAAACATTATAGTTAGTGCCATAGATGACTCAACATTCATAAACCTTGTCCACTACAAGACATCTAAGGAGATGTGGGACACACTAATTTTCTTCATGGAGGGAATAGAAGAAGTGAGGGATGACAGGAAGTCCATGCTCAATCAAGAGTATGAAAGCTTTAGGCAGAACAAGACAGAAGGTATAGCCGAGTACTTTGAAAAGTTCTTCAGGATTGTGAATAGATTGAGAACATATGGCAGAGTTTTCAGTACATATGAATTAAATGACAAGTTTCTTAGGTATTTGACTAAAGATTGGGACAACAAAATCTGTGCCATCAAAGAAGTGGCAAAACTTGCAGACACTCCACCACCAACCCTGTTTGGAAAGCTGCTGTCCTATAAAATGTAGCTGATTGCCAGAAAGGAGTAGGAGAAAATTAGTAAGTCTGCAGTCAAGGACAAGTCAGTGGCCTTCAAAGCTGAAGCCATAAGGAGGAGCAGGAGAAAGACTCTTGATCCACCAAGGAGAGATGCTGAATCTGATTCAAAAAGCTCAGAAACTAGCATATCAGACTACCACATATCTGATCAAGACTTTGCTGCCTTCTCCAGGCAATTTCAGAAATTCATGAAGAAGAAGTACTGTAGAAGCAGGTCATCCTCTTCTTCTTATCCCAAGGAAGATTACTATAAGGGAAGGAAGAAATCCCTTAGAAAGAATAGGTATGGCTCTAAACCAAATAAACATGCTTCTTCTAAAGTTGTTTATTATTGTTGTAGCAAGCCAAAGCATGTTATAGTCGACTGCCCTGTAAAAAGGAAGGGTGCTGGAGAAAGGAAGTACATTAGCAGAAGGGCAAGAAGGAGACATCATTTATTGCCAAGAAGCAAAAGAGTTGGACTGACTCATCATCATCATAGTCAGAAAAGGAAGATGAAAGAAATCAGCAAGTTGAAAGACATCACTATCATTTAGATGGCCACAATCACCTTTAAGAATGACTACATAAGGAATCTTGAAGATAAACTCAAAAAGGAGAAGGAGTTAGTGGCTAAGTTTTCAAAGCTGTGTTCTGTATTGCCCTTGATAGATTACTTCTCCTCCCAAAAAGGTTATAAGGGGTTAGGCTTCAAAGGGAAAACTAGGGCTACCAATTCCAAAAGAAAGGGCAAAGCTCCATTGCAGCCACTAGTCTCCAAGCCTCAAATTCCTTTTAGGAAAGTGCTGCTATAATCTAACAGGTATGACCATGAGAGCAAAGATGGTCACTGGGAGTATGGTGTTATGAATGGAAAGGGTGCTAGTGCCTACAAGGCAGCCCATGGAAAAATTTAAATGGCCCATCCTGTACCATTTTTGTTTTGTATACCAGCCCCAAAACTAAAAAATTAGGATGCAACCCATTCTCAAAGTCTGTCTGTCCACAATCAGACTAAAGGAAATTCTGTCAGCAAACCTGACTTAGGAATATCTGAAGCCATCAGGAGCAAGCACTCAGAAAAGAAGGCAGCTGCTGATAGGGTCCAAGATATCCCAAGTACATCTACTTCCATACATATCCAAAATAAGGTTGTAGCTTGAAGAAATAAGAAAAAGGCTGATGTTGTACCAGCTGGATTAAGAGCTGCTGACAGGAATGCTGATAAGCCAGCCCTTAAGAGAAGGTACAACATTTATGAGTGCTGGTGTTGTGGCAAAGTGGACCACCATGCTATTGATTGCTAACACAATAATAGTGTCCAGAGAGATAATGTTGGCATACCTATCAGAAGAGCTGTAGGCAGGAATGCTCATTTTCAATCTAACATGCACCTATGACCCAATAAGAATTGGGGTCCTAAGGATAGATGATTTATTTGTTACAGGTGAGTCCAAGTGGCCATACCCCTATATGGTACTTGGATAGTGGATGCTCCAGGCACATGACTGGAACAAGGAGCATGTTGAAGGAATATACTCCAGTAGAGAATGGACCCAAAGTCATCTTTGGTGGTTCAGAAAAAGGAGTAACCAAAGGGTTTGGTAAGATATCAAATGGCATGATCACTATCACACAAGTAGCTTATATGAAAGGTTTGCAACACAACCTTATAAGCAGAAGCCAACTATGTGATCTTGGCTATGACATTTTGAAAGGAGGGGTTAGATCTGACTTACTCTAGTGGGGGGGGGGGGTGAATAGAGTATTAAATTTTTTGGTTGTTTTAAACTTTTATATCAGAGTGAAAGTAAGTGATACTAATAATATGTAAAGAAAAGAAAAACAGGCTAAGTTATTCTATCTATAACAGCCATAGCAAGAACACAAAGAAAATGAGCACAACCAAACAACATAAGAAATTTATAGTGGTTCTCCAACTGGGTACATCCACTCTTATACCACCCTGGTAGGAATCCACTAGCAGGTTTTGATCAGGTGACTGCCACCATAATATCTATTTGTAGGGAGATATCACAACCCTTTAGGCTTTTGATCAGGTGCCAAAAAACCAACACAAATATTTTGATCTGGAGACTTGACAACCAAGTGGTTAACTTTTGAACGGAGTTAAAACCCTTTTACAGGAGGTTAGAGAAGGTGATGGTGTCTTCTCTTTCTCTAATCAACAGAGAAGACTAGTGGATCTTTGATGTTGACAAAGCTCCCCATGAGATATTGAATGGTTCAGGAAGATTGGAGCTTTGCATCAGGGTGTAGGTCTTCAGCCTTATTCTGTCAATGTCCAGGAATCCAGTAGGCTGATGTTGAATGAATGTCTCTGAAGATTCCAGTCTCTGAAGATGAAGAAAACTCTTGATTTGTGATGAATGTTCTTCTTCAGATTTCAAGATTGACTAGGATGAACAGAAATGTTTTCAGCACATAGAAGAAAGTTCTGAATGATCAGGAACTGTTTTAGTGCTATGGATTTTCTTCTCTATGATGCACTGTGTGTATGTTGTTCTCTGTTATTCTCTGTATCTCCCGTGTCTTGTGGCTGATTGATATATTTACAAACTGAAAGGAGAAAGCTCTTTTATATTCTGCAATCAATTTTTGTCCTTTAAATTTTGAATTCAGGCATTAATTGCTGACTAATTCTAGAGAATACAAACGGCTGGAATGTCTGTCATAAATGAGTTTCCCCAACTGTCCCTAATAAAATAAGAAAGTAATTGCCCTGATGAATACCATAATTAATGCTGCCAAAAACGTCTATATTAAAGGAATATGAGCATTAATTACTCAGGAATATTACTTCTAATTAATATAGAGAGTAGGGGACAGAAGGAAGAAAACTTCACATTTTGGAGCGGGACAAAAATCGTCGACCTCAGAACGGAATTCGTCGACCTGATATCCAAGATCATCGACCAGAGAATTCCAGTTCGTCGACTAGAGCTCTGTGAACTACGTACTGAGAATAACTTGACAAATCTGCACTCTGAGTTCGTCAAGCTGAGAATCTGTCAGAAGAAAAATGATCGTCGACCTGAGCTCGAATATCGTTTAGTTCAGCTTAGAGAAATAACTCTGAGTTCGTCGATCTGAGATCAACGATCGTCGAGCTGAGTTCGAAGAACATTAAACTGAAAAATCTGTTCTAAGAATCTTCTAAGTCTGAGTCTTTTGAGGTCCTCTGCTGGCTGGTTCAAGAAGGTTGAACTTAATGACTTAGCCTAAACTCTAGGACTACTAGACTTGACCCTAGCTATACAAGGTGGGTCAGACTCAGCCTAATTTTGTGAACCTATCCCAAATCTAACTAGGGATCCAACAATCCCCCCTTATTTGGGTGAGGTCACTATGTATAAATCATAAGAAAAGAAAATACAAACATTCAACATGAAAGAGAATATCTGACAGAATGAAAAACACTTCGGCAGATAAAAAGAATATTCACAGAGAATAAAATTGTTTTAAACCCTGTCTGGAGGAGGGGCAGAAGAAGATTTAGTGAACATAATTGTTCTAAGAGGATCTTCTGCTTCTTTCTTAGAAATCTTCAGGTCTTGAGGTCCCAAAAGTTTTATAGTAGAAGCTCTAGTCACAACAGCTTCAAGGTGAACCTGCATAAAAGAATTGGGATCAAATAATTCTTTGTCTACCTCAAACTTTTCAAGCTCTTTTTGTTTGTAAGTAGACATAGTAGTAAACTGTGATTGATAAGTTCCTTCTGTCTTTGTTTTGTTTATCTGGGATAAGCCTATCAGCTCATGGAATCTAGCCATCCTGAAATTTAGATCAAGCTCTGGTTCATATCTTGGAGATGAAAGTCTCTCTGTATCAGTTGAAATATCCTGAGTAGTCCTTTGTGGCTTCCTGAAAATAACAGACTGTTGCTGAAAATTTGTTGAAGGATAATTCTTTACAGATTGTTCAACATGATAAAAACTTGGGGGGTCTGCATTCACTGTATTTTATGGGAGGAATGGAGGATTGTCTTTGAGGTGGCCTAAAAGACTGTCTTGAGTGAGAAGGATCTTGTTTAGAAGATTATCTTGAAGACTGATAAGGAGCTGGCTTAGGAGGTTGAGAAGCACTAGAAGCAAGCCTTGTAAGATTGAATGAAGCTCCTGCAGGAGGAGGAGGAGGTGGTTGATCTTTTCTGAATCTCTTCACTTGAGAAGACCCAGACATCTTCTTCTTCTTCTGTGCTTTTGCCTGGTTCCTTGACAGCTTCATCCAATGAGGACTTGTTGGAGTAAGAGGAATATTGTGCAAGATATAGTATGGAACATCATTGTCTAGATTGGGCTTGAGAACATCCTTTCCTGGATCCTTCCTCTTCTTTGATTTAGATCTTTTGTAATTGTTAGAGTCAGAATCATCAACTCTGTCATCTTTAGAAGAACTTTGAGGCTTATCATACAAATCATCTATTTCTTCTATAGTTTCCTTTAAAATCTTCTTATTAGTCTGAGGAGGATCTGGAGGTAGAACAACTGTAGGAGGAGCAACAATCTCTATAATCATCTGTGAATCTTCTATGTCTTTATCAGTCAATAAAAAATCATTTAGCTCTAGAACATTTTGAATCTGTGCAATCTCTTGTGCAAAATCTTGTGCAATCAGATCATCTAAACTGGGGATAGGGCTATTATCCATTACATAGGTTGGGCCTACAGATTCCACAACCATGTTAGTAGCAAAACTTGCCTGAATGTCCTGAAGAGTTTCTGTAGTAACTGGAGCTGTATAGTAAATAATATCTGTGCAATACTTGGGAGAAACAAATAAAAGAATGTTTCTATATAGGAGGTCAAAAGAATCTAGAACTGAATTCAGTTCAACTACTGGAGAAATAGAACAGTCTTCCGGAAGAATAACCAAGGATTCAACTGCATCTGCATCTGGTATATCACTATCAACAATCTCTACTACTATTGTTGTTGTTGCAGCTATTTCTACTGCTACTGGAGCTGCTTCTTCATTGAGCATCTCCACTGCCTGGTTTCAGTAAGTACTCGAACCAGGCCCCTAACTGAAGAAGGAGGGATAGAGGAGGCAGAAAGTTGGGCAGCTAGAGAAGAAATGGAAGCAGCAAGAGGTGAAATATCCTCTGCTATGAGTTGTTTTAGAAGAGGTGTGATGGATTACAGAATAGATAAAATAGAGAGGAAATCTATGTCCATGAATTCAGGAGGGGTTTGAGTGGATACAGATGGATTGAGGGTGGATGATGATGGATGAGAGGGTTAAGAATCTAGCATTGGTTCATCTGTTGATGATGGGGAATGAAGGGTTGATGATAGATTGAATGATAACAGATTGATGTTGGTAAGTAGAATATATTGTGATGGGGGATATTAGTAAAATGTGAAGGAGGAGGAGACAGAGGAGTAACATGCTCTGGTGTATTAGCATATACTGGAGATTGAATAGGTGAATGTTGATGTTGAGGGGCTTGATGTGGTGAAGGTTGATGTACTGGAGAATGAACTGGTGAATTAATAAGTGAATGAATATGGATTGGGGAAGCAGAAGGTGTTAGTTGATGTTCTTGAGATGTGGAAGAATGCTGGAGGGTTGTTAAGGGAGTTTGAATAAGAGGAGGTGGAGGGGGAATGGAAACATCCTCAGTAGGGTGTGGAGTGGCTAGAGCAGCCATTGTACCCTCAGAAGGTCTGGAAGAGGAAGCCTTGGATGGCTTAGGGATATTCCTCTCCCACCTGCCAAATAAGGCACAGGTAAGCCTCTTGGAGGCATTAATGAATATGGTTGGGGAGACCAGTGATTCAACAGCCTTGGCCTGAAGGAAGATTCCCATAATTATTCGAAAACACACCTCTTTCTTGGTGTTTTTCTTCCTGATTATCTCAAACATAATTCTAGCCAGATTCACGGGCTTCTTGTTCACAACAACACACATCACAAGGAATTGCTAACTAGTTATGTAATCATGGTTTGTGTGCTTGCCCAGCAGTACCTTGCCTACTTCTTCTGCTAGAAACTTGTAGTCAGCAGATAAATGCTTCTTCAGAAGTTTATTGGGTGTATCTCCATAATAACCCATTTTAATCAACATCTCATCAAACTCAAAACTATTAATCTCTAACACTTCTTCTCCATTAACTAATTCGAAAATTTAAGTTAAAATGGCGGGGGTAAGAGATCCCTCGTTACCCGATATGGTTCCCATAATAGTATCATCATCTGGAGAGGAAGAGGTGTAAATACATTCCCGAACTTCTATTGCAGCTATCTTCATTCTGGTGGTCATCAGATTCTTTAACTGCTGATCTTCAAATAATTTCAGAATGTCCAAGAAGATCTGGTCGGAATGTAGAAATGACTCAAAATCGATATAAAAACCCATGTCAAACTTTATTACCGCAAGAATGCTTGCTAGAATCACCATTGATCACCTGCAAAGGAAATACAGAGAGATCAAGTGTAAGGGGGAACATAAAGCGTGGGATGGAGCTCGAAGAAAACCTAGATATAAGGTTTTTCGGAATATGAAACCACAAACTCTGTCCTGCAAAAAAGAAAAATTCTTCGATCTGAGGTCGACGAAATATGCTATCGATAAAAGTGTTCGTCGATCTCAGTCTGAAGAAGGGAAAACTTTTCATCGTTCTCAGGTCGACAAAAAATTTCTGAAACCAGATCGTCGATCTCCGGTCGACGAAAAATGGATCACACAGAAAGTTTGTCGATCTCAGGTCGACGAATTATCTCAAGAACTTTTATCAGTTCGTCAATCTAAGGTTGACGAACTGTGGCAAATTCTTCGACCACAGATAGAAAGTTAAATTCAGGCTTCTCCATTAATCATACCAAGATGATTTAAAAAGAATAGATGGTTTCTTTCAACTAAGGGTTTGGTGAAGATGTCTGTTCTTTGCAAATCAGTGTAGATATAGACAAGATTAATTTTCTTTTTGTCCACACACTCTCTAATGAAATAATGTCTTATCTTTATATGCTTAGTTCTACTATGATGAACTGGATTCTGAGCAATAGAAATTGCACTTGTATAATCATAGAGTAAGGTTGAATTATTTAAGTTGTATCCATAATCTAGGAGTTGGTTTTGAATCCACAACATCTGTGAATAGCAACTGCCAGGTGTTATGTACTCAGCTTCTATTATTGATGTAGACACAGATGTTTGCTTTTGGCAAAACAAGGAGACAAGTCTAGCACCAAGGAACTGGCATGTTCCTGATGTGCTCTTCTTGTCCACTATACATCCAACAAAGTCAACATCTGAGTATCCAGTCCACACAAATTCTGACTCAGTTGGATACTAGAGTCCTAGATTTGGGCAACCCTTTATATATCTTAAAATTCTTTTAAGGAAAATAAGATGAGATTTTTTAGGGTTCACTTGGAACCTAGCACGAAGGCATGTAGCAAACATTATGTTTAGCCTACTTGATGTGAGATATAATAGGGAACCAACAATGCCCCTATATAATTTCTGATCAACATGTTTTCCATATTCATTAGAGTCAACCACAACATTGGTAGCCATGGGTGTTTTCTTTGTGGAGACATCTGACATCCCAAACCTTTTGATTAGCTCCTTAACATAATTGGATTGGGATTTGAAGATGCCATCAAGCAATTGCTTCACTTTGAGACCAAGGAAGTATAAAAGTTCACCGATACTACTCATCTCAAACTTTGAATACATAAGGTGAGAAAACCTTTTGCATAATTTGGGATCAGTTGGGCAAAATATAATATCATATACATAAATTTGTACTAACAAAATTTTATCTTTATGATGCTGAATAAAAAGAGTCCTATCTACCATGCCTCTAGAAAATTTATGCTCTAATAAGAAGCTAGCTAAGGTCTCATACCAAGCTCTTGGAGCATGCTTTAGACCATAGAGAGCTTTATGCAATCTAAAGACATAAGAGGGATTAGTTGGAGAGATAAAACCAGGTGGTTGCTCCACATATACTTTCTCTTTGAGTTCTCCATTCAAAAATGCACTCTTGACATCCATTTGATAGACTTTGAACTTTTTGAAGACAACATATGCAAGGAATATTCTTATAGCCTCAAGCCTTGCAATAGGGGAAAATGTCTGATCATAGTCAATGCCTTCCTCTTGATTATAACCTTGAGCTACTAGTATTGCCTTATTCCTTATGATAGTGCACTAGGAATCAAGTTTTTTCTGAATACCCACTTAGTTCCAATGACTGGGTAGTCTATGGGTCTTAGAACTAAGTCCCAAACTCTACATCTCTCAAATTGGTTGATCTCCTCTTGCATTGCCATAATCCAGAGTGGATCTTGCTCTGCCTCATTTATAGATTGGGGCTCAATTTGAGATATGAAACAGGCATGCATCAAGTCTTGGTTGAGTTTATGCCTTGTCTGCACACCTACTTATATGTCTCCTATTACTTGAGATATAGGGTGATCTCTAACAATGACAGGATAAGTTGGGGGAGTTTGTTCAGCAATAGCCTGGGGAGTTAACTCCTCTTGTGGAATTATGTGGGTTGTTGTTGGTTTATCAACTGTATCAGTGAAATCATCTTCACTGTCTTCAGAATTTTGTGGAGAAGTATGGGCATTTGCCTCATTGGTGAGGTTCAAATCATTCAACTATTCACATAAATATGGTACATGCAAAGATTCACTGGTAGAAGAGTTCTTCTTGTAAAACATGTTAATCTCATCAAAGGAAATGTGTACAGACTCTTCTATTTTCATTGTAGATTGATTATAAACCCTATATCCCTTGCTGACTTGGGAATATCCTAAAAAAATTCCCATTGCATCCTTGGCTTCAAACTTTCAAATATATTTCTTGTCATTGTTGTGAATATAGCACATACAACCAAAAATCTTAAAGAAATCTACTTTAGGTTTCTTCCCTTTAAGTAATTCATAGGGAGTCTTACCCTTAAGCATATGTATCAAACTCTTATTTAAGACATAGTTTGTTGTGCTCACAGCCACTACCCAAAAGGATAGTGGCAAGTAAGCATCTGCAAGCAATGTACCTACAGCTTCAATTAGTATTCTATTTTCCTTTCAGCTACACCATTTTGTTGAGGAGTTCTAGTAGCAGAGAAATAATGTCTGATACCTTCCTCCTCACAGAATTTTTGCATGGGAAGAGACTCAAACTCAGTACCATGATCACTTCCGATCAATGCAACTGGAGTAGAGTACTCAATCCTTATGATCTTAAGAAAAATCTATAAGACCCTTGAAGTTATCTGACTTATTTCTCAAGAAGAACACCCAAGTGAACCTTGAGAAGTCATCTACAATCACTAAAATATAAGATTTTCCTCCTAGGCTTTGTATAATAATGGGTCCAAAAAGATCCATGTGGAGAAAATACAAAATCCTAGGTGAATCACTTTTATTAATAGATGTGAAACTATTTTTAGTTTGCTTGCCTAATTTACAAGCCCTGCAGAGGCCTTCCTTCTTGTAGGGACCAGAAGACAATCCTTTAACAAGGTTGTCTTTAGATAACCTAGTAATGTTTTTCAGATTAACATGACCTAATCTTTTATACCAAAGTTCATTATTATTATTAATTTTGTTGAACAGACATATTTAAGACCTAGCAGGCTTAAAATTTACTATGTGAATATTTCCTACTCTAGATCTAGTTAAGACAATCTTGTTATCAATAGAAGAGATAATGTAAGAGGATTTATCAAAAGATACATGAAACCGTTCATCACAGAGTTGACAAATGGAAATCAGGTTGTGCTTTAATTCACTTACATAAGATACTTTCTTGAATGTGACCACTCCAATCTTTACATCTCTGTTGGAACACCCTATTACTAATTTGGGTAAGGATCACTAAGTTTTTCTTAGGAAACCAGGTTGACCTAGATGTATAGTTGAAAAGGTCAACATTAGAATGTGTCTAGGGCTTAGAACTTAGGTTTAAAGCTGCCCCCAGGACCATTCCAAGATTTCAGAAATAGAGCCAAGAATAAGACATCTTTCGTCGAGCTCAGGTCGACGAAACGTCAAACTCCGTTCGACGCTCTCTGAGCTCAACTAAGTTAAGACGTCGAGCTCTATTCGACGATCTTCTAGCTCAGGTCAACGATCCTTCTTCGCTTATTCTCCAGGTCGCTGAGCTCGGTTTGACGATCTTCGAGCTCAGTTCGACGTTTTCTGTCTATTGATCTTATTCCATCTCTAAGCTCAGTTCGACGATCGTAGAGCTCAGATCGACGATTTTCTGAGAGATCGACGTTTTTAAGGATTCAAATTCTGTCAGTCTTTGGAATGTTTTTGAATTCTCTCAGCATTTATATCAAGAAGATTTGCCAGCCATTTTCATTTATTCTGGAGCAAGTTTCAAGGAATTATCAAGAGAATGTTTTGCTAGACTTTCCTCTAGAAGACAAATTCTTTATGGAAGGCATTTAATGCCTGATAACGGCTATCTTGGATGAAGAACCTTCAGGGAATAAGAACTTCTTCTCTTTTCTTCTCTCAACAATCAATCAAGAGTCAATACAATCAATAGAATCAAGATACACAAATACTGTTACAGAAAAAGGAGAATTAACTGAATAATTTTGTTTACTCAAAAAGTGATCAAAGCTTCATCTCAAGGACTCCAGACAACTCATCTTTCAGCCTCTACTGAAACAATCTTCTGCTGGAGATCTGAAGTTTCTGAAGACCTATCACCCTAGAGCAAAGCTTCCATTCCTGATTCATTCAACATCTCAGGGGGAGCTTTGACAACAAAAGATCCACTTATGCTTCTCTCTTGATTGAGACAGAGAAGACATCATCAATCTTTTCTTTTTTCCTTTCCTCCTGTAAAAGGGTTTTCAATACTCCCTTCAAAAGTTTTGAGTCTGGTTCTGAGAACCTTGTTAAAACTCAGTGGTGGCAAGACACCTGATCAAAAAATCTAGTTTGGTTTTTGAGCACCTTATTAAAAGCTCATTGGTGCCCAGGACACCTGATCAACTCATCCTGCAGTGGATTCCTACCAAGGGTGGTAGAAGAGTGGATGTACCCAGGTTTTTGGGGAACCACTATAGCTCCTTGTGTTTTCTGGTTTGCTTGTGTGATTGCTTTGCTGTGTGTTGTGCTCTTCCTTTTTACTGTCTTTTTAATTCTATAGCTAGGCACCCTACACATATATATAAATCAAATCATAAAAGCTTTGCTAAGTTTAAAATTGTGAATTTACTTTAATTAAACTCTATTCACCCCCCTCTAGAGTTGAGATAGATCTTACCCTCACTTTCAATTGGTATCAGAGGCAGGTTGGTTGTTCATACAGGCTAACACCTGAACCAAAAGATCCTTGATAAGATCAATCATTTAAGAGGGATATTTTCATTATATTTAATTTTATAAAGACATGGCACAGAACAAAGATTATGCAAGCACCAGGCCTCCAGTGTGCAATCTATCTAAGTTTGCACTTTGGAAAGCAAGGATTAAACTCTATATGAATTCTATTGATGAAGATATATTCAATTCTGTTTTGACAGTGTGTCTAAGTCCTCCAGCAAGCTCAAGTACAAATGCTGTTCCACCTCCTTCAGGAATAGATGCTGAAATAAAGAAGTGGAAGACTGCAGATGCCAAGGCTATGAACATCTTAGCTCAGACAATGTCTGATGAGATATTTCAGAAGGTAGCTGACTGCAACTCAGCCAAAGGAATTTGGGACAAGCTCTCTAAAATTTTCTCAGGATCTGCTGATGAAAGGAAAGACAGGAGATCCCATCTGATAAGCCAATATGAGAACTTCAAAAAGGGAGAAGCTGAATCAGTGGCTGACATGTACAATAGAATAAGTCTGATTGTCAATGAGTTAAAGACTTTTGATAAAGAAATCTCATTGACTGAGCTGAATGACAAAATCTTAATGTGCTTCCCCAGCACTTGGGATTCAAGAATCTGGCCAATCAAAGATGCCAGAAGTCTAAATGAGATTACCACTGAAGCTCTCCAGGGCAAGCTCAAATCCTATGAGCTGCTCATTAAAAATAGAGAAGAAGAACAAAAGGCTACTTCTCCAGTCACAAGGAAAGAAAAGACCATAGCCTTCAAAGCTGCAGAAGAGGAGCCTGAAGATAAAGCTACAGGAAATGATGAGCTCCTAAGTCTATTGGGCAAAAGATTCTACAAGATGGCCAGAAAAGACTTCAGAAAGAGATCATACAAGGGTCATGATAAACCAAGGTATGATAAATCAAATAACAATAAAGAAATTATATGTTTTGGGTGCAGGAAACCAGGCCATATTGTGCCTGACTGTCCAGAAAATAAGAACAAGGACAAGAAAGATAGAAGAGAAAGAAGAAAGGAAAAAGACTTCAGAAAGAATAGCTCAGACAAACCCTCCTCCAGCATGAACAAACATACAAGGAAGGGTTTTGTTGCTGAGACATGGAGTGAAACTGAAGAGGAGTCTGAAGCTTCATCCAGTTCCAGTGATGATGAGGATGATGCTGATGAAAAGGAATTCTGCATGATGGCTATTAATGCCTCACAATCAAATTCAGAAGCAGAAGAATCAGAGTCAGACTCAGAAGTTCAACCAGATGAAGATCAGGTAATCAATTCTTTTGATTTCAACTCTGAGGACTTTAAACATGAATTTAAAGTATTATGCCTAGATTTGTTAGAATCTGAGAAGGAAATCATTTCCCTCAGAAATCAACTGTCTGAGTATAGCACCTTAAAATCAGAGAACCTCAAGCTATCTGAAGAGTTAGAATGCTATAGGGAGCAGATAGCTTCACTAAAAAGTGAACTATCCAAGGCCAAGCAATTTGAAGAATCCCTTAATGGGAGAAGTATCAAATTAATGGACATCACAAGCATAGTGAACTCAAGATTAAATAGTACATTGGGCTTGGGTGCCTCATCTAGCCAACCCATAGTATTAACAACCCCAATCAAATTTATTTCTGATAAAGGAAAGGGTGTTGTAGAGGTTGCTAGGAAAAATTCAGATCTACCTAATAAAAAGAAAGCTCAACAGAAAACTTCGAGCAGTGGTCGACGATCGTCGAACAGAGGTCGATGATCTCAGGCTGAAACGTCGAACTTAGCTCAACGTTTCCTGAACTCTGAACTCCCTCATAGTCGATCTTTGAACGGAGCTCGACGATTTTACCCAAGATCGTCGAACCCAGCTCGACGATCGTCGAACGAAGTTCAGAGCTTTGAACCTTCTTTCAGAGGCAAATCTCAATTCCATCCTAGAAGTGCTTCATCCCAATGCTTTAATCCCTATACTGAATGGATAGTACCTCCTAGGAGATACCATCCTGAAGGTTATAAGGATCAACCTGGGATGTCTTTTATTTCTGAATTTAAGGGTTATCAACCTAGGCCCAAGGTTAACTGGGTCAAAAACATATAAGCTGATTATGTGCAGGTGAAGACCTATCCAACATCAAACCAGCTATGGTATCTGGATAGTGGGTGCTCAAAGCACATGACAGGTAATAAGGACAACTTCACATCCTTTAAAGCCAAGCTTGGACCCAAAGTAATTTTTGGTGATTCAAACTTTGGAACTACAAAAGGATATGGTGCAGTCCAAATTGGGACAGTCACCTTTAAGAAGGTAGCCTATGTTGAAGGACTCAACCACAACCTGATAAGCATTAGTCAGCTGTGTGATGATGGATATCAAGTGACTTTCAACAAAGAAATATGCAAGTTCAAGTCAGAAGACAACACAACTGTGTTGACAGGTAACAGGAAAGGTAATATTTACTTAGTAGACTTTCATTCATCTAAGGTAGATATTTGCCTGTTTAATTCCATATCTAGACCTAATATTCTATGGCATAAGAGACTAGGACATGTTAACCTTAGAACCATTGCTAGGCTATCCAAGGACAACCTTGTCAGAGGACTGCCTTCTGGCCCCTACAAGAAGGAAGGATTCTGCAAGGCTTGTCAATTAGGCAAGCAAACTAAAAGTAATTTTAAATCAATTAATAAGAGTGATTCACCTAGGATTTTGTATCTGTTACACTTGGATCTTTTTGGACCCATTACAGTACAAATCTTAGGAGGGAAGTCCTATAACTTAGTAATTGTAGATGACTTCTCAAGATTCACATGGGTATTCTTTCCGAGGAAGAAGTCTGATAACTTTAAGTGTTTGACAGATTTTCTCAAATGCATTCAGATTGAGTTCAACACTCACATTGCCCTGATCAGAAGTGATCATGGGACAGAGTTTGATTCTCTTCTCATGCAAGAGTTCTGTCAAAGTGAAGGGATCAGGCATACTTTCTCAGCTCTTAGAACTCCTCAACAAAATGGGGTAGCTAAAAGGAAAAAATAGAATACTCATTGAATCTGCAACTACATTATTGGCAGATGCTCACCTACCTCTATCCTTTTGGGCTGAGGTAGTGAACACCTCCAACTATGTGTTGAATAGAAGCCTGATACATAAACTGAAGGGCAAGACTCCCTATGAATTACTCAAAGGGAAGAAACCTAAAGTAGACTATTTTAAAGTATTTGGTTGCACTTGTTTTATCCATAATAATGACAAGAAATATCTAGTAAAATTTCAAGCTAAAGCTGATGAAGGAGTGTTTCTGGGATACTCCATGATCAGTAAAGCTTATAGGGTTTATAATAAAACTACTCAAAAAATTGAAGAATCTGTCCATATTACTTTTGATGAAGCTAACATGTCTTTCAAGGAGAAGAATGCTTCTACCATAGAACAATTGCAGGTTCACTCTCTTGCTGAAGACAGGAACAGATTATAAGTTACACAAAAGGATGACAGTAGTGAAGATGAAGAAGCTGCTCACCATTAGGAAGAAAATCTTCTTGAAGAACCTGTTGTTGTCCCACAAGAGGACACAACAACATAGGTTTGTGAACCATCAACACCCCCTGTTGATCTAGTAACAACAAGAGATCATCCAATTTCTCAAGTAATTGGAGACATCTCAGCTGGTGTGCAAACTAGAAATCAGGTCAACTAGAACCTAATGCACACTTGCTTCCTCTCTCAAATTGAACCTCAAACCATTCAAGATGTAGAACAAGATCCACACTGGATTATTGCAATGCAAGAGGAGTTGCATCAATTTGAAAGAAATAAAGTTTGAGAACTAGTGCCTAAGCCAAAAGATCATCCCATTGTTGGAACCAAATGGGTGTTCAGAAATAAGCTGGATGATCAAGGAATCATTGTAAGGAATAAGGCAAGGCTAGTTGCTCAAGGGTACTCTCAGGAAGAAGGGATAGACTATGACCAGACCTTTGCACCTGTTGCAAGATTAGAAGCCATAAGAATCTTTCTGGCTTATGCTGCTCACAAGGGATTCAAAGTCTATCAAATGGATGTCAAGAGTGCTTTTCTCTATGGGGAGATCAAAGAAGAAGTCTATGTCAGACAACCTCTAGGTTTTATTTCTCTAACCCATCCTAATTATGTTTTTAAACTACACAAAGCATTATATGGTCTCAAGCAAGCTCCTAGAGCATGGTATGAGACCCTAGCATGTTTTCTGCTGAAAAATGATTCTGTTAGGGGGAGAGTAGACCAAACTCTTTTTATTAGAACCCATAAGTCCCATACCCTACTAGTACAAATCTATGTAGATGATATTATATTTGGTTCTACTGATTCAAACTTGTGCAAAAAGTTTTCCAAGCTTATGCACTCTAAATTTGAAATGAGTAGCATGGGTGAGCTATCCTTCTTCTTAGGATTGCAAGTCAAACAACATGCTAAAGGCATATTTATTTCTCAAACCAAGTATGCAAAAGAGCTGGTTAAGAAATTTAGTATGTCTGATGCATCATGTATGAAAACACCCATGCCTACCAATGCTGTATTGGATGCTGATGAACATGGGAAACCAGTTGATCAGACAACATATAGAGCAATGATTGGCTCTCTATTGTACCTTACAGCCAGTAGGCCTGACATAATGTTTGCAACATGTATATGTGCTAGATTTCCAGTTAGCCCTAGAGAGTCACACTTAACCTTAGTTAAGAGGATTCTTAGGTATGTTAAAAGCTGTCCAAATCTAGGACTCTGGTATCCAAAAGACTCAGCATTTGACTTAACTAGATTCTCAGATGCTGATTATGCTGGATGCAGAATAGATAGGAAAAGCACCAGTGGAACTTGTCAATTCCTTGGTGATAGACTTTTCTCTTGGTATTGTAAGAAACAAACATCTGTGTCAACCTCAACTGCTGAAGCTGAATATATGGCTGCAGGCAGTTGTTGTTCACAAATATTGTGGATACAAAACCAACTCCTAGACTATGGTTACAACTTAGAGAAGTCAAAAATATTTTGTGACAACACCAGTGCTATTTCCATTGCACAAAATCCAGTCCTCCATAGTAGGACAAAACACATAGAAATTAGACATCATTTTCTAAGGGATAATGTTGAGAAAAGTAAAATTGAACTTCAATATATCCCAACTGATTTCCAAAGGGGAGATATTTTCACCAAGCCTTTGGATGAAAAGAAACACAACTTCTTCCTCAATCAGTTAGGCATGTTAGATGGAGGAAGCCTAAAATAAATTACATGATTTTGAAAAGCTAAAAACAGACCAAGACTAGGCTAAAACTTATCTCTTTTTGCGTCTGTAGTATAGGTTTTGTCTCTGAACTGCGCTCGACGTTTCCCCAGAAATCGTCGAACGGAGATCGACGATTTCCCAGAAATCGTCAACCAACGATCGACGTTTCTTGAATCGTCGATCTGAGTTAAGCGACGCCGTTAGATCCAGGCTTCCATTCTGTCTGTTCAGAGGTCGTCGAGCGGAGCTCGACGCTCGACAATATCGTCGAACAGAGTTCGACGCTATTGGCTTCTCTTCAGATTCCTTTAGTAGCCCAAATCGTCAAGCTGAGTTCGAAGTTTCATTGAACTGAGCTCCACGATTTTCCGTCTCGCCGTCGAACCCTAATATAAAATCATTTCTTCGACCGTCGTTCATCTTTTGCGCTTTCATACTCTCTGCAGTTTTCTCTCTTTCCCTCCAAATCTTCTACGCTTGGTCGTGTTTGGTTCATTGTTGCAGGTACAGATGGCTGGCTCCAGTGCTGCTATTTCCAAGATGAAATTCGATACCGGTTTTGATATTGATATGAATTCGTTTGATGGAAGTGATCAGCATTTCAAGGACATTCTCAACCTATTCTGAGAACAGTAGCTATCTCAGATAATGACCACCCGAATGAAGATTGCTTCAGAAGAAATTAAAGAATGGTGTTTTACAGCGACAGATGAGAATGAGAATTTTGTCATCGGCTCAATAAAAGGGACTCAGGTACCATTGTCCCCGGCCCTTCTAACTGAAGTTTTCCTACTTAGTTCTGGAAATGACTCCATAGATTTATCTGGAGAGGAGTTTGATTCTATGCTTGATAGAATGGGTCACACTGCTGTGAACCCTAACAAATTGCTGAAGAAAAATCTGTCCATCGAATATCAATTTTTGGCTGATGTGGTCAGCAAAGTTCTTCTGGCAAAGCACTCAGCCCATGACACTATATCTAGATATCAGTTTTGTTTAATGGGAGCTTTGGTTGATAAGAAGCATTTAGACTGGGGATTAATATTCTTCAATCTGATCAAGAAGAAACTGAACAAAAACTGTGTAAGTTTTGGAAGAATTTTAGGGGTTTACCAGCACTCCAGGTGCCCTAACCTGCTGACCTCTGGTGGGATGTTCATCAATGCATCCAAGAGGCTTTCCTGTACCCTATTCAGCAAATGGGACAGGCAGATCATCAACCCTATCAGGGCTGCTGCTGCTCCACTGGCTTCAGGCACCAGGACTACCCAAGTCACTCCCTCTCAGGAATCTGCCCCAGCAGAAGGATTGTCTGCCTCTTCCTCTCCTTCTCCAGCTGTTTCTATTCCAGTCACCACACCAATCTCAACTTCTACCATTTCTTCTCACATTATCATTTCTTCACCAACATCACCTCCTCCAGCCACTACTTCAGAAGAATTCCATCCTCTATTCTCTTATCCAACTTTCACCACTCCATCATTCTCTCGTATAGATGATTCCTTTATGGATGTTTCTCCTCCCTCTCCTTCTGAGCTTCCCTCAATATCCTCCTATCAACAACTTCTTCACGAAATCCTCTCTTAAACATCCTTCACCCCATCATATGACTCTTCCATCTCATCCATCTCCACCTCAATAACTTCTATCCCCACTATTCCTCTTTTAGAGCCATCTATCCCTCCACCTCCTATCTCCACATTCTCCATGACATCAGCTCCAGCAACTCCTCCAGTAACTTCTATTCCTACCTCTGCTCAAGCCCATCTTGAGCATGTAGATCTTCCTATTTTGGCAGACAAGCTCTATGAACCTGCTAGCCCCCTGGCTAACATCTCTGCTGGAGACCTCTTTGACTCCACTCCTGAAACAAGTTCAGGAGTTGTCTACCAAGCTCTCCTCCTTCATCTCTTCCCAGGCAACACCTTCATCTGGGTGCCTTGATTCAATTGTCTCTGAACCAAGGCAGGGGGAGATGCCTCATGAAGCAGTGGGTGTGCCTGAGACTGCTGAAGGTTCTAGTTCTGCTCCTATTTTTGCAGTGGACCTTCAGAGTCTGCTCTCTACTTTTGATACTGTATATTTCAGCTCTCTACCAGTTCAACAATCTGAAGACCTCACTAAGGCCATTGTGCCTATCAATTACTATGATCCCAGGCTGATTGAAATATATGTAAATTCCTTCAAAGCTGTGGATGCTGATATTTTAAGTGTTGCTGCTGCTGTTATAACAAGTTTGCCTTCAGAAGATACTGAAATGGTCTCTGTGATTGAAGATACTGCTGTTACTAAAGAACTTACTACCTACCTAGAAGAATCTGAATCTATTTCTGCTTCAATTATTTCTACTCCTGCTGTCTCTGCTCCTGTTATTGATGCTGCTCCTGCTCTCACTCCTGATCAAATCAAGCAACAAGAAAAGTATATAAAAAGCATTGATGACTTGTATGATAGACCACAAAGTTCAGAGAGTGATCAGTTTCAAACAGAATCTGATGATTCTTCTAACACTATTGCCAAGAAAAGGAAGGCCAGAAGCAAGGCTATGATGAAAGTACCCCCAGCTCAAGCTAAAGACTCAAATGACATTCCATATTATATTTTGCATGACTGCCCCATTTCTGAGCCCTGGATGCAGTTCTCCAAGAAACAACTAAAAGCTATGAAGAAGAGAAGGAAGCTAGACAAGTATGAAAAGGGATCCTCTAATTTTCAGCCTCCTCCTCCTCCTCCTCCAGATTCTGGTTCAGGCTCAGCTTCTCAAGCCCCAGCTTCCAAGAAAAGTTCCTCCCAGTCTTATCAGAGATACCAACCAAGGGGACAATATCAAAGGGGCTATCAATCAAGAAGAGGTCAGTATAGAGGAAGCCAAAGAGAGCACATATTTCAAGCCAGGGAAGGACAAAGGTTCACAGACTCTTCTCAAGGTCCCTTCCCCTACAAGCTCAGAGAAAAGGTTGAAACCAGAACTACTACTGCATCAAAATCAATCAACAGATATGAGCCTGTAGTGCCATTTGAAGACCCAGAGAACAACCCATTATCTTGGACTGCAAGGATGAAAGAATTGGCTGCTCTAGATCAATTGAAGAAAGCAAGAGAGCAAGGAAAAGACACATCTAATATTACAACTCTGTCAGAACAAAGAATAGTTGAATTGGAAAGGTATTCTTCAAGCAAATTCTTTGACCAAGTAGACTACCTGAAGCTTCATCCTGAGGCTGTGGTTCCAAGAGCTAGATCTCAAACCTCCTTAGGAGCAGAAGATGACAGAAGGTCAAAGAAGGAAGCCCTCAATCCTAACAGAAAAAATATATTTAAGAAGGGAAAATGAAAAGAAGTAACATATGTAAGCAGACAGTACAATCCTCTGAAAATTTGCTGAAACTCCACATAATTGCTGCAATATTTTCTTGCTTTTCTATTCTGTTTTAGTTTACTGCTCTTCTGTATATTGTTGTATCTTTTATTTCTGAAATATGTAAATAGTAATCCTAACCCAAATAGGGGGAGATTGTTGGAACACCCTATTACTAATTTGGGTAAGGATCACTATGTTTTTCTTAGGAAACCAGGTTGACCTAGATGTATAGTTGAAAAGGTCAACATTAGAATGTGTCTAGGGCTTAGAACTTAGGTTTAAAGCTGCCCCAGGACCATTCCAATATTTCAGAAATAGAGCCAAGAATAAGACATCTTTCGTCGAGCTCAGGCCGACGAAACGTCAAACTCTGTTCGACGCTCTCTGAGCTCAACTAAGTTAAGACGTCGAGCTCTGTTCGACGATCTTCTAGCTCAGGTCGACGATCCTTCTTCGCTTATTCTCCAGGTCGCTGAGCTCGGTTCGACGATCTTCGAGCTCAGTTTGACTTTTTCTGTCTATTGATCTTATTCCATTTCTGAGCTCAGTTCGACGATCATAGAGCTCAGATCGACGATTTTCTGAGAGATCGATATTTTTAAGGATTCAAATTCTGTCAGTCTTTGGAATGTTTTTGAATTCTCTCAGCATTTATATCAAGAAGATCTGCCAGCCATTTTCATTTATTCTGGAGCAAGTTTCAAGGAATTATCAAGAGAATGTTTTGCTGGACTTTCCTCTAGAAGACAAATTCTTTATGGAAGGCATTTAATGCCTGATAACGGCTATCTTGGATGAAGAACCTTCACGGAATAAGAACTTCTTCTCTTTTCTTCTCTCAATAATCAATCAAGAGTCAATACAATCAATAGAATCAAGAGACACACATACTGTTACAGAAAAAGGAGAATTAGCTGAATAATTTTGTTTACTCAAAAGTGATCAAAGCTTCATCTCAAGGACTCCAGACAACTCATCTTTCAGCCTCTGCTGAAACAATCTTCTGCTGGAGATCTGAAGTTTCTGAAGACCTATCACCCTAGAGCAAAGCTTCCATTCCTGATTCATTCAACATCTCAGGGGGAGCTTTGACAACAAAAGATCCACTTGTGCTTCTCTCTTGATTGAGACATAGAAGACATCATCAATCTTTTCTTTTTCCTTTCCTCCTGTAAAAGGGTTTTCAAAACTCCCTTCAAAATTTTTGAGTCTGGTTCTGAGAACCTTGTCAAAACTCAGTGGTGGCAAGACACCTGATCAAAAAATCTAGTTTGGTTTTTGAGCACCTTATCAAAAGCTCATTGGTGCCCAGGACACCTGATCAACTCATCCTACAGTGGATTCCTACCAAGGGTGGTAGAAGAGTGGATATACCCAGGTTTTTGGGGAATCACTATAGCTCCTTGTGTTTTCTAGTTTGCTTGTGTGATTGCTTTGCTGTGTGATGTGCTCTTCCTTTTTACTGTCTTTTTAATTCTATAGCTAGGCACCCTACACATATATATAAATCAAATCTTAAAAGCTTTGCTAAGTTTAAAATTGTGAATTTACTTTAATTAAACTCTATTCACCGCCCTCTAGAGTTTAGATAGATCTTACCCTCACTTTCAATCTCCATAGCCTTTAGTATGGCCATAGTTGGAGTCACCAAAAATAAATTTAGGAGCTAGCTTGGAGTTATAGTTGGATAGATTTTCCCTGCTGCCAGTCATATGTTTTGAACAACCACTATCCAGATACCACTGTTCCTTTGTGGTAGGATAGTCTTTCACCTGCACAAAAAGTGATTAGATATTCTCGACCCAGGTTGCCTTGGGTCCTCGTTGATTTACCTAATTAAAGCTTGTAATAAATGAATATTCAGTTTGACTTTTGTAACCTAAAGGATGGTATTTTCTTGGTGGAATTATCCATTGGTTAAAAGGATTAATGTTCTGTCTAGGTTGATTAAAATCATGTTGTAATTAAAATTTCTGTTATTATAACCTGGGGGCGATGAATTTTGGTATGTTCGTCGATCTGAGGTCGACGAACGGGGATGAGTTCGTCGAACTCCACTCAGAGAATGAAGGTATTCATTTTCTGGGCCCAAATTTCGTTGATCTCTTGTCGACGAACCATACTGGTTTCGTCGATCGTAGATCAGAGAATAGTTATAGTAGAAGTTTGCGTTCGGAGTTTGTCGACTTGAGCTCAACAAACTGGACACATTTTGTTGATCTGAGTTCGACAAAATTTGCAAAACTTGGATATAGTTAAGATTTTTCTTATTCTTTCTTCTTTTCTTATTCTTTTGTTTTAATACTATTTGTTTAACATGATTATCTTCTATTTTCTCTTTACCCTTTTCAGAAACAAATTATATGGGGGTGGATAAAATGTTTTTCTGAATAAGTGGGGGTTGGCTTGATGAAGCACCTAAGCCCAGCTTGCCATTAAGTCTGGCATTCACTGTGCTTGTGATGTTCATCAACTTAATGCTTCTCCCATTCAGGGATTCTTCAAGTTACCTAGCCTCAAATAATTCAGTCTTTAATTTTATGATTTGTTCATTAGCTAAGGTGATTTCATCCTTTAATTTATTGTTTTCTGACAACAGGTTTTCTTTTTCATTTACTTTCTCTCTAAGTTGCTTAATTACTTTTTCAGAGTTAATTAAATCAAGACATAAAGATTTAAATTCAATTTTAAATTCTTCTGAATCAAAATCAAAAAAAGATAATACCTGATCCTCTTCAGATAGAGGTTCTTTAGTGTCTGATTGGTCAGCTTCATAATAGGTGCTTGATGCACTAATAGCCATCAAGCATATTTCCTTGGCCTTTGCTTCTTCTTCATCTTCACTTGAGCTGGAAGATGAAGATTCTTCTTTAGTGTCACTCCAAGTTTCAGCAATGAAACCTTTCTCCTTCCTTTTGTTCTTGTTGGAGGAGGGCTTGTTATAATGTTGTTTCCTGGTTTCCTTTTCTCTTCTCCTCTCCTTAGTTTGGTTCTCTGGACACTCTGAGATGAAGTGTCTAGGCATCCTACAGCCAAAACAAACAACTTCTTTAGTTGGTGTTTTGTCACACATTGGCTTGTCATCTTGCCTTTATGACTTTCTTCTGAAGTCCCTTTTTCCCATTTTGTAAAATCTCTTGGATAAGTGACTTAGGAATTATTCATTGACAGTTGGGGCTTCTGAATCTTCAGTAGCTTTAAAAGCTATATTTTGCTCCTTTCTCCCAGATGAAGGAGTCTTCTGTTCTACAGCTTCTCTTGATTTATCAGTTGCTCATAAGATTTGAGCTTTCCTAATAGAGATTCAGTGGAAATCTCATTAAGGCTTCTGGCTTCCTTGATAGGCCAAATTCTAGAATCCCATGAGCTAGGGAAGAATATGAGGATTTTGTCATTCGTGTTGGTACCCTAGTTTGATTTGAGTTCAGTCCTCTCCTTTGTGCTCCTTGACCCAAGAAATATCTATGGTCAATGGTTAGGAGTCTAGCTGTAGAGTCCTCGCTTTTCCAAATTGAGAATTTGGTTAAGTAGTTTTTTCGTTCGACCATAGTCGAACGCCGTTCGACTATCGTCTATCGACTGATCGACGATCGTCTATCAGTTGGTCGACGCTTTGGTCTGCGCTGATAGTTCGACTATCTGTTGATAGGTCGACTATCTGTTCTGCGCTGATAGTTCGACTATCTGTTGATAGGTCGACTATCTGTTCTGCGCTGATAGGTCGACTATCTGTTGATAGGTCGACTATCTGTTCTGCGCTGATAGGTCAACTATCTGTTGATAGGTCGACTATCTGTTCTGCGTTGATAGATCGACTATCTGTTGATAGATCGACTATCTATTTTCTGAGGTAGGTCGACTATCTGCTTGATAGGTCGACTATCTCTGTGCGCTTGATAGTTCGGCTATCTGTCCTGATAGATCGACTATCTGGTAGTTCGACTATCTGTTCTGATAGGTCGACTATCTCCCGGGGTAGTTCGACTATCTTCTTCGATAGGTCGACTATCTGGATCGTTCGACTATCTGCCCGATAGATCGACGATCTCCGTGCGTCGGTCGACGATCTCCGAAGGTCGTTCGACGCTTTCTGCCTGCCTTTGTATTTTGTATTTATTTATTATATTTAATTATTTAATACATTTTCTGGCATATTATTTCAAGCTGTATGATAAAGTTTCCAGGCATTATTTGCTCTATTCTGTTTGCCTGAGTTCAAATCTTTTAAGAAAAAGTTGTTTGTCTTATTAGCTGTCTATTTAAATTACTTTATCTGCTGACAACCCCTTTATAGCCGTTGGACTGAAAAGTCTTCTTCTTTGCTATAAAGAGATTATTTCTGATGTGACTTTATTTAGTCCTCTATTATTTGATTTAAACCTGCAGCTTCTTAGAAAGAGGTTTATTCCTTTTTATAGAATGTTTTGCTGCAGAGATATTTGTGTCTTCTTTGATATTTACAGCCCAGGTCTCAAGGCTCACAAGAAGACAAATAATTCAAATGGAAGAGAGCCGTTGCTTGATGATTATAAAAAGAACCCTTTGCTGAAGGATTCAAGCTAGTCAATAGAAGCTAATAGCCAACCAGTGTTCATTCAAGCTTTCAAGCGTTCAAGCTTCCTGCTCTCAGCAAACTCCATCTAACTGAGAAGTGTTAAGATCTTCATCTCTTCTTCACCTGAGTTCTCCTGCTTTCAGGAAGTTCAAACTCAGAGATTCTTTGAAGAAGAAGAAGAAGAAGAATAGCTGCTTGAAGAGTTTTCTTTTTGTTATTTATTTTCTTCCTGTAGCTTTTCCTTCAGAATTTTCTGAAGAGTTTTCTGCACTGAAGCAAGACTTCACCTGGACATCTTTGAGCCAGGGGGAGCCTTGATTCTTTAGAGCATTCTAGCTCAGTGCAAGCTTTTTGTGCTTCTCTAATCTATTGTAAAATAGAGAAGACATCTTAACCTTCTTCCCCCTCCTGTACAGGGTTATTACTCCCTTCAAAAGTATCCCTTGGTGGCAGGGCACCTGATCAAAAACCTGTGCTTGGTTTTTAGACACCTGATCAAAAGTCTAAAGGGTTTCTGAATCTACCTGAATCAGATTCTGTTGGTGGCAGGGCACCTGATCAAAAACCTGAGTGGATTCCTACCGTGTGGGTAGAAGAGTGGACGTACCCAAGTTGTTTGGGGAACCACTATAAATCTCCTTGTGTCGTCTGGATTCATCTGTTTAATTCCTGCATTGTGGCTGTGATTAGATATAACTAGGCTGCTAGTTGCTGATTAGGTTTTTCCAAGCTCAACTGTAATTACAGTTAGCTTGTGTTTGTACACAACACTTGTGTTAGGCTTTAAGGTTAAATCAATATCTATAATCTTTTCATTCCGCACTTCACTCCAAGGGAGTTGGGTAGACTATTAAGTTTTGTCTGTGCAAAATTTGATAACTCTATTCACCCCCCTCTAGAGTAGTATCTATCCCTTCACTTTCAATTGGTATCAGAGGGAGGTTGACTGACTGAATAGGCTAACACCTAAGTCACAAGATCCTGATAGATACCAAGAGTTTATAGATATTCACTATCATGGCCCAGTCTAAGGATTATTCAAGCACCAGACCTCCAGCATGCAACTTAGCAAAGTTTGGCATCTGGAAGGCAAGGATCAAACTTTATATGAATTCTATTGATGAAAGTATTTTTGCTTCTATTTTGTCAGGTCCCCCAAGAGCACCTGCTGCTGCCACTGCCTCATCATCTGATATGAGTGCAGTGCCTCCTCCAGACTATAATGATGAGTACAAGAAGGCCAAAATTGCTGATGCCAAAGCAATGAACATACTGGCTCAGACAATGTCTGATGAGGTGTTCCAGAAGGTGGCTGACTGCTCCTCAGCTAAGGCCATGTGGGACACACTGAACCAGATTGTAGCTGGTTCAGCTGATGAAAGGAAGGACAGGAGGTCCAACCTTATCTCACAGTATGAGAACTTCAAGAAAACTGATGCTGAATCAGTTGAAGCTATGTACACCAGGCTCAGCTCAATCATCAATGAGCTGAGGACCCTGGACAAGGACATATCATTGACAGAGGTCAATGATAAGATTCTTATGTGCTTCCCTAGCACATGGGATCTAAGAATCTGGCCCATCAAAGAAGCCAGAAGTACTAATGAGATCTTAACTGAAGCTCTCCTCGGCAAGCTCAAGTCTTTTGAGCAAGTGCTGAAGACCAGAGAAGCAGAAGCTGAAGCCAAGACCCCCACTCCTACAAGAAAAGAGCAATCTCTAGCTCTTAAGGCTGCAGATGTCTCTGAAAGCAGCCAATCCAATGAGGAACTTATGGCACTGTTTGCCAAGAGATTCCTCAAGATGGGGAGAAAAGAATTCAGAAAGAAGTCTTCACGCTATGAAGACAAACCAAGGTATGATCGCTCTCCTGCTAAAGAAATTATATGTTATGGTTGCAGGAAGCCTGGACACATCTTGCCAGAGTGTCCAGAGGAGAAGAACAAGGAAAAGAGAAAAGACAAAGAACAACACAGGAAGCACTCCAAGCCATCCTCCTACAAAAACAAGAAGAAGGAGAGAGGTTTCATTGCTGAAACCTGGAGTGATTCTGATGAAGAATCCTCCTCATCAAGCTCCAGTGAAGATGAGGAAGAGAAGAAGGCAAAAGAAATTTGCCTCATGGCAATAGATGCCTGCAGCAACCACTCTGCTGCAGAGAGTTCTGATTCTGATGAAGAGATGCCTACTGAAGATGAGGTACTTTCTTCTTATGATTTTACTTCTGAAGAATTTAAGTTAGAATTTAAATCTCTATGTTTAGATCTAATTAGCTCAGAGAAAGAGATAAAAGAACTTAGAAATAGGCTAGCTGACTCTGAATCAATAGCCTCTGAAAACATTAGGTTAAAGGAAGATCTCACTACTTGTAGTGAAGAAATTAAATTTCTTAAAATAGAATTAGCTAAGTCTAAGAGATTAGAAGAATCCCTTAATGGTAGAAGCCTTAAGCTGTTAGAAATTACCAGCATGACTAACACTAGGTCAGGTAATGATAAACTAGGCTTAGGAGCTTCTCCCAGTGAACCCCCAGTCCTTCTTAAAAATAACCTTTCAACTCCAGTGAACTTCATTTCAGCTAGTGGAAAGAAGAACACTGAGCAAGTAAACCTTGTAAATAAAACATTAAATAAGGCTAAGAGAGAAAAGAGAAAGAAGTTTTTCAAAGAAATGCAAAAAGCGTCGAACGTAGATCGACGATCGGAAGCTCCATGGTCGAACGAAGGTCGACGATCGGAGCGCCCATCGTCGAACGTCGATCGACGATTTCAATATGATTTTCAAAATCATAATCAATTCCATAGAAACCTAAATGAGAATAGAAACCCTAGGTTTGTTGACCCATCATCAGCATGGAGAATCCCACCTAGGAGATCTCACCCACTAGGTTATCACCCTCAGCCTGCATTCTCATACATTTCCAGTTTTTCTTATGTGAAAAACAAGGGACCCAAGGTTACCTGGGTCCACTCTATCTAAATAATTGTCTTGCAGGTGAAGGCCTATCCAATCACTCAAAACAAGTGGTATTTGGATAGTGGATGCTCTAAGCATATGACAGGAAACAAAGATCTTCTGTCAAAGTACAAAGCTAAGCTCGGCCCAAAGGTTATCTTTGGAGACTCCAGCTGTGGTCAGACAGAAGGCTATGGCAAGATCACAATTGGAGCAGTTACATTCAAGAGAGTTGCTTATGTCAATGGACTAAAGCATAATCTGATTTCAGTCAGCCAGCTATGTGATGCTGGCTACCAGGTTTCATTTTCTAATTTCTCTTGCAATATTACTTTAAATAATAATGTTGTTTTAGTAGGTATTAGAATAGGTAATATATATTTAGTAGATTTTAATTCATCTCAATCTGAAATCTGCCTGTTTAATGAAGTAACCCTTAATAATAATTCCCTATGGCATAAAAGGCTTAGTCATGTAAACCTTAAAAATATATCTAGGTTATCTAAGCACAACCTTGTTAGAGGTTTACCTTCTTGCCCCTATAAGAAGGAGAGCCTATGCAAGGCTTGTCAGCTAGGCAAGCAAACCAAGAATTCTTTTAAATCTGTAAATAAAAGTGATTCTCCTAGAATCCTGTACTTATTACATTTGGACCTTTTTGGCCCAATAAATGTACAGAGTTTAGGAGGGAAGTATTACACTTTAGTAATTGTAGATGATTTCTCTAGGTTCAGTTGGGTTTTCTTTCTGAGAACTAAGTCTGATAACTTCAAAGCCCTTACAGACTTTCTACTTTGTGTGCAGACTGAGTACTCTACTCATGTGGCCTTGATCAGAAGTGATCATGGTACTGAGTTTGACTCTCTTCTCATGCAAGAATTCTGTGAGAGAGAAGGTATCAAACATAGCTTCTCAGCTCCTAGAACTCCCCAACAAAATGGGGTAGTTGAGAGGAAGAATAGAACACTAATTGAAGCTGCTAGCACATTGTTGGCAGATGCTAACATGCCTCTATCCTATTGGGCAGAAGCTGTTAGTACAGCCAACTATGTCTTAAATAGAAGTTTGATACACAAACTTAAGTGTAAAACTCCTTATGAGTTGCTTAAAGAAAAGAAACCAAAAATTAATTACTTTAGAGTTTTTGGCTGTATTGGGTATATTCATAATAATAATAAAGAATATATTAGAAAGTTTGAAGCAAAAGCTTCAATGGGAATCATGCTTGGATATTCCCAAGTAAGCAAAGCTTATAGGGTTTATAACAAATCAACCTGTAAGATAGAAGAATCTGTGCATGTATCATTTGATGAGCATCAGATGTTTTACAAGGAGAAAGAAAATTCTCCTTCCTCCAGTTCTTTGCAGGTACATGATGCCCCTCAAGAAATCCTTCAACTTTCAACTCTTCAGATCACTGAATCAGACAGTGATGAAGACATTGCTGAAGCTGTTGAAGCTGTTGTAGTACCACCAACAGTAGATCAAATTCCTCCTGAGGAATTAATCCCAACTGTTGCTGAAGATCACATCCCACCTGCTGATATTGTCACACTTAGAGATCACCCCACATCTCAAGTGATTGGAGACATATCAGCTGGTGTGCAAACAAGACATCAATTAAGACAGGATGTGATGCATGCTTGTTTCCTCTCACAGGTTGAGCCCCTCACCTTTAAAGATGCAGAGCTAGATCCCCACTGGATCATTGCAATGCAAGAGGAGCTCAATCAGTTTGAGAGATGTAAAGTTTGGACTTTGGTTCCAAGACCTAAAGGCCAACTGATCATAGGCACCAAGTGGGTGTATAGAAACAAGTTAGATGCAAATGGAATCATAGTAAGGAATAAAGCTAGGCTTGTAGCTCAGGGCTACAGACAGGAGGAAGGTATAGACTATGACCAAACCTTTGCTCCTGTTGCAAGGCTAGAAGCAATAAGGATCTTCTTGGCCTATGCAGCCTTCATGAAGTTTAAGGTGTTCCAAATGGATGTCAAAAGTGCATTCCTGAATGGTGAGCTTAAGGAAGAGGTGTTTGTTGAACAACCACCAGGGTTTGTTTCATCAACTCAGCCTTCTCATGTTTTTAAGTTACAGAAAGCTCTTTATGGACTAAAGCAAGCTCCTAGGGCCTGGTATGAGACCTTAGCTAGTTTCCTGTTAGAGCACAACTTCACTAGGGGAGTAGTTGATAGAACCCTTTTCGTTAAGCATCACAAGGACACAATCCTGTTAGTTCAGGTGTATGTAGATGATATTATTTTTGGCTCCACTGATCCCAAACTGTGCAAAAAGTTTTCTAACTTAATGCATTCCAAGTTTGAGATGAGTAGCATGGGTGTGCTGTCTTACTTTCTTGGTCTCCAAGTTAAGCAAGATGCTGATGGTATCTTCATCTCCCAATCCAAATATGCCAAGGAATTGGTAAAGAAATTTGGGATGGCTGATGCTTCAGCAATGCCTACACCCATGGCTACTAATGTAGTTATTGATTCTGATGATCACGGCAAGCCAGTTGATCAAAAGAATTATAGGGCCATTGTTGGTTCCCTATTATATCTAACTGCAAGTAGGCCAGATATAATGTTTGCTACATGCCTTTGTGCTAGATTCCAGGTCAACCCCAAGGAATCTCATCTGATTCTTCTAAAGAGAATCCTGAGATACCTAAAAGGATGTCCAGATCTAGGACTTTGGTACCCAGCTGAGTCAGAGTTTGAATTAATTGGATATTCTGATTCTGATTATGCTGGTTGCAGATTTGACAGGAAGAGCACCTCAGGAACTTGTCAGTTCCTTGGAGAGAGATTGGTCTCTTGGTTCTGTAAGAAGAAGGCTTCTGTCTCAACTTCAACTGCAGAGGCTGAATATATAGCTGCTGCTAGTTGTTGTTCACAGATCCTGTGGATTCAAAACCAGCTTGTGGATTATGGTTACTCACACAAGAACACCAAGATCATATGTGATAGTACCAGTGCTATCTCAATTGCACAAAATCCAGTGCACCACTCTAGAACGAAGCACATTGAGATTAGGCACCATTTCCTGAGAGATTGTGTGGAAAAGAACAAGATCTGTCTTGAGTTCATATCCACTGAGTTTCAGAGAGGTGATATATTCACCAAGCCTTTAGATGAACAGAAGCATCTGTTCTTTTTAGTTCAACTAGGCATGATCAATGGACGAGACTAAGTGTGACTTTATCGGCCTATGTTGAAATCTGTTTGAAGATAGTCGAACGAGGTTCGAAGATAGTCGAACGGCTTAAGCTTATCGTCGACCTCTGGTTAATGATAGCTTATCTGTTTGAAGATCGTCGATCGACGTTCGACCATCGTCGAACAGGTTGGGCACATCGTCGATCTCTGGATGACGATAGCCTGTTGTTTGAGAAGCCAGAAATAGTCGAACGATTGTCCGACTACTCTGCTTCTGAGCCGATCGTCGAACGACCGTTCGACCATCGGGTCAAGATCTTTTTAATAGACCGACTATATCCGGTCAGATATAAAGCCGATAGTCGACCTAGGTCAAAAGATCTTGTGCTTTATCGTCGACGGAGCGTGCCCTTTCGCATTCTGCTTTCCCGCTTGCGATTTTCTGCTGCTCCGTCCCCTTCGTCTTCCTCCTCCTTCTCGCGTTTCTCCAGCGATTCAATGGCGGTTTCCCTAGCTGTTCTAGCCGTCGTCAAGTTCGATGCAGGTTTCAGTGTGGATTTTGAAGCTTTCAGCAGTTGCGATGCCGGAATAGTGGAAGTTCTCCAGCTCTGCATGGATCAAGGGTTAGAGAAGCTGATGTCTGAAAGGATCAAGATTAACATTCCAGAAATAAAAGAATGGGCTTTCACGTCGTCTTCCACAGACGAATCGATGATCGGTACCATCGGCGGAGTAGAAGTTATCCTGACTCCGGCCGTTCTTTCTGATGTTTTTGGTTTAGTTATTGGTGACGAAGATTATGAGCAAGACGCTCAGGAGTTTGGAAGAATGTTGGTCGAGCTGGGACATGCCGAGGGCATTCCCACCAAGCTGCTCAAGGTAAACTTCCCCTTCAAGATTAAGTTTTTGGCTGAGATAGTTGGAAAAGTGCTTCTGGGCAAGCACTCTGCCCATGATAACATAACAAGGCAGCAATTCGCACTTATGTGTGCAATTGTTAATCGTAAAAGGATCGATTGGGCTGCAGTTTTGTTTGATTTGATCAGGAAAAAGAATGGAAAGAAGGAAGTTACCCTCGGAAGGGTTATAGGTATTTTTCTGAAGGAAAGATTTCCCCAGCTGCTGAGTTCTACTGCAACAACCATCAATGCCAGCAAGAAGATGGATCCCCATCTGTTCTCCAAGTGGAAGAGGACGTTCGTGAAATCTGCTCCAGCACCATCTGAGGACACAAGGACTGAATCAGTCGCTCCTCAACCTATTGAAGCTGGCTCAGCTCTTCCTTCCTCCTCCTCTGTTTTGCCGTCTGCCTCAGCTGAAGTACCATCAACTTCAGTTGAAGTAAGACTTTCTTCCTCTGCTGTCCCTGAAACAACTACGGTTGTTCCTCCTTCCCCTCTAGCCTCTCCTCTACCTACATATCTGGCTAGGATATCTGCTCCTAGCTTCGATTTGTTAGGATCAGAGAGAATTCTTACTCCTCATGTATCTCCTATTCATCCTCCTGCTCATTCTCCTGCTGTATCTCCAGCTCGATCCCCTGTCCCCATTATTTCTCATCCCAGCACCCCTACCATATCTGCTGCTGCTCCATCCACCTCTCATCCATCATCTTTTGAAATCTCTCCAGAGATTATCTCCCGCATTGTGGAGCTGATTACCCCGTCAATCAAAACCATGATTGATGAGGCAATCGCTCCCCTTGCCGCCTCCATTGATCGTTTGACTGCCTCCATCCAATCCATCTCAAAATCTGCTGAGCTGTCTTCCTCTAGGTGCCTGGTTTCAGTAGCTACTGAAATCAGGCAGGGGGAGATGTTCAATGAAGATGTCTCAGTCCTTCCTGCCTCTCCTCCAGCTGAAATAGAAATGGCTCCAGATGTTGTCATGTCTGCCCAGGAAGAGATAGCTCCAGCCCAGGAAGAAATAGCTCCTGCTGAGAATGTTTTAGCTCCAGTTTTGTCTGAGAAAGAAATTGCAGATGGAATATTATTATCTGAGATTGCAGTTAAAGTATGCTTAGAAGATCTAACCTCTCCTGTGATAGTTAGATTCCTGGAAGGAATTATAACTTCTTATCTGAATGACTGCTGGGAGATGGTTAAATATGAAGGTAACTCTTTCATTCGTTTTGTTGATGAGTCTATTAATTTGATAGTCTGTGAATGCATTGAAGGAATGATATCTGTTTATTTAGCAGATCTATATTCATAATTTTACAGATATTATTAGAGAAGATTTAGCTGCCCAAATAATAGAAGTTGTTTCTGAGGCTGTACCAAGTATTCCCAATATTCAAGTTGACCCTGAGTTGGAATCCTTCTTGGATAATAAAGAAGATGAGTCTGAGAAAGAGGAAGTCAAAGTTGACTCTCCAGTTCTGAGTTTGGAAGAAGCTCAAGCAAGAGCTGCATGGAATTTAAGAGTTCAATTTTTAAAAGAGAAAGAGAAAGATTTGCAAGTTGAGAAGTCATCCATCTGGGATGACTCTCCAGGATTAGATTTAGACTCCCTTCTGGCTTTGGATGCCATAGAAGAAGAAAAGGAGAAATCTGCTTCAAAGCTTAAAGAAAAGGCTGTCTCAGAAGCCTATGATCCTTATGAGAACCCTCCATCATCCCATTCTGATGATGATGATGAGTCTGATATTTCTGAAAAATCAAAGAGAAAGAAATCTGCTGCAAAGAAGAGAAAAGCTGCTCCTCCTCCACCTCCTAGCAAGGATAATGATACTCCATATTATATTTTGAAGGGCATTGACCCCAAATCTAAGGATTTTAAGCATTGGATGTGGTTTTCGAAAAATCAGCAAAAAGAAAGGAAAAGAACCAAGAGGTATGACAGTCCTGTCTCCAGATGGACTCCCAGAGGTCCTCCTCCACCTCCTGGTGCAGGAGCCTCTGGGAACCCTTCAGCTCATCCTACTGCCTCCTCTGGAAAATCTGTGTCTGCTCAGCCCCAGCCAAGGCAAGATTATCAAAGTTCTCAAGGCAAATCATCTTATGGCTCTCAAAGACAAATGAAGGAGGCTGTGAGTCAAAGACCAACCTTTTCCCCACCTCCTTCACCAAAGAAGAGAATTACATCTCCATCTCCAGTTCAATCTGAGAAAAGTATTTCAAAAGGTAAATAGTTTATTTTGTTTTAAGTTATCTAGCAAGAACCTATCTGCTAAGTATTCTTTAATGTCTTATCTAGATAAAATAGCTGATGCTGCTTCTCCTGAGCCCGTATATGAAAATCTTGAGCTCGATCCTAACTTTAGGATGGCTCGCTTTCAAGAACTTGTAGGAGCAGCCCAGATAAGAAAAGCAAGAGCAGAAGGAAAAGATATAACTGGTTTTACTACCATGTCAGCCTATAGAAAGAAAGAATTTGAAAAGTTCCAGGTAAATCCTGAGATGTTTGACCCGTCAAAGTACATGGAAAAACATCCTGAAGCTGTTGTCCCCAGAGCTACAGAACTGAAGATTATTGGTGCTCAGGATCTAAAGATGTCGAAGAAAGAATCAGATGACCCGCTTAGAAAAATTTCTTTTGTTTCTAGTTCTTCTGCTCCTTTACCAGACTCTAAAGATTCATAATAGTTTAATTAAACTGCTGTGTTATATTTATTTATCTGATTGATAAATCTGCCAGTTTATTGTTATCTATTTGCTTAAATTATTTTTAGTATTCTATTGCTAGCTGTTTTTAGTTTCTGAGAGACTTAACTCAAATAGGGGGAGATTGTTGGTACCCTAGTTTGATTTGAGTTCAGTCCTCTCCTTTGTGCTCCTTGACCCAAGAAATATCTATGGTCAATGGTTAGGAGTCTAGCTGTAGAGTCCTCGCTTTTCCAAATTGAGAATTTGGTTAAGTAGTTTTTTCGTTCGACCATAGTCGAACGCCGTTCGACTATCGTCTATCGACTGATCGACGATCGTCTATCAGTTGGTCGACGCTTTGGTCTGCGCTGATAGTTCGACTATCTGTTGATAGGTCGACTATCTGTTCTGCGCTGATAGTTCGACTATCTGTTGATAGGTCGACTATCTGTTCTGCGCTGATAGGTCGACTATCTGTTGATAGGTCGACTATCTGTTCTGCGCTGATAGGTCGACTATCTGTTGATAGGTCGACTATCTGTTCTGCGTTGATAGATCGACTATCTGTTGATAGATCGACTATCTGTTTTCTGAGGTAGGTCGACTATCTGCTTGATAGGTCGACTATCTCTGTGCGCTTGATAGTTCGACTATCTATCCTGATAGATCGACTATCTGGTAGTTCGACTATCTGTTCTGATAGGTCGACTATCTCCCGGGGTAGTTCGACTATCTTCTTCGATAGGTCGACTATCTGGATCGTTCGACTATCTGCCCGATAGATCGACGATCTCCGTGCGTCGGTCGACGATCTCCGAAGGTCGTTCGACGCTTTCTGCCTGCCTTTGTATTTTGTATTTATTTATTATATTTAATTATTTAATACATTTTCTGGCATATTATTTCAAGCTGTATGATAAAGTTTCCAGGCATTATTTGCTCTATTCTGTTTGCCTGAGTTCAAATCTTTTAAGAAAAAGTTGTTTGTCTTATTAGCTGTCTATTTAAATTACTTTATCTGCTGACAACCTCTTTATAGCCGTTGGACTGAAAAGTCTTCTTCTTTGCTATAAAGAGATTATTTCTGATGTGACTTTATTTAGTCCTCTGTTATTTGATTTAAACCTGCAGCTTCTTAGAAAGAGGTTTATTCCTTTTTATAGAATGTTTTGCTGCAGAGATATTTGTGTCTTCTTTGATATTTACAGCCCAGGTCTCAAGGCTCACAAGAAGACAAATAATTCAAATGGAAGAGAGCCGTTGCTTGATGATTATAAAAAGAACCCTTTGCTGAAGGATTCAAGCTAGTCAATAGAAGCTAATAGCCAACCAGTGTTCATTCAAGCTTTCAAGCGTTCAAGCTTCCTGCTCTCAGCAAACTCCATCTAACTGAGAAGTGTTAAGATCTTCATCTCTTCTTCACCTGAGTTCTCCTGCTTTCAGGAAGTTCAAACTCAGAGATTCTTTGAAGAAGAAGAAGAAGAAGAATAGCTGCTTGAAGAGTTTTCTTTTTGTTATTTATTTTCTTCCTGTAGCTTTTCCTTCAGAATTTTCTGAAGAGTTTTCTGCACTGAAGCAAGACTTCACCTGGACATCTTTGAGCCAGGGGGAGCCTTGATTCTTTAGAGCATTCTAGCTCAGTGCAAGCTTTTTGTGCTTCTCTAATCTATTGTAAAATAGAGAAGACATCTTAACCTTCTTCCCCCTCCTGTACAGGGTTATTACTCCCTTCAAAAGTATCCCTTGGTGGCAGGGCACCTGATCAAAAACCTGTGCTTGGTTTTTAGACACCTGATCAAAAGTCTAAAGGGTTTCTGAATCTACCTGAATCAGATTCTGTTGGTGGCAGGGCACCTGATCAAAAACCTGAGTGGATTCCTACCGTGTGGGTAGAAGAGTGGACGTACCCAAGTTGTTTGGGGAACCACTATAAATCTCCTTGTGTCGTCTGGATTCATCTGTTTAATTCCTGCATTGTGGCTGTGATTAGATATAACTAGGCTGCTAGTTGCTGATTAGGTTTTTCTAAGCTCAACTGTAATTACAGTTAGCTTGTGTTTGTACACAACACTTGTGTTAGGCTTTAAGGTTAAATCAATATCTATAATCTTTTCATTCCGCACTTCACTCCAAGGGAGTTGGGTAGACTATTAAGTTTTGTCTGTGCAAAATTTGATAACTCTATTCACCCCCCCCTCTAGAGTAGTATCTATCCCTTCACTTTCAATTCGCTTATTTAAGAGTGATGTCCTTGTCCAATGTATTCAGCACATTGATTATTGAGCTTAATCTATTGTACAAATCTGAAAGTGTTAAGTTGTCTACCTAAATCACCTAGAGGGGGGTGAATAGGTGAATTGTCCGTCTATTTGCAGAATAAAAAATTAAACAAACTTGCACAAAAACAATCAAGCAATCACAGATGACAAGAAGATTTATAGTGGTTCCCCAACCTTGGGTACCTCCACTTTCCCTCACGTATCGAGTACATTACTAGACTCGGCTACTTTACTATATCGGATTGAAAACCAATCCTACGTCTCGGAACCAAGTTCCTACAATCTTGATCCAAAGGGATCTACACTCGAAAGATGAAAAATTCCTACAACTCGGAGAACAATGCTCCTACACTCGGAGAATAATCTCCTACAAAATTACAAAGAGATATGAAATACAAATAGAGATTTGTCTCAGATCTAAAAAAAATTATCTCTAGGTCTTCTTCTGAATTTTGCGTCTTTTTCAGGAATGTTGAAGAAAACTCTCTGTAGATCTGACCTGAGAAACTTAAGACCTACTCGATCAAGGGGAAGATGAAGATTCCTTGAACAACAAGTCTACCTTGAACAAAAACAGTCGTGTAGATCTTCAAACTGAGCGGCCGCGGCGGCTTCTATAAATTCATTCTTGGAGAGTGACGGTCGATCAGAAATTTAGAAAAAGTATAGTTCAGCGCTTAGGGTAAGTCTTAATGAAAAGACATTATATAGGATTTCCCCTAACGGTTAGAATTGACATTAATGATGACACGTGGACCAATCACGTCAAGTCATTTGAAAATCTCGTCGATCTGGATTTAAGTAAATTTTCTGAAAAAAATGAATTGCTGTTCTCGAGAAGTATGAATAAGTTCTCGAGAACAAGGTTGATTTCTCGAGAGCTATATTTTCTAGACTTAAGATAGTACTCAAGAGATAAGCATTGAGGCAACTCAAGAAATAAATTTTGCTTCTCGAGAACTAAAATAACGTTACTCGAGAGCTAAAACTTGTACTCGAAAATTAAGCTGACTTCTCGAGAACTAAAAGCTAAGTTCTCGAGAACTAAAAGCTAATTTCTCGAGAACTATAACCAGCTTCTCGAGAGATGGACTTAGAAAAATTTTCACGGCTGTCTCTGGCTACTAGAGAAATATAAGAGGTGACTTCTCGAGAACTAGGCTAAGCTTTTCAAGAACTTTAATGATGTTACTCGAGAACTAGTCTAGGCTTCTTAAGAACCAAGTGAACTTCTCGAGTCTGCTAACTCTACTTCTCGAGAATTATACCATACTTCTCGAGAAGTGGACTTCGAAAAAAATTTAATCTTAGAAACTGATTCTCTTCAAGAATCCAATCTTCATTCCATGGTCCAAGTGCTTGAATATGAAGTGTGTTCCAATAGAGAAGCTACACATGAGTCAACACCTTGGATCACACAATGAGAGATTACACTGTATGGTCCTATGTTCATGACCCACTGTAGACTGACATTGGTCTTCACTTAGCAATGATGGTCTGCAAACACACAAATAAACAAAGATATTAAATACAACTTAATTCCTCTTAGTTCAAGGGTGACTTCATGCAAATCTGGGTTATTGTGGATGCAATACCCAACAATATCACCAACAGTCCTTGACTCATCCTTCTTAAAGTTCTCATACTGAAAGATGAGGTTGGATCTCCAATCCTTTCTCTCAACAGCAAAACCAGCTACCATCTGGTTAAGAGAATCCCAAATATCCTTGGCTGATATTCATTCAGCAACCTTCTGGAAGATGTCATTAGACATTGTCTGAGCCAGAATTTTCATGGCCTTTGCATCAGCAATCTTGGCCTTTTCTGAGAATCTATCCACTCAGGTGGTGGAACAGCATGTGTGCTTGATGTTGAGGTGGATGCAGTCACTATAGCAGGAGGTCCTGTCAAAATGGAATTAAAAATATCCTCATTAATAGAGTTCATATAATGTTTGATTCTTGCCTTCCAGATGGCAAACTTATTTAAGTTGCACACTATAGGTTTGGTGCTTGCATAATCCTTGTTCTGTGTCATGCTATAAGAAATAGGCAAGAGAAATTTAGATCTAAGAAGGATCTGTTGGTTCAAGTGTTACCTTATTCAACCAAGTGAACAGTCCTTTGATACCAATTGAAAGGAGAGGTTAGATCTGACTTATTCTAGAGGGGGGGATAGTGTATTAAAAAATTTGGTTGTTTTAAACTTTTATATCAGAGTGAAAGTAGGTGATACCAATAATATGAAAAGAAAAGAAAAACAGACTAAGTTATTCTATCTATCACAGCCACAGCAAGAACAAACCGAAAATGAGCACAACCAGACAACACAAGAATTTTATAGTCGTTCCCCAATTGGGTACATCCACTCTTCTACCACCCTGGTAATAATCCACTAGCAGGTTTTGTTCAGGTGACTGCCACCACAATATCTATTTGCATGGAGATATCACAACCCTTTATGCTTTTGATCAGGTGCCCAAAAACCAACCCAAGTCTTTTGATCAGGAGACTTGACAACCAAGTGGTTAACTTTTGAAGGGAGTTAAAACCCTTTTATAGGAGGTGAGAGGAGGTGATGGTGTCTTCTCTTTCTCTAATCAACAACGAAGACTAGTGGATTATTGATGTTGACAAAGCTCCCCCTGAGATATTGAATGATTCAGGAAGACTTGAGCTTTGCTTCAGTGTGTAGGTCTTCAGCCTTGTTATGTCAATGTCCAGGAATCCAGTAGACTGATGTTGAATGAATGTCTCTGAAGATTCAAGTCTCTGAAGATGAAGAAGACTCTTAATTTGTGATGAATGTTCTTCTTCAGATTTCAGGATTGACAAGGATGAACTGAAATGTTTTCAACACACAAAAGAAAGTTCTGAATGATCCGGAAATATTTTAGTGCTCTGGATTATCTTCTCTTTGATGCACTATGTGTATGTTGTTCTCTAAAATTCTCTATATGTCCTGTGTCTTGTAGCTCATCAATATATTTACAGACTGAAAGGAGAAAGCTCTTTTATATTCTGTAGTCAATTTTTGTCCTTTGAATTTTGAATTCAGGCATTAATTATTGAATAATTCTAGAGAAAACAAACGGCTAGAATGTCTGTCATAAATGAGTTTACCTTACTGTCCCTAATAAAATAAGCAAGTAATTGCCCTGATGAATACCATAATTAATGATGCCAATAACGGCTATATTCAAAAGAATATGAGCATTATTTACTTAGGAATATTAGTGCTAATTAATATAGAGAGTAGGGGACAAAAGGAAGAAAACTTCACATTCTGGAGCGGGACAGAAATTGTCGACCTCAGAACGGAATTCGTCGACCTGAGATCCAAGATCATCGACTTGAGAATTCCAATTTGTCGACCTGAGCTCTGCGAACTACGTACTGAGAATAACTTGCCAAATCTTCACTCTGAGTTCGTCGAGCATAGAATCTGTCAGAAGAAAATATATCGTCGACCTAAGCTCGAATATCTTCAAGCTCAGCTTAGAGAAATAACTCTGAGTTCGTCGATCTGAGATCGACGATCGTCGAGCTGAGTTCGAAGAACTTCGAACTGAACAATCTGTTCTCTGAATCTTCTAAGTCTTGGAGATCTTGTGGCTGGGATTAAGCTCAAGAGTTGTAAGTGGCTGAAGAGTATTTTCTCTTCTCATTCTCTATTTCTCACTCCCTCTTTCTTCAAGTTATGGAAACAAAGAAGGGGGAAAGGGGAAACGAAGTAGGAGGGAGGAAGAAGGATAAAAGCAGCCATCGGGGGAGATTTTGTGCTTGGAATCATAAGGCAATGGAATATCAATGAAGAGGAAAGTGTTGCGAGCTATTGTATCCGGATAAACTAAAAACTCATGGCACTAGAACAATCTTCAAGGGTAACTAATAAGTGAATAATTAAAGTTATTTTAATATAATTTTTATCTAATAAATAGTTATATTTTATTTAGTTTTTATGAATATAGTTACTAATTCCTTTATTTTCTAATTTCAGGTTAATCTGGGCTACCAATATCAATTTGGAGCTTGCAAGACTAATCAAGAGATGAAATAGAGAAAAGCTAGAAAAATCTAAAGAACACGCCTCGGTCACAGACGTGACCAATCGGTCACGAGCATGACCAGCAGGAGTGAACACTCTAGGACCTCCATAATTTAGTGTCATGTTATATTAAAATTAAATGCCCAGGTCATGGGCATGACCTTTGGTTCACAGACATGACTGCCAGGCATGACATCCAGGCATGCCATGTATTATGAAGATAGTTTCAGATCCAAACAGTTTTCAGCTTAGAAGCCCTAGGTCACGGGCATGACCTATGGGGAAGGCTTCCCGCAACTGTCAAATTTTAATTCCCGCCATTTCCAGTTCCCGTCGTCTCCAGTAATAGTAAGTACATGCCCTAGGTCACAGGCGTGACCTAGGGGCGTACCCGCAGAACGGTGAATTTTGGCAGTTTTCACTTAACGCTCCCAGGCTATCAAGAGGACGCTTCCGCACCTTACATGCCCCCTAGTCACAAGCGTGACTTAGGGACCTGACTCTCAAGAAAAATTCATATAAATACCAGATTGAGCTCGGAGCTGAGGGATCATCTAGGAGTAGAGTTTAAGAAGTTTTAGTAGTTTATTTCCACTTTTTCTTGCATTTCCTTATTGTAATTTCAATTCAATAGTTTAGTTTGCATCAAGTTTAATTCAAGCACTTTATTTTCATGTCGCTCTTCTTATGTAGTTTTTATATCATGTTAAGTAGCTAATCATAAATTAGCACTTGATCATGATGATCTTTGAATGAATGAACTTCTCTTTCAAGCTCTCTATTATTTTCACTTCAATTTATCTTTGATTTGGAATTTAGATCTGTATCTTAGATTTACCGAGAGGTTGTGAAAATGAGTAGATCACTAAAAGGTAGAGGGATTCACATGTTCTCCTCGAGAGAGGAAGACATGAATCTTCTGGATTGGAGTCAATTCCAATAGTGGGGTTCACTACTTCAAGTAAGCTTGGTGGTTTTGACTGGCCGAGAGGTTTTAATCAATCAAACTATGTTTAGTCGAGAGCGTATTCTCAAGAGAGGCGCTTTTGGAATTTTGGAACCTCCACGATTGAAGTAGGTAGATTAGAAGCTTGAATTTTATGTATAATTTATTTTATTTCAAGGAAAATTATTAGATCAACTGTTATCTTCTGTTCCATTATTTTCATTGAGTTCTATTTAACCTTTTTTTTACTGATAAAATAATATTAATTTGTGTGAGTATGAGTACTCAATAGGCCCCGAGTCTAATATGACACTTGATCCTATACTCTAGAATGATAGATACACTTGCCTTATCGATTTAGAATCGCGCACTAGCGTGAATTTTATCCATCAGTAAAAATTCTCCTTCTGAACACTAGGACAAGCTATTCTTTTTTGTCATAATTGAATGAAAGTACCTCTACTAACTAGTAGGAGGTGAGGCTTTCAATGGGTTGATACAGAGTATTCTGGATCTTTGTACAGACATATGCATACTATATGAAACCCATCTGTAATAAGTTGGTCCAGATTTATGATGTTGATTTGCATGTTGGAGAAGAGTCCATGGAAAAATGAGAAGTTTTTAGGGTTTTGGGTGTTGTAGGTTGCTATAGGGATTAATGGAGGTTCACTTTAAGAAACACTCGAAGTTGCAACCAAAAATAAGGTTCTGTTGATATCGCCCAGTAATAGTGATATCACTGGCAATAACTCCCAGTGAGTCATTGTGATGGTTGTGAAGCCCGGGTCCTGGGGATTGGTTATATAACATCAGAAGCTGAAAGCCTAATGTTCCCAGCTTGGTGGTCTTGTATATGAGCATTAATAGATAATATTGGTTATTGTGTTAAGGGGCTGAGGTGAAGTTATGCCTCTTCATGGCAGTTAGATCCCGACAATTTTGTGCCCGGGAAAAGCTGATACAAACCAGTCCCATGCTAGTCAGTGAAGAGAAAACTCCTCAGTACACTATTTGATCTATGTGGAGTCCGTATGACAATATGGCATTGACGGTATAAGCTCAAAGGAACCATCTAAGTGAGTGATAATTAGGACAAAGGTGGGACTTGAATTTTAGTACATTAAAAGTGTGCCATGAGAGCATGAAATGTGTGGTTGTGCGTGCAACCTCTTATGGTAATTATGCAATATATGTTGTCATAATGCTTGCTTGCTGGAAAGGAGTACCACCGCCCCGAGTATGGGGTAGGTTCATTATAATTGTGGTCAACTAAAGCTGACTAGTGTTTTGATTCATCATATCATGGTGGATTGTAATTGTCTGGTTGTTGGCCAGTCGAGCAGAAAATAGTAGGCTGAAGACCTTTTGTTGAGCTGGCCCTTGAAGGCCCAAGTGTTGTGGTTTTTTATTTTTATGTATTGTTGGTCTGTGTGCTGATGTATGTAAAGCACAATGTTATGCAAACCTTAACACTATTGTATGTCCTTAAGGCAAAACTTTTATATATACACTTGTTCTAGGATATATTTATATATATAGTTGATATTCCCAGTCGTGTGTTATTGTGATTTAATTACTTTCGCTAGTATGTGGCTCTGTGTTTTTTATGTAGATGATTAGTATCATTTCGTAAACCTATTGTCTGTTCGTTTAATATGGTGTGGGGACATGGTCAGACCTTCTATTATATTTTTTTGATGAGAATGGTGTTACACATTGGCGTGTCGCTTTCAGATCTAACTTGATACGCCCTGGGCCATGGGTGTGACCTAGGGGTGTTACCTCGAGTTACTCAAAATTTTGGTAGTTTTTGGTGCAATTTTCTCGCATTTTGATGATGCACTTAAACATTTAACATGTCCTAGGTCACAGGTGTGACATAGGGGCGTGACTTAAAATTTTTCACCTGTAAATTCATAGCTGTTGCAAGATGATCCATATTCAGTCCATGTTTTAATTTGATCATTTTTAGCTTAATTTAAATGCATTTCTAGTGTGTACTTTTCCTTTATGCATTTTCACATTATTCTTTGCCCTTTCAATTCCATGTTTAGCATTACTTTCATGCACTTGTACTCTTCAATTGCTTTTTTATAAAATTGTTCTTTTTATTTCAATTATGCGTAGCTAATTTCATTGCATTTGATCGGATAAGCTCTTAAGTATTTTTATTTTCGTAAACTCATTTTCATATCTTTCAATTTAGAAAATTATGGCTAACCTTTGATTTTATTATATTGATTTCATATTTCTGGTGTATGAAAATCAAGTCTTGGTCCTTATTCATGTTGATCGAGTGATCCGTGATTATGAGTAGATCGCTCATTGATAGAAGAAGTTGCATGCACTCCTCGAGAAAGGATGGCTTAAATCTTCTGAATTCGATTCAAATCCAAAAATAGGGTTTACCGCCTAAAGCAAGCTTTGAGCTTTAGACTGGCTGAGGGATCTTAATCGATCAACCTTAGGTTAGTTGGTAGTTCTCTCCAGAAAGGCTCTATCAATATTTGGGAACATCCACGGTCAAATTGTTCTCATTCATTGCTTCTTAATTTGTGATTTACAATTAATTTTGCTTAAGAAAGATTCTCGATCAACTCCTCTCTTTCCCCTTTTTCCTTTTATTATTTCTTTATAAAATTACCCTTTTATATTCCAATAAAATAATATTGATTTGCGTTAGTAAAAGTAATCAACAGACTCGAAAGAATACGACACTTGTGTTAGAACCAATGGTCCGCATCTCTTTAGTTCTCTTTAGTTTGAAAATATCAAATCTCAAGTAGTATTTTATCAAACTTGTGTTAGGTATAGTATGCAGTTATATAAGTATGAAGAACGAAAGTTTCTGTGACCTACCGGCAGGTGCTAGCACAATCACGGGCACTAGTGTTGGAGAATTTTTGTCGTACGCAAAGAGTCTTCTCTTTGACCTACTGGTGGGCGCTAACTATATCATCGGGCACTAGAAATTTTGACAGACATTGAGTCAATTCATCGAAACGAAAGTGCTACCGCCAGGCGTTTGCCTTACCGTGCCACAGTATCCAAAACTGGCGCGAATATTTTTTTGGGATATTTTTCCTAATATAATGGACAGTTGACAATACTGCGTGAGAAGACCTACCGTCAGGCGCTAGCTCTACCCCCGACGGTAGCTTTTTATAACGAGACTATAAAAGAGCGTGTTTATTTTCCTGAGGGGATGAGGAGAAGGATTTGACATCTAGGGTTCGACTACCATCTCTGTTGGTACAAATCAATGTCTCCAAGTGAGAAAAAGTGAATTTATTTCTCTTGTTTGTGATCGAAGAACTCCAACGAGAACCGATTCTAACGAACATTAGCGGCCGATCGAGTGCACAAAGAACTACATTTAGAAGCCTTGATCGTGCTCCATTCTACGGAGGATTTCTTGTTTTGAGAGAGCAATAATTTCAAATTCTTTAACTTTTCTATTTGTATTTCCAATTTTTCTATTCAGTCTGAGTTTGTAAGCAATTGGTCTAGGAGGCCATTGGATTCCTGCGAGGAATCTACGGGAAATCATCCCAAGAGGATGTCTAGATCTGGGAGATCTTCTAGGCTCTAAGACCCTTCCTCCGACGAAGGTGAAGAGTGTAACATCCCATGTTACTTCTAGGCCCCTTAACTTAGATTGGGTTAGGCATAGGGTGGGTGTTAGAGAAATTAGCTAGGTTTGACCCTAGGTAGTGGGTTGTAGCCATGTGAGGCCCACTATAGGACCAAAGTCAAACAAGGTCAAACGAGCCTAAATAGGGACCCTAGCAACACCATGACCCCACCACATTGCCCTAACCCTAAAAACAATATAAGTTGACCCTAGGGCATCTCACTAGGTCAACACTTTGACCCTGGTTGACCCAAGTCAACATTGGGCCTAAATTGGTCAAACCCACACTCATAGGCCCAATTAGCCTAAGTATGGGACCCCCTTGACCCAACCCAAGTTGGGCAGTGCAATTAGGCTCATGACCAACAAGTGGAGTCAGCCCACTCACCATGTTGACCAGGTCAACCTAAAAAGTCAATAAGTCAACTAATATGCCTAAAGGAAGAAAGAAGGAGTCAAGCCGATTCCTAATGGGCTAGGTCCATAAGTCAAGGTCCATTAACAGCCCAAGGCATGAATGACCAACCATACCCCTCTAGTTGTGGAGAGAGAATGCATGCAAGGGGGAATTTTGGAGATTTTACCTAAAAGAGGAGAGAGAAGAAGTGAGGCCACTTGGCCTTGGCTCCTTCTGCCCAAAGTCTGCTGGCTGACTTTCCAGAGGATTTTAGAAGTATTTGGAGCTGGGTTGGCCACATGGCTCCATGGGAAGCATCCATGGTTGAGCCCGAGCTCACCTTGGAGTTATCTCCTTGTATATCCCACCCCAGCTCAAAATAACCCCACCAGTAGCTTCAGAAGGAGGAAATGACTGGAGTTTGATAGCTGGAGCAAGGAATTTGGTGGAGAATCCAGGAATCGGGAAGAAGATCGCTGGAGCACCACCACTATGGCAAACCTCCACCGAAATCGCCGCCAAGCCTCAATTCCGGTTCGTTTCGCCGCCCTCTACCTGTACTAGATATCTAGATCAAATAGGGGAGATATCAGGCTCAATTGAGCCCGATGCCATGAGAGTAAATTGTGATTTTCTGAGTTTTTAGTTCATGCTCGGGATCGCCGGAGGAGCCAACTCCGACGGCCTCACCGCCATGAAATGCAACCCCACCTCAGTGAAGGTGATGGCGACATCCGCCAGCAGCGGTGGCCCCTCAGCTAGCCAGAAATCGCAAGCAAACATCGTCCATGAAGAAATGATCGGGTACGTTGATCATTCGGGGACGATGAACCAATTCCCATCATCTGGCTTTAAGATTCGTGCTGTTAAATTATTATATGATATAATGTTAATGTTATGAATAGTGAATAATCTGTCACACTTATACAGATACCTTGCATATGATATTTAGGGTACTCAGAGGCATTACCATAACTTGACACTTGAATGAAAATTATAGCCTATGTTGTTAACTTTATTTTGACACCTTAATCATCACTTTTGGTAAAGTAGAATGGGTTGTAGGGCTATTTTCCTAGGACTGGTTCTAGGCTAAGGCATAAACTAAAACCTAAGCCCCATGCCAAACAAGAAGTCCACATGACCCAAACCTTTGGGCATGTGCTTTACTAGGGCATATCTAGCCCCTGCCAAAAATTGGGAATTTTTGGGACAACTGTTTCTATAGTATTTTTCATAATATCAAAAATTAAATAAATGAAATATTTGGATTTATAAGCATCCAAATGGCCCCATATTTTGGTGGCAGGTCCTTGGGTACATCATTGGTGCATGGTAAAAATTTCAACACATTTGGATCACTGCATATTGTGTTAATCCACTTGCATGTGTTGGCTATGTATAGCCTTGGGGTGCAAAGAGCAATAAATGAAATGTTGTGCATTCAGCCTATTTGAGGCATCCAAAAATCATGGAATGGATTCTAGAGGTCCATTAGGGTAAAGTCCACCCCTCAGATTAATTATGTGATTTTTGGGATCAAACATCCCATTATTTGGAATTTTAAAAATATAGCCCATTTGGAAGTAAATTGGAAAAATAGGTTTTGATCAAGTAAAAATCCCCAAATTTTGTCAAGTTAAAATGGAGGTTATAATTGACTTATGAAAATTTTATCCTTCTGTTTGAGAACCTTTGGAGTAAAATACATTGAAATTACCATTTTACCCTTATTATCAATTATTCATGAATTGATGGAAATACATATCAGAAAATTTTGGAATTATTTTAGCATTTTATATTTGTATGATTAGCCTTGTGTATTTATCTCAAAATTTTTGGATGTACTGATAATTTTTAAATTAGCATAATGTCATTTTGGTAAATACTTAAGAATGGGATTTGATAGGCCATTACACTATTCAAGTTAATGAAACTCTGCTATTAGTCTTAAATTAATGATATTTATGCTTTGTAATTTTCCTGGAATTTTGGCTTATGTATTCCATACACTTCATTTGGAAAATAGTAATTATGTGGATTTGGTATTAATTAAGAAATAAATATAAAAAATCAAAGGAAAATTATGAAACTCTGCAGACAGTAATATTTTAACAATATACAATCCAGGAAAAATTCCTTAGGTCAGTGGATTATAAATTGTACTACTTCATGTGTAAAGTGACCTTAAGAATTAGTTTAAATGATTTAATTAAAAGCCTTAATGACCTAGGAAAGTTATGAAAATCAACATGCTCATTTCATTAGTCCATACCACCCTAGGATAAATAATTAGGGGTTGGTGGCCCAAGGAATTTAAAGTTCAACTTTGGGGTGGTGTTAGGTCATGGGCTGCGCATAGTAAGATAGGTTATACCATAAGGCCCACAGGAGGATAGATCGACAATTGAGCTAGAGATTACAATTTGAAGTATAACCCTGGTGGGTAGTGTTATCATAGTGACGAGGGTAAAGTGCAAGTCATTGGGTAACAATTGGAGTGGAGGTCGGCGAAAGACCGTCGCCCTCCCCGATAACAACTTAAGTCATTAGGATTGCCCAAGAGTAATAAGGAGAGTTGGGTGTGGATCATGGGTAGACATCAACTAAAAGTAATTATCCTTGCGAAAGGGAACTTTGGGCTTGTCATCCCATCTTGGTTCCTAGTGCCTTCGAGACCCCTTCATTGGGCATACCTTGGGCAGTCCTGGGATTAACACTAAACTACTAAGTTTAATAATCGGTAGACAAGAGTAGTATATTAGGCTAAGGAAAATGGTACACATGCTCACCAGTGATGGGTTGGAGGGAACTGAAATTGATGTGTATTCTCAACCGTGATGGGTTGGAGAGATTCATGACAGGTTAGTCCTGCGAGCTAAAGGCTCGGGAGATTTATGCCAGGATAGGTTGGTCCTGCGAGCCGGGGGCTCTGGTTAAATCATTGCATGTGAGTAAACAAATTATGGTGGGTCATGCGGTACTGGCCAATCATCACACCGATGGCAGTACGGTGACTCGGGTGAGGTGTACGGGTTGAGGGGCCAGTATGTTGTTTATTACTGCGGTCAGGCAAACAATCTCCGAAGACGTATACCCGACCTAAAAGTCTAGCAGAAAGATAACAATTAGTACGTAGAGACTCTAGAGTGCACTTGGTACGTGTACAGAGGCATACAAGAGAGTTCTAGGCCTGGTAGTGTGTATACCCGCCTAGAAAGCGGAGAAGCGTGATCCGCTGCTGCCGTAGCCATAATGGTGGTACCTGAGAGTGATGCTAGCTCTCGAAAAGTGGGAACAAAAGGTTTGGGATCTCAGAGTCGCATGCATGTGTTGCACTTGCATGTTGCATAACCATAGCATAATCATTCATACTCATTAGGTCATACGCTACATGGATCCTTATCATATAAACTAGTATGGGCTCTTTTATATGATATGTTTATTTGGAAACTCTAACTTATAAGTTTGTATGGGCATTCATATAAGTTAGGGTACTTCTGTGATGGTAGAATAGTGGTAGTATAGTTTTTCTTACTATTCATAATTCAGCTGCTGTACTTTCTTCTTACTGTTCTTTTCTACTACACTTACTTCATTTATAGAACTGCTACAATAGAATCATTTATACTCTTTACATACTGATAGTTAGTGCTACTGTCACCTATTTTCACATTGATACCCCTTACTGTACTCCGCTTCGTCCTCCCACACAGTACCTAGGAGTTGTGGGGCGAGGTGTGGAAGAAACGACTTAGTCTTTTTGACTAATGGTCGGTGACCATATCATTTTAGGAGCTCGAGGAGATGGAGCACCATCACGACAAGATGGCAGGACTTGAGGAGCAGATACCGTTACCACCGGCTACTACTACTACTGCGCGTACTTAGGTAGGACGAGACCAGATGATGATATAGATAGCTTCCGCTTATATTTTGAGAGAGTGAGAGATTTGATTTGATGTACTGGGCATAAGCCCTCATACTCTCTTTTATTATTCTAGTCATTATTAGACTACATATTGTTGTACTTTTCATTTGATATATATATGATTAGTACTATGGCTGGGGACTATGATGTTTTACTCTTTTGTTTACTTCTGTTTCTCATATTGGCCGAACAGGTTTATGATCGTACTAGCTGGCAGAATCGGTGACTTGCGGTGTCGACTAACCTGTGTGTTAGTATCACCGTAAGGCGGCGGTTCTGGGCATAAGATCTGGGTTAACTCCTCGGAAGGGGGAGATTGATCTTACAAACTGGTATCACTTGAACAAATGATCATATGAGAAAGAAGTCCATAACACTGGAACACCCCGCTCGAGCATTAGTTTGCGGACAAACTATGCAGCGGAAGCAATGGTGTGCCCGTGTGTAAAAAGTCACATAAAACAGTCCATTTTAAGCAATGAGTTAGGCCAATTTTTGACGTTTACCTTACCTTTATGCAGCCTCCGCAGAATGTGGTTCCTCCCCCTCCAACTGCCACTCCTTTCATGCAGATAAAGATGGGATAAACTCTGACGGCTATCCTAGATACCTTCAGAGCCCAAGAAGCCCCGGCACAGCTGCCAAACCAAGGGTCGAACTGGTTAAATGCCTTTAAGAGTCTGTCTCCACCAGTGTACCACGGGACAGAAGATGCTGTGAAGATGGAAGAGTGGCTGGAGACTATTCAGGAGCTGTTAGCTGGCATTAGCTGCCCAGTCAGACATGTAGTCCCTCTTGCCACCTCGGTACTGGAGGCTCATGTGAAGTGTTGGTGGAAGTCTGTGCG